>CM040119.1:298426642-299026642 GCA_022559845.1 Amorphophallus konjac
CACCCCACCCGGCGCGGGTTTGGCGCCGGGAGGTAATGGCGCCGGGGGGTGTTTTATGAGGTTTAAAGAAAGGGTATTTGTGAGGGTTTTATGGGCGTTCAGTGGAGATTTCATGAAGTCAGGTGGGGATTATAGGAAATGAGGGTGGATGCACTCCTGGAGGGGGGTGTTCAAAGAGATCATTAGCAGGGAGATGTATTCCCTATGAGGGCAAGATGCCGTGAGATATCATAACTCAGGCTCTCACCAGATTCAGGGGTTAACTACGCCATCCCGATGAAACATCGTGCCGTATGACAGAGTGAAACCCTGGGCGAATTTTGACAGCATCTCCCCTTATTTTGGGAGTGTGCCAAGAGAATATCATGGGATATCTACTCACGAATGCCGGAGTAGAAACCAAAATAAGTGCCGGGCGTAGCCCGTGATTCAAGTGTCTCGGTCATAAGAGACCTTATCCCCACTGTTGTAATATTCCCAATGTAATCCATCGGAGAGCCTGCAAGGGCAGGGGCCCGTGGTTTACTGGGTTGCAAAATGTGGAGGGACAATTAACCGCTTTGATATAGCTCCCATGAGGTCAGAGGGAAGGGCAATGCACACCCATGGGGCAGGATGTGATGGATAGAGGCTATATGGTTTATCGGCATGTGCGTGAAGGCACCAGGGTGGCCAACAAATGCATAGGTGTCAATGCAGAGAAGAGGGGTGGTTTTCGGCACGAAGGCCAGGTAGGTTCGGCGCGATATGGGGGATGCAGCCGGCGTGGCAAGCCCTCGGTGTGAAATCCACACCGGGAGACACCGGCGCCGGGGTGTTTTTTTTTTAAAGGAGGTTTCAGAACCCAGCAGGGCTTTGGGAGCTTGAAGGAAAGGGGTTTTACCTCGACTGTCTTAGATGATGGGGGGGGGGGGGGAAGAAACCTTTGGGGGAAACACCTTGCCTCCGGGAGCCTCACTAAGAGCAAAAAGTGTGCGGGCGGAAACCCCTAAACATATCCCTTTCAGTCCGCATACGAGGAGTCATGAGATAGACTGTCTCAGGCCCTCGAAATGTGACACAGGAGGGGGATAGAGCGATGGCGAAGAATCTTCGACAGATAGAGGAAATCAAACATAAAAAGAACTCATTCAAGGCTACCTGCAGCCCGTGCATAGATTAGAACCTCAGATACAGGGGAAAACGGAGGAGAATGATCAGAGGTAGCAGATATCAGCCCATTCTTTCATTAATAACTTCATCCAAATGGCTTACACGCATACTATTTAGAAAAAGAAATCCGATTCAATCGGAAAGAGAAATCCAGACTTAATCCTTACAAAGCAGGGTTACATTGGCATCCGATGCTATTGAAGCAAAGATGCTAGAAATCGGAAATACAGAGGGAAAAGTTGAGACAGATAGGGAGGAGAAGCAGAGGAAGCTGTAGCTGCCCGACGTTCCCACCTGGATCCTTCTTTGAACCTCTGACCCTCTCCTCTTCTTTTCTTCTCTTTTTTTTCTTTCAAGGGCTCTCGAACTCCCTCTTTCTCTTCGGTGGCTAAGCACTCTCTTTCTCTTCTTCTTTCTCCTTTTTTTTCTCTCTTCTATGCTCCGTCTGTTCTCTCCGTGCTCTCTCTTCTTTCTCTTCGTTCGAAGGGCAGGCCTCTTGTAGAGGTGAGACCCTTCATTCATTCGGCATGAGCTCCCCGGCGCGCCAGAACCGCTCCTCCCGGCGTGACAGCCATCGGCGCGTCCGGTCTCTTGTTTGGGCTTGGCCCATCTTCTTGTCATTCGGCCCATCCGTCCAGGATCCACTCAGTGAACTCCTCTGGACGGTGGGGTTCTTGACATATGCATATTACGACCCCACCGAGCCCGTCTACACCTTGCATTCACACATACATGCGGGGCACCGTGCATCCTGGTTCTTGGAGCATCAGAGATGTCTGGACATCGGTTTCAGCAGGCAATGGTTGCCTGAATGTTGTTGTAGTTTAATCAGCATGACTATCTGAACGATAGCAGTACTGGACAGCGACTTAGCTAGAGACGGCTATAGTCGAACAGAATGATAGGGGTAGTGGGTCTATTCTATTCAGACTCTCAGATCTCCCAGGAATAGCACGTGAACTGTGCCCTCGACTGATCTTCAAAGCTGTGAATATGCTATAGTTTCTTCTGGTATATTTTAGGTGTCAACAAGGCCTTGCAGTGTTTATATTCCTGAAAAATCGAGCCAGACGGGAGGCGTATGATGAGCACTTCCTTGGACTTATCGGGGTTAAAACATCTATCGACATTTCGACAGCATCTCCCCATAATCCGGATTAGGGAGAATAGACTATCACCCATAGAGTGCCGGGATAAAAGTCGAAAGAAGGGGGGAGCGAACCTCCCACATTGCACATGTATGCCCTGGGGCAATGTTTGACTCTTCCCTTATAGGAGCCGGTGACACTCATGTAGTGGCAGAGCTCACCTTAGCTAAAGGGGTTGCTCATAAACCCGGTATGGATTTGTGGAACATCAGGGATGATAAGTACAATATGAAGTGATCTAGAAGGGTAGGGGATGAATAGATCACTATTTTCGTAGATTTAAAAAAATTATTGCAGAGTATATTGCTAAACGGAATTAACCTAGAGCTCTGACTATCGTAAAAGATGCAGTGCAGTTAATAGCTCAAGCAAATAGAAGGCATACCACAATATTATCACGATCAATCACACAAGGGCTTAGAGGATTTTAAGGTGGTTCGGTCCTTCAGACCTACATCCACCCCACACTCAACCTGAGTGTGGCTTCACTAAAGGCTGGGCAACACAGCTTGCCAAACAACTGCTGATACACAGCTTCCCAGGAGAACAACCTCTCCTCTTCCTCCTACCCGGAGGGAACCTCTAGCGATCAACAGCCACTAGAACCCAGAGACTCACGTCTCTCTTCCTCTTTACCAAGTGGGAAACCCCACTAGTAGCAGCCCTGCTACTAGTGAACCAGAGGTCGAAGACCCCTCTTCCTCCCAACCCGGAGGGTACCTACAAGCAGCTCACCTGCTGCTTGCAAACCGGAGATTGACTCTCCCTACTCATGATCTCACAGGAGGACCCCGACCTCAGTCCAGAGGATCGAAAACACAAACAATAACGGTTGAAGAAAGATAAGAACAAGAAATGAAAAATTCGAACGAAGGAAATCAAATGCCAGACAATGGAAACAATGTAGCTCAATATAGAGCAATAGACTTCGGATTTGATCCGCAAGTCAGAACAATTCTTCTGAACACTCTTCTGCTCTCTTTCTATTTCTCTCTGCTATTCTTTCTTCTTTCTTTTCTTTTTCCTGGATCGAAGGGCTCTCTGTTTCCCTGTTTTCTTCTATGCCTCTCTACTTCGATCACCTTCATCTGAGGACGAAGGATTCTATTTATAGCATCAACAGCAGATGGATAGGGCATGAAACGCGTGTGCCTCCCACGCTCGATCCACAAGTTTCCTGTCACGTGCCTTTATCAAATTGGTTCCTCTTGTCTCGGATCACGTGCAGCCCTGGAGTGTGGAATGTTCTTCCTCGGACCTGTAATGAGATTAAGTCCATTAATACGCTGCATGGCTATTAAAACCAAAACTGCATGAGGTATAGTAACAACAACACGACGTGACTATTTCTCGAGATGACATAAGAACGACACGAGATACTCTGTAACAGATCAGATATACAGAAGATAATGACACGAGGTGAGGTTATAAGCAAGAGAGACACGAGGTTACGAATGCAAAAACAACACGAGGACAATACGGGCTAACGACAGAAACCGACATGAAGACTAAAGCGAGAGACCAACACGAGGACAGAATATAAGGAAACGACTCGAGGTGAAAACAACACGAAGTGAAGTTAGACACGAAGTAAAAAGCAACGACACGAAGTATAGTGGTGACAAACACACACTACACAGAAAAATGACACGAAATAAAAATAATGCTAAGTGAAAACAGTAATCGACACGCGGTGAGAACAACACGAGGATAGTGAGAACAACACGAGGATAGTGAGAACAGCACGAGATGAAAACAACACAGGCTGATAACGACACAAAGTCGAAACAGTAAATGACACGGGATAACACTGCACGAGGTAAAACGACACGAAGACTTAATAATAAAAACAACACGAGGTGGCAATAAAAGAGAACGACATGAAAACAACATGGACTGCAACCGAAACCGACACGAAGTCAAACAGTACAACACGAGATGTTGTAACCAAGACGAAGTGCCAATCAATCATGAAGACAGTATGCAAAGAAACGACTCGAAGTGAGATGAGAACAGAATGAAACAAAGAAGACGACACGGAGTGCATAAAACTAACACGAAGACGTGGACTATAGTAACCGTCACGAAGTGTGGTTACTAAGCAGGAATCGACACGAGGTCTACAGAAAAACTACTCGAAGTTCATCAGAACTTTTAGAGCAGCTTCAGGAACACGACACGAAGTCATGAGAAGAGAAAAACAATCACGAAGTGAAACGAACACTTGAACTTAGACTGACTTAGAGACTCAGCGAAAAGACTCGAAGACAGGAATACAAAGGATGACATGGAAACAACACAGTAATCAAAGACTGCACGAGGTGAACGACAACACTCAAACAGACGACAACATGGCTAACTCGACACGAGGTGAAAACGCGAAGCAAGAACTACATGATGTTTGAGGAAAAACAGCATGAAGACAGAACATGAACGAACACACGAAGTGTTACCTCTTTAGCAGTTATTTCATATAAAACCATGGATAACTCAAGTGCAAGATATCTGATCAAAAATAACAAGAACAATTAACATAGTGTTGCTCATCATCAAAATACTTAGGGAAGACACATAATCCAACAATCTCCCCCTTTTTGATGATGGCAACACTATATTAAGTATGAGAGATAAGTTCAAAAGAGATCAATTCAGGATATTTAATGCAGACAACTTAAAGCATACTTGCTTCCTTACTTCCCTTGATGAAACCTGAACACTCCCCCTCACCTGAACACTCCCCCTCACTCCCCCTGAACACAGCAACAGTTTACCAACAGTTTAGCTCAGACTTGATAACTAACTCCCCCCCCCCCCCCCCCCCTCAACTCAATTCTCTCCCCCTTTGACATCATCAAAACTAGGGTCAAATCTGAAGATACAGAGAAGGGAAAATTGCTGACTATAGAGAGAAAACAGGACAGAGTAAGGCAGATAAATGGAGACTATTGAGATGTTTAGTCAATTAAGAAAGCCATTAATTTTATGTGAGGATTTTTGAGGAACAGTTAGTCAGACTGTGCAAAAACTGTGAATAAGGATTTGCTCCATACACAGAACCAGATTCTAAGCAAGTGAGGTACAAGATACCAGTTTGATCAAAATAAGTCTTTACTGAGAGAGTATTATGTAAGACAGCCAGAAGACAATGACCTGTGGTATTGAGAACAAAAAAATCAAAAGCTATACTTCAAGTGAGCAGGATCTTTAAAAATGGTCAAGATCAGAGACAAGTCTGTCAAGTACACCTTTGACATTAGGGAGACACCTTGTTTAGAGGCAAGAATCCCCAGTTACTCGGTGGCAGGACCACATTACCCCTTCTGATAAGAAGACAGAGATAGTATACTAGCTGGTGTTGACATTAAGGTGACACCTTTATCTGAGGCCAGACACCCCAGTTACTAACCAGATATGTACCATAGCTCTGTATGATCAAGACAACTATTAAGACCAGATGATTACTGCCATCTCATGACATGGGAAGCTTTCACTTCATTGATGAAAATCCCAGTTTCTCAATGAGCAGTTAACAAAGTTGATAACCCTTTTATGAATTTTGTTTTTATTTACCAGCTCTTAAAACCTTGTTAATGAAGCTTGAGTCCGTTTGAGAACAATACACCAGATCCAAGGTGATTCAGACTAAAACACAAAATACCTCATTTTGGACTCACCATTGACTAAGTAGGTATGCTGTACTGACTAGATCAGAAAACAGTTACAGTGTATGAAGATTAATCTTGAATTCAGATTTTGATCTCAGTGGGACTAACAGCTGAAATTCCAACAAGAAATTAGATGAACAGCCTTAAAGAGTAAAGCATCCAACATTTTCTTTTATACACCTAATCAACCTGATTCTCTTATGATGTCAGCAAAATGTCGTTCGGAGTATGTTCAAATTAGGTCAAAGATCAAGACACCAATTATAAATCATCTCCCCCTGAGACCTTGACCCCAATACAGACTTAGCCAAGACAACCCTCAATGCACTTCAAAAAGAACACTATGATGAATATGATAAGCATAATAACACAGGACATGGTATTCAGAAATCAAATTTTCAATCATGAAATTCTGTAAATACCTAGTTCTCTGCGCATAGTGCTAAATTTTTCAGTATCCAGTGGCTTAGTAAAGATATCTGCAATTTGTGAGTTAGTGCCAACATGGATCAACTCAAAAGTCTTCCTTGCTACTTCATCTCGAATAAAATGATGCCTGATTTCAATGTGTTTAGTTCGAGAATGAAGTACAGGATTCTTTGCAATGTTTATTGCACTAGTATTGTCACAAAAGATAGAAATACAACCTAGCTCAACCGAGTAATCCAGAAGCTGATGTTTTATCCATGTAACCTGTGTGCCACAGCTCCCTGCTGCCACATATTCAGCTTCAGCAGTAGAGAGAGCCACAGAGTGTTGCTTCTTGGATCCCCAAGAGACTAAGCACCCTCCTAGAAATTCGCAGTGACCACTAGTGCTCTTCCTGTCCAATTTACATCCTGCATAATCTGCATCAGTGTATGCAATGAGATCTAAGTTACATGATGCAGGATACCAGAGACCTAGATCATGAGTGGCAGATAAGTATCTAAAGATTCTCTTTACAGCTGCCAGATGCAATTCAGTAGGTCTAGCCTGGTATCTAGCACACATCCCTACACTAAATTGAATGTCGGGCCTGGATGCAGTTAAGTAGAGGAGTGAACCGATCATACCTCTATATAGTTTAGCATCCACCTCTTTACCTTTTTCGTCTGAATCCAGTGAGGAGCTGGTACTCATGGGTGTTGAGATTGTCTTGAGGTTGGTCATTCCAAACCTTTTCAGCATCTCCAGAGTATACTTGGTTTGATTTATGAAACAACCATCCTCCATTTGTTTGACCTGCAGCCCAAGAAAATATTTTAGTTCGCCAACTAGACTCATTTCAAATTCATGGGACATAGACTCAGAAAAGTCTTTACATAATTTTGAGTTGTTAGATCCAAAAATGATATCATCAACATATACCTGGACTACAATTAACTCCTTTCCGAGACTTTTGGTGAAGAGGGTTTGGTCAACCTTACCTCGAGTGTAGCCCTTGCTCACAAGGAACTCAGAAAGTCTCTCATACCAGGCTCGAGGAGCCTGCTTCAATCCATAGAGGGCTTTATTCAACCTAAAAACCATGTTAGGCTGAACAGAGAAATTAAACCCAGGAGGTTGTTCAACATATACCTCTTCCTTCAATAACCCATTTAAGAATGCGCTTTTGACATCCATTTGCTGAAGCCGAATTTTTCTAGAGCATGCAAATGCAAACAGAATTCTTATAGCTTCCATCCTAGCTACTGGTGCATAGGATTCATCAAAATCCACACCAAATTCCTGACTGTAGCCTTGAGCTACAAGTCTTGCTTTGTTTCTAGAGATAGCACCATTTTCATCAATCTTATTTTTGAAAACCCATTTAGTGCCAATGACATGAGTGTTTTCAGGTCTAGGAACTAGTTTCCATACATTATTTTTCTCAAATTGATTTAATTCCTCACCCATGGAGGATACCCAAGAATCATGCTTTAAAGCCTCTTCCACAGTCTTGGGTTCTACCTGAGATGTCAAAGCAACTAAGTCCTGTTCTTGGACAGTTCTAAAGTGAGACCTTGTCCTAGTGGGATCATGCAAATTACCTATGACATTTTCACTAGGATGATCTTTGTGAAATATTACCTCACCTGAGGGTTCACCTACCTCAGTTGCTCCTTCTTGTTGTAAGTTTTCTGGTTGAGCAGTTTGCTGCATCTCTCCTACTTCAATTTTCTCCAAGAAATCTCCCTCATCAGGTGACTCCCTGTCATCATTTGTCCTTTTGTCAGATAGAACATTCTCATCAAACACCACATGAGGTGTTTCTTCAACAGTTTGCTCATCTTTATTGAAGACTCTGTAAGCCCTAGAGGTTTCTGAATATCCGAGAAAAATTCCAGGAGAGCTTCTTGCTTCAAACTTATCCAAACCATTCTTACCATTATTGTGGATAAAGCATTTGGAACCAAAAATTTTAAAGTAAGAAATGTTTGGCAGCTTACCCTTGAGGAGTTCATAAGGAGTTTTCTTATGAGTAGGTCTTACCAAGGCTCGATTTAAAATGTAGCATGCTGTATTTGCAGCTTCTGCCCAAAATCTCCTTGGAAGTCCACTCTCAATTAGCATAGTCCTGGCCATTTCAATTATTGACCTGTTTCTTCTCTCAACAATTCCATTCTGCTCCGGTGTCCTGGGAGAAGAAAATCTGTGAGTCACTCCCTCTCTTGAGCAAAATTCAGAGAACGAAGAGTTTTCAAACTCTCCTCCATGGTCAGACTGAATTGTAATGATATTATGTTCACCTTGCAGTTTGATTTTATTAAAAAGTTCTTCAAAGTGAACAAAAGCATCATTTTTATTTGCTAAACAGAACAACCAGGAAAATCTAGTGAAGTCATCAACTATGACTAGACCATATCTCTTACCTGACAGGCTTTGTATTCGAGTAGGACCAAAGAGATCCATGTGCAAGTGCTGTAGTGGTTTAGATGAGAGACCCTCAGTTCTCAACTTAAAAGCTGCACGAGTCTGTTTACCTTGAGCACAAGCATCACAGAGCTTGGACCCTAATTGGAATTTTATTTTGGGCAAACCTCTGACTAGGTTATAATTAGACAGTTTATTCAAGGTAGACACACTAGCGTGGCCTAGACGCCTATGCCAGTCAAAAGCAACCTGTTCAGAATTAGCAGACAGACACAAGTTTGTTTCAGAATTATCATCAAGATCAACGATGTACACATTATTTACTCTATGACCTTTGAACATGATGTTATCAGAATTCAGCTCAAAAACAGTGCACGAGTTGTGGTCAAAGAGTACCTTGTGTCCTTTGTCACAAAGTTGACTTATACTTACCAAGTTGTGCTGAAGTCCTTCTACAAGATACACATCTTCAATGGAGTTAGTGGAGGACTTACCAACTGTGCCAATTCCAATTATTCTTCCTCTGTTATTTCCTCCGAATTTGACCAAGCCCCCAGACTTCATTTTTAGTTTGCTGAATTTGGACCGGTCTCCTGTCATGTGCCTGCTACAGCCGCTGTCAAGATACCACTTGTTATGCTCAGCTGCCAGGCTGACCTGCAAAAATTCAGACAGAGTAATGTGGGACCCAATTCAAATTGGGTCCAAAACCAATTTTCTGATTATGCAGAAAGCACTTGGGAATCCACATTTGTTTTATAGTTCTCTTCAGTGGATTTATGTGGGTTGATTCTTCCCTTTTGTTATTTCTTGGTGGGTGTTGAATAAGCTTATTCCTATTTGAACTATGCTGTTTCTGAACAAAGACATTGTTGGTTGGCCTCTTAGAAGATGTGCGTGTGTGTTGAGCATAATTCATGTAAGCATTTTTACTCCAATAAAATTTGTGCTGAAACTGGTGATCGTTGCCATGCTCTACTTGATAATTAGCATGATGAGTTTTCTTAACAAAACTTTTCGCTCTTTTTGTGGCCTCTATAGGACTGGTCCTGTGAGGACCTTTGTTCCACGCCTGCTGTACATGAGCAGTGCTTGTCTCAGGATTTCCTGACTTAGACTGCTGACCAGTGGAGTGAATGAATTTACTGGTCGATGACTTCATTGTAGAGACAGATTTGGAACTGGATGGTGTTTCCAGTTTCTCTTTGCCTTTGGCGGGGCAGAACGTGATAGTCTTAAATTCAAAGGGTTTTTTACTAGTAGGATTGTATCCTAATCCCTCCCTATTGAAGTTTACCCTCGACCCCAGAAGGACATTCAGGTTGTTTCTCCCCTCTGTAAACTTTTCAAGCACTTTTTCTTTGTCCTCAATCTCCTTCTGAAATTCATTGCATTGGTCCTGGAGTTCCTGATTAACTGTTCTAACTGCCTCATATTTTTCAGCCATCAGTCTAATCTCTCCTTTAGACTCTTCAGCTTTACACTTCAGCTCATCTATTCTAGCTAGACTCTCCTCTCTTTCCATTCTCAACCTCTCAATCTCACCTTTAACCTGGTCTAGCTCAATGGCCATCTCCTTGGTTTTCATGCTATCAGTGACAATAGAAGAGTGTTCTTCAGACAGAGAATGAAACTTACGTCTAAGCATTCTGTGCTCCTTGTTTAAACAATTATATTTACTTAACAGGTCGCCATAGGCGTCCTCCCAATCATCCAAAGTAAAATTCTCAAATAAATTTGTTACCTCTTTCTCATGGTCGGCCATGAGGCAGGTCTTCTCTTCATTTTCACTGGACGAAGTGGCTTCTGGATCCTCCTCCTCATCGCTCCATGTGCACAGCATGGCCTTCTTCTTCTTGTGCACCACATTCTTCTGGTGTCCTGGAGCCTTAGCTTGTAGCTCTAGACATTCACTTTTTATGTGACCGGATTTCTGACAATGATAGCAAGTGATCTTCTTAGCAGACCGGTTCTTCTCAAATCTTCGTTCAGGAGACTTCATTGCAGCATCAAATTTCTTCCTCCTGTAGAATTTTCCTTTTGTTCTTAGGAACTTTCTGAACTGCCTGGTGAGCATAGCTCGCTCGTCCTTGTCCAGGTCTGAGAGTCCATCAGACCCTTCGCTGCTATCATCACTGCTGCTGCTGCTGCTGTTGTTGTTGCTCTTCTTAGTATGTCGTGAAACCTTCAGAGCAACATTCTTTCCCTTTCTGTCATGCCCATCGTTTCCACGTTTGAAATTCATTTCATGGGTCATGAGAGAACCAATCAGCTGGGTTACTGTCATGATGGATAAATCTCTTGATTCCTCTATTACAGTCACCTTGGTATCCCAGACGGGAGTTAGAGACCTAAGGATCTTCCTGACTATGTCTTCTTGTTGAATATCCTTTCCAAGGCCTTTCAGACTGTTGATGATCACAGATAATCTGGCATACATTTCTGTGATCGGCTCCTCTGGCTTCATCTTGAATAACTCGTATTGAGTTGTAAGTATGTTGATCTTGGTAGCCTTCACCTGAGATGTGCCCTCATGAATTAACTGCAAATCATCCCACATGTTCTTTGCAGTCTTGCACGCTGAGATCCTTGAATATTCTTCCGGATGGACGGCGCACTGTATGATGTTAAGAGCTGTCCAATTCAGTGCGGAGAGTTTGACCTGATCTTCTGTCCACATATCGTCATTCGGTGGAAGGGTGTATGGACCATCTGTAATGACTTTCCATAGCTTGTTGCTTTGGGCCCTGATAAAGACTTCCATCCTGTTCTTCCAGAAGAAGTAATTATTACCATCAAAGAAAGGGGGGCGGGTGATAGACTGCCCATCAGCTATGAAACTGCGAGGACCATTGGATCCGTTTCCCTGGCCGTTGGACCACATTCTGGGAAAAACCTGCTCTAATACCAACTGATAAGTACAATATGATGTGATCTAGAAGGGGAGGGGATGAATAGATCACTGTTTTCGTAGATTTAAAAAAATTATTGCAGAGTATATTGCTAAACGGAATTAACCTAGAGCTCTGACTATCGTAAAAGATGCAGTGCAGTTAATAGCTCAAGCAAATAGAAGGCATACCACAATATTATCACGATCAATCACACAAGGGCTCAAAGGATTTTAAGGTGGTTCGGTCCTTCAGACCTACATCCACCCCACACTCAACCTGAGTGTGGCTTCACTAAAGGCTGGGCAACACAGCTTGCCAAACAACTGCTGATACACAGCTTCCCAGGAGAACAACCTCTCCTCTTCCTCCTACCCGGAGGGAACCTCTAGCGATCAACAGCCACTAGAACCCAGAGACTCATGTCTCTCTTCCTCTTTACCAAGAGGGAAACCCCACTAGTAGCAGCCCTGCTACTAGTGAACCAGAGGTCGAAGACCCCTCTTCCTCCCAACCCGGAGGGTACCTACAAGCAGCTCACCTGCTGCTTGCAAATCGGAGATTGACTCTCCCTACTCCTGATCTCACAGGAGGACCCCGACCTCAGTCCAGAGGATCGGAAACACAAACAATAACGGTTGAAGAAAGATAAGAACAAGAAATGAAAAATTCGAACGAAGGAAATCAAATGCCAGACAATGGAAACAATGTAGCTCAATATAGAGCAATAGACTTCGGATTTGATCCGCAAGTCAGAACAATTCTTCTGAACACTCTTCTGCTCTCTTTCTATTTCTCTCTGCTATTCTTTCTTCTTTCTTTTCTTTTTCCTGGATCGAAGGGCTCTCTGTTTCCCTGTTTTCTTCTATGCCTCTCTACTTCGATCACCTTCATCTGAGGACGAAGGATTCTATTTATAGCATCAACAGCAGATGGATAGGGCATGAAACGCGTGTGCCTCCCACGCTCGATCCACAAGTTTCCTGTCACGTGCCTTTATCAAATTGGTTCCTCTTGTCTCGGATCACGTGCAGCCCTGGAGTGTGGAATGTTCTTCCTCGGACCTGTAATGAGATTAAGTCCATTAATACGCTGCATGGCTATTAAAACCAAAACTGCATGAGGTATAGTAACAACAACACGACGTGACTATTTCTCGAGATGACATAAGAACGACACGAGATACTCTGTAACGGATCAGATATACAGAAGATAATGACACGAGGTGAGGTTATAAGCAAGAGAGACACGAGGTTACGAATGCAAAAACAACACGAGGACAATACGGGCTAACGACAGAAACCGACATGAAGACTAAAGCGAGAGACCAACACGAGGACAGAATATAAGGAAACGACTCGAGGTGAAAACAACACGAAGTGAAGTTAGACACGAAGTAAAAAGCAACGACACGAAGTATAGTGGTGACAAACACACACTACACAGAAAAACGACACGAAATAAAAATAATGCTAAGTGAAAACAGTAATCGACACGCGGTGAGAACAACACGAGGATAGTGAGAACAACACGAGGATAGTGAGAACAGCACGAGATGAAAACAACACAGGCTGATAACGACACAAAGTTGAAACAGTAAATGACACGGGATAACACTGCACGAGGTAAAACAACACGAAGACTTAATAATAAAAACAACACGAGGTGGCAATAAAAGAGAACGACATGAAAACAACATGGACTGCAACCGAAACCGACACGAAGTCAAACAGTACAACACGAGGTGTTGTAACCAAGACGAAGTGCCAATCAATCACGAAGACAGTATGCAAAGAAACGACTCGAAGTGAGATGAGAACAGAATGAAACAAAGAAGATGACACGGAGTGCATAAAACCAACACGAAGACGTGGACTATAGTAACCGTCACAAAGTGTGGTTACTAAGCAGGAATCGACACGAGGTCTACAGAAAAACTACTCGAAGTTCATCAGAACTTTTAGAGCAGCTTCAGGAACACGACACGAAGTCATGAGAAGAGAAAAACAATCACGAAGTGAAACGAACACTTGAACTTAGGCTGACTTAGAGACTCAGCGAAAAGACTCGAAGACAGGAATACAAAGGATGACATGGAAACAACACAGTAATCAAAGACTGCACGAGGTGAACGACAACACTCAAACAGACGACAACATGGCTAACTCGACACGAGGTGAAAACGCGAAGCAAGAACTACATGATGTTTGAGGAAAAACAGCACGAAGACAGAACATGAACGAACACACGAAGTGTTACCTCTTTAGCAGTTATTTCATATAAAACCATGGATAACTCAAGTGCAAGATATCTGATCAAAAATAACAAGAACAATTAATATAGTGTTGCTCATCATCAAAATACTTAGGGAAGACACACAATCCAACAAGGGAGTCTGACTCCCTTTAATTTTATCCTTGGGACAGTTCTGGTGACTCATGGACATCCCTAGGTGGGTTTGATAGAAGTGTTGGAGGCTCATTGGGTGGCAGGGTAGCCTCTCGGCACACCTTAAAAGTGTGAAGAGGTTCCCGGCGCCACGGCAAGGAGAAGGGGGTTCCCGGCGCGAGGCAAAGAAACCCAAGAGGCCCCGGCGCGAGCTTCTCGGCGCGAAGACAAAATGGCCGGGGAGCTTATCGGCGGGCTCAATATGAGGGTTCCCGACGCGATGGGGAAGCGGCTGTCGGCGCAGAAAGGATCGGGGGTTAGGCTCCCGGTGCACGCAAGAGAGCCAGGAGATGGGCTCTCGGCGCGCAGGGGAGAGGCTAGGTTCCCGGCGCGGGCAAGAAGCTAGGTTCCCGGCGCGATGAAGAGAAGGCCAGGGAATGGGGTTCTCGGCGCGATGGCAAAGCAGCCAGGGGGGGTTCCCGGCGCGGCCAAGACGGAGAGGTTCCCGGCGCAGGCTTCTCGGCGTAGGTAAGGAGGTGGAGTTCTCGGCACGGGAAGGCTCGCGCCGAGGACTGTTCATTTGCTTTACTATTTGTGGAGCTGAGATGTATGAGGGCGCCGGGACGAGAAACAGAGCTTTACGGTACCCTGTTCTTGGATCTGTTGAGGATTCAGGGATTTTCCTGTTGATTCAGGCCAAGATAGACGGGCCTTGGGAGATCAAAGAGCTCAATTCATCAGACTACAACTGACTTTGGCTTGGATTTCAAAGGGAAGGTCGGAGGCGGAGAGTGATTTGGGGGAGACACGGTTTAGGGTATCTCTGTCACCAGCGTTCCTGATGATCCGTGAGGATGGTTTTGATATACTCTCCATCATCTGGGGGCCAAGGGATGACTGTCTCTGGCCTCGGGGATGACTTCGGCAAAGCCGATGAGCATGAATGCAACATCTGAAACCGAGCGATGGTCACTTTGTATCCATGCTTTGCTTCAGAGGCCAAGGGATAATCTGTCCCTGGCTCGGAAGCAAGCATGAGGAGCGTTCGAGAAACGGCGAATAAACATATGATCGATCGAACTGAGGATGGGGGAACAGCATGCTGTTGAGTCTTCAGAAGAAACATAAACATGGGGAGATAGCAATAGGGTCTCGGAGAAATAGACAGCAGGCCTCAACAGGAGCCTGTAGTTTTCATTTATTCGAACATAACGACTACACTCGCACATCAGGGGCAATTCATAAAAGAAGGTATAGGCAGACTATGCCTTACCCTAGCAGAGTAAAATCGGCTGTGATATCACGGCATACATCAAAAGGGGGAAGAGACAGAAGCGATCGAAGATTAAAATAACAAACTATAGAAAATGGGGAGGGGAGGGCGGAGCATTGACTCCTCTCCCTCCCCGTTGCCCACCTTCGATCAAGCTTCGAGACTCCTTTCTTCTTTTTCCTTTCCGCCTCTTCCTATCTCGGATCAGATCACAGGCTCCACTCTCCTCTCCTTGTTTTTTTTGTTTGTGGCTATCTGTTCAGGCTCTCTGTCCCTCTTTTCTATCTGCTCTCTTCTCTCTATCGTTCCCTCTTTTTTTCTATCGTCCGCCCCCTTTCTTCCTCGAGGGGAAGGGGGTTTTATAACTGTATTTTGTATCTTCTCGACAGGCCTGTCACGGCGCGCCTCAACTGAGGGGCTTCCCGGCGCGCAGGACTTCAGCTTCTCGGCGCAGCTCTTGGGCTTCGACAAGAGGATCCCGGCGCCACTTTATAGGCCCACTTAGGTCTTTTAGACTAGGCCTCTTATTGGTCCTTCAAGTACATCAGCACCCAAAAGGGCCCTCTATTGGTGACATAGTTTCTATTGAGATCATTCATAGGTTTTTCATCAGTCGGTAGACCGGGGTTTCATCGGCGTTGCCATCTAAATGATGATAAAATCGGACATCATTTCATTGGTATCGTCACCAGAATGGTGACAAGACCGGACGTCAGCTTTAGCCTAGAAAGACTTCAGCCAGGTGACTGCTATTTCATCAGTGCCGTCGTCTGACTAACAATGGCATCGAACATCAGCTTGGCCGGGAAAAGGCTTCAGTCGGGTAGATGGTTGACGAACTTCGTCATTGATCTTTCACTATTGGTCTGATCTTCCTTTCAATTCTGTCTCTGCCCTTGCTCATTTTCGAGGTGTCAACAAATGCCCCCCACCTGCGGGCGGCGTAAGCGCAGAATAAGCGGCACGGGGTCTGCAGGTGCCTTTCATCATTCGAGGATATCTTCCTCCATTTCTCTTTGACATTCTTCTTTGGCTTAATCATATTGCTATAGCAATATCATGCACATGTATATTTCATTTTCATGTTTTTTCATCTCCATATCTTCTAATTTTAGTGTCAGCACTTTGGAGCCTTCTTGACCCTGCCTTGGGCTTCTCGGTGCGAGGTAGGACCCTTCTCGGCGCGGGTACTTCTCGGCGCGGCCTATCGTCGGCGCTGTCATCTCGACGCGGGTGGTCTCGGCGCGCGTCGTCTCGGCGCGCTCCTTTTTTTCGGCCGACAGGGGGGTTCTCGGCGTGCTTTTCTTCGCGCCGAGAAGCCTCTCCTACTTCTTCTTTTTAACCCCCCCCGAGAGGGTTTTTACCTCACTTCTTACCTCTTCCTTCTCTCTCTTCATCTCGGCGGCGGCGGCGAGCTTCCCCCCTCCGAGAGTCTTGTCGTCTTCTGCCCTTTTTGACCCATTCATTCTCGGGTAGGTTCATTATGTGGGATTGAGTCCCATTTTATGCTCGGGATCACTCCCTCTTGGTGGGTGACTCCCTATTTTTCTTGGGCAGACCCCGGACAAGAGGAGATGCTGCCAAAATTTAATTGGAATTATTTATTCAATCATCACATGCTCGTTCGTCTTTCCGATGCTTATTTTCATCTTTTCTTGATTGCAGTCACTGACATGGCTTCCGACTCTTCTGCTGCGGCTTCCATGACTGTGGGAGCGAGTTCATCGGCTCAGCCGGATATATCTCGGGCTTCAGTCAACTGGCTGAATGTGAATAGTCTGAGCTTTGGCTATAACCAGATCGCCACTGTCGACGAGTCCTCTGATTCCGAGACTGACACAGTGCCATCTTCCAGAGTCTATTCTTCCACAGAAGGGATTGATTTTAGAAGGGCTGCTGACTACCGTCCGGACCTGCCGAAGGATCGTCATCTGCTGCCATTTATCCGGACCTTCACCATAGGCGGAATGAGGGATTTCCTGCTTGCTCGGTCTGTGGAAGCGGCAATACTTGCTGACAGGGACAGCATGAAGGGTTCTGTTTATCGCGCCCGAGCCATATATCTCCCGGGTGAGCAGAGGGATTGGAATGCCGTGCTGGGCATTTCTGAATTAGAGCCGGAGAAGAAGATGCTGACCCGTGTTCCAGCGTTTACCCCGGCAAGGTGGGACCATGCAGCCGGTCGCGTCCATCGGGAGAAGCCCAACTTTGGACTTTTTCTAGCTCCTGTGAAGTGGGGTTACAGGGACGAGCCATTTATTCTGAACTGTCTGGCCGTTCAATTTAAATATCAGCTGGCTGCCGGCTGGTTTGGAGATGCTAAAGTAACAGACGCCCATCTCTTTAGGGTAGGAGCAGTGGAGTTTACAGAATTTGTCTTGAAGGAATACGCTCCTTTACTGATTAGAGCTGGGGTATATCATAGTGTATTTGCCTCCAGATTCCGCTATCCCATCTCTCGGGGATTATGTTGTGGCATGCTTGAAGTGTTCTGCCCACAGTTTAATACGTTCTATACAGCAGAAGGCGAGGCTTCTCTCGATCTTTGGAGTCTTGCGCAGCTTTCAGGCCTGCCTATAGATGGGGAGCCATACGAGGAGGTCTGTCTAGACGACTCTGTAAAGGATGCCTCTGATGGAGAGGGTAGATATTCTTTTGGATATGCATACCGGTATTTGATGAAAGCTTATCGGACCATTTGTCTGGCCTATAGCAGGGGATCTTCCAAAGGATATCAACCCCGGGAAAAGAGCAGCAGATTGAGAGTCCGTGTAGGACAATGGATACAGTACTTCTTCGGGGGTCCCTTGAAGTATACAGACTTCCCTTCCGTGGGACCAACTCCCAGTAAGCAGATCAGGGCCCCTCGTTACAAATCAGCATTGCCGGCTTCACTGCGCCGAGCAGGTGTAGACGGCCCGAAACCAGCAGGGCTTGACCCCATTACTCATTGTGCAGTTTATCTGACCTTCTGGCTGTGCACTTTCGCTCTCCCCCAAGGGGACGAGACGACTATCAGACCGGAGGCTATATATCCGGCCTGTCAGATGACCTGGGGGATGAGACTGTCTCTGTGCCCGACGGCTTTGTGTTTAGTTTACAAATCGCTGGGAGATTTGCATAGACATTAGGTTCCCCGTTCCTTACGGAATGTAGGTCCATTTCATTTCTTCAATGCTTGGGTTTGCAGCATTTTCCCCGAGCTGGCCCCGAGAACTTTGTAGTCAGACACACTGTGTAAGATCCCAAATTCTTTAGAAATTTATTTAGAAAGTTATTTGTAATTATTTAGAATTTATTTGAAGTTATTCGAATTAATGAGAATTATCCAAATTAATTAGATTAATTAATTAATTAATAGAATAAGTCATTTTTCTTCTATTTTCTAAAAATCCCCAAAAATCACATCTTGTAGAATTAATTTTTTTATTAACTTTATCTTCTACAATTAAGCCTAATAAAATCGTTTATTAAGCCGAATTAGCGAACTAAGTCTTCCGAACTTAATATTTAATTAATTACGGAATAGTAGAAGTAGAATTTTTTCTACCATATAAAAATTCATAAAAATAGTAATTAAATAATAGATGCTTCGACTAACACTTTTGTCTTCTTGAAGTAAGCCTAATTAAATCATTGTCTAGGCCTAATCAGTGGATTAAGCCTGACTTACAACCCATCTAACCCAAATTCGTATTTACTATTCACCCAAACTTTGAACATCAAATTCGAGCTTGTTTCTCAACCAAATGGGGTGATTCTAGAGGCAAATGAAAGGTATTACATAGAGGAACATTTCCCCTCTCATAATGCCACAAAATCATTACCATATGGTAAGTATTGGGCGCGCAAGAGCTAGGTCAACGTTGGCGGCGGTGTTTGGAACACGCAACTTGTTTGGTCGAATTCTCCCTTCCTGGAAGGATCTAGAAGGAGTATGACCTATTAAAAGAAATCTCTACGTGTCTAGATTCATTTGGTAGCTGTGGTGTTCGTAGAGAATTCAGATCTGAAGAGATCTCTTGTGATTATTGGAGGAGGGTCCAAGTTCGTGGGTTTTTCTTAGGCCTTTCTACTTCCTTCAATTGAGGTAGGTTTCCTTAACCAAAATCAGCTTATGAATATAGCAAATTGTACCTCTCATCGAGCTCTTTCCATTGGTGGCAAAATCCCCAATTTTCATTAGGTATCCGTGGAGATATCGAGGTTTTAGTGAGGTGCTGTCAAGTTGTTCTTTAATCTAGGTTTCGAGTTCCCTCTTCAATTTGAGGTAGGTTATAACAGCCCAACTTCTAATTAACATACATTAATGTAATCAATAGCATGTTAGCTTTCTTTTGACATCAAAATCCCCAATTTTTATAGATCATGCCTAGAGTATTTCGTGTGTTATTAGAAGCATGCTAGCAAGCTAGACTTTTCTTGTGTTCTTTATAGAATAGGTTGTATTTCATTGGATTCCTATCGAAATTCGTGATTTAAAAATGTGTTTCATGACCCTAGGATGCATATTAATAACCCTAGAGTATATGGTTAAGATCCCAATACATTTAGACCCCAATTCTTGGAGTTTTCATATTTTTTTTTGAAGCCTTTTGGGTCTGGAAACCCAGGGGTCGACCCACGGGTCGACCCATTTCAACCCTGCAAGCAGCAATGCTGCCTTGCATGGGTCGACCCAATGGGTCGACCCACAGCCTGCAGGGGTCGACCCATGGGTCGACCCATACAGCCAGAAGGCTCCTGGA
The DNA here is from genome assembly GCA_022559845.1 of Amorphophallus konjac. Taxonomy (NCBI): domain Eukaryota; kingdom Viridiplantae; phylum Streptophyta; class Magnoliopsida; order Alismatales; family Araceae; genus Amorphophallus; species Amorphophallus konjac. Next base: position 298,446,743 of record CM040119.1, read on the forward strand.
AGCCAGGGGTCGACCCAATGGGTCGACCCATACCTGGAATTTTTCCAGGGGTCGACCCAAAGGGTCGACCCATGCCCCGTATGACCCGTTTTAATGATGTTTTGACCCGGGGATCAATCCGGATCATCGGGGGATCAATCCATTCAACCTAATCACATTGAAAACTACATTTTTGAGGAACTAATGACCTATTCATATACCCTTTTTAGTTTCAATTAACATAGGTCCATACATGCAAACTTAGTGTAAAAACACACCGTTTATCATCTTCATTTTCAATGCATACAAGGTTAAATAGAAACCCACATAATTAGTGGTTAATGGTGTAACTAAAATCTCTGTTAAATGCATTCTATTTCACTCCTGTGGGAGTTGTTCTGTGCTTTATCATCTTGAATCAACTTCTTGGCATTTGTCTTAATGTAAATGATAATGGATAATCTTTGATATGCTAACTTGGTAATTAGGATTAAGTTGATCGTTAAGTTGCTGTTTTAGTCTTGCTTACTCCAGTTGAATCGATTGCTTACACACCTGAACGGTATACTGTCGGCCGTTCCTTCTTGACCCCGTGGACCGAGTTTGGTCCAGTTCTTGTATTACGGCACCGAGGTGACCGTATAAACCGAGTTTTTGTTTTGAATCCAAGGACATGTTAGTCCTTAAATCTCATACTCTTGACAGAAATTCATCTGATTGATTGGCCATTAAAATTGACTGAATGTCTAGACGGATGGGACGTTGGGCCCAGTAAATCAATGCCATCGCATCATAAGGGCCCGGTCTGGTCTTGGGGAGAGCGCCCGAAAGTTAGTGAGCCCATGGGATGTTAATGACATGGTGGGGCATTGCACGGAAGTACTTGCCTGAGTGTTGGCGTCTATGACAAAAGTATCTTGTTACTTGTCACTTGATCATGCTTGGTTAAATGTTTAAAATACTTGCTTGTTGGCCAATTCCTTACTTATATCTCATTGTTATATCTCTTGTTATATCTCCTGTAGTAAATTCTTGTATCTGTTATCCTTGATAATCATTATCAATTGTATATTTCTTGACCTTGCAAGATCTTTGAATTCTGTTTCGTTATATCACCGTTATCTTTTTATTGTTTTTATCATTTGTAGCATGACATTTTAAAATGTAATTAAACTGTTAATCACTTATACCTGTCTGTTATTTCCTACTGAGCGTCAGCTCATAGTTGTGTTTTCCCCCCTTTCCAGGCTTTTCAGGTGACGCGCTTACCGATGGGGAAGGGCAGGAGTGATGTCTTGAGTGTATCAGTTCTAGTGTGTTAGCAGTGTGTTTATTGTTAGTTGTGTTTGGAGATCATTTAGTTTCAGTTTGTTGTTGAGTCTTAGTGGTTGTTATTCCATGTTGTATTAAGTTGCTTTTGAGATCATTGTATCAGTTTGGTTGTTTAATGATCATTTAGTATTTCCTTTCCATCTTGTAGTACTTGTGTATCATTTTAGATTTAGTTCCCTCTCTTGCTAGCGTGTCCCTAACTGTACGTCCCGATATTTCCGCCTTGTTCGGGGCGTGACAGTTTAGTTGGTATCAGAGCCCTAGGTTTCACATTCCTAGGTTTCCTAAGTTTAAGTTTTCTTGCATTGCATCCCAATAATCGGTATATCAAAAGGTGTTGTCCGAACGTTAGGCTACGCCTATCGGGAAGGTCGCACACTTGCGCGAGTGGTCTTCGGACCGATTACCTCCGCCAGGTACCGAGTTTTTGGTCGTGTCTAGGTGCATTAGATCCCTAACCTTGTAAAAGTCTAGGACCTGACCTGGTAAGAATGGGTAGAACTTGGGTTAAGTTCGTTCCTAAATCGTGCTTTATCTATCTTATTGAACCTAGGTAACCTATTTCTCGTGTAGATGGCAGCTGGTCGTGCTGAATGGAGGAACCTGCAGCGTACGGTTCAAGGCCTTACTCAGGCCCTTCAGCAAGTAGCTCAGGCAGGAGCGGCACAGCATGGCACCGGTGATCTATACCGGAACTTCCGTGGAATGAACCCGCCTAGATTCGCTGGTTCGATTGACCCCGACCAAGCCGAGCACTGGCTAGATGAGATGGGGACAATCTTTGAAGTTATGCAATGCACCAACCAGGAGCGTGTCCTTTTGTCCACATTTCAATTGGAACATGATGCACGTACTTGGTGGGATTCTATCAAGGCAACTCTCGGTGATCGGCAAGTTATGTGGGAAGAGTTCGAAGAATTCTTCAACAGCAAGTATTTTTCTGATAGAGTGCAAGAGAAGAAAGCGGCAGAGTTCGCGGCCTTGAAACAGTGATGTTTGTCCGTGGCAGAGTATGAGGCTCAATTTGCACGGCTTTCTCGATATGCTACACATCTCATTTCCACCGAGAAGATGAAGGCGAAGCGCTTTCTCAATGGTTTGAAGCTTCATTATATCAACCAATTGGCACCGATGGAGATTTCCACTTATTCCGAGATGGTAAGGAAAGCGCAAGTATTGGAGGATACTCTTGAGATGACGGAGAGAATCCGTGGGAAAGGCACCAAGAAAGAATTACCTACGAGTTCCGGGAGTGTCAAACCCGGGTATGCCAAGAAGAGGCCTGTTAGTGGACCTGGTTCGTGGAGCGGGTCCGGATCGTGGAAGGGCAAGATGCCGAGGCATGAAGACAAGAAGCCTGGCCCTATTGTTCCATTCAAGGGCGTGTGCAACTATTGTGATCGTCTGGGTCACAAGATAGAGGAGTGCTGGCGCAAGCTAGGCGCCTGTTTGTGATGTGGAAGCAAGGAGCACCGTATCCCCAATTGTCCTCTCATATCGGAACAAGCTACACCGGCAAAACCTCTAGTCTTCAAGAAATCATAAGGCAAGCTTCAAGCTTTACATGCAGAGGAAACTGGGATTTCTGATGATGGCGGACTCGTCGAAGGTACCCTTACTGTAATCGATAAGCCCGCATTTGCTCTCTTTGATACTGGTGCAACACATTCTTTTATTTCACGGAGATTTGCTAAGTCATTAGCTGTGGAACCTGTTTTGATGAATACTCCGTTAGAGATTTCAACCCCTATTGGCACTAGATCAACAATCCAGTATTTCTATCCTTCTAGTAAGGTTATGATTGGTGAATAGAACTTTCCAACAGATTTGGTCTGCATGGATATGAAGGATTATGATGTAATCTTAGGAGCAGATTGGTTGGCCAAGTATGAGGTCAATGTTCACTGCAGTTCTAGCTCAGTGACTTTTACTGGACATTCTGGTTTATCTTTTACGGGAGTCAAGCACCATAACTCCGTACCGCTCATCTCGGCTCTTCGAGCTGATAAGCTTTTGAGGCATGGGTGTGAGGCTTTTCTAGCCTTTGTTTGTGCAACCCCTGAGCAGCAGGTTGAGATCAAGGACATTCCTGTTGTCCAAGATTTTCCTGATGTCTTTCCAGAGGAACTACCAGGACTTCCGCCTGAGCGGGAAGTTATCTTTTCTATTGATCTTATTCCTGGCACAGCTCCTATTTCTAAGGCTCCTTATCGTATGTCTCCTGCGGAACTGAGGGAACTGAAGCAGCAACTGATGGAATTACTCGAGAAGGGTTTTATTCGTCCTAGTACTTCTCCGTGGGGAGCCCCTGTGTTGTTCGTCAGGAAGAAAGATGGTTCGATGAGGTTGTGCATGGATTATCGGCAAATAAACCAGCAGACTGTCAAGAACAAATATCCCTTGCCGAGGATTGACGAGTTATTTGACCAGATAGCGGGAGCTCAATATCTCTCTAAGATCGTTCTTCGATCTGGATATCACCAGTTGCGGATTAAGGAAGAGGACATTTATAAAACAACTTTTCGCAGCAGGTATGGTCATTTTGAATTTGTCGTTATGCCTTTTGGTCTAACGAATGCTCCAGCAGCTTTCATGCAGTTGATGAACAATGCATTTCGGCCCTATCTTGATCAGTGGGTCGTGGTATTTATTGATGACATCCTGATTTATTCTAAGAATGAGGAGGAGCATGCTGAGCATCTGAGAATGGCATTGCAACTGTTGAGAGATCATCAACTATATGCTAAGTTCAGTAAGTGTGAGTTCTGGCTGCAAGAGGTGTCCTTTCTAGGACATATCATTACGAAGAACGGTATTTCTGTTGATCCTTCGAAGGTTGAGGCAGTGAAGAATTGGGAACAGCCTACCAGTGTGACAGAAGCTAGAAGTTTTCTAGGCCTGGCAGGTTATTATCGAAGATTTATTCAAGACTTCTCTAAGATTGCGGTACCTCTTACAAGATTAACCCGCAAGGAAAATAAGTTTGATTGGTCAGATGATTGTCAGCGAAGCTTTCAGACTCTGAAGGAGTGTTTGACTACTGCACCTGTTTTGGCTTTACCTTCTGGTGAAGGAGGATTTGTTGTTTATACTGATGCTTCAGGTATTGGCTTAGGCTATGTACTCATGCATCATGGGAAGGTGATTGCCTATTCCTCTAGGCAGTTGAGGAAGCACGAAGATAATTATCCTGTTCATGATTTGGAACTTGCTGCAATCGTGTTTGCTTTGAAGATATGGAGGCATTACTTATATGGAGAAACCTTTACAGTGTTTTCAGATCATAAGAGTTTGAAGTATTTATTCTCTCAAAAGGAACTCAACATGAGGCAGCGGAGATGGTTGGAGTACTTGAAAGACTTCGACTTCTCGATTGAGTATCATCCTGGCAAAGGTAATGTTGTGACAGATGCATTAAGCCGGAAGCCGGTAGCTAGATTGTCAAGTCTCATGTTACAAGAATGGAGATTGTTGGAACAATTATCTAGTATGGATCTCAATATTGACAATGATCGGATCTTGATTGCTCAGATTCAACTTAAACCTGAATTATTGATAGAGATCAAGTCCTTGCAAGATAATGATCCCGAGTTGGTAGAGATCAAGGGAAGCTTGAGTAGCAGACCTGACTTCATGTTGGCCGATGATGGTAGGTTATTATTTAAAGGCAGAACTTGTGTTCCGGATGAGGCTACAATAAAGAACAAAATTCTTGAGGAAGCTCATAGATCCAGATATACCATTCATCCTGGAGGCACTAAGATGTACCGAGATTTGAAAAGGTCCTTTTGGTGGCCGAATATGAAAAGAGAAGTTACAGATTTTGTGAGCAGATGTTTGGTATGTCAGCAAGTTAAGACCGAACATTTCAGACCAGCAGGGAAATTGAAACCACTCGACATACCCCAATGGAAGTGGGAAAGTATTGGCATGGATTTCATTATGGGTCTACCTAGGACTCGTGGTGGATTTGATGCGATATGGGTGATTGTTGATCGTTTGACAAAGTCGGCTCATTTCTTACCAATTAAGTCCAAGTGGACGATTGATGTATTGGCTGCTTTGTATATAAAGGAAGTGGTGAGATTGCATGGTATCCCAGTGAATATAGTATCTGATCGAGACCCCAGATTTACTTCACATTTCTGGAAGGGACTGCAAGAGTCTTTGGGTACTCGTCTGAATTTCAGTACTGCTTTTCATCCACAGACAGATGGACAGACTGAAAGAACCAATCAGATAGTGGAAGATATGCTACGAGCTTGCATGATTGATCTCGGTGGTAATTGGAGTGAGCATTTGGCATTAATTGAATTCGCCTACAATAACAGCTATCAGTCTAGTATTCAGATGGCTCCTTTTGAAGCACTATATGGTAGAAGTTGTTGTTCCCCGTTGTGTTGGGACGAGGTAGGTGTGAAACAGTGGCTTGGACCAGATCTTGTTTCGGAATCATCACAGAACATCCGTATTATCCGAGACCGGTTACAGGTAGCCCAGTCAAGACAGAAGAGTTATGCCGACAACAGGAGAAGGGCATTGGAATTTCAGGTTGGCGAGCATGTGTTCTTAAAGGTCTCTCCGACGAGAGGGATCCGAAGATTTGGCATTCATGGCAAGCTGAGTCCGAGGTACATTGGTCCATTCGAGATTCTAGATAAAGTGGGAGAGGTGGCATACAGACTGGCTTTACCACCGCAATTGTCTGGCGTACACAACGTTTTCCATGTGTCTATGTTACGGAAATATGTGTACGATCCCACTCATATCATTCAGCAGGTGGATTTTGAACTGAAGGAAGATTTGACCTATGAGGAAAGACCTGTCAAGATTCTGGACCGGAAGCATCAGCAACTCCGGAATCGTTCGATACCGATGGTCAAGATTCAGTGGAGTCGGCGTGGGACCGAAGAAGCTACATGGGAGTCTGAAGAGACTATGCGAAAGCGGTATCCCGATCTATTCTAGGTGAGTGATCTTTTTCTACTCTCAGTTTTAGTGCAGTGAATTTGGAGGATCAAATTCCTTTAAGTAGGGGAGGGTGTAAGACCCCAAATTCTTTAGAAATTTATTTAGAAAGTTATTTGTAATTATTTGGAATTTATTTGAAGTTATTCGAATTAATGAGAATTATCCAAATTAATTAGATTAATTAATTAATTAATAGAATAAGTCATTTTTCTTCTATTTTCTAAAAATCCCTAAAAATCACATCTTGTAGAATTAATTTTGTTTATCAACTTTATCTTCTACAATTAAGCCTAATAAAATCGTTTATTAAGCCGAATTAGCGAACTAAGTCTTCCGAACTTAATATTTAATTAATTACGGAATAGTAGAAGTGGAATTTTATCTACCATATAAAAATTCATAACAATAGTAATTAAATAATATATGCTTCGACTAACACTTTTGTCTTCTTGGAGTAAGCCTAATTAAATCATTATCTAGGCCTAATCAGTGGATTAAGCCTGACTTACAACCCACCTAACCCAAATTCGTATTTACTATTCACCCAAACTTTGAACATCAAATTCGAGCTTGTTTCTCAACCAAATGGGGTGATTCCAGAGGCAAATGAAAGGTATTACATAGAGGAACATTTCCCCTCTCATAATGCCACAAAATGATTACCATATGGTAAGTATTGGGCGCGCAAGAGCTAGGTCAACGTTGGCGGCGGTGTTTGGAACACGCAACTTGTTTGGTCGAATTCTCCCTTCCTGGAAGGATCCAGAAGGAGTATGACCTATTAAAAGAAAGCTCTACGTGTCTAGATTCATTTGGTAGCTATGGTGTTCGCAGAGAATTCAGATCTGAAGAGATCTCTTGTGATTATTGGAGGAGTGATGTGGCACAGCCCAAAGACCACTAAAGAGGATGATATGACCCTAGGACTTAGACCCGCAAGCATACAAGCACTCAATGATTCTCACAATCGACGATTTTTGCTCACACGGTTCACACGCTCACCCGGTGGGTCCGGGGGATAATGATGAGGGTCCGGGATGGGACCCAATTGTTCTAATGGACTTGCAATGCTACGGCTGACTCCAAAGAGTCTAGGATACCCAACTTCGTGGGGTGGCTGGCCCGCAAGGCGGGGTTTGGGTGACACTCTCTCACGGTCCGCGGTGGACACTAACAAACTAGCATGCAAATTCGAACTCTCTTCTCACCGCCGACGAGCAATCAAAGCAATACTAAGCTAGCAGGGATAAGGCTACAAAGGGTAGTACCAGAAGCTCACCTGATCGGTGTGAAGACACCGATCCCGTTCGGAGACGAGGGCGCGCCGGGAGGCGAGGGTATGCACCCGATCGCCGCGGCGGTGTAGCTTGACCTGAAAATGTAAAGGGTACAGCACTACTCCTCTCGCAGGAGGGGTGATCTTGGGGTGGGGGTTACGCTTAGTACATTCAAAACTACCTCCACGCAGGGAGGGGCCTTCAGCCGGCCAAGCGGGGTGGGGAGAAATGCAAAGGAGATCGAGATTCCGAGCTTCGCCGGTTCTGCCCACCTGCAGGTTTTCTGGACAGTGGATCGGTGTTGTGGCAGCTAAAAATTCCACGAAGCTTGGATTGCGACGAAACCAACGCCAAACGTTTGCCAACTGATAGCGGATGAAGCTTGAATTTTTGGGGAAGCTATGATTCTCAGGGCTGACCGCACCGGTGGCTGGAAGGTGGATGCAGCTCTGGTTGCTGGTCGAGCTCTGTCTGCAACAGCAGGTTGCAGAAGGTAGCACGATCGCTCCGGAGCTCTGAACCTGGCACCGCTGGACTCTTTGGAATCGTGGAGGAGTCTTCTTTGCAACAAAACAAACGGGGACGTCTTCTGATGTCGGAGATGAACTGGGTGTCCAGAGAAGTGGACGGAGGTCGGTGCAGACAGTGAGGAGGCAGACCGGCGTGGTTGTGGTAGAAAAATAGTAACTCTGGTTGTCGGATGCCGAACGGGGTTCCGCCTTCTGTTCCTGGACGCTGACAGAGGGAGGAAGAACTTTGTAGAAGACCTTGAAGACTGGTTCCTTCAAGGTTAGCCGTGGGCGAGTCGTCTCTGCAGCTCTGGCTCCGGATCTGAGAGGTTCGGCGCAGTCGGAGAAGAATGGTGATTGCGGACAGCACCGAACTCGGATGCCGACGAAACCACCTCGCCTTGAAAGCTGACTTGCAGATGATTCTAGAAATGTAGGTCTTGCTCCCTGAGTCGTTGATGGGTGACCGTGGCCTCCTCTGCAAGTTGCTGTAATTCTGTTTCCTGAAGCAGGGTAAGAATGTGAAGAAGAAGATGAGGTGGGGAAGGGGGTGGCCAAGAGAGAAGAAGGGGCAAGATGATTCTAATGGCTATGGGAGGGAAGGTTCAAATTCGAAATTGGCCTTGGAAGTGGTGGGATTTGTGTGGGGAAGTGGGGGAATTGTGTTGGGAGGTGGAAGAGTTGCTTTGGGACAAGGAGGGGAAGTAAATGAAGGGCTATGGGGAAGGGGAGAGCCTTAATGGAGGTGGGTGAGGTAGTGGAGGTGGTTGGGGGTTGGAGTAAGTGAGGGGGGAAGAGGAGAGAGAGGGAGGGTCGAACTCCCCTTGGGGAGAGAGAGAATGAGAGAGAGATTGAGAGATATAGTGAGTAAGAGAGAGAGTTGAGAGATAATAAGAGGTGGTTTTTTTTTTTTCAATATTCATCAAGAGTGACTACAAGTGGAGAGATGGGGCCTATTTATAGGCAACCACTCTTTTCATGACCAAAATGTCCTTGACAATAGGACAAAAGACCAAGCATATCCTAAACTCAATCCTATGGGCCCATAACTAAGGACATAAGGCCCAGTTTAAGCAAAATAAGGGAAATGGGCTAGAACCACATGACTCAATAAAGGAAAATACATAAGATAGGACTCAATAAAAGGAAAATACATAAATGACACTGGGAAAATGAAGATAACAAGTGGAGACCATGATCAGACCATATCAAGAGTGTGCAGACGACCAAACTAGAGGGAGTGTCGTGAGATGCCCTCATCAAATCCCCCGGGGTGGGGAGAACTCGACCCTGTCGAGTATGGGTCTGCCTGGCTGTCGTACTGCTCCAACATGCCGGGGTCCAGGCGCATCAAATCCTCTCGACTCACCCATGCATCCTCGATCGGGGGACGGTTCTTCCACCTAACCAGATAGCGCTGATACACCCTGTGCCTTGTAATGATACTCTGCTCATCCAGTATTGCCTCTACCTGCTCTTGTCGGTCTCTCAGGCTAGAAAGTGGAGTCCCTCCGGGGGTGTCTCTCATAAGGGGGGGTAAAGGCTCAAGCTCCTGACTGGGTTCCACCGCGGGGCCTTTGTAGGGTACCAGGTCCGCCACGTTGAAGGTAGGGTGTACCCCATAGCTCTCTGGTAAGTCAAGCTCATAGGCATTGCTGCCAAGTCGTCGTAGAACTCGAAAGGGTCCCGACCCTCGTGCCCTCAACTTGGAGGCAGGCCCCGGAAGGAGCTGCTCCGTCCTCACCATCACCGAGTCTCCCACTTGGAACTCGTAGTGGCGCCGATGAGCATCTGCCCACCTTTTGTAAGTCTCATTGATCCTTCCTATATGCTTGCGAGAATGCGTATGCCATGCATGATGATGCGATGTTAGTGTGAAACGAATGGTATGCCAAGGTGGACCTGGGCAGCCAAATGTAGACCGATCACACTTTGATGCTATGAAGACTGTGGTAGTCTTAGGAGGGCCGGGACATCCATAGATGAACCTTTTATGCATGGGTGTGATAAATGTCGGGGGACCCGGACATCCATGTATGCTCCTATCATGCTTAAGACTCATGATGAATGAAGGTGGGCCAATACATCCGAATATGGTCCACTTATGCTGCCTACTTGACATGTGGGTGATGTGGATGAATGTACCCGACTTATGAATCATGTCAAATGGTGTGGTAGGCCTGGACACATGCATGTTTATCCCAAAGGTGACTTCCATGTGCATAGATGTGGGATGACTTTTGAACGTCCACGTGAATGGGTCGAAGGGATCTACGAACGTGGTTATGGGGTGGGGCACTTCATCAATCCCAAGGTGTTTGTTGCCTAAGGTCAAGGCTCTCATGTTGTAACCCGATTCTAGGAAGGGAGGAGTTTGGGTCGACATGGGCGATGTGGGTAAGGTGAGGTGGGTGGTGAATAGGGAAAGTGGGTCACATGGAGATTTAGGCTCCCATAGAAAAGGGTCAAAGGGATTATGGTAAGGGTCACCTAGGTAGGGGTACTCCATGTTCTCAAGGTCCTCAAATGGCGAATCATCTCTCTCTAAGATAATTGGGCCAAGGTTGCTAATGGGTTGGCTAATCAAAGTACTTGGGATCTCAATGGTTGGGGAGTAGACTAGGATGGGTTCCTCCTCCATGGGAAGAAGGAGTATGATCTCACTTGTAAATTGGCCATTGGTGTAGATGGAAGTGATGGAGCCAATGGTGGGGTAAGCTAAGCTAATGGTGCTAGACTCTGATGGCCTCATGGCTAGCATATCGGTCAAGTGGACTTGCCAATGTAGGTAGGCCACTAAGTCTCCCAAATCTTCTACACAATAGGAGATTTGATAAGTGACATGAGGCTGAGTGGGAATGAGTTGGGATTGATGTCCCATGAGTAGGTGGCTTGGTTGTAAACTAGGAATGGTGAGGTCTCGCTTGAGCCATAGGAATATGGACTTATCTATGGTGATGGTGTCATGGGGAAGGGTGTATAGCTCTTGAGGAACTAGGTTAGGAGGGGTGGGTGAGTTGTATGGCCCTTGGATTTCCTTGATTTTGGGAGGTGGATCCGAATTGGTATCCCTCTCCACTTGGGTAGGTGTGTGGGTTGCAACTCCTAAGGACAATGGGGTAGGAAGGTCTATGGTGGGTGGGTTGGTGTTAGTTGAGGCATGGCGCACTCGAGGAGGTGAGCAAGGTCGGACATGGGTTGGACTTGAGAGTGGAAGTAGTGGAGGCCTAATTTGGGGTAAGATTGGTGTAGGAAGCGGGAGGTGGGTTGGGTGAGGGGTTTTGGGTTTTGGGGTGGTGGCCATTATGGGCCTTGGTGGAGGGGTGGACATGGTGTCCACATGGTTTTTAATGGTGAGGGTTGGATGAGTGGTGGTCACCATGGAGGGAATTGGGTTGGTTAGGGGTCTCTTGCCCTTGGGATCACTTGGGGTGGAAGTGGGGGCTAAAGGGGCTTGACTAGTGTAGGTTAGGGAAGGGGGTTTTGGTTGGGATGTGGGGGACCTCATGGGGTTAGGTGGGGAGGTGGAGGTCTTAGGTACTTGGGTTTTAGTGATATGGGTTTGGACGGGTGGGGTGGGAGGAGTGGGAGTGCTCCTTGGGTTTTGGTGATCCGAGTGGGAAGGGGACACATACCTAGCCCTTAGTTGATCCTTCATGTCCTCCCATGTGGTGAGGGGAGCTTCCCGTCTAATTATCCTTAAGCCCTCAATTTTACACCAATGAGTTTGAGCCCTTTTGGTTAGTTGTATTTTGGCAACCCATGCCTTTACATCCTCGGAAATATGATACCAATTGAAGTATTGGTCCATTGTAGCTTCCCAATCTAAATATTTGCTAGGAGAGGTCCCATCAAAGGTGGGAAGTGGGAAAGGGGCCATCCTATCGTCCGTCCTTAGGGCGGGCCTATTTTTTCCAAGTTGGTTGAGTCGGCCCGATATGTTATCAAGCCGCTCATTGGCATAGGTCAAGGCTTTCATGAAGTAGTTGAAGTCATGAGTGTTAGTGGTAGGTATCCCTTGGGGTTTTGGATTCATTGTGGGATTGGAAGATGTAGTATTGGGTTGAAAGCGAGTACCACTACGAGTGGTCATGCAAGGTTGGGTGGGCTATGCAAGGGTGTGCGGATGCACCTATGAAAGATTTAGTGTGACCCAAGACTAGACTTGTAAGGACAAGCCTATGACCGCTCTGATACCACTTGATGTGGCACAGCCCAAAGACCACTAAAGAGGATGATATGACCCTAGGACTTAGACCCGCAAGCATACAAGCACTCAATGATTCTCACAATCGACGATTTTTGCTCACACGGTTCACACGCTCACCCGGTGGGTCCGGGGGATAATGATGAGGGTCCGGGATGGGACCCAATTGTTCTAATGGACTTGCAATGCTACGGCCGACTCCAAAGAGTCTAGGATACCCAACTTCGTGGGGTGGCTGGCCCGCAAGGCGGGGTTTGGGTGACACTCTCTCACGGTCCGCGGTGGACACTAACAAACTAGCATGCAAATTCGAACTCTCTTCTCACCGCCGACGAGCAATCAAAGCAATACTAAGCTAGCAGGGATAAGGCTACAAAGGGTAGTACCAGAAGCTCACCTGATCGGTGTGAAGACACCGATCCCGTTCGGAGACGAGGGCGCGCCGGGAGGCGAGGGTATGCACCCGATCGCCGCGGCGGTGTAGCTTGACCTGAAAATGTAAAGGGTACAGCACTACTCCTCTCGCAGGAGGGGTGATCTTGGGGTGGGGGTTACGCTTAGTACATTCAAAACTACCTCCACGCAGGGAGGGGCCTTCAGCCGGCCAAGCGGGGTGGGGAGAAATGCAAAGGAGATCGAGATTCCGAGCTTCGCCGGTTCTGCCCACCTGCAGGTTTTCTGGACAGTGGATCGGTGTTGTGGCAGCTAAAAATTCCACGAAGCTTGGATTGCGACGAAACCAACGCCAAACGTTTGCCAACTGATAGCGGATGAAGCTTGAATTTTTGGGGAAGCTATGATTCTCAGGGCTGACCGCACCGGTGGCTGGAAGGTGGATGCAGCTCTGGTTGCTGGTCGAGCTCTGTCTGCAACAGCAGGTTGCAGAAGGTAGCACGATCGCTCCGGAGCTCCGAACCTGGCACCGCTGGACTCTTTGGAATCGTGGAGGAGTCTTCTTTGCAACAAAGCAAACGGGGACGTCTTCTGATGTCGGAGATGAACTGGGTGTCCAGAGAAGTGGACGGAGGTCGGTGCAGACAGTGAGGAGGCAGACCGGCGTGGTTGTGGTAGAAAAATAGTAACTCTGGTTGTCGGATGCCGAACGGGGTTCCGCCTTCTGTTCCTGGACGCTGACAGAGGGAGGAAGAACTTTGTAGAAGACCTTGAAGACTGGTTCCTTCAAGGTTAGCCGTGGGCGAGTCGTCTCTGCAGCTCTGGCTCCGGATCTGAGAGGTTCGGCGCAGTCGGAGAAGAATGGTGATTGCGGACAGCACCGAACTCGGATGCCGACGAAACCACCTCGCCTTGAAAGCTGACTTGCAGATGATTCTGGAAATGTAGGTCTTGCTCCCTGAGTCGTTGATGGGTGACCGTGGCCTCCTCTGCAAGTTGCTGTAATTCTGTTTCCTGAAGCAGGGTAAGAATGTGAAGAAGAAGATGAGGTGGGGAAGGGGGTGGCCAAGAGAGAAGAAGGGGCAAGATGATTCTAATGGCTATGGGAGGGAAGGTTCAAATTCGAAATTGGCCTTGGAAGTGGTGGGATTTGTGTGGGGAAGTGGGGGAATTGTGTTGGGAGGTGGAAGAGTTGCTTTGGGACAAGGAGGGGAAGTAAATGAAGGGCTATGGGGAAGGGGAGAGCCTTAATGGAGGTGGGTGAGGTAGTGGAGGTGGTTGGGGGTTGGAGTAAGTGAGGGGGGAAGAGGAGAGAGAGGGAGGGTCGAACTCCCCTTGGGGAGAGAGAGAATGAGAGAGAGATTGAGAGATATAGTGAGTAAGAGAGAGAGTTGAGAGATAATAAGAGGTGGTTTTTTTTTTTCAATATTCATCAAGAGTGACTACAAGTGGAGAGATGGGGCCTATTTATAGGCAACCACTCTTTTCATGACCAAAATGTCCTTGACAATAGGACAAAAGACCAAGCATATCCTAAACTCAATCCTATGGGCCCATAACTAAGGACATAAGGCCCAGTTTAAGCAAAATAAGGGAAATGGACTAGAACCACATGACTCAATAAAGGAAAATACATAAGATAGGACTCAATAAAAGGAAAATACATAAATGACACTGGGAAAATGAAGATAACAAGTGGAGACCATGATCAGACCATATCAAGAGTGTGCAGACGACCAAACTAGAGGGAGTGTCGTGAGATGCCCTCATCAAGGAGGGTCCAAGTTCATAGGTTTTTCTTAGGCCTTTCTACTTCCTTCGATTGAGGTAGGTTTCCTTAACCAAAATCAGCTTATGAATATAGCAAATTGTACCTCTCATCGAGCTCTTTCCATTGGTGGCAAAAGCCCCAATTTTCATTAGGTATCCGTGGAGATATCGAGGTTTTAGTGAGGTGCTGTCAAGTTGTTCTTTAATCTAGGTTTCGAGTTCCCTCTTCAATTTGAGGTAGGTTATAACAGCCCAACTTCTAATTAACATACATTAATGTAATCAATAGCATGTTAGCTTTCTTTTGACATCAAAATCCCCAATTTTTATAGATCATGCCTAGAGTATTTCGTGTGTTATTAGAAGCATACTAGCAAGCTAGACTTTTCTTGTGTTCTTCATAGAATATGTTGTATTTCATTGGATTCCTATCGAAATTCGTGATTTAAAATTATGTTTCATGACCCTAGGATGCATATTAATAACCCTAGAGTATATGGTTAAGATCCCAATACATTTAGACCCTAATTCTTGGAGTTTTCATGTTTTTTTTTGAAGCCTTTTGGGTCTGGAAACCCAGGGGTCGACCCACGGGTCGACCCATTTCAACCCTGCAAGCAGCAATGCTGCCTTGCATGGGTCGACCCAATGGGTCGACCCACAGCCTGCAGGGGTCGACCCATGGGTCGACCCATACAGCCAGAAGGCTCCTGGAAGCCAGGGGTTGACCCAATGGGTCGACCCATACCTGGAATTTTTCCAGGGGTCGACCCAAAGGGTCGACCCATGCCCCGTATGACCCGTTTTAATGATGTTTTGACCCGGGGATCAATCCGGATCATCGGGGGATCAATCCATTCAACCTAATCACATTGAAACTACATTTTTTAGGAACTAATGACCTATTCATGTACCCTTTTTAGTTTCAATTAACATAGGTCCATACATGCAAACTTAGTGTAAAAACACACCGTTTATCATCTTCATTTTCAATGCATACAAGGTTAAATAGAAACCCACATAATTAGTGGTTAATGGTGTAACTAAAATCTCTGTTAAATGCATTCTATTTCACTCCTGTGGGAGTTGTTCTGTGCTTTATCATCTTGAATCAACTTTTTGGCATTTGTCTTAATGTAAATGATAATGGATAATCTTTGATATGCTAACTTGGTAATTAGGATTTAGTTGATCATTAAGTTGCTGTTTTAGTCTTGCTTACTCCAGTTGAATCGATTGCTTACACACCTGAATGGTATACTGTCGGCCGTTCCTTCTTGACCCCGTGGACCGAGTTTGGTCCAGTTCTTGTATTACGGCACCGAGGTGACCGTATAAATCGAGTTTTTATTTTGAATCCAAGGACATGTTAGTCCTTAAATCTCATACTCTTGACAGAAATTCATCTGATTGATTGGCCATTAAAATTGACTGAATGTCTAGACGGATGGGACGTTGGGCCCAGTAAATCAATGCCATCGCATCATAAGGGCCCGGTCTGGTCCTGGGGAGAGCGCTCGAAAGTTAGTGAGCCCATGGGATGTTAATGACATGGTGGGGCATTGCACCGAGGTACTTGCCTGAGTGTTGGCGTCTATGACAAAAGTATCTTGTTACTTGTCACTTGATCATGCTTGGTTAAATGTTTAAAATACTTGCTTGTTGGCCAATTCCTTACTTATATCTCATTGTTATATCTCTTGTAGTAAATTCTTGTATCTGTTATCCTTGATAATCATTATCAATTGTATATTTCTTGACCTTGTAAGATCTTTGAATTCTGTTTCGTGATATCACCGTTATCTTTTTATTGTTTTTATCATTTGTAGCATGACATTTTAAAATGTAATTAAACTGTTAATCACTTATACCTGTTTGTTATTTCCTACTGAGCGTCAGCTCATAGTTGTGTTTTCCCCCCTTTCCAGGCTTTTCAGGTGACGCGCTTACCGATGGGGAAGGGCAGGAGTGATGTCTTGAGTGTATCAGTTCTAGTGTGTTAGCAGTGTGTTTATTGTTAGTTGTGTTTGGAGATCATTTAGTTTCAGTTTGTTGTTGAGTCTTAGTGGTTGTTATTCCATGTTGTATTAAGTTGCTTTTGAGATCATTGTATCAGTTTGGTTGTTTAATGATCATTTAGTATTTCCTTTCCATCTTGTAGTACTTGTGTATCATTTTAGATTTAGTTCCCTCTCTTGCCAGCGTGTCCCTAACTGTACGTCCCGATATTTTCGCCTTGTTCGGGGCGTGACACACTGCTCCCTCGGATGATTGAGTTTGCTAGCGCCGAACCCGGTCTCTTCTCAGAGCAGCTGTTTAAGATAAGGGGCAGGTTGACAAGAGTGCCTGTAGATGCTCCTGGCAGCATTCATTTTTGGAGCTTGGCAGCAGGTTCGGCTCCTTTAGTAGACCCTCAGAGGGAATGTAAAATGGAGGAGGTAGAAGTTTATGTCCATCCTGTTTCGGGGGCCAATGCCACCCGGCCCATATTAGAACCAGAACTGGTAAGGTGGGCTATGGCTATCCGACCTAGTGTATTGGTCTTCAGGAAGGGAGGCTTGCTCATTTTGGAGCCCTATTACCCATTCCGTTTTAGCAGAAACTTTGGCTACGATCAGCATATTCCTTCATCAGTTGCTCAGTTTCCTTTGGACAGCCGTGCCAAGCATGGGTCCTCCATTGCCAGTGACGGTCGGATATGGTGGGATTTCTTTCATCGCCGAGAGGGCGTAACTTTCAGGGTCCCGACCGTTTCTAATCGTATTCCCCGTGTCACATCGGAATATATTAAATAGTGGAATACCCGTACCAATTTCTATAAAGATGGCAGAGGCGCCTTTTGGGATGTGGCCGAGCGCTCTTTCTTAAAGCGGCAATCAGGGCCTGTATTTGAAATTGATGAGGTTCATCTGAAGAGGCTCTATTCACAGCATCCGAAAGAGGCGGAAGCATATATTGCCAGACATCGGTCCTTAAAAGAGGAAGGTTCTGAAATACCCACTCCTGTATTTTCTGAGATCAATGAAGATGCTTTTACAAAGGACCTGAGGCAGTTGGGCCACATAGGGAGTATTCATGTGAAGGTGCAGTATCCGTTTCCCCCAGAGGAGCCTCTCCCGACAGCAGCCCCCTGGAGGGGCCCGGTGGACAGATTTCACCCTTATAGGACATTTGTGCGGAGGGAAGACCGCACCCAGACGTATTATCAGCACACCTCTTGGCTTTTTGTACTGCTAAATGTTCACGGGCTGTCAGTAGAGAACCCGATAGCTGGCATTCTGAATAAGCCGCTTTTCATTTCTTTTCATTATGTTGATGGCTGGTGCATGGATTATCTCGGCCTCTTTCATTGCCTCGACTTCCATGGACATAAAGACTTGGCTGCCTTGACGGAGAAGTGCCAAACCATTGGTGACGTATGCTGGCTTGTGAAGGAGGCTGCTTTCCGCTCGAAGGAGGTGGCTTATCTGTATTGGCCGCTTTCCACCTTCTATGATAGCCCAGCAGGTATGACCCTTTCTATGCGCTCATGGCGTGTTTCTTTTATTGTTATGTTCTGCATCTGTCGACTATGACTGCCTTTCTTGTGTATTGCACAGATAGACCGGATATAAAATGGTAGGGACTTTACAGGAAGATTATCGCTCAAGCTGAGAAGCCTGCTTACTTTGAAATCCCTGCAGTGGCACCCACGACCACTCCCTTGCCTCCGGGCAAGAAGAGGAAGCCTTCTGTGGTGAAAGCTGCAGTTGTCAAGGCCAAGAGGGCCAAGGTTGTTCGGGTCCAGCAGTCAGCTCCGGTTGCGATGGATACCGGGACCCCTCTTCCAGACATCCCCTCTTTTGACGAGTTCAGGTCTCAGAGGGAGGCTGCTCAGGAACCTGCCGAGAGTGGCGGTAAATATCCTGCAGATGCGATCTTCATTATTTTCTTGACTGATCTTTTAAGGCATCCTTCGAGACTGAGCTTCTCTTTATCTGATACAGCCCCGGAGCAGGTTGCAGTTCCTACTGAAAGGGACACGAGGCTGCCTTCTCCTACCCCGGCTGGCGAGGAGGAAGGTAAATGTGCTTTTTCATCTTTTCTCTTTATACTTTCATTGTTGTTGTTTTTTTATTATATCCCTCAGAGTTCCCCTTTTGTTGAAGTGACAGTCAGGGAGCAGACTGAGGCCATGATAGCAGCGGGAGAGTCGCCTCAGCCGCAGGAGGGTCATAGGATTCAAACACAACAGAGTCCTATCCCGGTCAGACGTATAATCACCCGGTCCGCATCCCGGCATGCTCTAGAGGTGACCTCGCAGCATATAGCTAGTGTGGAGGTATCCTCGAGCAGCTCTGAGACCGTCCCTGATAATGAGGAGGAAGTGACTTTCAGCGACAGTGAGGAGGAAGTCCTAAAATCAGAAGCCTTGCCCGTATTTGCAAAAGGCCTTCCGCCTTTTCAGCCTCCTAAGCTGCTGATGCTATCTTCTGAGGAAGAATTGCAAGAGGAGTTTGTCGGGCTTGACACCGAGGTTGACATAACCCCTCCATTTTTTGCTTCAACTACGGAGCTTTCTCCTCTTTTGTCTCATTTTGAGGATATAGCTCCCACTTTAAAGGTAAGCCTTTTTTGTTTGTTGTTCTATTTATTTTCTTTCATTCACTGCTGAAGATCATTCTGCTTTATCCTCAGGACCCTGTCATTACCAGCTCAGACACGGCCGCAGTTTCTATGGATGTCTCATCTGCAGACCTGGTCATCATCCCTGCTTTACCTTCAACTTGCATGGGAATTTCTGAGGTTATTCGCCCCGTGCCAGTAAGAATACAATCTTCAACTGACTTAACATCACTGGACTTGGGATCATCAGGAGAGATTTCCATCCCTGTGAGGGCCTCAAAGTTTAGAGCCTAAGCAGACCCAGCCAGAAGCTCCGCCTTTATACCGGCTGCCGTAATGTCAATTGCGCCCGAGTCAGCAGTCCCTGCCACAGTGGCTATAGAGACTGGATTTCTGCCTCTACAGACTAGGGACCCTTCGTCCCCATTATCAGAAAGGGCAGCTGAAGATGAAGCCCTTATTCAGAAGACTCATGAAGAGATAGCTCCATCATTTATTGGTTCTCCCCCCGCGGATGTTCAAGCCATAACTCCCGAGACAGCGGTAGAGGAGGAGTCTTCAGCTCAATAGGAGAGCACAGAGAGGGACCGGCCAGTTCTTCCAGCAGATTTGTCGTCTTCGTCGTCTCAGCCGGATGTCGCACTGTGGGCAGACATTGACGGCGAGGTGACTTTCGAAGTAGCTCCAGTTCCTTCTCCTGGCTTCGCTTCATCCGAGAGTTTTGTCTGGCAAAATCTGGACATGCTGCGCCAGCTGGTGGAGTCCCAGCCCGGAGTGACTTATCTGCGGCTGAAGGAGATAGCCGAGCGTTTCACTGCTGGTCTACAGGCGATGGGCTGTCCCATGGAAATATGGGCCCAGCGGGTTCTATTGTTGTTAAAGTTCATACATCACCATGACTTCTTGGCACATATTATGTCTGACATACTGGCAGCTTTGAAGTTGCAAAGGAAGGAGTGAAAATCTGAGCTGGAGAAGACAGACTCTGTTCTTCAGGAGCGCCAATGCCAACTATAGTCCCTGGCGCAGCGGGAGCAGTTCGTGCGCAGCCGGATAACCATCCTGGAGGCTGAACTGTTTGACCTCCGGGCTGAACTGCCGCAGATAACAACTTCTCGACCGCAGCTTGCGGAGGAAGTAGCTCTATTGGAGGGGCAGGTGGCATCCTTTCAGGACGAGTCTGCTCGGCTACAGGAGGAGGAGGCTCGACTTCATGAGCTGGGGGCTGCCCCGCATGTAGGGCTTCTAGCCTTCGAAGACATATTCCGGCGCCCGTGAATATCTGTTTCCCCCCTTTTTGTAATACAATTCCCCCTCAGGGGCCCTTCTTGTATTCCCTTTTTTATTCAAGGGAAAGGAATCTTTATTCCAGTCTCATATGTGGTTTGTCTTCTTTATGTGGTTTCATCACTTTGGGAAGTGGGGGTAGTGGTTCTAGCAGTCCCTCATACGAATGGCTCGTATCTGGCAGGAGAGCGTCCACCCCTTCAAAGAAAGGATGGGGAACTCGCTCCACCGCGTGACGGCCTCCGGGGGGGGGGGGGTGCTTTAAATCGAATTCTGTTGTTGGTAGCAAACGTCCTTCTTTGGCCATATGTGCCGCAAGGGAGACAGTTTACAGGAATGTGAACGAAGAGGCTCAGAGCATTATCTGGAACGGGTGAATGGTCCATCCCGGGCAGGTTTCAAGGCTAGTCGGGGCAATGTGCCAATCGACCAGTATATGATTTCATCATCGATATTGGGTTTATATCGATGCAAAGGGGTTTTGTAGGTTTCATCAGAGTAGACGTAAGGTCTAGACTGGGCAGAGGTTATCGCAAGTGGGATATTGAAGGGTGCGCGGTTTTCATCAGGACAGGCGTAGGGTCTGAACTGGATAGGATTTTATCATTGATCGGGCGAGGTGCCGGTTGATCAATAGCTAATTTCATCATCGATATTGGGTTTATATCGATGCAAAGAAAGTGTTATAAGTTTCATCAGAATGGACAAAAGGTCTAAACTGGCAGGGTTTTATCTGGACATGGTTTCATCACTGATCGGGCGAGGTGCCAGTCGATCAGTGGTTGGTTTCATCGTCGATATGGGGCTTATATCGACGCAAAGAGTTTCATAGGTTTCATCAGTATAGACGTAAGGTCTAAACATGATAGAGGATTTCATCATTGATCGGGCGAGGTGACGGTTGATCAACGGTGGGACGTATGTAGAGGTGTAGGTCTCGTCAGGACAGACATAAGGTCTATTCCAGCAGGTTTCATGGCGGGTGACACTTTGCCAAGAAATACGTAGGTTTCATCAGGATAGGCGTAGGGTCTATCTTGGTAGGGTTTCATCGTTGACCGGGCAAGGAGCCGATCGATCAAGGGGAGGTTTAGGAGTTTGATCAGGACAGACGTAAGGTCTGAACTGGCCAGGCTTTATCAGAATGATGACGGGTTTTATTGTCGGTAGGACATGTGAAAAGAGGGTATGTAGATTTCATCAGGGTAGACGCAAGCTTTATCCTGGAAAAGCTTTATCATCGGTGGGGCATAGAGCCAGGTGACCGACGGAAGGCTTCATCGGTAAAGGGGAGGTGAAGGCAACGTGCCGATTGGCATGGAACTTCTGAATTACCACATTACTGACCCAAGCGCCCTTTCGGGTTTTCGCCGGAGCCAGCCCCCTCTTGCTTTTGCCCACACGTCCTTTCGGATTTTCACGTGGCGGGGTACCCGATTTTGCCTGCAGTGCCCTTTTGGGTTTTCACCACAGCTGGATTTTAGCCATTTTTGCCCTTGTCCAGAATGCCTGAACAAGTCTGGCGGGGTATCTCTATTTTCAACCCTATTTTTTTTATACTTTTTGTCATTTTCTTTCTCTTTTCTTTTTCATTGTCTTTTCTGGGACCAGAACTTTCATCCCATGGACCATGGCGCCATATGTTTATTGTGGACACACGATCATTGATGTGGGTGTCAACATCAACGCAAAGGGAAGTAGGGTTTCATGATCTATCCAGACGAAAGGTCTGAATTGATTCAAAGAGCAGTGTTGTGCTATGTCAGAGCGGACGGAAGGTCTACCCTGGATGGGTCTTAGCGTCGATCGGGCAGCGTGCCAATCGATCAATAGCAGGTTTCATCATTGGTATTGGGCTCATACCAATGCAAAGGCTTCATATGTTTCATCGGGATAGACGTAAGGTCTAAACCGGAGAGGCTTTATCGTTGATCGGGCAGTGTGCCAATCGATCAATAGCATGTTTCATCATCGGTATTGGGTTTATACCAATGCAAGGATTTCATAGGTTTCATCGGGATAGACGTAAGGTCTAAGCCGGATAGGTTTCATCGTTGATTGGGCAGTGTGCCAATCGATCAATAGCGGGTTTCGTCACGGTGGGACATATGATAGGTTTCATCAGAATAGATGTAAGATCTAAACTGGATAGGTTTTACCGTGGTGCGTCTCAGGCGGAAAGTGGAAGGGTTTTGTTAGAACAGACGGAAGGTCTATCCCGAGATGGGCTTTAGCATTGATTGAGACGATATGCCTTATGATCAACGGGATTTCATCATCGGTGGGACATGCGGTGGATGTGTTGCCGAAGGAGACTCATGCAGTGAACTTTTCATATTACCACATTACTGGTTTAAGCGCCCTTTCGGGTTTTCGCCGAAACCAGCCCCCTGTTGCTTTTGCCCACGCGCCCTTTCGGGTTTTCACGTGGCGGGGTACCCAATTTTGCCTGCAATGCCCTTTCGGGTTTTCACCACAGCTGGGTTTTAGCCATTTTTTGCACTTGTTCCTAGTATAGGAGCAAGTCTGGCGGGGTATCTCTATTCTTAACCCCATTTTTTATATTCTTTTTTTTTTTAGAGGGTGGCAGGCCATTAGACTAAGAAAAAGGTAGTTTGGCTAGGGCGGAGTGCCACTAGACCAAGGAAAGGTAGCTCGGCTAGGGCAGAGTGCCGCTAGGCCAAGAAAAGGGTAGCTTAGCTAGGGCGGAGTGCCGCTAGACCGGGAAAAGGTAGCTTGGCTGGGCGGAGTGCCGCTAGACCAAGAAAAGGTAGCTCGGCTAGGGCGGAGTGCCACTAAGCCAGGAGAAGTAGCTTGGTTAGGGCAGAATGCCACCAGACCAAGGTAAGGGTAGCTTGATTAGGATGGAATACAGCTAGATCAAGAAAGAGGTAGCTCGATCAGGGCGGAGTGCCACTCGACCAAGGTAGGGTAGCTCGGCTACGGCGGAGTGCCGCTAGGCCAGGAGCAGTAGCTTGGTTAGGGCGGAATGCCACCAGACCAAGGTAAGGGTAGCTTGATTAGGGTGGAATGCCACTAAACCAAGGAGAAGTAGCTCGATCAGGGCGGAGTGCCACTAGATCAAGGTGGGGTAGCTCGGCTAGGGCGGAGTGCCGCTAGGCCAAGAAAGGGTAGCTTGGCTAGGGCAGAGTGCCGCTAGACCAAGGTGGGGTAGCTCGGATAGGGTGGAGTGCCGCTCGACCAAGGTGGGGTAGCTCGGCTAGGGCGGAGTGCCGCTAGGCCAGGAGCAGTAGCTTGGTTAGGGCGGAATGCCACCAGACCAAGGTAAGGGTAGCTTGATTAGGGCGGAATGTCACTAAACCAAGGAGAAGTAGCTCGATCAGGGCGGAGTGCCACTAGATCAAGGTGGGGTAGCTCGGCTAGGGCGGAGTGCCGCTAGGCCAAGAAAGGGTAGCTTGGCTAGGGCGGAGTGCCGCTAGACCAAGGTGGGGTAGCTCGGCTAGGGCGGAGTGCCGCTAGGCCGGGAAAGGGTGTAGCTTTTGCCCGATTACTCGGGGAATGTTGGTTGTGCTATATGATACAGCTTCAAATGTCTTCCGTTGAGTGGCGAGAATTAGATTTCCCCTCGATGGTTAACAACCACGTAGGCCCCTCCTTCGTAGACCCTCTGTATCACATAAGGACCTTCCCAATTTGCATTCAGCTTTCCTTTTGGGTTGGACGCCATGACTTCTTTTTTCTTGACCATGACGAGGTCGCCTTTCTTGAATTCTCGCCCTTTTACGAGTTTGTTGAATGCAGTGGCCATGCGGGCCTGATACATTTGGATATTCTTCTGAGCTCGGAGGCGCTTCCCTTCCAATTCAGCCAGTTCTTCTAGTCTTCTTTCTGCATTGGTCTGTTCGCCACGGGCCAGGCCATATTGGACTGCCACTCTGAGTGACGGGACTTCCAGCTCTAGCGGAACCACTGCCTCTGAGCCGTATACCAGCGAGTATGGTGAGCACCCTGTAGGTGTCTTGAAGACAGTGCGGTATGCCCACAGAGCTTCATACATTTTCTCTTCCCAGTCCTTCTTATTAGAACTGACGACCTTGGCCAGCAAGGTGCAGAGAGTCTTGTTAAAAGCTTCTGCCAATCCGTTTGCCTGTGGATTGTAAGGAGTGGAGGTTCTCCATTCGATCTTATACTTCTCAGCAAGCCGATAGACCTTCTGATTTCTGAAATGACTTCCATTGTCAGATATTATTCGGCTGGGGATCCTGAACCGGAAGATAATGTTCTGTTTGATGAATCTGGCGACCAGTTCACCAGTCACTTCTCTTAATGCTATAGCCTCCGCCCATCGGGAGAAGTAATCTGTTATGGCCAGTATATACTTATGTCCGGCAGAGGAAGTCGGCAGGGGCCCGACTACATCCGTTCCCCATTGTGCAAATGGCCAACTGGGAACTGTAGGGTGCAGAGTCGTAGGAGGCTTTCTAGGCACAGTAGCATGCTCCTGGCATTTCGGGCATGATTTTGCAAATTTACAGCAGTCTTCAAACATGGTGGGCCAATAATAGCCCAGCTTCTTGATTTCTATCTTCATCTTGGGACCAGCCTGGTGAGCACCTGCTGTCCCAGCATGTGTTTCTTTCATCGCTTGCCAGGCTTCCTCAGTGGACAGGCAGCGGAGTAGAATCTTCTTGCGTGCATCTGCCATTATTCGGAACAGAATTCCATTCCTGAGTTCATAAGAATCTTTGATTCTTAGGAGTTTCATCTTTTCTTCTCTTTTCTGCGGTAGTTGTTGGTGTAGAAACCACTGCAGCAGGTGCTGTCTCCAATCAGACGCTTGTTCTGTGCTGATGGTGGCAACCTCGTCTTCTTCGGGCACTCTTCTAGCATACTGGGGACTTGCCGCCGGTTCATAACGACAATGTTCAGTGTCTTATTTGGTGGAACTGCTAGTGAGCTGGCCAGCTTCGCCAGTGCATCAGCCTGGGCATTGTGTCCGCGGCCCACATGCTTGAGCTCAACGTGGTAGAATTTCGCCATGAGGTGCACAGCTTTTTGGTGGTAGGGATTCAGTTCTGGCTTCCGCACTTCGAACTCCCCTTGGATCTGTTTTATTATCAACATCGAATCCCTGAATACTTGAAGCATTTGGATACCAATGTTGAGGCTGACATGTAGCCCGATTATCAGAGCTTCATACTCGGCCTCATTATTGGTGCAGGGCTTGTTTATAGAACAGGAAGTATGCACGACCTCCCTTCTGGTGACTTCAGCACAATACCGGCCCCGGCCCGTATTCTGGTCTTTCCATCGGAGTCTGTCTCTGTTCTGGATGCTCCATCAAAGAATAGTTGCCACATAACTGACTGGGTCTGGCAAGCCTCGAGTGTCTCATCATCGGGTAACTCAGTCCCTAGCATATCATTTTTCGGCACAGGATGCTCTGCGAAGAAATCAGCCACGGCCTGTCCTTTTATCGCCCTCTGGGGTGTGTAGGTAATATCGAATTCCATCAGGATCACTGCCCATTTGCCCAACCGGCCCTTCAGTACTGGCTGAGTCAATATATATTTGAGCAGATCTGCTGCAGATATCAATCTGACTTCATGTGACAACATATAGTGTCGGAGTTTTTTGACAGCAAAGACTAGTGCTAAGCAGGTCTTTTCTATGTAGCTGTAGCTTTCTTCAGTTCTAATCAGCCTCCTACTTAGGTAGTACAAGGCTTGTTCTTTGCCTTCTTCATTTATCTGTGCCAGCATTGCCCCCAGGGAACAATATGTGGCTGCGATATACAGTATCAAGGGCCTGCCCTTAATTGGTGCCCCCAGCACCGGAGGGGTCTTGAGATATTCTTTCAGCTTCTCAAAGGCTTCCTGACAGCCATCGTCCCAGAGGAACGGCACATCTTTCATCATGAGCTTGTGAAAGGGGTGGCATCTTCCCGACAGATTTGATATGAATCGTCGGATATAGGCCAGACGCCCTTGCAGAGATCTCAGCTCGGACAGATTCCTTGGTGGAGGGAGCTCCTGGATAGCCTTAATCTTGGATGGGTCAATTTCAATGCCCCTATGACGGACAATAAACCCGAGGAATTTTCCACTGGACACGCCGAAGGCGCATTTCATGGGATTCATCTTGAGTTCATATTTGCGCAGCCTCTGGAATACTACCCTCAGGTCTTGCAAATGGTCTTCTCTTCTTTTAGTTTTTACTACCAAATCATCAATGTAGCACTCTACTTTCTTGAAGAGCAAATCATCAAAGATCTTGGTCATAGCTCTTTGGTAGGTAGCGCCGGCATTCTTGAGACCAAACGGCATCCTTTTGTAGTGGAATATCCCTTCGGGGTACGGAATGCAGTGTGCACTCTGTCTTCCTCAGCAATCCAGATTTGGTTATATCCGGATGACCCATCCATAAATGATAGGGCCTCATGACCAGTAGTCGCATCGATCATCACTTCAGTGATTGGTACTGGGAAGTCATCTTTCGGGCAAGCCTTATTAAGGTCCCGGAAATCAACACATATTCTGATCTGCCCATTCTTCTTCTTTACGGGCACTATATTGGCTAGCCATGTAGTATATTGGTTCTCTTCAACAAAGCCTACATCAATCAGCTTGTCAACCTCTTGTTAATCTGATTTATTAATTCAGGGCGCATTCTCCTGGAAGGCTGCTTTACAGGCTAGCCTCTGGGTTTATTGCCAATCGGTGCTGTGCCACATCAGAACTCAGTCCCGGCATTTCATCATATGTCCATGCAAAGCAGTCTCGGAATTCTTCAAGAACTGTATATACTGTTCCCTGGTAGCTGGCTCCAGCAGTGCACTGAGGAATGTCGGCCTTGGCTCATCTGCGGTCCCAGATTTATTTCCACAAGCTCATCGACGGTGGCCTGACCTCCATCTTCGACCTCGGGCGGGGCTTCTTGCAGGTCAATGAAGCCTCCCGGGATATAATCTTCTTCAGTTTCATGACCCTCTGTTTCATCATACTGGTCATCAGCGGGTGCTGGCTCATCATATACGGCCAATATTGTTGTATTCTGTTCAGTCTGTCCCGAGGACGTAACTGGATCAGCAGGAAACTCAAGATGGAGTCTTCCGCCCTTAGAGGCTCTTCTGATGCAGACTCCCTTGAGAGATCATCATTCTGTAGAGCCCGGACTTCTTCCAGGATGCGCTCAAACTCCAGGCATTCCCTCAGCTCTTTGGTTACTTGGTCTTCATCCGGGATTCCTGTGTCAAACTTTGCTTCAGCATGGAACAGCTCTTCTTTGCAAGGTAGGTCTTCCCAGCACCAATCTTTCTTTGCTTCATCAGACGTCCCCGTCTCCGGCCTGACTGTCTGGGGCTTCATTGTTCATTATGGATTGATAAATGATTTCTTCATCTTCCGAGGGGTACTTGTCATATCCTACCTCGGGAGGGTCTTCATGCTGGTAGGATACAGAGATGACGTCCACCTCAGCTTCATAGTATTCTTGAAGGGTATAACCCAATCCCGGGCGCTGAGTGATCTTCCTCAGTTCTTTATTATCCGAGGCGGATCTCATAGCTCCTGGAACGCCTTCTTTTGGGCAACAGGTTGCAGTGATGGCATCTACATCTTAGAGAACATCTGCGAAACTCGTTGGGTAGTATAGTTCAAGCCCGTGATCGGCACCATCTGATTTGCAGATTCTTCAGGGACCATGCAGTCTTGACAATCTTCCTCGACTGACTCCCCAGTGTAGAATATGGTAGGAGGCTCACAGAAGCGAGGGATTTCCATAGTCTTCAGTGGTAGCACCGTCTGGTACTCGAGGCTGATGATGGGTTTAAATAAACCCTGCGGCACCTCCACTTGTGTGTACTTTTCTTTCATTTCTTCATCGATATCATCCGGGTGAATGCTAGGAGGGGTGATCCGAGCAAAGTCACCAGCATAAGAGATGTGAGATACCTCATGCTTTTTAATATAGCCCTTTGGTGGCGGGGGAGACCAGTTTCTTGCCTTCGTCGCGGACTTTTTCTGGCTGACCACAGCCTCTTTCTCTTCACCCTTTTGTGACACCTCGTGTAGTAGGATGCATCGAGCATATGGCACTCGAATACTTCGAAGGGATGTAGATTCGGAAACACCCTCTCTTCTTTTCCTTCATGGCAGTATTTAATGCACTGATGCAAGCGTGGATGGCACTATCTGATATTCATGCAGCCACGGTCTCCCCAGCAGGGCCTTATATGTGGTGTTGGAGTCGATTACATAGAATCGTACCACGGTAGTGAGATCCCCCAATGTGAGGTTAAAATCAGCCACCCCAAGGGGCGTCTCACATTTCTGGTTGAATCCTACAATTTTCATGTCTCTGACCTTGGTAAGCTACAGATCAAAGTAATATTTTTGGTAGATGCGGTATGGGAGAATGTTCACGGCAGCCCCGGGATCTATCAGTATCTGTTCAGTGGCTGACAGTTCAGGGAGCCCCTCATATACAGCGGTCTGTTATGGCAGGAATTCGGAATCAGCATGTCATCCTCTGTGAATGTAACTGACGGCCCAGAATTCACTTCTGTCAAGAGTGCTTCATATTGTGCCGGCGACTGCAAGGCATCAACAATTGCTTGGCGAGCCTCTTCACTCAGAGAGAGAATCTCCCAGATGGAGAATCTGGTAGGGAGCTTCTTTAGCATTTTCATGATCCGGCTGCCCACCCTGACATTAGACAGTCTCATTTCTTCCGCCCATCGGGGTTTTGGAGGTCATGTGGTGCCCGTGGCCTCTGCTGCCCAGTGCTGGTTTCAACCTCTGGACTGATTTCTTGGGGGGCTTCTTCTATAGCAACGACCACTGGTGCTGTCAGAGAGTTATCCTCCTCTTTCTCATTCTGCTCGTAGGCTACAGACGCCGATTGCTGAGGTCTCTTGCCTTTATCTGGCCCAGCCTGTATCGACTGCCCATTTTCTAGACTAGACAGAAATTCCAGAAATGTTGGAGTTTGACCTCCTTTCTTCTTTCTTGGTACAAGCTGGTAGGGGGAGGAACCTGGACACCTCGTACCTCCGGTTCGAGAATCTGGTAGGGCTGTTCCCCTCTGAACATAATGTTATGATTAGCTGGTGGTGGGCGCCCCCACCTTCTTCCAGAGCGTGTTGCATGTGCTGAGGTTGAGGCCTCGGCATGGTTGGCTTCTAGCGGGGCATTTGATGTTTCATCCTCATCATTCTCCCCGGGCGAGGTAAAGAGTGCCGACAGGGTGTTACATTGTACTGTCACGACCCTCTTTCCCTTCTTGGACTTGGGCCGTCTCTTCTTTTTCTGGGAATTTGGCTTTATTGGCCCCTGCCCCCAGAAGGGTTCAGTCTCAGCCTTTTCTTGTTCTGCCTCTGACTGCTCTTTAATTTTCAATTCTTCGAGCTGTTCTCAGAGTATACAGTCTTTCACCAGCAGGTGCCCGGGCTTTTTCTGTTCATATTTATCAAGCCCATTAATATACTGCTGTAAACGCCTGGCTGCAGGACTTACTTCCTTATGTGCAGGTAGGGGGACTTGTCTTCTCGGTTATGAGTGGGGATCCGGATGACTGGCCCTGTCTCAGCTGTGCGCCATACTGGCTTTACTGGAGGTGGTTCGGGCCTTGGTGTGACACCGCGGATAATCGCTCCACTTGTATTGGCTGCGGGAGTCTTCTTTCTGTTCTTTATGGGTTTCATCTGCCATCCTTCCTGATCCTTCAGTGGGGTGAGGAAGCAAGCTTCATAAGTATGCCTAGTACATTCTTCAACGGCCTCCTTAGGCAGCTGCTGGTAGATTGAAATCATATTGGTGGCCATTTTTAATGCCGGAGGCTCATGTGGACGAGGTGGCTCTACCTGGTAATCTCCCAGCTGTAGCTCGCCCTTTTTGACCATGCCTTCCATAATATCTTTGAAGACGTAGCAATCTTCAATTGCGTGCCCCAGCGCACGGTGATATGGACAGAACAGTGGATCACCTTTCTTTGCCACGTCCTCGGGTCTCTTGGGCTCAGGCAATGTTACCTTGTTGAACTTGTATGCCCAGTTGAATAGTGCGGATGTCTTATCTTTCGGGAAAGAGTACGGCTTTCTCATTTTGTTCTCAGAGAGACTTATCTTTTCTTTCTACTGTGTCTGCTGGTGGGGGAGCTTCATCTGCCCCCTTCTTCCCTTTCTGTTGCTCGAAGGTTCTGAAATCGACGGTGTTGGCCTCAGAGTGCGATGGTCGTCGATCATTAGATTTCCTTTCGGCACAGTTGGAGCATTGGCCGTCGGACGCTTAGACAGGAACGTCTCGACCTCCGCCACTATATTGTTCAGCCGGTCAAATGTTCTGACATCTGCACCAATCATCTTTTCCAGTACCTCTCTCCTGAGGCTCTGCTTACATATTTGCACTGCATCTTCTTGATGAGGAGGTCTTCTGCATCTCATAGCTAAGTTCCTCCACCTTTTGATGTAGTCCAGTGCTGTTTCATCTTGCTTTTGCCTGGTTGCATATAGTTCTGCTATTGTAATTTCTCTTTCCGTGATGTGAAATCTGTCGGAACTTTCTTTGCATATCAGGCCAATCGGTCACTGACCCAGCCGGCAGGCTTGAATACCATTCAAAGGCTATCCCGGTGAGGGATGAGCCGAAGAACTTAAGCAGATAAGCTTCATCAGCTGCCAAGTCACCCATGATTGTGGTGTAGTAAGCTATGTGCTCCCTGGGAGAGCCCTGGCCATTAAATTTCTCAAACTTCGGCGGCTTACTGACGCCTGGCGGTAGTCTCTTAGCAGCATACTGGGGAGGATATGGTACCTTGTACACATCGTAGGTACTAGCATCATCACCAGTCTTTTCAGACAGCTTCATCTCCACAATCTTTTCAATCATCAGCTTCTGGGCTATGGCTGGATCTATGCTTTCCGGGAAGAAGTGAGCTTGTTGCTGACCATAAGGAGTTGTCATCACAGTTGCGCGCAAGGCTGGCGCGGCAGGCTGCGTCTGAGATGCAGAGGGCTGAGCTACCGTCTGCTGCAGAATGGGTTGGCTCGGTGCTTTGCCCTTACCAGCCGGAAGAGGATTAGCTGGGATAGCCATTTCTGTTGAGCTGGCAGTCTGCCCCACAGGCTCGGCTTGCTTGGAGACCGGTGTAGCTTCATGCCTCTCATTTAGCTGTCTCTGAGAGCATTGATCTCTTGTTGATATCTTCTAAACATCATCTGGATCATGGGATCCAGGGTTGACGGGATCGTAGATCTTCTGAAGCCCCTTCAGCATCATCGATGAAGGGATTATCTTCATCTTCTGCTGTCAGCACATTAACTGTCATAGTGGTGATCTTGCAGGCTTCATCATTAGTCTTCATCTTATCTTTTGCCGCCTGACCTTTCTTGTGACGGGACCTGGTCTGGTTGCTAGTCTGAGCAGTTCATCTGGCTGTGTCGGTAACATATCCTGCCCTTTGACAAGCTCGGCCATATTGCAGGCAAAGATCTGCATCTTTTCCCTCTGCCTGTAGACTTTCCTTCTCATCTGATCGGGGTATTTGAGCCGGTCAAAGACCGATATTCTTTCTCTAGCTTCTTCCCTGTGTAGGTCTTCTTTCCCATACCCGGCTCTGTGGCCTTCTTCATAGTCATTGGAATCGGAGGAGGAGACTCCGAGCATCACTTCTTGAAGGGTTTCTTCTTCTTCTTCATCCATGGTGCCCAAGGCACGGGATAATCTTTGCTGCCCGAGGGCGGAGTTCCCCAGGTAGTGAAAGTAGTCTTGAGCCACTTGTTTCATCTCCTCTTGATTGTGCCTTCGTGGCTTTGGTTGGAGCATCAATCTTTCCTGGCCCTTCTGCTGATAAGCCAGTCTCCCCACCTGAGCAGTCAGGTGCTCGGCTTTGCAGTATTTGAGTATATCGGCCTGTCTGGCGCAGGCTCTGGGTCTTCTTAGAGTGACAGCAGCGACTGGTTCGCTTATTCTCATTTCCTCTTCCTCCCTGAATCTTCTACTCCCATCCTGGCAGTAGTTGGTAGCAGCATTATAATTCTTTCTTTCCCATCTTTTGCCCCCAGCCATGGGGTGAGTGACCGTTAGGTCTTCCTTCTGCTCATATCTTCTGCCCCTTATCCTGGGGCGAATAGTAGTCAGATTTCTTCCTTCATTCTCTTCCTCATCTCTCCTACCCCGAGCCCCAGGGTGAACAGCAACAGCGTTTCTTATGTCTCTTCCTTTTCCTCTTCTGCTTCCTGCCCTGAAGCGGGCAACAGTGGTGTCAGCAATGTTTTCTTCATCTTGAGCTGGGGCCCAGCTCTGGGTCTTCTTCTGCTGCCAGATCTGCCTGAACTTGGGCGGCTTTGGTGCCAATGGCCTTCGGTGCTCTTTCTCGACGTCGGCCCTCCTAGTAGCCAGAGTTTGGAATCTGTTGGTGGTGGGTACTCTCGGGACGACCACATCTGGGTTGACCTCCCTCGGGTGGCCGTTGAGGTTCATCCGGATTCCTCCGATCAACATTGTCTTTCCTGAGTTGGATATCCGGCGTCCCGCAACAGTGGATCAGGCTCTCCTGTCGGATCTCCTTCTTCTTCCAGCAGCAGAGGGTGTGCCCTTTTTCGCCTCATGATGGACGAAGCATGCCATGACCTCAGGAGTATCCTGCATCACCCGGCTCATTTTGGGGCTGGTAGCTTGCGTCAATGTCTCGACAATAGTCTTTTGCTCCTGGTTGTCAATCTCGAGCAAGTCAGTGAAGATGAGGCCCAGGCAGTTGGGCATCCCGACAGCAGGCGGCATCGATCCGAACGAAAGAGGTACCGCTAGGTAGCCCTCTCGAACATGTACATCGACCGCTTGTTGATCAAAGTGTACAGACATGATTCCGGCCGTCATCGTAGCTTCCTGAAAATAGAGAAAGCACGGAATCAGAAATTTGAGGGGGGGCCCGCTGGGCCTCCTATTTTGGCGTAGAGATGAAGGGAGACTATGTCCCACCGGGCATGCCAGACTTGTGGACGCGGGATTTTTATCTCGCTTATTATTTTTATTTATTAGTGGGTTATTCAGTGATTTATTGCTGATATTCCACCTGCTCTGAGCCGTGGAAAGGAGGTTATGGTTTTGACGCCTGAGGCTTCGGCTCCTCACCCTACCGAGGCTGGGGAAACCCATCCTCCCAATCAGCAGATGACTGTGTTTATGGAAGGTGTCATTAATCCTGAGATGATTGTTGTGCGGGATGTTGAGGGAGCATCTTCGAAGGAGAGGAGTACTCTTATTACATCCGTGAGTACTGAAGTTGGGGCACCCCTGCTACGTGAGGAGGATAGGGCCTGTGAGCCTATGATGGGAGAGCGTACCCAAGGTAATCGGGCGAGATATGCAACTTCTACTGCCGAAGCGGCAATTTCTGATGATCAAGGAACATCCTCTACCTTATCTGGACAACATGCCATGGGCACTGCTTCACGCGCTGCTGTGGTTAATAGTCTTATGCCGCACCATTCCCTACGTGCTCCCCCATTGGTCAGTGGACTTGAAGGGGTGGTAACCAGGTCCCGGGCTAAATCGGTGGATGGTAGTGCTTGTCCTCCCCAACAGTGATTATGGATTCTGCCTTATTTTGGAACATTAGGGGAATTGGTAATGCAGCTTCTAGGAGATCTCTTCGTCGGTTGGTTCTGAAATATCATCCTTTGATTATTGCTATTTGTGAACCAAAGATTCCTTTTTCTAAGGCGCAGTCAGTGGCTAGACTTTTACACCTGGACCAGTATGCGGGTAATGAGGGGGAAAGTTCCAAACTATGGGTTTTTTGGCATGCCTCTTTGCCC
Organism: Amorphophallus konjac; assembly: GCA_022559845.1. Taxonomy (NCBI): domain Eukaryota; kingdom Viridiplantae; phylum Streptophyta; class Magnoliopsida; order Alismatales; family Araceae; genus Amorphophallus; species Amorphophallus konjac. The sequence continues at coordinate 298,480,850 of CM040119.1, forward strand.
TTATCTGTGATTGCACATTCTGCACAATACATTACTTTGGGGTATGAGGAGAGGAATTACTATTCTAAATATCTCACCTGTGTCTATGCTGCTTGCTCTAGAGATTCCAGACGGGACCTTTTTGCGGAGCTCGGTTCCTTTGCAGCGGCTGTTACTGTTCCCTGGCTTATTGGAGGGGACTTCAACTGTGTTTCACATTCATTTGAAAAGGTTGGTGGGCTTCCATCTAATTTTGATGCTATGATAGAGTTCAATTCCTTCCTGGGTGGGGCGGGGTTATTTGATGCTGGCTATGTGGGGTCTGCTTTTACTTGGTCTAACAATCACACGGGTGGGGCTAATGTCCGAGCCAGGCTTGACAGAGTTTTATACAACCAACCTTGGCATGAGGCGTTCCCTTCAGTCCAAGTCACTCACTTACAGAGGGGGCCTTCAGACCATGCACCTCTTCTTGTATCTGTTATGGATTCCACCATGGGGCCGAGCAGGTTCATCTTCCAGGAGATGTGGATTACCCATTCGGATTTTTTGCAGGTTGTCCGAAGTGTTTGGGAAGAGGCGAACATCACACATCCAAATGCATTCGTTAGGCTTCAGCTTAAGCTCAAAGAGACCAAGGCTAAGCTTAAAGTCTGGAACCAGTGTGTGTTTGGAAATGTCACTCAGAATATTCGTATGGCAGAGGATCAGGTTGACATATGCCAATCTAGCTTTGATGATGCACCCAATGGCACTACAAGGATGGCTCTTAATGAGGCCAATGCTCGATTGCGCTTGGCACTACGCCAGGAGGAAATCTTTTGGCGGCAAAAGTCTAGAATTGATTGGCTGGATAATGGTGCAGTCCCCACTTTTGAAGGAAATCCAGATTCTGGTGTTCGTAATACGACGACCGGCATCGCTGCTATCGGCGGGGTAGTGATTGCAGAACGAATCTGCTTGCGCAGACGACTCGCAGGCAAACCCGTTATTCAAGTGGATGAATCAATGCAATTCATGAGTCTGTGTAAGCGAGTGATAAGTCCATTGATGTTGGTGCCCTCGTGTCACGCCCCGAGCGCGGAAGATACCCGGAGATGCGCGACGTGTCTATATCAATCATGTCAATCAGAGTGGTCGTGTATTCGACACAAAGACAGAGATGCGCAAAATAGCAAGATAACCCAATCCTTTATTTCATAATGGATAGACTATTACAAATCCAATACTCTGTTTTAATAAAATGGAAAAGAATACATAGTTGACTCAAGAAACTATAGAAAAGGACTAGATGACACTTGGAGAATCTCTATCTCTTCACTCTTGACAATTCCCATCCGATTGACTTCCATCGTCGTCGGACTTACCTGAAAAGTACAAAGGGACAAACGGAATGAGCGAACGCTCAGTAGGAAATTATATCTCAAGTACTAGCAAGTGGTTTAAGTAATTACATCTTTCATGAATGCAAGGAAGTTATGCATGCTCGCATGAAACGACAAGATAGAGAGAATGTAATATCAAGGAAATAAGATGAACTTAATCATGAACTTTCAACAAGATAACAAGTGGTTCAAGATATTCAAGCAAGTACAATTAACAAGTCATGTCAAGAACTTTGGCTATCATGTATCAAGCAAGCAAGTAAATTACCCTTTTTCGGGCCACGCATTTCATTTCATGTCAAGTACGAGTCAAGTACAAGATGTGTATGGAATGTCCAATCAAGCAAGTCAAGTACTCGGTATAATGCCAGATACCTTATCATTTTAACTCCCATGGGCACAAGTACTTTCGGGTGCTCCTCCCAGGACCAGATCAGGCCCTATATGCGCAGGCATTTATCATGTGTTTTGACATCCACTCTTGTTTATAGCCAACATAGAATTTCAATAATCAAGCTTGTAGACACGTATGACAACTTTGATAGAATAGAGTCCACAATATGACAAAGGACATAGAATGGCGATAATAACGGTATAATCACGATATCGATAAAACTAGGTAGAACATGATTCCCTTAACTTGGGTACCATGACAAATCAGTATGGACATTCTTTATATAGAATTGAGGTCCACATGAACAGTATATCAAAGATAAGATACCCTCATTCTTATCATAGAATTGAGGTTTACAAGAATGGCATGATATGGCATGATGTCATCATCCCATTAAGAATTTCTTATGATATACTCTTTGTATAATCATAAGGGCCGGTATACCATGTTTCTTTAGAGTGACATGGCATCAATGGTGTAATGGGTTTTTAGGGTACAACCAGCTCAGTCGGCCTTGAGGGAATCCAAGGCTACGAGGAGTCTTACGGAGGTCTCTATGACTAACTCGCTAGTCCAAAGGAACGGAATGTCCAATGGAGAGCTTGTATGTCAATGAGAGTTGAGTGTGATCGGTAAATCAACATGAAAACATGGGACTATACTCACGGAGTGGAGAATAGTGCCGATATATATATATATATATATTATAATATATAAAACCATCGGTTAGCAAATCAGATGAAAATCAGTTTATAGTAAAATAACGACTTAGGTCAAGTCGTTTCTCAAGTAATTAACGCCTAACAGAAGGGCATTTACATATGGTCCGTTTTGCAGAATTTTCAATAATTCAATAATTTATCTAAAACGCGCCTTGGAAGGGGCGTTTCTTCAAGAGTTGACGACTACAGTAGTAGGCGTCTCCTTATTTATATATTTGACAGAATATCAATAATTTCATGAATTGTCTAAAACACGCCTTGGTCAGAGTCGTTTCTTCAAGATCTGACGACTACACGAGAAGGCGTCTTATTGTTTACATATTTGACAGAATACAATTAATTTACAGGAATTATCAAAAACGCGCCCTGGGAAGGGGCGTTACTATTTAATTCTATTTTCCAGAATATTTAAATTTCAGGATTTTAACCGATACACGCCCTAGGAAGGGGCGTTACCTTTCAGATTCACGCCCTATGAGGGGGCGTTAATATGTGGAAAATGACTTTGTCCAAGTCGTTAATTCAAGTTCCTTCAGAAACTTTAAGGACAGTAACAATTTCAGTATAACAGAGGAAGGAATGTAATATCATGACAGTAAAGTTAGCAGGTTGAAGACAGAGGATCATGCATTATTTTATAATCATGATTTCATAGATAATCAATTCTTAAGATGGGTGATTAACGGCTTAAAGAAATTAACGCCTGAGTACGGGGCGTTGAACATGAAATTAACGACCTGGGAAAAGGCGTTTCATGTGAATTAGCGCCCTTGACAGGGGCGTCTCTTTCAAAATATTACAGAAAACGCATGGAAACTATAATAACTGTATGCATGACATGCTTATATATATATATCTTGCATTAATTTCATTTGGGCTACAATAACTTGAGAAAACCCTACCTTTAATGGAACGTGAAGGATGAGATAGAAGATGAGCTCTGTTGCAACGAAAATCCACAACAACAGCAGCAGCCGGAAGAAGAACAAATGTTCTTTAAAGATCTTCACGCTACAGAACCTGTAGAGGAAGAGAAAAAGAGGGAAGATGAAGATGTTAATAATCTTCATAGTTATAATCGACGTTTAAGGAAAAAGATAGAAGAATATTACCTATTCTTCGACGGCAGTAGCAGAGTTTCCTGAACAAGAAGAAAACTAATTATTCTTTATATAACCTGAAGCAAGAAAAACAAAAGGGAATAAGAAGAACAGTTTGTTCTTCACGTACCGTGCAGCAGTAGTTCGTCCAAATAGATTTAGGGTTGGCCGAACAGGTTTATTTATAAGACTTTGGAAGTCCTATTAGAGTTAGTGATTGTGTGAGGGTAGTATATCCCTAATAGAGTCCTTACTCTAATAGACACTTACTAGATTAGGTTAATCTTTCCCTGGATAAGCTCTGGGTTCGAACGAGTCACGAACTGAATTAACGCCTTTGGTCAGGGCGTGTATTATTTAATTAACGCCTTGCATAAGGGCGTTTCTTAAGAAGCGCCTTGAAAAAGGGCGTTTCGTGTTTTAAAACATGCCCAAGATAGAGGCGTTTCTTTTACTTACCCATTTGGTCGCGTGAGAACTGACGACCGTAGGTGTGGGCGTCCTTTCTTTATTCACACCTTTGATAGAGGCGTTTCTTTTTGAATTAACGCCCTAATAAGAGGCGTTATTTTAATTTTGTTTTATTTTGTCCAATTAACCCTATTCCTTTTATATATATTACTTCTGTAATATATATGTTTTAATTCATTTCAATTATTCATTTATTAGGGTTGCTACACCCTCCCCCACTTAAAAAGAATTTGGTCCCCAAATTCAATATATATATAATTATACATGTGGAGAGCGTAGAACATATACCTCTTAGAATAACTCGGGAAATCGTTTCTTCATAGATTCTTCGGTCTCCCATGTCGCTTCGCGTTCGGGATTCTTATTCCATTGCACCTTGAGCATGGGAATAACCTTATTCCTTAGAGCTCGTATTTCTCGATCTAATATCTTTAAAGGCCTCTGTTCATATGTGAGATCTTTCTGGATCACCAGATCTCCATGCTCAATAATATGTGACGGATCGTGCACATACTTCTTCAACATAGATATGTGAAATACATTGTGTACCTCGGACAACTGAGGAGGCAACGCGATGCGATAAGCAACCTCGCCAACTCTTTCGAGTACCTCAAATGGTCCGATGAATCTTGGCGTAAGCTTGCCCTTAACACCAAATCTTCGTATGCCACGTCCAGGGGATATTTTAAGAAATACATGATCTCCAACCTGGAATTCAAGATCTCTTCTCCTGGTATCAGCATAAGCCTTTTGCCTTGTCTGAGCAACTTGTAATCTTTCTCTGATTACCTGTATCTTCTCAGTTGTATCCCTTACCATGTCTGGACCTAATAGTTGTTTCTCTCCAACTTCGTTCCAACATATGGGAGATCGGCAACTCCTTCCGTATAAGGCTTCGAAAGGTGCCATTTGGATACTAGCTTGGTAGCTATTATTATATGCAAATTCAACTAAAGGTAAGTGGTCATGCCAGCTTCCTCCAAAGTCAATAATGCATGCTCTCAGCATATCTTCAACAACTTGATTAGTTCGCTCGGTCTGACCATCCGTTTGTGGGTGAAAAGCAGTACTAAAGTTGAGCCTTGTTCCCAACGAATGTTGTAATCCTTCCAAAAATGAGAAGTAAAACGGGGATCTCTATCAGACACGATTGAGACAGGAATTCCATGTATCCTGACTATTTCTTTGATGTATAGTGCAGCTAGCACATCAATTGACCATCGGCTTTTGATTGGCAAGAAATGTGCCGATTTAGTCAATCGGTCAATGATAACCCAGATTCCATCATGTCCTCCTTTAGATTTAGACAAACCCATGATGAAGTCCATACCAATATCCTCCCATTTCCACTTAGGAATATCTAGAGGATGTAGTTTTCCCGCAGGCTTTTGGTGTTCCGCCTTGACCTGTTGGCATGTGAGACAGCGTGATACATAGTCCGCTATTTCTCTTTTCATATTAGGCCACCAAAAGTTCCTCTTTACATCTTGGTACATTTTGGTTGATCCTGGATGAATAGTGTACCTTGATCGGTGAGCTTCATCTAAGATCTTCTTCTTTAATTCCGGACAATCGGGTATACAAGTTCTATCTTTGAACGATAATCTTCCATCAGAAGTTAGTTGAAAATCAGATTGTCCTTCTAATCTGCCTTTGATTTCTACTAATATAGGATCATCATCCTGAAGTGTTTGTATCTCAGATAACAAATCTGACTGTATGCTTACATGAGATAGTGTGACAAATTTGGATTCCGTGTCCAAGCTTATATTGAGCTCGGAGAATTGTTCAAGTAACCTCCATTCTTGCATCATACAATTTGCTATCATTGCTCTCGGCTTTCGACTAAGGGCGTCAGCAACATAATTACCCTTTCCGGGATGGTATTGTATATTGAAGTCGAAGTCCTTGAGATATTCTAGCCAGCGTCTTTGTCTCATGTTTAGCTCCTTTTGTGAAAATAGATATTTGAGACTTTTGTGATCGGAGTATACAGTAAACTGTGCTCCATATAAGTAGTGTCTCCATATCTTTAGGGCAAATACTACCGCGGCCAGTTCTAAGTCATGGACGGGGTAATTCTCCTCATGCTTCTTCAGCTGACGTGAAGAGTATGCTATGACCTTTCCTTGTTGCATTAGGACACATCCGAGGCCAATGCCAGAAGCATCAGTGTAGACCTCGAATTTCTCTCCTTCTATCGGTAGAGCTAAGACCGGAGCTGTGGTGAGATGATCTTGAGAGTTTGAAACTTCTTTCACATTCCTCACTCCATTCGTATCGGATCTCCTTACGAGTTAACCTTGTAAGGGGCACGGCGATCTTAGAGAAATCTTTGATGAATCGCCGATAATAGCCTGCAAGACCTAAGAAACTTCTGATCTCGCTTGCATTAGTGGGTCTTTCCCAGTTTCTTACAGCTTCAACCTTTGACGGATCTACAGATAAACCGTCCTTGGATATGACATGTCCGAGAAAAGCCACTTCTTCAAGCCAGAACTCGCATTTGCTGAGTTTAGCATATAATTGATTTGTCCTCAAGACTTGCAATGCAATCCTCAAATGCTCTTCATGTTCTTCCTTAGTCTTAGAATATATCAATATATCATCAATGAAGACTACTATGAATTGATCCAAGTAAGGCCTGAATATGCTATTCATTAACTGCATAAAGGCAGCAGGGGCATTTGTTAGTCCAAAAGGCATAACAACAAATTCGTAATGGCCATACCTGCTTCTGAATGCGGTCTTGTGAATGTCATCATCCTTGATTCTTAATTGATGATATCCCGACCTGAGATCAATCTTGGAGAAATATTTGGATCCTGAAATCTGATCAAATAACTCATCGATTCTCGGCAGTGGATACTTGTTCTTGATAGTAAGATGATTCAACTGTCGATAGTCGATACACAATCTCATGGATCCATCCTTCTTCTTTACAAATAAGACTGGTGCTCCCCACGGGGAAGTACTTGGTCTAATAAACCCTTTTCGGATTAGTTCCATCAACTGCTCCTTCAACTCCTTGAGTTCAGCAGGGGACATTCTATATGGTGCCTTTGAAACAGGACCAGCACCAGGGACTAAGTCAATGGTGAAGGCCACTTCTCTTTGAGGGGGTAATCCCGGCAAATCTTCTGGAAATACGTCTGGGAATTCTCGTACTACTTGAACGTCTTCTATCTTGGTTTCCTTAGCTTCTTTAATAGTGACAAAAGCAAGGAAGGATACACATCCTTTCTTGACGAGCTTGCTTGCTCGAAGAGCCGAATAAGAGGGGATTTGCTTCGACTCTTAGGACTAGTATAAGTCAGTTCCGGAAATTCCTTGAAAACAATCTTGCTATCACGGCAATCAACCGTTGCCTGGTATTTGGATAACCAATCTGCTCCTAGTATAACATCATACTCTTTTAGATCTAAGCAGATAAGATCAATAGGAAAATTCTTTCCTCGAACCAATACCTCACAGTTTTGGTAATGATGTGTGATATCCGTCTCGTTTCCGAGAGGAGTAGACAATATTAACTTCATCCATTCTGGTTCTAGAGGTAATGGGTCAGCAAACTTCTTGGAAATAATGGAATGCGATGCACCCGTATCAAATAAGACATGTGCATATTTGGAACAAATTTTTAATGTACCTTCCACCAATCCGCCTTCTTCTTCTGGTTCGGTCTCTTGGATCGCATGAAGACGCGCGTTCCTTGTCACTGGGCGTTTACCCTCACCGTCTTGGTCATTCATTAATGGACAATCGGGAATCCGATGTTCACGACTCCCACAACGGAGACATGCTCCTAATTTCCTCCAGCATTCTTCTGTTTTGTGACCAGCCTTGTCACAATGCTTGCATACTACGTTTGAAGGTGTAGTGGTGATAGAGAAAGGCTTGGATTTCTTGAACTTCTGATCTTGAGAGGAAGAACCTCCATTATTGGGCCTCTTCTTAAAGTTGGGTTTAAAAGAACCCGAACTTGTGACTTGCTCCTTTTGTCTTTCCCACGGATCCTATCAGATAGTTCCGTGGCATCTTCAAGCAACTGAGCTCGGCGCACTATTTCAGTATAAACTTGAATATCCATAGGCGCCAGTTGAGTAATGTAGTGGGGCCTAAGCCCATTAAGAAATCTACGGGCTTTCATCTTTTCCGTGCTAATTAAATGCTTAGCATATCTAGACAGTCTAGAAAACTGTGCTTCATAATCAGCCACCGATAAAGATCTTTGCTTTAATGCGGCAAATTCGGCGGCCTTCTTTTCCTGGACCCTATCAGAGAAATATTTGGCGTTGAAATATTCAACGAATTCACCCCATGTAACTTGAGTTGGGTCAATAGTAGCTTCAATCGACTCCCACCAGCATCTAGCATCCTTTTCTAACTGGAAAGTAGCTAATAAGACTTTGTCCTGATCCGTGCATTGCATAACACGGAATATACGTTCAATCTCCCGAACCCAATGCTCGGCATCGTCTGGATCGGTCGATCCCATGAACTTCGGGGGATTCATATTCTTGAATGCTTGGTGTAAGCTTCCAGCTCGTGGAGCACCACCTTGTGCTACCTGTTGTAGCACTTGGGTCATCCCTTGAAGGGTACGCTGCATGTTGCGCCATTGAGCACGTTCGGCAGCCATTATCCTACAATTACAATAGCTATGTTAGTATTATATCACTATGATCTTATAAAGGACTCATTGATCATTTAACCCTTGGTTCTACCCACTCTCACTTGGTTAAAGGTTTTGAAACCTATCCTTGGACTTGGGTTTCCTAGGAATTGAATACCTTAGGCTCTGATACCACAAAGACTGTCACGCCCCGAGCGCGGAAGATACCCGGAGATGCGCGACGTGTCTATATCAATCATGTCAATCAGAGTGGTCGTGTATTCGACACAAAGACAGAGATGCGCAAAATAGCAAGATAACCCAATCCTTTATTTCATAATGGATAGACTATTACAAATCCAATACTCTGTTTAACAAAAAGGAAAAGAATACATATTTGACTCAAGAAACTATAGAAAAGACTAGACGACACTTGGAGAAGCTCTATCTCTTCACTCTTGACAATTCCCATCCGATTGACTTCCATCGTCGTCGGACTTACCTGAAAAGTACAAAGGGACAAACGGAATGAGCGAACGCTCAGTAGGAAATTATATCTCAAGTACTAGCAAGGGGTTTAAGTAATTACATCTTTCATGAATGCAATAAGCTATGCATGCTCGCATGAAACGACAAGATAGAGAGAATGTAATATCAAGAAATAAGATGAACTTAATCATGAACTTCAACAAGATGACAAGTATATTCAAGGTATTCAAGCAAGCACGTTTAACAAGTCATGTCAAGAACTTTGGCTATCATGTATCAAGCAAGCAAGTAAATTACCCTTTTTCGGGCCACGCATTTCATGTAAAGTCAAGTACGATTCAAGTACAAGATGTGTGTGGAATGTCCAATCAAGCAAGTCAAGTACTCGGTATAATGCCAGATACCTTATCATTTTAACTCCCATGGGCACAAGTACTTTCGGGTGCTCCTCCCAGGACCAGATCGGGCCCTATATGCGCAGGCATTTATCATGTGTTTTGACATCCACTCTTGTTTATAGCCAACATAGAATTTCAATAATCAAGCTTGTAGACACGTATGACAACTTTGATAGAATAGAGTCCAAAATATGACAAAGGACATAGAATGGCGATAATAACGGTATAATCACGATATCGATAAAACTAGGTAGAATATGATTCCCTTAACTTGGGTACCATGACAAATCAGTATGGACATTCTTTATATAGAATTGAGGTCCACATGAACAGTATATCAAGGTAAGATACCCTCATTCTTATCATAGAATTGGGTTTACAAGAACGACATGATATGGCATGATATCATCATCCCATTAAGAATTTCTTATGATATACTCTTTGTATAATCATAAGGGCCGGTATACCATGTTTCTTTAGAGTGACATGGCAAGGATCGTGTAATGGGTTTTTAGGGTACAACCAGCTCAGTCGGCCTTGAGGGAATCCAAGGCTACGAGGAGTCTTACGGAGGTCTCTATGACTAACTCGCTAGTCCAAAGGAACGGAATGTCCAATGGAGAGCTTGTATGTCAATGAGAGTTGAGTGTGATCGGTAAATCAACATGAAAACATGGGACTATACTCACGGAGTGGAGAATAGTGCCGATATATATATATATATTATAATATATAAAACCATCGGTTAGCAAATCAGATGAAAATCAGTTTATAGTAAAATAACGACTTAGGTCAAGTCGTTTCTCAAGTAATTAACGCCTAACAGAAGGGCGTTTACATATGGTCCGTTTTGCAGAATTTTCAATAATTCAATAATTTATCTAAAACGCGCCTTGGGAAGGGGCGTTTCTTCAAGAGTTGACGACTACAGTAGCAGGCGTCTCCTTATTTATATATTTGACAGAATATCAATAATTTCATGAATTGTCTAAAACACGCCTTGGTCAGGGTCGTTTCTTCAAGATCTGACGACTACACCAGAAGGCGTCTTATTGTTTACATATTTGACAGAATACAATTAATTTTCAGGAAGTATCAAAAAACGCGCCCTGGAAGGGGCGTTACTATTTAATTCTATTTTTCAGAATATATAAATTTCAGGATTTTACCGATACAGCGCCCTAGGAAGGGGCGTTACTTTCAGATTCACGCCCTATGAGGGGGCGTTAATATGTGGAAAACGACTTTGTCCAAGTCGTTAATTCAAGTTCCTTCAGAAACTTTAAGGACAGTAACAATTTCAGTATAACAGAGGAAGGAATGTAATATCATGACAGTAAAGTTAGCAGGTTGAAGACAGAGGATCATGCATTATTTTATAATCATGATTTCATAGATAATCAATTCTTAAGATGGGTGATTAACGGTTTAAAGAAATTAACGCCTGAGTACGGGGCGTTGAACATGAAATTAACGACCTGGGAAAAGGCGTTTCATGTGAATTAGCGCCCTTGACAGGGGCGTCTCTTTCAAAATATTGCAGAAAACGCATGGAAACTATAATAACTGTATGCATGACATGCTTATATATATATCTTGCATTAATTTCATTTGGGCTACAATAACTTGAGAAAACCCTACCTTTAATGGAACGTGAAGGATGAGATAGAAGATGAGCTCTGTTGCAACGAAAATCCACAACAGCAGCAGCAGCCGGAAGAAGAACAAATGTTCTTTAAAGATCTTCACGCTACAGAACCTGTAGAGGAAGAGAAAAAGAGGGAAGATGAAGATGTTAATAATCTTCATAGTTATAATCGACGTTTAAGGAAAAAGATAGAAGAATATTACCTATTCTTCGACGGCAGTAGCAGAGTTTCCTGAACAAGAAGAAAACTAATTATTCTTTATATAACCTGAAGCAAGAAAAACAAAAGGGAATAAGAAGAACAGTTTGTTCTTCACGTACCGTGCAGCAGTAGTTCGTCCAAATAGATTTAGGGTTGGCCGAACAGGTTTATTTATAAGACTTTGGAAGTCCTATTAGAGTTAGTGATTGTGTGAGGGTAGTATATCCCTAATAGAGTCCTTACTCTAATAGACACTTACTAGATTAGGTTAATCTTTCCCTGGATAAGCTCTGGGTTCGAACGAGTCACGAACTGAATTAACGCCTTTGGTCAGGGCGTGTATTATTTAATTAACGCCTTGCATAAGGGCGTTTCTTAAGAAGCGCCTTGAAAAAGGGCGTTTCGTGTTTTAAAACACGCCCAAAATAGAGGCGTTTCTTTTACTTACCCATTTGGTCGCGTGAGAACTGACGACCGTAGGTGTGGGCGTCCTTTCTTTATTCACGCCTTTGATAGAGGCGTTTCTTTTTGAATTAACGCCCTAATAAGAGGCGTTATTTTAATTTTGTTTTATTTTGTCCAATTAACCCTATTCCTTTTATATATATTACTTCTGTAATATATATGTTTTAATTCATTTCAATTATTCATTTATTAGGGTTGCTACAGGTGTCTTTTTCCAAACCTGTTGGGATATTTTATCTGATGACATGGTGGAGGCTGTGCAAGGTTTCTTCCACGGTTATCCATTGCCTCGAGGTATTACTTTATCTATTATCACCATGGTTCCTAAGGTTATGGAGCCCACTACTTTGAGTGATTTTCGCCCCATTAGTCTTTGTAACTTTGTTTACAAAATTGTTTCGCGCATTTTCTGTGATCGTCTGACGCCTTTGCTGCCCCATTTCATTTTTGAGGAACAAAGCACCTTTGTTAAGGGACGCTACATTCTTGACAATGTATCACTATCCCGCCAGCTTGTTGCAGATATAAACAGGAAGATCAGAGGCCATAATGTCATTTTTAAGCTTGACATGACCAAAGCTTATGATAGGTTGGAATGGGATTTTCTCTTTGCCGTGATGCGAAGATTTGGTTTCAGTAATCGATTCACTTCGTACATGGGTATGCTTATTGCTAATTGTTGGTTCTCTGTCTCTTTTAATGGGTGCCTCACCGGCTTTTTTAAGTCTTCCAGAGGTATTCGTCAAGGGGATCCGTTGGCACCCATCCTATTCATTATTGCTTCCGAAGCTCTTAGTAGAGGACTGAAAGAGCTATATCTCAATGGTACTCTTCAACACTTTCACTCACCGCGTGGCTGCCTGGCGGTTTCCCACCTTCTATATGCTGATGATACGATGATCTTCACCAATGCGGCTGACAGGAATATTGGTCGACTTTTGCATTTCTTGAAGCGCTATCAAGATAGCTCGGGGCAAGTTGTGATTGCAGGGAAAAGCTGCTTTATTTTATCTTCAAAGGCGCCTGGTAATGTTGCACAAAGGCTCCACCACCGCACTGGCTACAAGCGTCATACAGGAACTCTCACATACCTGGGTGTGCCTCTTAAGGCAGGCAAGTTAGTATCTGCAGACTTTCGGCCTCTCCTGGATAAGATCACTGCGAGGCTCGCTGGATGGTGCTCGGCGCTCTTATCCCAGGCTGGAAGAGCTGTGCTGATCAAAGCTGTGCTTAGGAGTATGCCAATTTATTTGGCATCATCTCTGAATTTTCCTGCTATGATTTGTAAGCAGATAGATAAGATCTGTGCTAATTTCTTTTGGTGCAGCAACACTGGGAATCACAAGAGACATTGGATTGCTTGGTCGACTATTCAGAAGCCTAAGGCAGAGGGAGGTCTGGGTTTTCGGAAATTAGAAGATACCCAGTTAGCTCTCACTATTAAGCAGCTATGGAATATCCTGCATGGTAGCTCACTTTGGTCCAGGTACGCTAGGCAGCGGTTCCTCAATGTGCACCTTATGGATACTGTTAAGCCTTTCCCCCGTGGTATCTCTAACAGCAGTTTCATCAAAGCTAAGGAAAAAATTCTTTCTCAATCTAGATGGATGGTTGGGACTGGGGTAGGGATTGATTTCCTTCGAGATATCTGGATTGGTGACCGGCCCCTAAAGGATTATTTAACTAATCCTAACTGCCTCAATCTTCAGCAACGTTTTACTGTGAGGGAGATGTTGCTCAACCCGCAGCATCCTTTATGGCACTGTCTTTCTCTTAAACCTGCTGACGTCCAGGTTCAGTTGTCCACTGAGCAGGATCTCTGTTGCTGGACTGGAAGTAGCTCTGGCTTGTTCACCTCCGCTTCTGCATATAAGCTTGCAGCTACAATGGGTATTCAGCGCTGGGCTTGGCATAAAATCTGGCATCCTACATTTAATCCTAGAGCAGCCATGTTTGTCTGGAAGGTGATACATCGAGCAATCCCAGTTGATTCCAGAATTGGTGACTGTGGTATTCACCTTGCTTCTAGGTGTGAATGTTGCCATTCTGCAAAAAATGAAGATTTAAATCATCTTTTTATTACTAGTGATATTGCTAAGTCCCTTTGGGATTGGATGGCTCCTCTAATTAGCCCAAAGGTGAACATGAGCAGTCAGATTACTATTCATTGCTGGAGTTTCATTGAAGGAACTTCTATGTGCTCTGCTTTTCAATGTGCTGCATTATATACCTTCATGCTACTTTTATGGGAGATCTAGAAAGCCAGGTGTGTAGCTCGCTTTGAAGGTACTATAGCCAACATTCAGTTTATTAAACTCCGGATCAAGAATAATCTGGCTGCTGCTTTCAAGAATGTTACATTCCATCAGCCACTCAAGCACAGTGAAGCTATTGCACTTAGCTCCTTCAATGTGCAGCCTAAAGCGAAGGTCCGTCCACCAATCACTGTGACCTGGAACCCTCACAGCTTTGGTCATGTCCTAAATGTGGATGGTGCTTCCAAAGGGAACTCGGGTCATTGTGGAGGTGGAGGTTGCATTAGAAACATGCAAGGCGAATTTCTTGCTGGGTTTTCCTTTTATTATGGCACTGGTTCTAGTCTGCTGGCAGAAGCACGGGCGCTGCATGATGGGCTCAGCCTAGTTTTGGAGCTAGGTTATTGTATCTCCATTGTTATGTCTGACTGTGACTCCCGGGAGCAGGCCATCCACAAGGATGCTGTGCCACACTGGTCCATTTATCCCTGGTGGAGGGGAATTAAACATATGATGCAGCTCCTTGATTGTAGAATTATGCATGTATATCGTGAAGGCAATTCAGTGGCTGATGCCTTGGCCAAGGTTGCCTGTGACCCCACTGTTAGAAGGGTTTTTCACAATACTAAGGATCTCCCATATAAGGCTAGAGGAGCTGTCTTGGTGGACAAATTAGGGCTACCTAGCTTCCGGCATTTGTCTTAGCCTCTGCTATATATTTATGGTTATGCTCTGCCCTCTGATGCAGTTCTCACGAGGCTCGTCTGGCGGTGGAATGCACGAGCTAGCAGTGGAATTGCACCAACTTTTGCTCTCACTCTTTTTATATGCACTGATGCATATCTTAATAGTTTCTTTTTGTTCTAGTCTTCATTACAATCTCTGTAATTTTGAGCCTGGACACATTGTGTACATCCATTTTTTTGGTATATCAATAAATTAAGCATCTAATGGTTAGAAGGTGGAGTGAGAACATTCCCTTCCTTTGGAATGGAGGTGCACTCTCCCTTCGATCTATTAGATGACTGTGCTTATTAAAAAAAAAGTGATTTATTGATTTATTTGATTGGTGTATTAGGCGTGCCAGTCACCGGAGTGACAATTTTATTGTGCGCTCGATCTGACTCAGTCAGTCGATTGTGAAGTCCGAGTCGGGACCGGAAGTCCGTCATACCATAAAGGCTATGGCGTTAATTACGTCCTTCCAGAGAAGGACAACCCTTGATTAATCGCCAAAGTAGAAGGATCCCAGGGGCAAAACCAATGTGATAGGTATGCTCATTCATTTGCAGGATAGAAGATGCATGCAGATGATCATGCGATGCAAGATATGATATATCAATACACGGTGTAAATCCGGCAGCATATCCCCTTATCTTAGACTATGCCAAGTGGGAATATAGGACACCCATCCACGGAGTGCCGAGATGGACGCCAAAGGATAGATGGGCGTAGCCCGAGATCCAAGAGGATCTAGATGCGACGGGACAATGTCCATGATCATGGTATTTATTGATATCCCCTTAAGAAACCATTGGAGGACATGCAGTGGCAGAACTCCAAGAGTCAGTAGGGTTATAAGAAAACATCGTAGTCAAACGGTACAATGTGGGGGTAAAACCCCATTAATTTAGCTCCCTGAGACTTAGATGAAGAACCATAGTTCCCCATGATATAATGAAGATTGGCATGCAGGCTAATGAGGTTAGGATGTTGGGTTTAGACTGAGTTTAAGGCTCATTAAGATTGCTGGGAGATTGGGTGTTTGAATGATAGTTGGTACTGAGATGAACTGGTGCGGATGGGAAGCAACATGAAAATGAACCGGCGCGACTGGTCTCGGCGTGACAATGAACCCAGGGGGGGGCATCAACATGACTGGTCCTGGCGCGACTATGATCTCGGCGCGACTGGTCCCGGCGTGACCATTGTCTCGGCGCGACGATCACCCGGCGCGGAACTCGTGCCGAGAAGGGGCTGCGCCGGGAGGCTAGATGGCACAGACAAGAAAGATTTCTTTGGGTTTTAGGTGTTTTGGAGGCTGTGGATTTTGGGGAATCTGAAAGGGGAGGATAAATTCATCCACAGAAGGCCTAGGGAGACCATGTGACGATCAATAATGATTATATTCCCCTTATAGTGGGTAAAGGGCCATGAGATAGTCTGTCTCAGGCCTCTGCCAAACAGTAGGGGGTCAATTCATCAAGCCTAACAAAAAACATCACACGATATAATAAAGCAAGGATCGTGAATGAATTTTGGCAGCATCTCCCCTTATTTTGGACTATGCCAAAGGGGGGTATAGGACATTCATCCACGGAGTGCCGAGATGGAAGCCAAAAGAAAGATGGGCGTAGCCCGAGACCCAAAAGGATCAAAATTCAGCGGGACTGTGTCCACTGGTCATAGCATCTCATTAATATTCCCCTAAAGGGGCCAGCAGAGAACATGCAGTGGCAGAACTCCGTGGCCCGACGGGGTGAAAGAAGGAAATCGGAAACCCGAGTTGAAGCAAATGTAGGGGTGAAACCCCATTAGTGTAGCTCCTCGACTTTCCATGAGACTGGATATGGGTGGCCCAACAGAATTGGCCCAAAAAAAAAATATGGATGGATTTACTCATACATTCACATGCACGTATATGTATATATATATACATAGATATACATAAACATATGTATATGTACATGTATATGCACGGGTGTATGCATGACCAAATAAAGGAACCGATGGCTTTATAATAATTAGTGGGTTGTTTAAAAATTGATTAGTGCACACACTCACGTAATAGCTCTTATACATATGAATATGTGGAAGTGGGATTGATTTTAGAATGATATGCACAAAGGTGAATATATGAGATGGATAAATGGGTTTAACATATATTATGATGTACACGTATACAGTGAATGGGGGATTGGGTGGTTTAATGCATGCACATATTATATCCCGCTATATATACATGGTGGTTGGGTAGGCTTCATGCAGACATGTTTTACTTTATAGGCTAATGCAAAGTCATTTATGTATATGGTGAAGTGGCCAGCGGCTAGACACATGAGGTAACGTGATGAACAATTAGCATTTACGTGAATGCATATCGAGAGTGGGGGCCATGCATTTATGACTTAAACGACAGATGTGCTTCTCACGAATGTAATGCAACACGTAAGCCTTGACATACCAATTAGCTAGGAGCGCATGCATGCATGTTGCGCACGGGAGGGCAGAAACGGTGGAGAGCATCACACTTTCGGCGCGGAAGTGAGCAGCCTCGACACGGGACCGTTGGTGCTGAAACAAGAAAGGGGAACCTCGGCTGGGAATCATGCCCTCGACGGGCTCATACACTCGGCGCGGAAGGTGGCACTCGGCGTGGAAATGAAATGGGGAAGCTTCGGTGCGGCCGCTTCTCGGCACGGCCGCTTCTCGGCACGGCCGAAAATTCGGCGTGGAAATGAGGGAATTTGTCTTCGGCGCGGGAGGTAATCGACGTGGGATAATTTTGGCGGGAGAAGCCCCGGCGCGGATGGGAGCTCCGGTGGAGCCGGGGTCTCGGCGTGAAAACTTCCGCGCCGGGAGAAAACGGGTATGCCGAGAGGAAATGGCACCGAGGGCTTCTAAGAAGGGATTTTCGGAGGGGAGCCTCCCAGGTTATAGAGGTTTAGAGATTTCAGACTATAGAAATTTCTGGAGGTTTCGAGACCTACTCCACGTGATTTCTTAAGGGTTTGATGCTAGAGAAACATTGCTCGGAGGTTTACCCCATGGAGATTAAGATCCTCACACTTCGGACACCATCGGAGATTAATTGAATATCAGAGCTAATAAAAGCCTAATATAACAGACCTTGACAGGGTATGTCATAGATTTCATTGGGAGGTCACGAGATGGTCTGTCTCGGACTCCCGGTGCGATCATGGGGCTTATAGAGCAACAATGAAGCTCGGACGATGGAGCAATAAGCATGACTGAAAAACACACAGAGCAGAGACTTTTGGATTAGCCGTGGACCCCAACAATCCATAGATCTGGATGATGAGATCCACTGCCGTTTCCACGAGAACAGAAAATAGAGTATACAAAAATGCATATGAACGGAATTTACACATTGATCCACTCATAAATCCTCTCTCATACTCCGTCAGTGAGAAGAAAGAACAAGCATCGGGAATTCATTCAGAGAACAGGGACTATTTTCACTCTAAATTAGAACATAGATTGGAAATTTTATTCATGCATTCGCATAGATGATTACATCGTCCAGCCAAGCCGGACCGAAAGAGTTGGGAGAAGAACAGCATGCCTTACAGAAAGGGAAAGACGAGCCCGGAAATGACATGCACTGGAGAAATAAAAAGAAAGAAGGATGGGGGAGGGCAGAGCATTGACTCCTCTCCCTCCCCTTTACAGACCCACCTTCTGCTCCTTCTCTTTCAGACTTCGAAGCAGCCACTCAGATTTTTCCTTCTCTATGTCTCTCTCTTTTCCTGGCTATCCTCTCTTCTCTATCTGTCTTCCGTTTTTTTTTCCTCTCCGGCTGTTGTTCCCCACCAGCTGATCTCTCTCCTTTTTCCGCGAACACACGGAGGGGCTTTTATAGAAGCCGCACCCTTCCTTGCTTGGCGCGCAAAAGGGCCTTCGCTCCATCGTTGCTCCTGTTCTCGGCGCGCCTTGCTCGAACCGGGCAGCCTTCTCCAATTGGTGAGATGCATGTGTTTTTCCCTAAAAAAAAATGAGAAATATAAAATGTTTTAGTAGAAAAATCTTGTTAATAAAAATATTATTATTACTATTATTACTATTGTATATTATTGTTATTTTATCATTATTGTGTTTGTTTTATTTATTATTATTATTATTATATTTATTTTTTTTCTCTCATTTTTCTCATTATTATTATTATTATTATTTATATTTTTTTTTATGTTTCAACAAATGCCCCCCACCCGTAGGTGGCGCGAACGAGGGACAGATAAGCGGGGCCTACGGGTGCTGCCCGTTTGAAAGCGTGTCTTTTGTTCATGCGAGCATGCAGGCATTCAACAGCAAGCATAAGCTAGATATATAGAATAGCTCCCCTATATCGGGGATAGGACAAGGACAACGCCCGTGATTCATTGACAGAGTGCGGCTCACAAGGCACAACTAAGGGAGATGTGCGTGCGCAGAAAGGACATCGCATAGAATATGTGCACAGCGTAAGCCACGATCTACACCCGAGGCTACTTCTCCGTAGTGTGATAGTGCAAGTATGCGAGCAACGAATCTCCGACA
The DNA here is from genome assembly GCA_022559845.1 of Amorphophallus konjac. NCBI lineage: Eukaryota > Viridiplantae > Streptophyta > Magnoliopsida > Alismatales > Araceae > Amorphophallus > Amorphophallus konjac. The sequence continues at coordinate 298,500,247 of CM040119.1, forward strand.
TAGGGATACACAGACGTTCAAAATAATACTAGAGTATTGCTCTAGCGTCTACACACACAGTTGGGGTTCTCTATTTTTGGTAGATTCGCACAACCCCCTTAGCTTAATTCCAGCTTCGGACTTCACCGTTCGGCGCGAGTCTCCTCATGTGTCTCAATGGGGATTCCCAGCTACTAGGATTCATCCTTTATAGCAATTTTATTACGGACGTCACCGTTCGGCGCGAGTCTCCTCATGTGTTTCAATGGGGATTCCCGGCTACTTGGATTCATCCTTTATAGTAATTTTATTACGGACGTCACCGTTCGGCGCGAGTCTCCTCATGTGTCTCAATGGGGATTCCCGGCTACTTGGATTCATCCTTTATAGCAATTTATTACGGACTCCTCCGTTCGGCGCGAGTCTCCTCATGTGTCTCAATGTGGATTCCCGGCCACATGGATTCATCCTTTATAGCAATTTTATTACGGACATCACCGTTCGGCGCGAGTCTCCTCATGTGTCTCAATGGGGATTCCCAACTACTAGGGTTCATCCTTTATAGCAATTCATTACGGACTTCACCGTTCGGCGCGAGTCTCCTCATGTGTCTCAATGGGGATTCCCGACTACTAGGATTCATCCTATCTAACAGTCTTCTTCTTTTTCCTTCTTTTTTCTTTTTCTTTCTTTTTTTTTTTAAACTGGGGTAAGGGCAACTCTCTCCTCACGATTACCCCTCGTATGGGTGCAGAAGTTAGAGCACACATATAGTCTGAGCAAGAACCTTCTAGCATCCTTATGATAAGAGAACGTTGAACACATAGGTGCAAAGTGTAGGAGTTTTTCTTTGGGTGTATCTCACGAGTTGCGTTAGCGACATAGCTATGACTTTTCCACTGGACGCATGCACTCATCCAATATTGGCTTTTCATCCCTTAGTGTATGTCGTGGCGCATACATGCTTAGAATCAGGCATCTTTATTTAGCAAGGAGATGTGGTCCTAGGAAATTGAAGGAGGTGTATTATCTTATAGTATAAGCAAGCATGCAAGCATGGCCAACAAACACCCAACATTTTGAAAGCAAGCAATTTTTCCTTTCTTTCTTTCTTTCTTTTTTTTATTTTATTTTATATGCATGCATATGTGTATATGTCACTATATATCCATTTATTTGTTCAAGTGCCTGATGCGAATACCTGTAGGTTAGTTATCCAAAAGCCAGCAGAATTGATAACAAAATAATAGAAAAGGACTCTATGCAGCAAGTCCCGACAGGACGAAGGGGTTGGCACTGGCTGAGGAGAGCCGTTTTATTTAGATGATGAACCTGGATTAAAATGGAGTGGTAGGCCTCAACAGGGTGTCTTGGCCGAGAACGGACAGCAGGTTTGACACGGGGTCTAACCCGAATATAGAAGGTGGACTATAGAAGTCAACAGTTGGCAAGGGAAGCGGCTATGACAGCCGAAAGGTAACATGGCAGGCAGGCTATAAAAGCCAGGAGATAATGGGAGAATAGGATATGCAGACCTAGCGATAGCAGGGAAGCAGGCTTCAAGGGGAGCCCAAGTCATTGGGTTGTAGCAATCATCATGGAGGGACTTGATGGTCATTGCTGAAGTAGGCTTAAGCCACAAGGGTAATGAGACAATGGGCTTGAGGAGATGCTGGCCGACCTTGCCGATGATGACAAGGGCCATGAGTAGGTTGACCGATCTCGCCGATGGTGACAAGGGTCAGGAGTAGGTTGACCGATCTTGCCGATGGTGACAAGGACCGAAAAGGGTAGACGGTCTTGCCGATGGTGACAAGGACCGGAAAGGGTAGCGACCGATCTTGCCGATGGTGTCAAGGACCGAAAAGGGTAGACGGTCTTGTCGATGGTGACAAGGACCGAACAGGGTAGACGGTATTGCCGATGGTGACAAGGACCAGAAAGGGTAGCGACCGATATTGAAAAATGCCAGGCTAGTATGTCACATTGGCCCGGAGGTAGTGAGATAGTAGGCTGTACGAGCCGAGGTAGCAGGATAGTAGGCCGTGAAAGCCAGGAATAGTAGGCTACGAGAGCCAGAGACAGCAGGCTATAAGAGCCAATAACAGTAGGCTTTAAGAGCCAGAATAGCAGGATATAGGAGCTAATAACAGTAGGCTTTAAGAGCCAGAATAGCAGGCCGTAGAAGCCAGGAATAGCAGGCTACGAGAGCCAGAGATAGCAGGCTTTAAGAGCTAGAATAGCAGGCCGTAGAAGCCGGGAATAGCGGGCTACGAGAGCCAGAGACAGCAGGCTACAAGTGCCAGGATAGCAGGCTGTAGAAGCCAGGAATAGCAGGCTACAAGAGCCAGAGACAGAAGGCTACAAGAGCCAGAGACAGAAGGCTACAAGAGCCAGGATAGCAGGCTGTAGAAGCCAGGAATAGCAGGCTACGAGAGCCAGAGGCAGCAGGCTATAAGAGCCAGGATAGCAGGCTGCAGAAGCCAGAAATAGCAGGCTATAAGAGCCAGGATAGCAGGCTGCAGAAGCCAGAAATAGCAGGCTACGAGAGCCAGAGACAGCATGCTACAAGAGCCAGGATAGCAGGCTGTAGAAGCCAGGAATAGCAGGCTACGAGAGCCAGAGACAGAAGGCTACAAGAGCCAGGATAGCAGGCTGTAGAAGCAAGGAATAGCAGGCTACGAGAGCCAGAGGCAGCAGGCTATAAGAGCCAGGATAGCAGGCTGCAGAAGCCAGGAATAGCAGGCTATAAGAGCCAGGATAGCAGGCTGCAGAAGCCAGAAATAGCAGGCTATGAGAGCTAGAGATAGCAGACTATAAGAGCCAAGATAGTAGGCTGTAGAAACCAGGAATAGCAGGCTACGAGAGCCGGAGGCAGCAGGCTATAAGAGCCAGGATAGCAGGCTGCAGAAGCCAGGAATAGCAGGCTATAAGAGCCAGAATAGCAGGCTGTAGAAGCCAGGAATAGCAGGCTACGAGAGCCAGAGGCAGCAGACTATAAGAGCCAGGATAGCAGGCTGCAGAAGCCAGGAATAGTAGGCCATAAGAGCCAAAAAGTAGCAGAGATAGCCGGCTGCGAAAGCCAGAGAGCAGTAAGGAATCGGGCTTGTGAAAGCCGAAAGGTAGTTTAGCCGAATTATATGGTTGTGGGTCTTAGCCGAATAGGCTAAGCCAAAATGTAAGATAGCTGAAACGTGGGATAACGAGCTTCAGCCGAAATGACTAAGCTAAAGGACGAGATAGCTGAGAGTCATGATAGCGGGCTTTGGCTAAGCCGAGAGATAAGATAGCTGAGGTGCGAGGTAGCAGCTTTGGCCGGATTGGCTAAGCCGAAAGATAGGATAGTGGTCACATGCTGTGGGGAAGCAGGCTTCCAAGCCGACATCTAGGAGGATGGAATGTGAGTTGAAATTGAGAAGAGGGACTGAATAGTCACAATCAAGGGAAGTGGGCTTCGATGACAGGTCTAGGCCGTTGCATTGCATTGATTATTGTAATGGGACGGGTGGATGAGCCCTGATAGCAAGCTTTGGCCTAAAATGGCTAAGCCGAGGGATGAAGTAGTTGGAAATTGTAATAGCAGCTTCGGCCGGAATGGCTAAGCCGAAAGATAGAATGGTCAAAAGTTATGACAGCAGCTTTGGCCGGAATGGCTAAGCCGACAGATGGAGTAGTTGAAAATCATGATAGCAGCTTTGGCCAGAATGGCCAAGCCAAAAGATAGAATGGGCAAGAATCATGATAGCAGCTTTGGCTGGAATGGCTAAGCCGACAGATAGAGTAGTTGAGAATCATGATAGCAGCTTTGGCCGGAATGGCTAAGCCGAAAGATAGAATAGTCAAAAATTATGATAGTAGCTTTGGCCGGAATGGCTAAGCCGACAAATGGAGTAGTTGAAAATCATGATAGCAGCTCTGGCCGAAATGGCTAAGCCGAAATGATAGAATGGTTGAAAATTATGATAGCAGCTTTGGCCGGAATGGCTGAGTCCGGGGACTAGATAACCAGCAAATTGTGATAGCGGCTTTGACCAGAATGGCTAAACCGAAAGAGGAGATAGCTGAAAAATTGTGGTAGCGGCTTCGGTCGGGATGGCTGAGCCGGAGGATGAGACAATTAACAAATTGTGATAGCGACTTTAGCTAGAATGGCTAAACCGAAAGAGGAGATAGTTGAAGAATTGTAATAGCAGCTTTGGCCGGGATGGCTGAGCCGGACGGCGAGACAATTAACAAATTGTGATAGCGGTTTTAGCCGGATGATGCAATGGCTGAAAATATATAATAGCGACTTCGGTTGTCATGGCTGAGTCGGGGAATAAAATAGCTGGAAGTTGTGAGATATATGGTAGTGGGCTTCAGCCGAGGTGGATGAGCCAAAAAAAAATGAGATACTTGAAATACATGATAGGGTGTTGGCCTCGCCAACAAGGATAGCTGGCTTCGACTGGATGTCAAAGGCCAGAAGATAGGATAGCGGATCCTGGTAGGATGTCAGACTTGGAAGTAATCTGGAATTGATGTTGCCTTGACGGACTGTCGAAGACAACCCATGCATCTGACCCAGACGGGAGATCTGTGTAAAAGGTAGAATCTAGATGCCAACTTGACAATATGTCGGAGCTGACAAACCTTGCTCAGACGGTAGGTCCGGGATAAGGGTAGAATGTAGACGTCGACCCGACGAGATATCGGAATCAACAAACCTTGCTCGGACGGCGTGTCTGGGGCAAGGGCAGAATATAGACGTCGACCCGACGAGATGTCGGAATCAACAAACCTTGCTTGGACGGGAGGTTTGAAACAAGGGCAGAATATATAAGTGGCCATTGACTCGACAGAACGTCAAAATCAAGCAACTCAACAAAGACGTGGGGTCTAGGCCAAGGGTAAAAACCTAGCCGACTGACGAGGGCTAAGAATGGTACCCTCCAAAAGTACTCCTGGTACAGACCAGCCCATAGCATGGGCTGTCTTGTCCGGTGGGACTATTGATGGATTTGACTATGTTGTTATAGCACCGGTGGGGCTAGGGATTAACATCTGAGAGCTCGGCGAAGGCAGGGTGCCTTGAGCCAGGGGGGAAAGGTTTATGGGCCTAGCCTGGTGGCAATACTTAAGAGCTCGACGCAGACGGAGTACCTTGCGCCGAGGAAAAAGCTTATGGACTCAGCTCGGTGGGACTTGATGAGTAGAGTCTAAGAGCTCGACGAGGGCGGAGTGCCTCAGGCCAAGGTAATGGATAGCTCGATCAGGGCGGAATGCCACTAGACCAAGGTGGAGGTAGCTTGATCAGGGCGGAGTGCCACTAGACCAAGGTGAAGGTAGCTCGATCTGGGCGGAGTGCCACTAGACCAAGGTGGATGGAACTTAGCTAGGACGGAGTGCCACTAGACTAAGGTAAATAGAACTTAGCTAGGGCGGAGCGCCACTAGACTAAGACAAGTAAAACTTAGCTAGGGCAGAGTGCCACTCGACCAAGGTAAGGGGTAGCTCGGTCAGGGCGGGGTGCCACTATACCAAGGTAAAGGTAGCTCGATCAGGACAGAGTGCCACTAGACCAAGGTGGATAGAGCTCAGCCAGGGCGGAGTGCCACTAGACTAAGGGTAGGTACAGAGCCCGGTCAGGGCAGAATGTCGCTGGACCAAGGGTAGGTAGAACTTTAGCTAGAGCGAAGTGCCACTAGACTAAGGGTATGTAGAACTTATCTAGGGCAGAGTGCCACTAGACTAAGGCAGATAAAACTTAGCTAGGGCAGAGTGCCACTAGACTAAGGCAGGTAAAACTTAGCTAGGGCAGAGTGCCACTAGACTAAGGTAAGAAGAGCTCGGTCAGGGCGGAATGCCACTAGACCAAGGGAAAGATTTAATGGAACTGATGGGCGATGAGAGATCGACGAGGGCGGAATACCACAAGCCAAGGGAGAGGTTTTATGGGCCCGGTCCAATGGGACTGATGGGCAATGTCTAGAGCTTGGCGAGGGCGGAGTGCCATAGGCCAAGGGACAGGTTTTAGGAGCCCAGTGGGACAAGTTTGGTATCTCTTAGTGTGTTTGTGTAGCTGTTTGGAGTGGAATGCTGAAGGATGGCAATGATGTATTAGTTATGAATGTGGGTTCCACACTGGGGGTAGAGAGTCAATCCCGGTGGGACTAATGGGAAGCATTTTGCAGGATAAGGAGGAATCCCATTCTAACATTGAATGAAATGCAGCAAATGAGTCCTCTAAGCGAGGAGCTCAAAATCTTTAGCATTCGAGCTTGCCGAACAGTTAGCATCTGTAGCGGGTTGTCCAGTTCACGGTGGGATGTTGGTGTGCCCTGAATAATCCCGTTCTCTCTTCTTTTAGCTTTGGATGCCCCCATGCTGGGGTGGATAGTCGGAGAGATCATTCTCCCTTTTAATGCCCCCCCAAGCTAGGGTGGATAGCTGAAGATGAGTTGTTCAAAGCACGTCTTTCCATTGGGTAGCTTGTTCGCTCCACGAGCAGTTGTGTAGGCAGACAATAGTAGGGAAATTCGGCCGTTGGACTCCACCTTCTTCTCTTTTGTTGGAAGCCCCCGAGTAGGGAATAGAGTCTTGTTGTGCCCAGTGGCACCTCAGAGTTCGATTATAGCTGAGCATCTTTTCATTCTTGCCCCCATGTCAAGTGTGTGTTGACATAGAATTTCTATTGGCTCCAAGAAGGAGTATGCTGTCAGGCGTCTCTCGGGTGAACCAGCCCCATTTGAGAGTTGTTTATTCAGCTGCCCCTTCTTATGCAGAGTGAGGTGCGGATGGAGGTGGGAGTACATCTCCCTCAAAGGGTTGAGCATGCTTCCATGTGTGCTGGAGCATATAGAGCAGCGGCTACATTGTGCCGGGTCATTTCATTTGGAAGGAGATTCTTCCTTGCATCTTTATCATTTTGCAGTTGGCCCTGATATGAGTGGACTCCATTCTTGAGCTGATTGCTTGAATAAAGAGGGCAACACATCGAGCGGTAAAGCAACATCTTTTCTTTTACTCTTGGGTTTATTTCTGTTTTGGTCTTCAGCAGTTGTCCCGGAGGTGGTGCAACAATTACATTTGTTCGGCCTCTCGCCACAACGGAGGGAGCTCGGGATGCATCTCAGAAGGTGTACCGTCCCGATTGATATACGGCAACTGTGTTAGCCGTCATCTTGAAAATGGGCATCGGGTGAGGGCGAGGTGGATCCACCCTATATTCTCCAAGTTGTAATTCACCACTTTGGACTAAGTCTTCCATGATGTCTTTGAACATATAGCAGTCCTCGATGAGATGTCCCCTCTTCCGATGGTAGGGGCAAAACCGAGGGTCGTCTTTTCTTTCGATGTCATTTGGTCTCTTGAGCTCCGGGAGGATGACCTTTTTGTACTCAAGGGCCCACTCGAATAGCTGTTGGGTCTTGTCTTGCGGAAAGGAGTATGGTCTTTTCATTCTTGCCCTTAGTGAAGGGGGTTTTTGTTCAGCAACCCTGGTAGAGGAGGAGCTAGTTGCCTCCTGTGCTTTCCTCCACTGACGCTCGAAGGTTACAAAGTCAACTGCTTCTATTTCTTCTGGTGCCGATTGCTCTTTAATTAGCTTGTGCTCTCGAATTGGAGGAGTAACAGTCGGGCAGTATTTGGCCAGAAAGGCTTCAATTTCAACTGCCACATCTTCTAATTGGTCAAAGGATTTGACTTCGAGGCCAATTACCCTTTGCAGGATCTCTTTCCTCAGATTGCACTTGCATAGCTGGATAGCGTCCTTGCAGCTTGGCAGATGTTTGCATCTTGCATTGAGATTCTTCCAGCGTTGAATGTAGTTTGAAGCAGACTCATCATCTTTTTGTTTGATCATATATAATTCTGCCTCAGTGACTTCTTCCTCAGCAGATTTTATCTCAGTTGTTTGTTCTATTACTGGCTTGCTTGTTATGGCTGTCGCCGCTAGATTCCGGGGTAAGCCAGCTGATTGTAGAGGCGACGTTGCACGAGGCGTAGAAGCTGCCCCCTGACGTGCCTGGAGATCTGAGGGGTACGCTGGGGCCGTGTGGTATAGCTGCCGCGGGAGGGTGTTCCTGTCGTGGCCTTGTGCTGACTGGGGCATAGCTGGTTGCAATGAGGCTACAAATGATTTAGCGCCACCTTGTAGGGCTTCGGATGAGGGTCCTGTCTGCCCGAGTGTGACTGGGAGTAAGCCCATCTCAGTCAATCTTTTTCTTAGTGTCTCTATTTCTTTCATTTTCTGATAGAGTTCCATCATCAGAGCAGAGTTAGCTTGGTAGGAGCTGGGAGTGTTGTTTCCCGTGCTGATTCTAGGTGGGGCTAGCAGCATCTTATTATTGGCGCGGGACGCGTACGGTCCTGCATGAGTAGATGCTCTTGCCCCCATGCCCTCATGTTGAGGAGGGATATAATAGCATGCTCCTTCAGCAGGTGGTGGAGGATGCCCCCACCCTTCCTGGGGTTGACGGTGAGAGATAGGTGCTGCAGCTTGACCTACCCTTACCGGTGTGTAGCATATCTCTTCGTCTTCTTCTTCAGCAACTCGGCTCGCACTGGGCAAGGCCGATAGGGTATTGCAGGAGAGGACAACGCCGCTCCCTCTGTCTCTTGGCTTATTCTTCTCTTGCCTTTTTGTAGTTGGTACTTGGTGTGCGACGCGAACTCTAGTTGTCTCTTGAGATGACAGGTGGCATAGAGACACTGTATCGATTGCTCTTTCCATAGCAGGTAGCTCATGCGGGCGAGGAGGATCAACCTTATAGTCGCCCAGTTGTAGCTCCCCTCTTCTAATTAGCTTTTCAATAGCGTCTTTAAAGACGTAACAATCCTCAATATAGTGCCCAACCATCCGGTGATATGGACAGTAGCGAGGATGATCCTTCTTTCTAGCATCTTCTGGCCTCTTCGGCTCTGGTAGAGTAACCTTGTTGTTTGCGACAGCGCACTCGAAGAGGACTCGAGTCCTCTCCTTGGGGAAAGAGTAGAATTTTTTCATCTTGGCCCGCAAGGACGGGACTTCTTGCTGCTCAGCTAGCTTAGCGGTTGGAGGGTTAGCCACTCCTTCTTCTTTTTCTTCTTGTTGGTTGAATGCTTTGGAGTTAATTGTATGAACTTCTTTGGGCGATGGCCACTTGTCAATAGACTTGACCCTTTGGCTTGTTGCAGCTAGAGTAGAGGGAGAGCTAGAGATGAAGGCTTCAATCTCCGTAACCACATTATTTAGCTGGTCGAAAGACCGTATTTCAAATCCGATCAACTTCCCGAGGATCTCTCGTCTCAGGCTCTGCTTGCATATTTGCACCGCATCTTCTAGATGTGGCGGCCGCTTGCATCTCATACTGAAATTCTGCCATCTTTTGATGTAGTCCAGGGCTGACTCATCATGTCTTTGCCTGGAGGCATACAGCTCGGCCAGTGTGACCTCTTTTTCAGCAACATGGAACCGCTCCCGGAACTCCCGTTGCATAGCTGCCCAATCACTTATAGAGTCGGCCGACAAATTGGAATACCATTCAAAAGCCGGGCCTATCAGTGAGGACCCGAAGAATTTTAGCAGGTAGGCTTCATCTGTTGCCAGCTCACCCATTATTGTCATATAGTAAGCAATATGCTCTTTAGGAGAGCCCTGCCCGCCAAACTTTTCAAATTTGGGCAGTTTGTTGATGCTAGGTGGGAGCCTCTTTGCGGCATACTGTGGCGGATATGGCACCTTGTAAACATCAAAAGTGCTGATATCACCATCTGTCCTCTCGGCCAGCTTCATTTCAATTAGTTGTTCCACCATTGATCTATTTACCACGATTGGGTCCACCGGCACCGAGTGGCAATATGCAGAATGCTTTATAGAGGGAGTGAGTAGAGCTTCGACATGAGGTGCCGACGGCTCCGTTGGTGGCAACTGCTGCACTGGTCGAAGAGCTGGTTGCACCAAGGGTGGCTGCAGGGAATGTGGCTGAAGAGTGGCCTTGCCATAGCCTGTTGCTTGAGAAGTAGCTTGGGGTGTAGCATCGACCGGGTTAGGAACTTCCCGGGATGATTTAGCGTGCACATCTTGTTGCCAGGGAAAAGGGGCTTGTTCATTTTTTTCATTCAGTTGCCTCTTCAAGGCTTCAATCTCTTGTTGGTAACTTTGTAGCATCATTAAAATAGTTGGGTCTTGCGCTGCCATAGCAGAGGTACCCTTGAATGCTTCGCCCGAAACATCTTCAGACGAGGCTGGCAGAGTAATCTCTTCTTCTTCAGAAGCCACCATGTCGGCAGTCGAAGTAGTGATAGTTTGCTTCTCTTTGGCTGCTTCAAGCATTTCTCTTGCAGCTTTGCCTCTTCTTGTCATTAGCCCGGGCCTTTCAGCTAACTTGGCCAACTCTTCCGACTCTTCGGGTAAGGCCCCATATCTGCTAGCCACCCCTGCCATGTTGCAAGTGAAGATTTGGATTCTTTTTCTTTGCCCCCAGACTGTTTTCTTGGCTTGACTGGGGAAGGTTGACTGTTCAAACATTGATATCCTTTTATTCTCTTCATGCCGTGGAGAAGATTCAGAGCACTTGACTTGCAAGCCATCTTCATATTCATTCATGAATGACACCATTCTTCTTCTTTCTCTGCCTTCTTCTTTTCTTTCGGCGCTAATGGGGCGGAGTAGCCTTTCCTGACTTAGGAAAGAACTTTCTATGCCATAGAAGTAATTTTGGACCACTTGGGCCATTCCTTCTTGATTATGCCCTGGAGAGAGGGAAGAAATTGACAGTTGGTCTTGCATCGACGGCATGTAGGAGTGCCGCGATAGTCTAGTAGCTCTGTTCAATCTTGTCGAACGTCGGAGAACATTGGTCTTCCTGGCACAGACCCTATGAGCGGGCAGAGAGGCTACTGGCATGACCTCTTCTTCCTTTGGTGTAGCTTTATTGCCCCCACTTTTGGGGTCCTTGACAGTTGATGTTGAATCTTGCGGGGTCGAAACTAGGCCCCGGGTCCTCTTGGGAACCCACACTTGCTTGAAACTTGGTAGCTTGGGGGTCAGCTTCCCGCAGACTTCTTTGTCCAAATTGGCCTCCCGACTTGCAAGCACTTGAAAGCGGTTATGAACGGGAACTGCCGGGATGATATGGTCCGGCGAACCTTTAGCACGGCGGCCGTTTAGATGAACACGAATGCCACCAATTAGAATAGACTTCCCAGAAGCCGAGAGTCGGCCTCGGGAAACAGCAACAACTCTTCTTCTTTGATTGTTCTTCTTCTTCTTGCGCCTGGACGCCTTGTCACTGGCGGGGACAGCATGGTAGTCTATGTGGTGGATAAAGCATGAGATAGTATGGCAAGACGGAGTGGTTCTCCGTGGATAGCTCACCTTTGCAGGGGCTACGGCCTTGGCCGCAACAGTCTTGTCAGCTTCCTCTTCCTCGGTCCTCAGCAAGCCGATGAAAGTGACTCCGAGAAAATTAGGGAACCCCACCACCAGTGGCAGACTCCCGAAAGCAGTGGGCACTGCCAGGTACCCGTACTCCACGTGGGTAGTGACCACTTGAGGGCCGAGTGCAAGCGTGGCAAATCCGCCAGCCATTGAGATCACTGCAAATCAGAATGAGCAAACGATCAGTATTTTGGGGAAGGCCTCCAGGCCTTCTACTTTGGCGAAGAGATGAAGGGAGACTAGGTCCCACCGGGCGTGCCAGCTTGTGGGAATGGTTTTTATTCATTTATTATTTTATTTATTTATTAGAATTTATTCAGTGATTTATTGATTTATTTGATTGGTTTATTAGGCGTGCCAGTCACCGGAGTGATAATTTTATTGTGCGCTCGATCTGACTCAGTCAGTCAATTGTGAAGTCTGAGTCGGGACCGGAAGTCCGTCATACCATAAAGGCTATGACGTTAATTACGTCCTTCCAGAGAAGGACAACCCTTGATTAATCGCCAAAGTAGAAGGATCCCAGGGGCAAAACCAATGTGATAGGTATGCTCATTCATTTGCAGGATAGAAGATGCATGCAGATGATCATGCGATGCAAGATATGATATATCAATACACGGTGTAAATCCGGCATCATATCCCCTTATCTTAGACTATGCCAAGTGGGAATATAGGGCACCCATCCACGGAGTGCCGAGATGGACGCCAAAGGAAAGATGGGCATAGCCCGAGATCCAAGAGGATCTAGATGCGACGGGACAATGTCCATGATCATGGTATTTATTGATATCCCCTTAAGAAACCATTGGAGGACATGCAGTGGCAGAACTCCAAGAGTCAGTAGGGTTATAAGAAAACATCGTAGTCAAACGGTACAATGTGGGGGTAAAACCCCATTAATTTAGCTCCCTGAGACTTGGATGAAGAACCATATTTCCCCATGATATAATGAAGATTGGCATGCAGGCTAATGAGGTTAGGATGTTGGGTTTAGACTGAGTTTAAGGCTCATTAAGATTGCTGGGAGATTGGGTGTTTGAATGATAGTTGGTACTGAGATGAACCGGTGCGGATGGGAAGCAACATGAAGACGAACCGGTGCGGTGGGGTCCCGGCGCGACTAGTCTCGGCGTGACAATGAACCCAGGGGGGGGGCATCAACATGACTGGTCCTGGCGCGACTATGATCTCGGCGCGATTGGTCCCGGCGTGACCATTGTCTCGGCGCGACGATCACCCGGCGCGGAACTCGTGCTGAGAAGGGGCTGCGCCGGGAGGCTAGATGGCACAGACAATAAAGATTTCTTTGGGTTTTAGGTGTTTTGGAGGCTGTGGATTTCGGGGAATCTGAAAGGGGAGGATAAATTCATCCACAGAAGGCCTAGGGAGACCATGTGACGATCAATAATGATTATATTCCCCTTATAGTGGGCAAAGGGCCATGAGATAGTCTGTCTCAGGCCACTGCCAAACAGTAGGGGGTCAATTCATCAAGCCTAACGAAAAACATCACACGATATAATAAAGCAAGGATCGTGAATGAATTTTGGCAGCATCTCCCCTTATTTTGGACTATGCCAACGGGGGGTATAGGACATCCATCCACGGAGTGCCGAGATGGAAGCCAAAAGAAAGATGGGCGTAGCCCGAGACCTAAAAGGATCAAAATTCAGCGGGACTGTGTCCACTGGTCATGGCATCTCATTAATATTCCCCTAAAGTGGCCAGCGGAGATCATGCAGTGGCAGAACTTCGTGGCCCGACGGGGTGAAAGAAGGAAATCGGAAACCCGAGTTGAAGCAAATGTAGGGGTGAAACCCCATTAGTGTAGCTCCTCCACTTTCCCTTAGACTGGATATGGGTGGCCCAACAGAATTGGCCCAAAAAAAAAAGATGGATGAATTTACTCATACATTCACATGCACGTATATGTATATATATATACATAGATATACATAAACATATGTATATGTACATGTATATGCACGGGTGTATGCATGACCAAATAAAGGAACCGATGGCTTTATAATAATTAGTGGGTTGTTTAAAAATTGATTAGTGCACACACTCACGTAATAGCTCTTATACATATGAATATGTGGAAGTGGGATTGATTTTAGAATGATATGCACAAAGGTGAATATATGAGATGGATAAATGGGTTTAACATATATTATGATGTACACGTATACAGTGAATGGGGGATTGGGTGGTTTAATGCTTGCACATATTATATCCCGCTATATATACCTGGTGGTTGGGTAGGCTTCATGCAGACATGTTTTACTTTATAGGCTAATGCAAAGTCATTTATGTATATGGTGAAGTGGCCAGCGGCTAGACACATGAGGTAACGTGATGAACAATTAGCATTTACGTGAATGCATATCGAGAGTGGGGGCCATGCATTTATGACTTAAACGACAGATGTGCTTCTCACGAACGTAATGCAACACGTAAGCCTTGACATACCAATTAGCTAGGAGCGCATGCATGCATGTTGCGCACGGGAGGGCAGAAACGGTGGAGAGCATCACACTTTCGGCGCGGAAGTGAGCAGCCTCGACACGGGACCGTCGGCGCGGAAACAAGAAAGGGGAACCTCGGCAGGGAATCATGCCCTCGACGGGCTCATACACTCGGCGCGGAAGGTGGCACTCGGCGTGGAAATGAAAAGGGGAAGCTTCGGCGCGGCCGCTTCTCGGCACGGCCGAAAATTCGGCGTGGAAATGAGGGAATTTGGCTTCGGCGCGGGAGGTAATCGATGTGGGATAATTTTGGCGGGAGAAGCCCCGGCGCGGATGGGAGCTCTGGTGGAGCCGGGGTCTCGGCGCGAAAACTTCCGCGTCGAGAGAAAATGGGTGTGCCGAGAGGAAATGGCGCCGAGGGCTTCTAAGAAGGGATTTTCGGAGGGGAGCCTCCCAGGTTATAGAGGTTTAGAGATTTCAGACTATAGAAATTTTTGGAGGTTTCGAGACCTACTCCACGTGATTTCTTAAGGGTTTGATGCTAGAGAAACATTGCTCGGAGGTTTACCCCATGGAGATTAAGATCCTCACACTTCGGACACCATCGGAGATTAATTGAATATCAGAGCTAATAAAAGCCTAATATAACAGACCTTGACAGGGTATGTCATAGATTTCATCGAGAGGTCACGAGATGGTCTGTCTCGGACTCCCGGTGCGATCATGGGGCTTATAGAGCAACAATGAAGCTCGGACGATGGAGCAATAAGCATGACTGAAAAACACACAGAGCAGAGACTTTTGGATTAGTCGTGGACCCCAACAATCCATAGATCTGGATGATGAGATCCACTGCCGTTTCCACAAGAACAGAAAACAGAGTATACAAAAATGCATATGAACGGAATTTACACATTGATCCACTCATAAATCCTCTCTCATACTCTGTCAGTGTGAAGAAAGAACAAGCATCGGGAATTCATTCAGAGAACAGGGACTATTTTCACTCTAAATTAGAACATAGATTGGAAATTTTATTCATGCATTCGCATAGATGATTACATCGTCCAGCCAAGCCGGACCGAAAGAGTTGGGAGAAGAACAGCATGCCTTACAGAAAGGGAAAGACGAGCCAGGAAATGACATGCACTGGAGAAATAAAAAGAAAGAAGGATGTGGGAGGGCGGAGCATTGACTCCTCTCCCTCCCCTTTACAGACCCACCTTCTGCTCCTTCTCTTTCAGACTTCGAAGCAGCCACTCAGATTTTTCCTTCTCTATGTCTCTCTCTTTTCCTGGCTATCCTCTCTTCTCTATCTGTCTTCCGTTTATTTTTTTTCCTCTCCGGCTGTTGTTCCCCACCAGCTGATCTCTCTCCTTTTTCCGCGAACACACGGAGGGCCTTTTATAGAAGCCGCACCCTTCCTTGCTTGGCGCGCAAAAGGGCCTTCGCTCCATCGTTGCTCCTGTTCTCGGCGCGCCTTGCTCGAACCGGGCAGCCTTCTCCAATTGGCGAGATGCATGTGTTTTTCCCTAAAAAAAAAGAGAAATATAAAATGTTTTAGTAGAAAAATCTTGTTAATAAAAATATTATTATTACTATTATTACTATTGTATATTATTATTATTTTATCATTATTGTGTTTGTTTTAATTATTATTATTATTATTATATTTATTTTTTTCTCTCATTTTTCTCATTATTATTATTATTATTTATATATTTTTTTATGTGTCAACACAATAAATATTTTTCTCTCTCAAATGAATGAGCTTGTGGGAATGGTTTTTATTCATTTATTATTTTATTTATTTATTAGGATTTATTCTGTGATTTATTGATTTATTTGATTGGTTTATTAGGCGTGCCAGTCACCGGAGTGACAATTTTATTGTGCGCTCGATCTGACTCAGTCAGTCGATTGTGAAGTCCGAGTCGGGACCGGAAGTCCGTCATACTATAAAGGCTATGATGTTAATTACGTCCTTCCAGAGAAGGACAACCCTTGATTAATCGCTAAAGTAGAAGGATCCCAGGGGCAAAACCAATGTGATAGGTATGCTCATTCATTTGCAGGATAGAAGATGCATGCAGATGATCATGCGATGCAAGATATGATATATCAATACACGGTGTAAATCCGGCAGCATATCCCCTTATCTTAGACTATGCCCAGTGGGAATATAGGACACCCATCCACGGAGTGCCGGGATGGACGCCAAAGGAAATATGGGCGTAGCCCGAGATCCAAGAGGATCTAGATGCGACGGGACAATGTCCATGATCATGGTATTTATTGATATCCCCTTAAGAAACCATTGGAGGACATGCAGTGGCAGAACTCCAAGAGTCAGTAGGGTTATAAGAAAACATCGTAGTCAAACGGTACAATGTGGGGGTAAAACCCCATTAATTTAGCTCCCTGAGACTTGGATGAAGAACCATATTTCCCCATGATATAATGAAGATTGGCATGCAGGCTAATGAGGTTAGGATGTTGGGTTTAGACTGAGTTTAAGGCTCATTAAGATTGCTGGGAGATTGGGTGTTTGAATGATAGTTGGTACTGAGATGAACTGGTGCAGATGGGAAGCAACATGAAGACGAACTGGCGCGACTGGTCTCGGCGTGACAATGAACCCAGGGGGGGGCATCAACATGACTGGTCCTGGCGCGACTATGATCTCGGCGCGACTGGTCCCGACGTGACCATTGTCTCGGCGCGACGATCACCCGGCGCGGAACTCGTGCCGAGAAGGGGCTGCGCCGGGAGGCTAGATGGCACAGACAAGAAAGATTTCTTTGGGTTTTAGGTGTTTTGGAGGCTGTGGATTTTGGGGAATCTGAAAGGGGAGGATAAATTCATCCACAGAAGGCCTAGGGAGACCATGTGACGATCAATAATGATTATATTCCCCTTATAGTGGGTAAAGGGCCATGAGATAGTCTGTCTCAGGCCTCTGCCAAACAGTAGGGGGTCAATTCATCAAGCCTAACGAAAAACATCACACGATATAATAAAGCAAGGATCGTGAATGAATTTTGGCAGCATCTCCCCTTATTTTGGACTATGCCAACGGGGGGTATAGGACATCCATCAACGGAGTGCCGAGATGGAAGCCAAAAGAAAGATGGGCGTAGCCCGAGACCCAAAAGGATCAAAATTCAGCGGGACTGTGTCCACTGGTCATGGCATCTCATTAATATTCCCCTAAAGGGGCCAGCGGAGAACATGCAGTGGCAGAACTCCGTGGCCCGACGGGGTGAAAGAAGGAAATCGGAAACCCGAGTTGAAGCAAATGTTGGGGTGAAACCCCATTAGTGTAGCTCCTCGACTTTCCATGAGACTGGATATGGGTGGCCCAACAGAATTGGCCCAAAAAAAAAAGATGGATGGATTTACTCATACATTCACATGCACGTATATGTATATATATATACATAGATATACATAAACATATGTATATGTACATGTATATGCACGGGTGTATGCATGACCAAATAAAGGAACCGATGGCTTTATAATAATTAGTGGGTTGTTTAAAAATTGATTAGTGCACACACTCACGTAATAGCTCTTATACATATGAATATGTGGAAGTGGGATTGATTTTAGAATGATATGCACAAAGGTGAATATATGAGATGGATAAATGGGTTTAACATATATTATGATGTACACGTATACAGTGAATGGGGGATTGGGTGGTTTAATGCATGCACATATTATATCCCGCTATATATACCTGGTGGTTGGGTAGGCTTCATGCAGACATGTTTTACTTTATAGGCTAATGCAAAGTCATTTATGTATATGGTGAAGTGGCCAGCGGCTAGACACAGGAGGTAATGTGATGAACAATTAGCATTTACGTGAATGCATATCGAGAGTGGGGGCCATGCATTTATGACTTAAACGACAGATGTGCTTCTCACGAACGTAATGCAACACGTAAGCCTTGACATACCAATTAGCTAGGAGCGCATGCATGCATGTTGCGCACGGGAGGGCAGAAATGGTGGAGAGCATCACACTTTCGGCGCGGAAGTGAGCAGCCTCGACACGGGACCGTCGGCGCGGAAACAAGAAAGGGGAACCTCGGCAGGGAATCATGCCCTCGACGGGCTCATACACTCGGCGCGGAAGGTGGCACTCGGCGTGGAAATGAAATGGGGAAGCTTCGGCGCGGCCGCTTCTCGGCACGGCCGAAAATTCGGCGTGGAAATGAGGGAATTTGGCTTCGGCGCGGGAGGTAATCGACGTGGGATAATTTTGGCGGGAGAAGCCCCAGCGCGGATGGGAGCTCCGGTGGAGCCGGGGTCTCGGCGCGAAAACTTCCGCGTCGAGAGAAAATGGGTGTGCCGAGAGGAAATGGCGCCGAGGGCTTCTAAGAAGGGATTTTCGGAGGGGAGCCTCCCAGGTTATAGAGGTTTAGAGATTTCAGACTATAGAAATTTCTGGAGGTTTCGAGACCTACTGCACGTGATTTCTTAAGGGTTTGATGCTAGAGAAACATTGTTCGGAGGTTTACCCCATGGAGATTAAGATCCTCACACTTCGGACACCATCGGAGATTAATTGAATATCAGAGCTAATAAAAGCCTAATATAACAGACCTTGACAGGGTATGTCATAGATTTCATCGGGAGGTCACGAGATGGTCTGTCTCGGATTCCCGGTGCGATCATGGGGCTTATAGAGCAACAATGAAGCTCGGACGATGGAGCAATAAGCATGACTGAAAAACACACAGAGCAGAGACTTTTGGGTTAGCCATGGACCCCAACAATCCATAGATCTGGATGATGAGATCCACTGCCGTTTCCACGAGAACAGAAAATAGAGTATCCAAAAATGCATATGAACGGAATTTACACATTGATCCACTCATAAATCCTCTCTCATACTCCGTCAGTGAGAAGAAAGAACAAGCATCGGGAATTCATTCAGAGAACAGGGACTATTTTCACTCTAAATTAGAACATAGATTGGAAATTTTATTCATGCATTCGCATAGATGATTACATCGTCCAGCCAAGCCGGACCGAAAGAGTTGGGAGAAGAACAACATGCCTTACAGAAAGGGAAGGACGAGCCAGGAAATGACATGCACTGGAGAAATAAAAAGAAAGAAGGATGGGGGAGGGCGGAGCATTGACTCCTCTCCCTCCCCTTTACAGACCCACCTTTTGCTCCTTCTCTTTCAGACTTCGAAGCAGCCACTCAGATTTTTCCTTCTCTATGTCTCTCTCTTTTCCTGGCTATCCTCTCTTCTCTATCTGTCTTCCGTTTATTTTTTTTCCTCTCCGGCTGTTGTTCCCCACCAGCTGATCTCTCTCCTTTTTCCGCGAACACACGGAGGGCCTTTTATAGAAGCCGCACCCTTCCTAGCTTGGCGCGTAAAAGGGCCTTCGCTCCATCGTTGCTCCTGTTCTCGGCGCGCCTTGCTCGAACCGGGCAGCCTTCTCCAATTGGCGAGATGCATGTGTTTTTCCCTAAAAAAAATGAGAAATATAAAATGTTTTAGTAGAAAAATCTTGTTAATAAAAATATTATTATTACTATTATTACTATTGTATATTATTATTATTTTATCATTATTGTGTTTGTTTTATTTATTATTATTATTATTATATTTATTTTTTTCTCTCATTTTTCTCATTATTATTATTATTATTATTTATATTTTTTTTTATGTGTCAACAAATGCCCCCCACCCGTAGGTGGCGCGAACGAGGGACAGATAAGCGGGGCTACGGGTGCAGCCCGTTTGAAAGCGTGTCTTTTGTTCATGCGAGCATGCAGGCATTCAACAGCAAGCATAAGCTAGATATATAGAATAGCTCCCCTATATCGGGGATAGGACAAGGACAGCGCCCGTGATTCATAGACAGAGTGCGGCTCACAAGGCACAACTAAGGGAGATGTGCGTGCGCAGAAAGGACATCGCATAGAATATGTGCACAGCGTAAGCCACGATCTACACCCGAGGCTACTTCTCCGTAGTGTGATAGTGCAAGTATGCGAGCAACGAATCTCCGACATAGGGATACACAGACGTTCAAAATAACACTAGAGTATTGCTCTAGCGTCTACACACATAGTTGGGGTTCTCGATTTTTGGTAGATTCGCACAACCCCCTTAGCTTAATTCCAGCTTCGGACTTCACCGTTCGGCGCGAGTCTCCACATGTGTCTCAATGGGGATTCCCGGCTACTAGGATTCATCCTTTATAGCAATTTTATTACGGACGTCACCGTTCGGCGCGAGTCTCCTCATGTGTCTCAATGGGGATTCCCGGCTACTTGGATTCATCCTTTATAGCAATTTTATTACGGACGTCACCGTTCGGCGCGAGTCTCCTCATGTGTCTCAATGGGGATTCCCGGCTACTTGGATTCATCCTTTATAGTAATTTATTACGGACTCCTCCGTTCGACGCGAGTCTCCTCATGTGTCTCAATGGGGATTCCCGGCCACTTGGATTCATCCTTTATAGCAATTTTATTACGGACGTCACCGTTCGGCGCGAGTCTCCTCATGTGTCTCAATGGGGATTCCCAACTACTAGGGTTCATCCTTTATAGCAATTCATTACGGACTTCACCGTTCGGCGCGAGTCTCCTCATGTGTCTCAATGGGGATTCCCGACTACTAGGATTCATCCTATCTAACAGTCTTCTTCTTTTTCTTTCTTTTTTCTTTTTTTTTTCTTTTTTTTTTAAACTGGGGGTAAGGGCAACTCTCTCCTCACGATTACCCCTCATATGGGTGCAAAAGTTAGAGCACACATATAGTGTGAGGAAGAACCTTCTAGCATCCCTATGATAAGAGAACGTTGAACACATAGGTGCAAAGTGTAGGAGTTTTTCTTTGGGTGTATCTCACGAGTTGCGTTAGCGACATAGCTATGACTTTTCCACTGGACGCATGCACTCAGCCAATATTGGCTTTTCATCCCTTAGTGTATGTCGTGGCGCATACATGCTTAGAATCAGGCAGCTTTATTTAGCAAGGAGATGTGGTCCTAGGAAATTGAAGGAGGTTTATTATCTTATAGTATAAGCAAGCATGCAAGCATGGCCAACAAACACCCAACATTTTGAAAGCAAGCAATTTTTCCTTTCTTTCTTTTTTTTTATTTTATTTTATATGCATGCATATGTGTATATGTCACTATATATCCATTTATTTGTTCAAGCGCCTGATGCGAATGCCTGCAGGTTAGTTATCCAAAAGCCAGCAGAATTGATAACAAAATAATAGAAAAGGACTCTATGCAGCAAGTCCCGACGGGACGAAGGGGTTGGCACTGGCTGACGAGAGCCGTTTTATTTAGATGATGAACCTGGATTAAAATGGAGTGGTAGGCCTCAACAGGGTGTCTTGGCTGAGAACGGACAGCGGGTTTGACATGGAGTCTAACCCGAATATAGAAGGTGGACTATAGAAGTCAACAGTTGGCAAGGGAAGCGGCTATGACAGCCGAAAGGTAACATGGCAGGCAGGCTATAAAAGCCAAGAGATAATGGGAGAATAGGATATGCAGACCTAGCGATAGCAGGGAAGCAGGCTTCAAGGGGAGCCCAAGTCATTGGGTTGTAGCAATCATCACGGTGGGACATGATGGTCATTGCTGAAGTAGGCTTAAGCCACAAGGGTAATGAGACAATGGGCTTGAGGAGATGCTGGCCGACCTTGCCGATGATGACAAGGGCCATGAGTAGGTTGACCGATCTCGCTGATGGTGACAAGGGTCTGGAGTAGGTTGACCGATCTTGTCGATAGTGACAAGGACCGAAAAGGGTAGACGGTCTTGCCGATGGTGACAAGGACCGGAAAGGGTAGCGACCGATCTTGCCGATGGTGTCAAGGATCGAAAAGGGTAGACGGTCTTGTCGATGGTGACAAGGACCGAACAGGGTAGACGATATTGCCGATGGTGACAAGGACCAGAAAGGGTAGCGACCGATATTGAAAAATGCCAGGCTAGTATGTCACATTGGCCCGGAGGTAGTGAGATAGTAGGCTGTACGAGCCGAGGTAGCATGATAGTAGGCCATGAAAGCCAGGAATAGTAGGCTACGAGAGCCAGAGACAGCATGCTATAAGAGCCAATAACAGTAGGCTTTAAGAGCCAGAATAGCAGGATATAGGAGCTAATAACAGTAGGCTTTAAGAGCCAGAATAGCAGGCCGTAGAAGCCAGGAATAGCAGGCTACGAGAGCCAGAGACAACAGGGTTTAAGAGCCAGAATAGCAGGCCGTAGAAGTCGGGAATAGCAGGCTACGAGAGCCAGAGACAGCAGGCTACAAGAGCCAGGATAGTAGGCTGTAGAAGCCAGGAATAGCAGGCTACGAGAGCCAGAGACAAAAGGTTACAAGAGCCAGGATAGCAGGCTGTAGAAGCCATGAATAGCAGGCTACGAGAGCCAGAGGCAGCAGGCTATAAGAGCCAGGATAGCAGGCTGCAGAAGCTAGGAATAGCAGGCTATAAGAGCTAGGATAGCAGGCAGCAGAAGCCAGAAATAGCAGGCTACAAGAGCCAGAGACAGCAGGCTACAAGAGCCAGGATAGCAGGCTGTAGAAGCCAGGAATAGCAGGCTACGAGAGCTAGAGACAGAAGGCTACAAGAGCCAGGATAGCAGGCTGTAGAAGCCAGGAATAGCAGGCTACGAGAGCCAGAGGAAGCAGGCTATAAGAGCCAGGATAGCAGGCTGCAGAAGCCAGGAATAGCAGGCTATAAGAGCCAGGATAGCAGGCTGCAGAAGCCAGGAATAGCAGGCTACGAGAGCCAGAAATAGTAGGCTACGAGAGCCAGAGACAGTAGGCTACAAGAGCCAGGATAGTAGGCTGTAGAAGCCAGGAATAGCAGGCTACGAGAGCCAGAGACAGAAGGCTACAAGAGCCAGGATAGCAGGCTGTAGAAGCCAGGAATAGCAGGCTACGAGAGCCGGAGACAGCAGGCTATAAGAGCCAGGATAGCAGGCTGCAGAAGCCAGGAATAGCAGGCTATAAGAGCCAGGATAGCAGGCTACAGAAGCCAGAAATAGCAGGCTATGAGAGCCAGAGATAGCAGGCTATGAGAGCCAAGATAGTAGGCTGTAGAAGCCAGGAATAGCAGGCTACGAGAGCCGGAGGTAGCAGGCTATAAGAGCCAGGATAGCAGGCTGCAGAAGCCAGGAATAGTAGGCTATAAGAGCCAGAATAGCAGGCTGTAGAAGCCAGGAATAGTAGGCTACGAGAGAGGCAGCAGGCTATAAGAGCCAGGATAGCAGGCTGCAGAAGCCAGGAATAGTAGGCCATAAGAGCCAAAAATTAGCAGAGATAGCCGGCTGCGAAAGCCAGAGAGCAGTAAGGAATCGGGCTTGTGAAAGCCGAAAGGTAGTTTAGCCGAATTATATGGTTGTGGGTCTTAGCCGAAGAGGCTAAGCCAAAATGTAAGATAGCTGAAACGTGGGATAACGAGCTTCAGCCGAAATGACTAAGCTAAAGGATGAGATAGCTGAGAGTCATGATAGCGGGCTTTGGCTAAGCCGAGAGATAAGATAGCTGAGGTGTGAGGTAGCAGCTTTGGCCGGATTGGCTAAGCCGAAAGATAGGATAGTGGTCACATGCTGTGGGGAAGCGGGCTTCCAAGCCGACATCTAGGAGGATGGAATGTGAGTTGAAATTGAGAAGAGGGACTGAATAGTCACAATCAAGGGAAGTGGGCTTCGACGACAGGTCTAGGCCGTTGCATTGCATTGATTATTGCAATGGGACGGGTGGATGAGCCCTGATAGCAAGCTTTGGCCTAAAATGGCTAAGCCGAGGGATGAAGTAGTTGGAAATTGTAATAGCAGCTTCGACCGGAATGGCTAAGCCGAAAGATAGAATGGTCAAAAGTTATGACAGCAGCTTTGGCCGGAATGGCTAAGCCGACAGATAGAGTAATTGAAAATCATGATAGCAACTTTGGCCGGAATGGCTAAGCCAAAAGATAGAATGGGCAAGAATCATGATAGCAGCTTTGGCCGGAATGGCTAAGCCGACAGATAGGGTAGTTGAGAATCATGATAGCAGCTTTGGCCGGAATGGCTAAGCCGAAAGATAGAATAGTCAAAAATTATGATAGCAGCTTTGGCCGGAATGGCTAAGCTGACAAATGGAGTAGTTGAAAATCATGATAGCAGCTCTGGCCAGAATGGCTAAGCCGAAATGATAGAATGGTCGAAAATTATGATAGCAGCTTTGGCTGGAATGGCTGAGCCCGGGGACTAGATAACCAGCAAATTGTGATAGTGGCTTTGACCAGAATGGCTAAACCGAAAGAGGAGATAGCTGAAAAATTGTGGTAGCGGCTTCGGTCGGGATGGCTGAGCCGGAGGATGAGACAATTAACAAATTGTGATAGCGACTTTAGCCAGAGTGGCTAAACCGAAAGAGGAGATAGTTGAAGAATTGTAATAGCAGCTTTGGCCGGGATGGCTGAGCCGGAGGGCTAGACAATTAACAAATTGTGATAGCGATTTTAGCCGGATGATGGAATGGCTGAAAATATATAATAGCGACTTCGGTTGTCATGGCTGAGTCGGGGAATAAAATAGCTGGAAGTTGTGAGATATATGGTAGTGGGCTTCAGCCGAGGTGGATGAGCCAAAAAAAATGAGATACTTGAAATACATGATAGGGTGTTGGGCTCGCCAACAAGGATAGCTGGCTTCGACCAGATGTCAAAGGCCAGAAGATAGGATAGCGGATCCTGGTAGGATGTCAGACTTGGAAGCAATCTAGGAGTGATGCTGCCTTGACGGACTGTCGAAGACAACTCATGCATCTGACCCAGACGGGAGGTCTGCGTCAAAGGTAGAATCTAGATGTCAACCCGACAATATGTCGAAGCTGACAAACCTTGCTCAGACGGCATGTCTAGGACAAGGGTAGAATACAGTCGTCGACCCGACGAGATGTCGGAATCAACAAACCTTGTTCAGACATGAGGTCTGGAACAAGGGCAGAATATATACGTGGCCATTGACTCGATAGGACGTCGAAATCAAGCAACTCAGCGAAGACATGGGGTCTATGCCAAGGGTAAAACCTAGTCGACTGACGAGGGCTAAGAATGGTACCCTCCAAAAGTACTCCTGGTATAGACCAGCCCATAGCATGGGCTGTGTTGTCCGGTGGGACTATTGATGGATTTGACTATGTTGTTATAGCGCCGGTGGGGCTAGGGATTAACATCTGAGAGCTCGGCCAAGGCAGGGTGCCTTGAGCCAGAGGGGAAAGGTTTATGGGCCTAGACTAGTGGCAATACTTAAGAGCTCGACGCAGACGGAGTACCTTGCGCCGAGGAAAAAGCTTATGGACTCAGCTCGGTGGGACTTGATGGGCAGAGTCTAAGAGCTCGACGAGGGCGGAGTGCCTCAGGCCAAGGTAAGGGATAGCTCGATTAGGGCGGAATGCCACTAGACCAAGGTGGAGGTAGCTTGATCAGGGCGGAGTGCCACTAGACCAAGGTGAAGGTAGCTCGATCTGGGCGGAGTGCCACTAGACCAAGGCGGATGGAACTTAGCTCGGACGGAGTGCCACTAGACTAAGGTAAATAGAACTTAGCTAGGGTGGAGCGCCACTAGACTAAGACAAGTAAAACTTAGCTAGGGCAGAGTGCCACTAGACCAAGGTAAGGGGTAGCTCGGTCAGGGCGGGGTGCCACTATACCAAGGTAAAGGTAGTTCGATCGGGACAGAGTGCCACTAGACCAAGGTGGATAGAGCTCAGCCAGGGTGGAGTGCCACTAGACTAAGGGTAGGTACAGAGCCCGGTCAGGGCGGAATGTCGCTGGACCAAGCGTAGGTAGAACTTTAGCTAGAGCGAAGTGCCACTAGACTAAGGGTATGTAGAACTTATCTAGGGCAGAGTGCCACTAGACTAAGGCAGATAAAACTTAGCTAGGGCAGAGTGCCACTAGACTAAGGCAGGTAAAACTTAGCTAGGGCAGAGTGCCACTAGACTAAGGTAAGTAGAGTTCGGTCAGGGCGGAATGCCACTAGACCAAGGGAAAGATTTAATGGAACTGATGGGCGATGAGAGATCGACGAGGGCGGAATACCACAAGCCAAGGGAGAGGTTTTATGGGCCCGGTCCAATGGGACTGATGGGCAATGTCTAGAGCTTGGCGAGGGCGGAGTGCCATAGGCCAAGGGACATGTTTTATGAGCCCAGTGGGACAAGTTTGGTATCTCTTAGTGTGTTTGTGTAGCTGTTTACGGTGGAATGCCGAAGGATGGCAAGGATGTATTAGTTATGAATGTGGGTTCCACACTGGGGGTAGAGAGTCAATCCCGGTGGGACTAATGGGAAGCATTTTGCAGGATAAGGAGGAATCCCATTCTAACATTGAATGAAATGCAGCAAATGAGTCCTCTAAGCGAGGAGCTCAAAATCTTTAGCATTCGAGCTTGCCGAACAGTTAGCATCTGTAGCGGGTTGTCCAGTTCACGGTGGGATGTTGGTGTGCCCTGAATAATCCCGTTCTCTCTTCTTTTAGCTTTGGATGCCCCCATGCTGGTGTGGATAGTCGGAGAGATCATTCTCCCTTTTAATGCCCCCCCAAGCTAGGGTGGATAGCTGAAGACGAGTTGTTCAAAGCACGTCTTTCCATTGGGTAGCTTGTTCACTCCACGAGCAGTTGTGTAGGCAGACAATAGTAGGGAAATCCGGCCGTTGGACTCCACCTTCTTCTCTTTTGTTGGCAGCCCCCGAGCAGGGAATAGAGTCTTGTTGTGCCCAGTGGCACCTCAGAGTTCGATTATAGCTGAGCATCTTTTCATTCTTGCCCCCATGTCAAGTGTGTGTTGACATAGAATTTCTATTGGCTCCAAGAAGGAGTATGCTGTCAGGCGTCTCTCGGGTGAACCAGCCCCATTTGAGAGTTATTTATTCAGCTGCCCCTTCTTATGCAGAGTGAGGTGCGGATGGAGGTGGGAGTACATCTCCCTCAAAGGGTTGAGCATGCTTCCATGTGTGCTAGAGCATATAGAGCAGCGGCTACATTGTGCCGGGTCATTTCATTTGGAAGGAGATTCTTCCTTGCATCTTTATCATTTTACAGTTGGCCCTGATATGAGTGGACTCCATTCTTGAGCTGATGGCTTGAATAAAGAGGGTAGCACATCGAGCGGTAAAGCAACATCTTTTCTTTTACTCTTGGGTTTATTTCTGTTTTGGTCTTCAGCAGTTGTCCCGGAGGTGGTGCAACAATTACATTTGTTCGGCCTCTCGCCACAACGGAGGGAGCTCGGGATGCATCTCAGAAGGTGTACCATCCCGATTGATATACGGCAACTGTGTTAGCCGTCATCTTGAAAATGGGCATCGGGTGAGGGCGAGGTGGATCCACCCTATATTCTCCAAGTTGTAATTCACCACTTTGGACTAAGTCTTCCATGATGTCTTTGAACATATAGCAGTCCTCGATGAGATGTCCCCTCTTCCGATGGTAGGGGCAAAACCGAGGGTCGTCTTTTCTTTCGATGTCATTTGGTCTCTTGAGCTCCGGGAGGATGACCTTTTTGTACTCAAGGGCCCACTCGAATAGCTGTTGGGTCTTGTCTTGCGGAAAGGAGTATGGTCTTTTCATTCTTGCCCTTAGTGAAGGGGGTTTTTGTTCAGCAACCCTGGTAGACGAGGAGCTAGTTGCCTCCTGTGCTTTCCTCCACTGACGCTCGAAGGTTACAAAGTCAACTGCTTCTATTTCTTCTGGTGCCGATTGCTCTTTAATTAGCTTGTGCTCTCGAATTGGAGGAGTAACAGTCGGGCAGTATTTGGCCAGAAAGGCTTCAATTTCAACTGCCACATCTTCTAATTGGTCAAAGGATTTGACTTCGAGGCCAATTACCCATTGCAGGATCTCTTTCCTCAGATTGCACTTGCATAACTGGACAGCGTCCTTGCAGCTTGGCGGATTTTTGCATCTTGCATTGAGATTCTTCCAGCGTTGAATGTAGTTTGAAGCAGACTCATCATCTTTTTGTTTGATCATATATAATTCTGCCTCAGTGACTTCTTCCTTAGCAGATTTTATCTCAGTTGTTTGTTCTATTACTGGCTTGCTTGTTATGGCTGTCGTCGCTAGATTCCGGCGTAAGCCAGCTGATTGTAGAGGCGACGTTGCACGAGGCGTAGAAGCTGCCCCCTGACGCGCCTGGAGATCTGAGGGGTACACTGGGGCCGTGTGGTATAGCTGCCGCGGGAGGGTGTTCCCGTCGTGGCCTTGTGCTGACTGGGGCATAGCTGGTTGCAATGAGGCTACAAATGATTTAGCGTCACCTTGTAGGGCTTCGGATGGGGGTTCTGTCTGCCCGAGTGTGACTGGGAGTAAGCCCATCTCAGCCAATCTTTTTCTTAGTGTCTCTATTTCTTGCATTTTCTGATAGAGTTCCATCATCAAAGCAGAGTTAGCTTGGTAGGAGCTGGGAGTGCTGTTTCCCGTGCTGATTCCAGGTGGGGCTAGCAGCATCTTATTATCGGCGCGGGACGCGTACGGTCCTGCATGAGTAGATGCTGTTGCCCCCATGCCCTCATGTTGAGGAGGGATATAATAGCATTCTCCTTCAACAGGTGGTGGAGGATGCCCCCACCCTTCCTGGGGTTGACGGTGAGAGATAGGTGCTGCAGCTTGACCTACCCTTACCGGTGTGTAGCATATCTCTTCGTCTTCTTCTTCAGCAACTCGGCTCGCACTGGGCAAGGCCGATAGGGTATTGCAGGAGAGGACAACGCCGCTCTCTCTGTCTCTTGGCTTATTCTTCTCTTGCCTTTCTGTAGTTGGTACTTGGTGTGCGACGCGAACTCTAGTTGTCTCTTGAGATGACAGGTGGCATAGAGACACTGTATCGATTGCTCTTTCCATAGCAGGTAGCTCATGCGGGCGAGGAGGATCAACCTTATAGTCGCCCAGTTGTAGCTCCCCTCTTCTAATTAGCTTTTCAATAGCGTCTTTAAAGACGTAACAATCCTCAATATAGTGCCCAACCATCCGGTGATATGGACAGTAGCGAGGATGATCCTTCTTTCTAGCATCTTCCGGCCTCTTCGGCTCTGGTAGAGTAACCTTGTTGTTTGCGACAGCCCACTCGAAGAGGACTCGAGTCCTCTCCTTGGGGAAAGAGTAGAATTTTTTCATCTTGGCCCGCAAGGACGGGACTTCTTGCTGCTCAGCTAGCTTAGCGGTTGGAGGGTTAGCCACTCCTTCTTCTTTTTCTTCTTGTTGGTTGAATGCTTTGGAGTTAATTGTATGAACTTCTTTGGGCGATGGCCACTTGTCAATAGACTTGCCCCTTTGGCTTGTTGCTGCTAGAGGAGAGGGAGAGCTGGAGATGAAGGCTTCAATCTCCGTAACCACATTATTTAGCTGGTCGAAAGACCGTATTTCAAATCCGATCAACTTCCCGAGGATCTCTCGTCTCAGGCGCAGCTTGCATATTTGCACCGCATCTTCTAGATGTGGCGGCCGCTTGCATCTCATACTGAGATTCTGCCATCTTTTGATGTACTCCAGGGCTGACTCATCATGTCTTTGCCTGGAGGCATACAGCTCGGCCAGTGTGACCTCTTTTTCAGCAACATGGAACCGCTCCCAGAACTCCCGTTGCATAGCTGCCCAATCACTTATAGAGTCGGCCGACAGATTGGAATACCATTCAAAAGCCGGGCCTGTCAGTGAGGACCCGAAGAATTTTAGCAGGTAGGCTTCATCTGTTGCCAGCTCACCCATTATTGTCATATAGTAAGCAATATGCTCTTTAGGAGAGCCCTGCCCGCCAAACTTTTCAAATTTGGGCAGTTTGTTGATGCTAGGTGGGAGCCTCTTTGCGGCATACTGTGGCGGATATGGCACCTTGTAAACATCAAAAGTGCTGATATCACCATCTGTCCTCTCGGCTAGCCTCATTTCAATTAGTTGTTCCACCATTGATCTATTTACCACGGTTGGGTCCACCGGCACCGAGTGGCAATATACAGAATGCTTTATAGAGGGAGTGAGTAGAGCTTCGACATGAGGTGCCGATGGCTCAGTTGGTGGCAACTGCTGCACTGGTGGAAGAGCTGGTTGCACCAAGGGTGGCTGCAGGGAATGTGGCTGAAGAGTGGTCTTGCCATAGCCTGTTGCTTGAGAAGTAGCTTTGGGTGTAGCATCGACCGGGTTAGGAACTTCCCGTGATGATTTCGCGTGCACATCTTGTTGCTAGGGAAAAGGGGCTTGTTCATTTTTTTCATTCAGTTGCCTCTTCAAGGATTCAATCTCTTGTTGGTAACTTTGTAGCATCATTAAGATAGTTGGGTCTTGTGCTACCATAGCAGAGGTACCCTTGAATGCTTTGCCCGAAACATCTTCAGACGAGGCTGGCAGAGTAATCTCTTCTTCTTCAGAAGCCACCATGTCGGCAATCGAAGTAGTGATAGTTTGCTTCTCTTTGGCTGCTTCAAGCATTTCTCTTGCAGCTTTGCCTCTTCTTTTCATTAGCCCGGGCCTTTCAGCTAACTTGGCCAACTCTTCCGACTCTTCGGGTAAGGCCCCATATCTGCTAGCCACCCCTGCCATGTTGCAAGTGAAGATTTGGATTCTTTTTCTTTGCCCTCAGACTGTTTTCTTGGCTTGACTGGGGAAGGTTGACTTTTCAAACATTGATATCCTTTTATTCTCTTCATGCTGTGGAGAAGATTCAGAGCACTTGACTTGCAAGCCATCTTCATATTCATTCATGAATGACACCATTCTTCTTCTTTCTCTGCCTTCTTCTTTTCTTTCGGCGCTAATGGGGCGGAGTAGCCTTTCCTGACTTAGGAAAGAACTTTATATGCCATAGAAGTAATTTTGGACCACTTGGGCCATTCCTTCTTGATTATGCCCTGGAGAGAGGGAAGAAATTAACAGTTGCTCTTGCATCGACGGCATGTAGGAGTGCCGCGATAGTCTAGTAGCTCTGTTCAATCTTGTCGAACGTCGGAGAACATTGGTCTTCCTGGCACAGACCCTATGAGCGGGCAGAGAGGCTACTGGCATGACCTCTTCTTCCTTTGGTGTAGCTTTATTGCCCCCACTTTTGGGGTCCTTGACAGTTGATGTTGAATCTTGCGGGGTCGAAACTAGGCCCCGGGTCCTCTTGGGAACCCACACTTGCTTGAAACTTGGTAGCTTG
This sequence comes from Amorphophallus konjac, assembly GCA_022559845.1. Lineage (NCBI taxonomy): Eukaryota > Viridiplantae > Streptophyta > Magnoliopsida > Alismatales > Araceae > Amorphophallus > Amorphophallus konjac. The sequence continues at coordinate 298,531,287 of CM040119.1, forward strand.
GGGGTCAGCTTCCCGCAGACTTCTTTGTCCAAATTGGCCTCCCGACTTGCAAGCACTTGAAAGCGGTTATGAACAGGAACTGCCGGGATGATATCGTCCGGCGAAGCTTTAGCACGGCGGCCGTTTAGATGAACACGAATGCCACCAATTAGAATAGACTTCCCAGAAGCCGAGAGTCGGCCTCGGGAAACAGCAACAACTCTTCTTCTTTGATTGTTCTTCTTCTTCTTGCGCCTGGACGCCTTGTCACTGGCGGGGACAGCATGGTAGTCCATGTGGTGGATAAAGCATGAGATAGTATGGCAAGACGGAGTGGTTCTCCGTGGATAGCTCACCTTTGCAGGGGCTACGGCCTTGGCCGCAACAGTCTTGTCAGCTTCCTCTTCCTCGGTCCTCAGCAAGCCGATGAAAGTGACTCCGAGAAAATTAGGGAACCCCACCACCAGTGGCAGACTCCCGAAAGTAGTGGGCACCACCAGGTACCCGTGCTCCACGTGGGTAGCGACCACTTGAGGGCCGAGTGCAAGCGCGGCAAATCCGCCAGCCATTGAGATCACTGCAAATCAGAATGAGCAAACGATCAGTATTTTGGGGAAGGCCTCCAGGCCTTCTACTTTGGCGAAGAGATGAAGGGAGACTAGGTCCCACCGGGCGTGCCAGCTTGTGGACGCGGGATTTTTATCTCGCTTATTATTTTTATTTATTTGTTTATTTATTTGGTTTGTTAGGTGTGCCAGTCACACGTGTGACGATTTCATTGTGCGCTCGACTTGACTTGGTCAGTCGATTGTGAAGTCCGAGTCGGGACCAAAAGTCCGCCATATCATAAAGGCTATGACGTTAATTACGCCCTTCCTAAGAAGGACAACCCTTGATTAAACGCCAAAATAGGAGGCCACTCGGGGTGATAATAAAAGAAGAATAACAACGCGTGAAATTGAAGATATCATTATTCTGAGAAGGTAATTGAGCGAGCGATAGTTTATTAAATTAGCATGACCCCCCCCTGTGTAGATCGTGCCGGGTGGAGATAGGACACCGTCCACGCAGAGGCAGGGCAGAGCCTGGACAATCATCGGGGGGCATATCCCCTTTCATGTTCCTCATCCAGCCAAAGGCCTTGCAGTGTTCATATTCCCAAAAAATCGAGCCAGACGGGAGGCGTATGATGAGCACTTCCCGGGACTTATCGGGGTTAAAACATCTATCGACATTTCGACAGCATCTCCCCATAATCCGGATTATGCCCAGGGGAGAATAGACTATCACCCACAGAGTGCCGGGATGAAAGCCGAAAGAAGGGGGGAGCGAACCTCCCACATTGCACATGTATGCCCTAGGGCAATGTTTGACTCTTCCCTTATAGGAGCCGGTGACACTGATGCAGTGGCAGAGCTCACCTTAGCTAAAGGGGTTGCTCATAAACCCGGTACGGATTTGTGGAACATCAGGGAGTCTGACTCCCTTTAATTTTATACTTGGGACAGTTCTGGTGACTCATGGACATCCCTAGGTGGGTTTGATAGAAGTGTTGGAGGCTCATTGGGTGGCAGGGTAGCCTCTCGGCACACCTTAAAAGTGTGAAGAGGTTCCCGGCGCCACGGCAAGGAGAAGGGGGTTCCCGGCGCGAGGCAAAGAAATCCAAGAGGCCCCGGCGCGAGCTTCTCGGCGCGAAGACAAAATGGCCGGGGAGCTTATTGGCGAGCTCAATATGAGGGTTCCCGGCGCGACGGGGAAGCGGCTCTCGGCGCAGAAAGGATCAGGGGTTAGGCTCCCGGTGCAGGCAAGAGAGCCAGGGGATGGGCTCTCGGCGCGCAGGGGAGAGAGGCTAGGTTCCCGGCGCGGGCAAGAAGCTAGGTTCCCGGCGCGATGAAGAGAAGGCCAGGGAATGGGGTTCTCGGCGCGATGGCAAAGCAGCCAGGGGGGGTTCCCGGCGCGGCCAAGACGGAGAGGTTCCCGGCGCAGGCTTCTCGGCGTAGGTAAGGAGGTGGAGTTCTCGGCACAGGAAGGCTCGCACCGGGACGAGAAACAGAGCTTTACGGTACCCTATTCTTGGATCTGTTGAGGATTCAGGGATTTTCCTGTTGATTCAGACCAAGATAGACGGGCCTTGGGAGATCAAAGAGCTCAATTCATCAGACTACAACTGACTTTGGCTTGGATTTCAAAGGGAAGGCCGGAGGCGGAGAGTGATTTGGGGGAGACACGGTTTAGGGTATCTCTGTCACCAGCGTTCCTGATGATCCGTGAGGATGGTTTTGATATACTCTCCATCATCTGGGGGCCAAGGGATGACTATCTCTGGCCCCGGGGATGACTTCGTCAAAGCCGATGAGCATGAATGCAACATCTGAAATCGAGCGGTGGTCACTTTGTATCCATGCTTTGCTTCAGAGGCCAAGGGATAATCTGTCCCTGGCTCGGAAGCAAGCATGAGGAGCGTTCGAGAAACGGCGAATAAACAGACGATCGATCGAACTGAGGATGGGGGAACAGCATGCTATTGAGTCTTCAGAAGAAACATAAACATGGGGAGATAGCAATAGGGTCTCGGAGAAATAGACAGCAGGCCTCAACAGGAGCCTGTAGTTTTCATTTATTCGAACATAACGACTACACTCGCACATCAAGGGCAATTCATAAAAGAAGGTATAGGCAGACTATGCCTTACCCTAGCAGAGTAAAATCGGCTGTGATATCACGGCATACATCAAAAGGGGGAAGATACAGAAGCGATCGAAGATTAAAATAACGAACTACAGAAAATGGGGAGGGGAGGGCGGAGCATTGACTCCTCTCCCTCCCCGTTGCCCACCTTCGATCAGGCTTCGAGACTCCTTTCTTCTTTTTCCTTTCCGCCTCTTCCTATCTCGGATCAGATCGTAGGCTCCACTCTCCTCTCCTTGTTTTTTTTTGTTTGTGGCTATCTGTTCAGGCTCTCTGTCCCTCTTTTCTATCTGCTCTCTTCTCTCTATCGTTCCCTCTTTTTTTCTATCGTCCGCCCCCTTTCTTCCTCGAGGGGAAGGGGGTTTTATAACTGTATTTTGTATCTTCTCGGCAGGCCTGTCACGGCGCACCTCAACTGAGGGGCTTCCCGGCGCGCAGGACTTCAGCTTCTCGGCGCAGCTCTTGGGCTTCGATAAGAGGATCCCGGCGTCACTTTATAGGCCCACTTAGGTCTTTTAGACTAGGCCTCTTATTGGTCCTTCAAGTACATCAGCACCCAAAAGGGCCCTCTATTGGTGACATAGTTTCTATTGAGATCATTCATAGGTTTTTCATCAGTCGGTAGACCGGGGTTTCATCGGCGTTGCCATCTGAATGATGACAAAACCGGACATCATTTCATTGGTATCGTCACCGGAACGGTGACAAGAACGGACGTCAGCTTTAGCCTAGAAAGACTTCAGCCAGGTGACTGCTATTTCATCAGTGCCGTCGTTTGACTAACAATGGCATCGGACATCAGCTTGGCCGGGAAAAGGCTTCAGCCGGGTAGATGGTTGACGAACTTCGTCATTGATCTTTCACTATTGGTCTGATCTTCCTTTCAATTCTGTCTCTGCCCTTGCTCATTTTCGAGGTGTCAACACCTGCCTGCATGTGAGTGGACCCACCAGGGAGTGGTGGAGAGGCTACCCTGTGGACGCTTTTTAGACTGGTTTCCGTCGGGCCCCTCGTCGGTAGCCAGAGTCCGGCTCCAAGGGAAAACCAGTTAGAGGTCAGACCTAGGATGCATGGTCTGTGTGTGCACACGTGGTTGGGGGCAGTGGATACACGCTGACGAGCGTGACCCCAGCTAGTCACTTACTTTGTGGTTACTTGTACGGTGTCTGTGCCTCTGGTAGGCGATACCACGTTAGGCAGTTCACCTACGGTGTGGTGTAAGTCGTCAGGGGTCCACTTTTCTCATTTTTTTAACTCTTTTAAAATAGGTTCAAAAAAAGGCCCAGCGGCGCCAGGGAAAAGAATAGAAGAAGCATCTGACTCCTTCATGCATGCTCCACTTGGCTCGGGGGGATATAGCTCAGTTGGTAGAAAAAAATAATTCTAACTCTAGATATAAGTATTAGCCCTAACAAGACAAATTGTATTTGGATATTATTCGTATAAATGACTTGGTGAATCATTTATGATTCGTTAGTCATAAGATCATGAAAATGCTACCGACTATGCTTCTAGTGGGAGGTACTCCTGTCGAGTCGGGAGTGACAGACTGTCAGTCGTTGCGACTTCGACCTTCGAGTTTTTGTCGTGTTGGCCATGGTGTTCCGGTCGTTTCACCATGACAAGTGTGTTGGTTTTCGTGCCGTGAGACTGGTGTTCCATAGATGGCAGGGCTTCCCTTTCTGAGGTACTCGCTTACTGCTAGCATAACGGTTTCTCCGTTTGTGAGGTAAGGTTCGAGTGATCCCTACTGAGTCTTGTTCTGAGACTCATTCCCCGCGTGTTTTCACCATGTTTCAGGTGAGGCGCGACTTCAGGGGAGCGCGTCTGAGGCTCAGCGTGGTTCGGGTGCCCATCGTTAGTGCTAGAGGTCAGAGCTGGGGTATGCCCCGTGTAGCTGTACTTTTCTTTCTTATCTCTGTACTAGTTGTGGACTACTGCTGTTGTTATTTTTATTATTATCTTGTGGACCATGTATCATGTAAAATGTTAATTTATTTTTTACTTAATTATATAACTATTTAATTTTTGTAATTATTTATGATACTTGTATAGTCTCCACACCATCCTTTTAACCCTTCCGAGTCTTCGGACTCGTGGGTGGCGGTGCGAGTCTCGGGTTATCGGGCCTTCCCGATAATCAGATTCTCGGGTCGTTACACTAGGAGCGAATGGCTCCTGACGGGCGGGCTCCTGAGGTCGAGCCATGGGGGCCCTCTGATATGTGCCTGAAGAGCTGCGAGGCTCGACACTACGAAGAGGAAAGGGGCCCAACCATTGGGTAGGCTCAAACTCGGCCTCAAATTGCTCCAATTCGAGAGCAACTTGTACACTTGTTACAAAGTGGCCACATTGCGGCGAAAAAGTTCATATTGATAATGTGGCCGCGGACCTCTTCGAAAGCGTGAGATGGTCATGGTGCTCTCTCTCGTAACTCCACACCGCAAATAGTACTCATCAAACTCGACTGTGTACTCAGTCACGGACTGGTTCCCTTGGGCGAGACTTTGCCATTTCTCTATGAGACGTTGGCGGTATGTGGCAAGAAGGTACTTCTGCCTCAACTTGATTTTCATGTCATCCCAAGTAGCGATCTGGGGTTGATGTCGCTGCATCAATAGGCTCTCTACATTAGTCCAATAGGTTTATGCCTGCCCTTGTAACCTCATCGTTGCGTAACGAAGTCTTCGGTGGCCCGTCATCTCAAACCACTCGAAGTACCGATCCATGCCGACCTTCTAATCTAAATAGACCTTTGGGTCCAAGGACCCGTCAAAAAGGGGAGGGTCCGCACGCACGTTCCAAAGAATGCGGTCGTCGTCATCGTAATCACGATTCCGTCGTTGAGCTCGATGGTCACGACCATAACCCCCTTGTTCATTATCGGATGCATAGTCATCCACCTCGGGCACTCGTTGCCTCCTATCATCTACCCCTTGAGCCCTTGGAGCAGCAGGTTGCTGAACCGGCTCCTGTTGGTGATGTGGGACGGATGCGCGGACTCGACTCCAAATTGAAGATCGACCTTGGACTCTAGCAAGCTCACTGTTCATCCCTAACGAGGGAAGCGTATGATCGTGCGCGGTTGAGAAAACGACCGTGAGCTAGGGTGGTCAAGTCTCAACTTCATGCCTGGATCGATCACAGGATGGGTTTCTCTCTCTCTCGCAGTAGTGAATTAATTATATAGAGCTAATGGCCCTAACACATGCTCTCTAGCAGCGGCATAGAAAGCATATACATGAATAGCAAATGCCGAGTAATGGAGCGAACATGATATCTCCACGCGTCGAGCGTGGGGAAGACGATCCCGGCCGATCTCGTACTCCTAAAATAATAATTAATTAAATTACAGCAATGAATTTACTTCTCACTCCACGCAGGGAGGTAAAGGGCTACACGGTGGGACCCGAGAGTAGCGGGTTCGGGTTGACAGGCAGCTTCTTGCATGGCTTCGGCGGCACGTGTACTCACGAACGTGGGATCCACGTGCTGGCCAGTGGGGCCGAGTGGGCCCGGAGAGGCACCGCTGTGACGGGGACGGTTGGAGGGGCGCTCCCTAGGAAGGAGGCGCGCTGGTTCGCCTCGTGGAAGGTGAGTCAGCTCTGACCTCCACGTGTGGAACTTGCTGTCCACGGATCTGAGTTCTATTTCAGAGCTACGCGTCCCAACAAAAATTGCTACTGCGATCGGCCCCGATGTCGGATCGACGTGAGACTGGCGCTGTTGAAAGCTATCTCAAAATCCTTCGATCTATGGCCAGAAAAAGAATTTTGAATTCCCTGGAGCTGGCCTTGATCGAATTTACAAGTTGCTGGTTGCCAAATCCAGATCTGACAGGACAGATCTAAGTTTTCCTGAGAACACGAGTTGACTGAAGGAAGAACTTCGGATCTAGATGTTGACTCCTTGATAAAAGTTGCGGAGAAAGAAGTAAGAAAGATGGAGATATTTTAACTAGAATTTTGTGTGGAGTTTAATAGGTGAAACAGAATTTATGGCACTGGTGGGTCGGATCTGGACAGCAGAGATAGAACTGAGTTTTGGATCTGACAGTGATATTTAAAAATAGATATAGGACTCCAGAAATTCCACAAAAATTCGTGGATGATGGGGTGGTGGACATAATTCCCAATAAAATTGGCAACTCAAGAAGACAAGGGGAAGGGGGTCGAAATATGGAAGATCAGAGCTACTGTTACACAGATCTGAACAGGGACATAACAGGTGGATCTAGAAGCTAAAAAGGAAAAGAAAATTGGATGATGTTCTAATTTCGGAGAAAATTTACTAGAAGTTGGGAATCACGTGGAAAACCTACCCTGAAAATTTCAGCTCCAGAAGATGTGGGAGTTGGGAGCTAAAATTCTTGGAGTGAGCCTCTGTCCAGCAGAACAGCAGTCTGGACAGCACCTTGGAAGAACGCTCACGGTGGCTCGTTGGCGGCACGAACGGCGGCGGCAGAGATAGAATCCAGAGGGGGAGGGGAGGAGATAGAACAGGGTCTCATACCCTGGAGAAGCTGGAGGAGGAAGAAGAATAGTAAGGGGGAGAGGGGCTGCGTAAGATGCTCTTTGGCCAAATTCAACAATTTTCTTCTCATTAATTCTAGTAAATGAAAAATATATGGTATTTGTATGGAATTGACTCCCTTGACAATTGACCTCCCATACCCTCAGATCTATGGTGGGTGAAGGGTATTTTGGGGATATCAAACCCAATTTATCCCATGTGGTCAAAGCATTCTACATATTCTAATCAAACTAACCTAACTAGCCTAATAAGGACAAAATAGGGGGCGCCCCCTTCATGGGCCATTCTTGGGCCAACTTTGGTCCAAGGCCATCCACAAGCCCATGAACCCATGCATAGCCTATGGGCCTTCCAACCTAGGTGGCCCATGACAGGGAGAAGCCCAATTGGGCCTTAAGTGACTTAAAGACCCATTTTGAAGCCTTATGGTCCAATATGATATAACTCCCCTTAATGGACCTAATAAAGGAAAGCCACTAATGGACTCTTAATAGAATGTGGCCCAATGGCCTATTAAAAGTCTTACAAAGGAGCCCAAATGAAAAAAAAATTAACAAACACATTAATACAAGCCAATACAAACCATAATACACACTAATACAAGCCATTAGCCTTTGATGCCCCCATCAATTCTCCCCGGGTGGGAGAAACTCGACCCCATCGAGTAAGGGGTGCGGCTGCTCGAGTAGCTCTGGCAAATCCATCACCGTATCAAGTAGAGCAGGTACGCTCCACTCCAAGTAGTCGTCACCTGTTCATTCCATATATACTCGATATGCACAAGCTGCTGTGGGAACGAGGCTGGAGGTGGACGCTCCGGGTGGGGTCACTCTCAAAGGGAAGGAGATAGCTCAAAGACTCACTAGGAATCACCGCTGGTCCCTAAAGGTGACTAGATCTGGGTCATGGATGTCGAGCCGATCCCATACTCTTCGAGCGAGTACACTCGCCTCTCACTCACAAGGGACTGACATCAACGAGCTTGCACAAGACGCATGCAGACTCCTAACAAACCACACCACACAAAACAAACCACACAAAGAAGAAACAAAACTGACTCATGCATGACCCTAGACTTAATGCAATGACATCAACCCCACTAGGTGGCCATCATCCGAGTGCCGCATCTTGAGCGTCGGTAGGCTCTTCCAGACCTTTTTTATAGTACTCATCAGCTAGTTCTGGCTCGGCTTCGTAGCTGACAAATACAAGCCCAGAAGGCGAGGCTTCTCCTACCCCTAAGGCTAGAGTGGCACGAGTGGGACATTGGTTGGCAAAGTGGCCAAACTCATGACAGTGGAAACACTGTAGTCGAGACCTACTACTCTCTCCAATGAGTGGTCCCTTACCCTTATCCTCCCGACGGACAGGGGGTGTGGGCAACAGGGGTGGAGGTGTAGGTGCCGTAGGCAACAGGGGTGGGGGTGTCGGTGCTAGAGGGCGGGCAATGGGTATCGGGGGGCGAGTAATGGGTGCCGGTGGTTGGGATGGAGGTAGATCCCGTGGTGGGGGAGGACGAGGTCTAGGAGCGAAGTGCTCTTGACGGGCGGGCTCGTGAGGTCGAGCCATGGGACCCCTCGGGTATGGGCCTAAGGAGCTACGTGACTCGGCACTATGGAGAGGGACGGGGCCCAACCGTTGGATAGACTCAAACTCTCCCTCGAATTGCTCCATCTCGAGAGCAACTTGGTACGCATCCTCCAACTTGTCCACCTTGCGGCGGAGAAGCTTATACCTTAGGTGCGATCGTAGACCACGCCAAAATCGGGAGACAGTAAGGGAGTCCTCCTCCGTGGCGTCACATCGTAAATAGTATTCATCGAACTCAGCGATGTACTCGGAGACGGACCGATCTCCTTGGGTAAGACTCTGCCACTTATCTATGAGACACTGGCAGTGAGTGGCAGGGAGGTACTTCTTCCTAAGTTTGGGCCTCATCTCTTCCCACGTCTCTACCTGTGGTTCATGACGGTGAAATAGCAGGTTCTCCATGTTTCTCTAAAAGATTTGTGCCTGCCCTAATAGTTTCATCTTGGCGAACTTGACCTTTCGTTGGTCCGACATCTCAAACCACTCAAGATATCGATCCATACCGGCTTCCCAATCAAGATATACCCTTGGGTCTAAGGACCCGTCAAAAGTGGGAGGGTCGGCATGAACGGTCCTGAGGGTCCGCTCATCCTCATCACGATTTCTTCGTTGAACATGACGGCCACATCCGTATCCCCTATTTTCATCGTCGGACTCATAGTCTTGCACCTCGGGGATTTGATGATGCCTCCTAACATCTATCCCTTGAACCCGTGGAGCAGCAGGTTGCTGAACCGGGTCCTGTTGACCATGTATAGGTGGGGGGGGTGCCTCAACTAGGGCTCTCGGGGGTGCCTCGGCTGGGGCTCCCTCTACTGTGGCAACTCTCCCTACCAGGCCCTAAACGGACTGGTCCGACTCGATGGCCTTATCCTCTAAGGCCTTCATCCTTTCTTCCAGACGCGTGCCTACGCCATCCATCCGCGTACTCAACCCGTCCATTCTATCCACTCGAGTACTTAACACATCCATGCGTGTATTCAACCCTCGCATTTCTCCCATAAGGGCTTGGAACATTTCGGCCACCGACGACGCATCGAGACTAGGGGCTCGGGGATCCGCCATAGGTGGTGGTGGGGGTGAGTATTGGGTGCCTCGACGGGTGGGCATGCAAAGACACACGGACTAGGAGACACCGACTAATGCAAACACGGACTAATGTAAAGATGATGCACCTAGACTTAACTAATATCTGGACTGTGGCGGAGTTAATCAATCTGAAGATCACTCACACAAAACTGCTACCTTCCCGATAGGCGGAACCTAACGTTCAGGCAATGCCTTTTGATATACCAGGTTATTGAGATGGAAATGCGACCAAAAACACACCTTTTTTTTGTTTTAAAAATAATGATGATCCTAGACTCGACTTAGACCATGCAAAGACTTATGCAACGACTACCCTAGACTCAACCTGGCTCTGATACCAAGTTGATGCGGGACAGATGCGCGGACTCGACTCCAAGTTGAAGACCAACCTTGGACTCTAGCAAGCTCGCTGTACGTCCCTAACGAGGGAAGCGTATGATCGTGCGCGGTTGAGAAATCGACCGTGAGCTAGGGTGGTCAACTCTCAACTTCGTGCCTGGATCGGTCACGGGACGTGTTTTACTCTCTCTCGCAACAGTGATTTAATTATATCGAGCTACTGGCCCTAATACATGCTCTCTAGCAGTGGCATATAAAAGCATATACATGAATAGCAAATGCCGAGTAATGGAGCGAACACGATACCTCCACGCACCGGGCGTGGGGAAGATGATCTCGGCCGATCTCGTACTCTCGGAACAGTAATTAATTAAATTACAGCAATGAATTTACTGCCCACTCCACGCAGAGAGGTAAAGGGTTACACGGTGGGACTCGAGAGTAGCAGGTTCGGGTTGACGGGCAACTTCTTGCGTAGCTTCAGTGGCACGCGTACTCATGAACGTGAGACCCACGTGCTAGCCAGTGGGGCCGAGTGGGCCCAGAGCGGCACCGCTGTGATGGGGACGGCTGGAGGGGCGCTCCCTAGGAAGGCGGCCTGCTGGTTCACCTCGTGGAAGGTGAGTCAGCTCCGACCTCCACGTGTGGAACTTGCTATCCACAGGTCTGAGTCCTATTTTAGACCTGCGCGTCCCGACAAAAATTACTGCTGCGATCGGCCCCAATGTCGGATCGACGCGAGACTTGCCCTGTTAGAAAGCTATCTCAAAATCCTTCGATCTATGGCCAGAAAAAGAATTTTGAATTCCCTGGAGCTGGCCTTGATCGAATTTACAATTTGTTGGTTGCCAACTCCAGGTCTGACAGGACATATCTAAGTTTTCCTGAGAACACGAGTTGACTGAAGGAAGAACTTCGGATCTAGACGTTGACTCCTTGATGAAAGTTGTGGAGAAAGAAGTAAGAAAGATGGATATATTTTTTGTAGATTTTTGTGTGGAGGTTTAATAGGGGAAACAGAATTTATGGCACTGGTGGGTCGGATCTGGACAGCAGAGATAGAACTGAGTTTTGGATCTGACAGTGATTTTTAAAAATAGATATAGGACTCTAGAAATTCCACGAAAATTCGTGGATGATGGGGTGGTGGACAGAATTCCCAATAAAATTGGCAAGTCAAGAAGACAAGGGAAAGGGGGTCAAAATATGGAAGATCAGAGCTACTGTTACACAGATCTGAACAGGGACATAACAGGTGGATCTAGAAGCTAAAAAGGAAAAGAAAGTTGGATGATGTTCTAATTTCAGAGGAAATTTACTGGAAGTTGGGAATCACGTGAAAAACCCACCCTAAAAATCTCAGCTCCAGAAGATGTGGGAGTTGGGAGCTAAAATTCCCGGAGTGAGCCTCTGTCCAGCAGAGCAGCAGTCTGGACAGCACCTTGGAAGAATGCTCGCGGTGGCTCGTTGGCGGCACGAACGGCGGCGGCAGAGATAGAATCCAGAGGGGGAGGGGAGGAGATAGAATAGGGTCTCACACCCTGGAGAAGCTGGAGGAGGAAGAAGAACAGTAAGGCGGTGGGGGGTGCGCAAGATGCTCTTTGGCCAAATTCAACAATTTTCTTCTCATTAATTCTAGTAAATGAAAAATACATGGTATTTGTATGGAATTAACTCCCTTGACAATTGACCTCCCATACCCTCAGATCTATGGTGGGTGAAGGGTATTTTGGGGATGTCAAACCCAATTTATCCCATGTGGTCAAAGCATTCTACATATTCTAATCAAACTAACCTAACTAGCCTAATAAGGACAAAATAGTGGGCCCTTCATTGGCCATTCTTGGGCCAACTTTGGTCCAAGGCCATCCACAAGCCCATGAATCCATGCATAGCCTATGGGCCTTCCAACCTAGGTGGCCCATGAGAGGGAGAAGCCCAATTGGGCCTTAAGTGACTTAAAGACCCATTTTGAAGCCTTATGGTCCAATATGATATAACTCCCCTTAATAGACCTAATAAAGGAAAGCCACTAATGGACTCTTCATGGAATGTGACCCAATGGCTTATTAAAAGTCTTACAAAGGAGCCCAAATGAAAAAAAAAATCAATAAACATAATAATACAAGCCAATACAAACCATAATACACACTAATACAAGCCATTAGCCTTTGATGCCCCCATCAGTTGGCCATTTGTCAGCGCGGGTTGCGCCTCAACCAGGGCCCTCTCTAGGACTGCAATTCTCTCCACTAGACCCTGGATAGATTGGTCCGATGGTTTGGCCCGATCCTCTAAGGCTTTCATCCTCCCTTCCAAACGCGTACCTATGCCATCTACATGCATACTAAGCCCATCAATACGCATATCGAATCGATGCATGAGAGATCGGTACATCTCGGCCACTGAAGGCTCATCGGAACTACGGACTCGGGGATCTGGCATAGGTGGTGGTGGTGAGTATTGGGTACCTCCACGGGTGGGCATGCAAATGACACGGTGACTGGGATACACGGACTAAGGCAAAGTTGATGAACCTAGGCTTAACCAATATCCGGTACGTTGCGGAGGTTTGATCCGAAGATCGCACTCACGTAAGTGTGTTACCTTCCCAATAGGCATAACCTATCGTTCCAGAGACACCTTTTAATATACCGAGTAAAGAATGCAATGAGACACCTAGGATGACTACCCTAGACTCTAACTCGCTCTGATACCAAACTGATGCAGGACGAATGAGGGACTCAATGCCAGATGGTGCGAACCTTGGACTCTACATGATGACGCGACAAATTGGACGACGCGACCAGCGACTACAGGACCATTAGAGCTACCTCGGCTTGACACTAAGAACTCCTATGGGTATATGTGTTTAAACAGAAATGTGAGCTCACTCGTCATCCCATTTGAGGGAAACGCGGATCCGCGCGGTTGAGAAACCGACAGAGTCAAGGGTGGTCAAACTCACTTCCGTGCTCAGATCGAGTCACGGGACGGGTTAACTCTCTTTCTCACAGCGGTGATGAACATGAATTAACAAGCTAGAATTCTAATGCACTCATGCAGCGGCATATAGTCATATACTAAGTAAGCAAATGCCAAGAAGGAAAGATCGTTACCTCCACGCTCCGGGCATGGGGAAGTCAACCCCGACCAAGATCGTACTCCTGGTTAACAATTATCAATAATTACAGAATTAAACCCACTCAACACAAGGAGGTAATAAGTAACATGTGGGGCCCAGGAGGAATGAAATTGGGTTGACGGGCAGCGTTTTGAACCACTCCGCCGGTGCCGACACGCTGCAACTTGATGCTGGCCGGACGGCGCGGGTTGATGGTTATGGGTTCCGCACCCTGCTCGGACGGCCGATTGAGGCAGGGTTGGTCCCGCTGCGAAGGGGACCCCTAGAGGGATGATCCTCGTGAGGCGGTTGCACTGGTTTGCCTTGTGGAAGGCGGGATGGCTCGGTTCGTCACATGTTGAAGCTTGCTGCCCCGGACCTGATCTGCTGTTTCGGGCTTGCGCGACCTGTTGATAAAAATTACTGTGATCAGCCCCGACGTCGGAATGACAGGAGACTGGTGCCGCTGCAAAGCTAGCTTGAAGAACTTCAACTCTATGGTGTTACAGGAATTTTTTTGTGGCCGTATTTTTCATGGGGGATTTTCCAATAGGAAAGGTTCCTGTCTCAGATCTGGCCAAGCAGATTGAGATCTGCCTGAAAAGGTACGTTGACCGCGGCTGAAATCTTGAATCTGAGTGATGAGATTTTTATGGAAGCTAGAGGAAGAAGTAAGGAAGACAAGGATATTTTTTATATATTTTTCAGAGGTGGTTTGATATGGGAAATGTATTTTTTAACAGGGGCGGGTCGGATCTGGACTACAGGAGGCAGAACAGATTTGGGAAATAGCAGAGTTTTTTTGTATGGGAAAGAAAATTCCTAAAATCACAAAAAAATTTATGGACGATGGCTTAGGTGGACAGAACTCCCAGTCCAAATTTTAGCTCATTCTGAAATCAGAAAGGTGGTCTCATGGGCGAAGTATTTGGTTGCTAGAACACAAGTCTACAGAGGGGCAGATTGTGTGGGATGTGGGAATCTAAAAGGGAAAATGAAGTGGGAAAAATCTAAAACATTTTTTGGGAGGTGGTATCAACCTTGGGAACTCACCCTCAAAGTTTCAGCCTCGTCAGATCTAGGATCTGAGAGCCAAAATTTGGCCTTTGGCTTGTTGTCCTGAGTTGGACAGAACTCCGGTGACGGTGGTGGCGATGCGACGGCGACTCGATGGCGGCGGCGGCAACAACGGTGAACTTCACACACTGATAGGGGAGGAGTCACACCTCAGAGAGGCAGCCTTCACAGCTGCAAGGGGAGGGAGAGGAGAGAGAGAGGGGGCGGCCTTGGCCTCTTAGAGTAAAATTGCTGAAATTCTTCTATTAATTGTGTTGAAAAAGGAAAATACAAGGCTTTTATATGGAATGGGAACCCTACGTAAATGACCAACCTTACCCTCCGATCTACAGTTAGAGAGGGGTAACTAGGGAATGCCAAAATCTATTTTCCCCATGAGGTCAAAGCGAAATAAAAAAAATTAGCCTAATAAGGCCAAAAGAAGGGGTGCCCTCCTCATTAGGGTCAAAAATGGCAACTTGGTCCAAGTTCTCCCTTGGACCAAATACCAACCAATTGGGCCCATGGACCCTTCACCAACCTATGGGCCTTCCAAGCTAGGAAGCCTATGAGAGAGGGAGAAGCCCAATTGGGCTTTAAGTGACCTTAACGCCCAATATGAACATAACCCCTTAATGGACTCTAAATGAACGTAATCCCTTAATGGACTCTAAATGAACTTGACCTAATGGCTTATTAATAGCCTTACAAAGGAGCCCAAATAAAACCCAAACAACACACATTACAAATACATTAATACAATGCAATAAGTACCAAATACACACCCCAATAAATACTAAAAAATATCCAGACTCAAGACGGAGACTCTAGACTGTCTCCAAGCCATAGGGATGCCGGTGTAGCTCGAGTGGTGCTGCGCGTACGATACTAACGGTTTGCCGACTCATGCTTCTCGCTCGCTCTGGTGTCCACAGCAACCTTACCACCCAGTGAGCACTCTCCGGGTGCCCACTGGGAGCGGCGAGCACTCGTTGCGAGGGCCTATACGTCTCTAACACCCTCTACTATGGCCTCCACATCTCTCTCTCCTCTGCTCTTCTCTACTCCTTTCTTGAAATTGTTGCTGACTTAAGCATCGGAGGGTTGTCCCTTAGGGTATTGCCCAGGGCTCCTTCTGACACCCCATTCTCTTCTAGTGTTCGCAGGCTTCCTCGGCTACCGGATGACTTCCCCAACAAATAAATAGAGAAGGGATACATGGCATAGAAGCCAGATTTCTGCCCCTGCACTTCTTGGCGCCGTCTGTGGGAATCTCGAGCGAAAAGCCATGGCACCCCGTGGGACTCTCCGTAACTCCAACAACCGGGGGCACGGTTCTCATCAGGGAGCCAACTCCCGACGTGAGTCGCAAGAAGCATCGTCTGCTCACCCACGCCAAAGAGTAACTCCAGGCGATCTCGCGAAGATACGCCAGCAGATCACGACATTGACGGTGCTATGCCAGGACCTCTTGAACTGGCAAGCAGACCCCCAACATCTTCTATCCGAACGACACCAGAATGAGGGGGCTAGGATCATGCTGAACTCTTGCCAAGTGCGAGAAGCTTTCCACGCCTCCGTCACAAGGACCCGAAGATCAAGCGGCTCACCCACACCAAGGGTGCGCAGCCCACTGCGCTCCTACCCGGAGATGGATCACCGGCTCCAATGCATCGATGAGATCGAGGACAAAGTCCGCTACTTGGATGATGTCCTCCTTGCTGCCAAGAATCGGGGCCTCATTGATAAGGACCAAGAATTCCACGCTCCCTTTTCTCGGGAAATCATGGAAGCCCTCATTCCTCCCAAGCTACAGCTGCCATCTTGCACCCCATACGATGGCACCACCGACCCGGCCAACCACATGCATAGCTTCGAGTCCCACCTGGTTTTCCACCAAGCCTAGGACACTGTGAAATGCTTGGCGTTCGTCATAACCCTCTGGGAGAACGCTCGGGGATGGTTTGAGTCCCTACCAGCTAGGACTATCTCCTCCTTCCAGCAACTCAAGAAGCTGTTTAAGGAGAACTTCATTTGTTGTCAAAAGGTAGCCAAGTCTGCGGTGACCCTACTCGCTTTGAGGTAGGGATGAGAAGAGATGCTGTGGGACTTCATCTCCCATTTTTGTACGGAGGCACTCCGGATCCCACACCTCGACGTCAGCATCGCCACCACCACACTCACCCAGGGGACGCAAGGCCACATCCTTCGACGAGCTCTCAGAGTCGAAGCCCCGACGACCCTCACTAATCTCCTCGCCTTGGTGCAGAAGCACGCACAGTGCAAGGAGAACACTGCGGCCCTGGGCTGCTCAGCCAAAACAGAACGGTCCGACTGGAAGAGATCCGCTGACTCACCACGCGAAGGACAGATTTAGTGGGAGCGACGGGACCGAGATCACTGCCACCGCCCAGAAAAGGAAGGGGGTAACTACCATAACTACACGCTCCTAATGGCTCCTCCCGATCAAATCTTGATGGAGATCCATGAGGAGCCATTCCTTAAGTGGCCTCCCCGAATGAAGTTGGATCCAAGTTCATGGAGTACGAAGAAGTACTGTTGCTTCAATCTCAACCATGGCCACGACACGGCCGAATGCATCAGCTTGAAGGACGCAATCGAGGACCTCGTCCGCCGAGGGCTCCTCGTTAAATTCCTCACCAAGGTCGAGGAGAAATGACAACAGACCCCTTCGCCCCTCGACAACCGACCCAACGTGAAGGAGATCATGATGATCTCCTGAGGGTGAACTACGGGCGGAGACAGTGCGAGCAGGCGATGATGGTATGCATCAGCCATTAACACCGTGGAGCGAGGCGACATCACCCAATGAGAGGCTATCGCCCGCGGACACCTAAAAGACCCCATTGTCTTCGTCAACGACTACCTAAACGGTGTAACTACTCCCCATTCTAATGCATTGGTGGTCTCAGCCACCCTCAATCAATATACCATTCGCTGCATTCTGGTTGATAATGGAAGCGGTCCTGAGGTTATTGCGTACGACTATCTTGTGCTTATAGGTGTGGACTTTTCCTGACTCACGTTGTTGCACACACCATTGCATGGGTTCTCCGGCATAATGGTACGCCCGGAAGGACGCATCTCACTCCTGATCACGTTCGGGACCGCGCCAAAGGATGTAACCTTCCTCACGGTCATCCTCGCGATGAACGGGTACAATGCCATCATAGGGCGAGGAATCCTCAGCACTCTTCACGGCGTCCCCTCCTCATATCACCAGAAGCTCAAGTTCCCCACGCCCCGCGGAGTGGGAGAAGTTTGAGGAGATCAACGGGAGTCAAGAATGTGCTACCTTATCTCGACACGAGACAGACAAGCCGAGGAAGCGCCACCCGAGAAGAAAGCAAGAATGGAGGATTCGGGTCCGAGTATGAGCACTCTTCCGGAGGACCTATACCTCATCCAGGTGAGAGAAGACCCATGTAAAACACTAAGGATCGGGGCCACCCTATCCGAACAAGAAAAGGAAGTGTACACAAGCTTCCTCATAGCCAACCAAGACGTGCTCACCTGGTCCGAGGACGAGCTCCCCGGAATCCCACTGGAGATCATCACCCACCAACTTAAGTTGGATCCGAGCTGCCACCCGGTTCAGCAACGCCGAAGGTGTTGCAACCCCAAGTGACAGGCCATTATCATGGAACAAGTGAGTGAAAAACTGCGCTCAGGGCTACTCAGACCCACCCAGTATCTGGATTGGGTGGCGAATGTGGTCCTGGTTCACAAGAGCAATGGGAAGTGGTGAATGTGCGTGGATTACACCGATCTCAACAAAGCCACGCCAAAAGATTATTTACCCATGCCACGGATGGACCAACTGGTCGACGCTATGGGCAGGCACGAGATGTTGAGTTTCCTAGATGCCTACTCTGGGTACCATCAAATCAGCATGCACAAACCCAACCAAGATAAGACATCGTTCGTTACCGACCACGGCTTATATTGCTACACCTGTATGCCGTTCGGAGTGAAGAACGTGGGAGCAACTTACCAGCACTTGGTCAACCACATGTTCGACTCATAGATCGGTCGCAATATGGACGTCTACATCGACGACATGCTCCTCAAGAGCCTCCAAGCTGCCGAGCATCTGGGAGACCTGGCGGAAACCTTCGTGATGCTCATAAGGTACAATATGATACTCAACCCAAACAAATGCGCATTCGGGGTAAAATCATGGAAATTCCTTGGGTTCCTCGTCACCCACAGAGGGATAGAGGCTAACCCTGACCAGATCCGAGCAGTGTTGGAAATGAAGCCCTAGGGACGAGTGAGGGATGTACAGTGCCTCACCGGATGCATTGTTGCCTTGACTCGGTTCCTGTCCCGAGCGGTTGAGAGATGCCTCCCTTTCTTCCAACTTATCAAGCAAGCCAACAAAGCTCCCGAAAAGAGAGGATAGATCGACTGGGACCAAGAATGCGAGTAGGCGTTTGAAGAATTGAAGAAATACTAGCTTCGCCTCCCGTGCTCTCCAAACCATAGATGGGAGAGCCATTGCTCTTGAACTGTCGGTGACACCGAGCATGATGAGCGCGGTGCTTACCCGGGTGAAAGGCAACATCATGAAGCCTGTCTACTATGCGAGTCGGGCACTACAAGGGCCAGAGTTTCGATACTCACGGACTGAAAAGTTCCCGTTGGCTCTGATCACGGCCGCCGGCAAGCTGTGACCGTACTTCCTAGCTCAACCCATCGCCATCCTCACCGACCAACCACTATGGCAAATCCTCTAGAACCTCGATGCATCGGGGAGGTTGATCAAGTGGGCTAAAGAATTGGGTGAATTCAACATCAAATTCCACCCAAGGACTACGATCAAGGCTCAGGCCCTCGCCAACTTCATCACCAAGTGCACAATACCTATCGAACACCCACCCGAGTAGTCCTCCGGGCCAACCTTGGAGCTATACAATGATGGATCATCTTGCACCACCGGCAGTGGAGCAGGGCTAGTCCTACTCTCTCCAGAAGAGATAGAACTCCAATACGCCCTCTACTTCAACTTCCTGACCACGAACAACGTAACCGAGTATGAAGCACTTCTCTTGGGGCTACGCATGGCGAAACACCTAGGGGTGACTAGTCTGCGAGCATACAGCGACTCCATGCTCGTCGCCAACCAAGTTAGAGGAGAATTCGAAGCATGCAAACCGGCCATGATCAAGTATCTAGAGATCGCCAGAGCGGCGGCAAAGGAATTCTCTCACTTTGAGATAGTCCATATCCCTAGAGAAGAAAACGTCCGAGCAGAGGCTCAGTCTCACTTGGCGTCGGCCACAACAATCTCCAACTCAAGATCCATCTTGATAGAGGAGCTGGCAACGCCGAGCATAGAAGATCCGACACCCCATGTGAACGCCATTGACTATGAGACATCCTGAATGGATCCCCTCATGGATTTCCTTCTACGACAACAACTACCAAGCGACCGCACTGAGGCCCGCCACACGCGAGCACGAGCGACGCATTTCATAGTGGTCGATGGTCGCTTGTATAGGCGATCACACTCGGCCCTACTGTTAAAGTGCTTGTTCCCTATGAAAGCTAAATAGGTAGTGCATGAAATACACGAAGGGCTCTGCGGGAGTCACGTAGGTGGGCGAGCACTCGCGCGGACCCTAATCCGACAAGGGTATTGGTGGCCTACTCTACAACAAGATTGCCTCGAGTACGCTCAATGGTGCCCTCAATGTCAGAAATTCTCCAACCTGCACCACCAACCTGATAGGGTGCAAGGCCCAGATACAGAGGGGGGGTGAATGTATCCCTCTTCAAATATTGCCTAATTAAATCTCTAAAGCTCAGATATGCGGAATTAAAAAGCTGTTGCAGAAATGTACTGAGAATTCTTAGAAGGATCAAGGCAAGACAACAATTCGATTAGTCCTCACACGATCCTAAGCAAGCATCTAATGAGCACAGCAATGAAAAGAACACATAAGGAAAATCAAACCACAAGAGAACACCAGGATTTTTAGGTGGTTCGGTCCACAGACCTACGTCCACCCGTCACTCCAAACCAGAGTGAGGCTTCGACTAGCAAGGCTAGAACAGCATACTCAGTCTGCAACAAATGCTGCCAAACAGCTTGACCAGGGGAACAACCTCCCCTCTTCCTCCACACCGGAGGGAATCCACTAGTGACACACAGTCACTAGCAAGCCAGAGTCCGAAGTCTTTCTTCCTCCACCAAGGAGGGGACCTACAAGTAGCAACTACTACCTGCAGCCGGAGACCCAAGTCTCCCTTCCTCTGAAGCCCAGAGGGAAGCACAAGTGACACCAAGTCACCTGCAAACCAGAGGTCTCGGACCTCTCTTCCTCCACAAAGGAGGGAACCACTGATGACACAAAGTCACCAGCAAACCGGAGAAACAAATCTCCCTTCTCTTGAAACCACAGGAGGAGCCCGATCCCCAACAGGGCAATCGGAAGAACAAGGTAAAAGGAAAACAATAAAAGATAAAAATCACAGCGACAGAAAGCTAGAGAAATGAAAAGCACAAAGTAGCTCTCGCAGGAGCAAACTGGATTGCTTCTGATCCAAATTCCAGTGAAGACAATGAAGCTCTCTTCTTCTTCACGACCTCTCCATCTCTCAATCTTTTTCTTCTTCTCAACTCATGCTCTCTCTTTTTCTCTTTTTCTTCTGCTACTTCTCTGCCCTTTTTGCTTCAGCTCTTCTTCTTTCGATCACTCTTTTTCTTTTGTCTTTCATCCACTTCATCAGTCTTCTTCAGTAGAAGAAGGCTTCCTTTTATAGCAGTAGAGGAAAGGGCTAATTAATGCTCTCTTCGATCCCCGCCCTAGCTTCAGTCCACGTGGCGGCTTCTCAGCATCTTGGATCACGTGCCAGGTGCCAGCCTCAGATCACGTGCCCAGACTCTACAGGTTTAATGAAGAGTTCAGTTGATCAGCAGAATCAACACAGGTTGTACATAGTTCAATCAAGCAGCAATGTATAGACTTAACAATGTAGTGTGCATGCAATGTACAGACTTTGCGTGCAGGCTGCCAGTGATGTATAGACTTGCTGCGTGCAGGCTGGAAACAATGTATAGACTTTGCTGCATGCTGTGGGACGCAATGTACAGACTTTGCGGCAGGCAGCTGTACGTTGTATAGACATGCTGTGCAGGCTGTGGGACGCAATGTATAGACATTGCAGTGCTGGCTGCCAGCGATGTATAGACATTGCAGTGCTGCCGTGGGACGTTGTATAGACTTACTGTGCAGACTGCCTGATGCAGTGTATAGACTTACTGTGCAGACTGCCTGATGCAGTGTATAGACTTTGCGTGTGTGTGCTGAGACAATGTGTAGACTTGTTTCGAGCAACACACTGACTGTATAGACTATATGAATGCAGAGCTAGACCCATGTACAGACTTCATACATGCAAGACTGAAGCGTGTACAGACATGATGTAGCATGATTGTATGGACTTAGTGTGCACGCTAGAAGATGATGTATAGAGTTGATGTATGCATCCATAAGGATGTACATACTTTGATTGCGTGCATGGCAGAATAATGTTTAGACTTGCTATAAAGCATGCATGATAAAAAGCAAACTGATGTATTGACTTTAGGTAATGCATGCGATGCAACGCAGTGTATGGACTTAGTTGTGCTGTGCAAACTATGTTCAGACATGCTATGCTTGCTGTGGGGGATGTATAGACTCTGCGTCTATCAAAGTATACACAATGAAAAGAGTCGCCTCTTTCCTATGCGTTAATTTTAGAAGTGACGCCACTTTTGGTGGGCGTCAAATTTCGAGCATAAAAGAGTGTATAGACTTAGTGTGGCTGTATAGACTAGCAAATGCATGAGAGGCAAGACAATGTATAGACACTGGCTGTATAGACTTTAAGCGAACGCTGTACAGACTTGAACGTAGGTGAAGACCGCAATGTATAGACTTGCGTTCACACAACGTAGGTAAAGGTGAGAATGTACAGACTTACATTCAGCCGTGTATAGACTTGAACACATGCATTATGCAATGTACAGACTTGGACGCATGTTGTGCCATGCGATGTATAGACTTCCCAGTAGCAAGGCTTTGCTATGAATGTGTAGACTTGATGAATTGAGGCATGTACAAACTTGAACTCTTGCAATTCAGCAATGTACAGACTTAGTGGCTTGCATGCTGTGTGATGTATAGACTTCACATTATGCATCCAGACAAATGTACAGACTTGAGTTATGCAACTGAAGGCTGTACAGACTTGCTATGAAAGTGAGATGCAACGTGAGACGCTCGAATGTATAGACTTGCTGATTGTGTTAAGACACAGCATGAGACGCTGAGTGTACAGACTTGCTATCTGAAGTGTGTACAGGCTTTACTGAAGAGTGTTCAGACTTAGCTATCAAGCTTCAGGCAGGTTGTCTAAGGATGTATAGACTGTGCAGAGAGAGTGATACACTGGCTGTGCAGACAACACCCGTTGTACAGACTTAACCTAACTGTGCAGACAACACCCGTTGTACAGACTTAACCTGAGTAGATATGAAATGCATGAGTCTAAGTCTAAACATTCATAGAAACAAGGTTATGAAATGCAGACATTCATTGACTTATGGCAATTATGAAATGCACCAATGCACACAGCCTGTTCGATGTAATGATACTCAAATATCACATATGCAACACAAACAGATTCATCTGCAGACACTTATGAAATGCACCAATGCACACATCCTGTTCGATGTAATGATACTCAAATAAGATGTTCATTGAAACATTCACATATGCAACACAAACAGATTCATCTGCAGACACAACAGATGATGACTTATAGTGTTTGCTATCATCAAAATCACAGGGACACAACAATCTCCCCATTTTTGATGATGGCAACACTATGAGTCATACTGACTTGATCAAATATTTCTCCCCCTTTGACTTCAGCAAAAAGACATTAGTTGAAAGGGGAAGAATAAGACTGCATAAGATGAGTGAATTAAAAGCTCCCCCTTTGAATAAGCTCCCCCTTAATGGCAATTAGCTCCCCCTTAATAGAATAATGATCAGAAACGTTTTGAAGGTTGAAACCAATTGAGATGAAGGGAGAATATCAACAAAAGCACAGGGACACTCAAGAATGCTGACTAGATCTCCCCTTTTAGGAAAGACACTCAGCATGATAGGAAAGCTCCCTGTGATTAGATGGAGTGAAAGAGGTGATGAGCATCTATCAGCAAAACACATGGGTACTCAAGGATTACCACAGTCTGTAATCACAGTGAATAAATGAGGAAGAAGATTTTCGTTAACACACCAAATTCATAAATCTTGATGACCGAAATTCAGACTCTTCAATTATAATAGATTATGAATGAGTTGAAACTTACTTTCATGATTTAAGAGTGATGTATTCAAAGTTTATCAAGAAAATTCAGTACTCATATCTGAAACACCTTTTAATAGTAGTGAACCAAATACTCATCTGAAATTCATGTTTAACCTCCTTCCATCTTACTCATTTAAATTCAATGTCACCTATGGAAGTTACACAAGATAATATTGAGATTAAACAAGAAAAAATGTGTCTGAATTTGCCTTTAGTTTTTCAAAATTTTCTATTTATCAGCACTTATTTTTCCTGAGCAAGTTTGGTTCAGTCAACACCTTTTTACGTGAGGCACAACACGTCTTAGGTGAAGTGATCCAGTTACTCAGTGTGACAACCATATTGCCTCTCAAGGAGAACAGAGTTAGCAATGAGGAGTGTCTTTTTACATGAGGAGACACCTTGATCAGATGCCAGAATCCCCAGTTACTCAACATAACCATGCCATTGCTATGTCAGATTTTCAATCATTTTTATAAGAGAGGTAATTATGGCACTTCATGACATGGGGTTACTCTATTTCTTTGATAGACACCCCAGTTTCTCTGTGACCAAAATCATTGCTCTTATTTTAAAATTTTTAAATGTTTTCTGAATTTTCAAACAAAGCTCAGTACACAGAATTGTTTAAGAACAATACTTTCTACATGTATCTTAACCAAAGATAGCCATGTCCTTTAAAATTTCAGATTTCAAAAAGTTTTGCATGAAGTTATATGAGATAATTGGTTAATATTTATTAAGCAAATGATTCAGATACTTTCATGTCTTTTAGATCAAAGCTTAATGAATACATTAGTCTTAAATCAATTTGATATGTCAGACATTCTTAAGCTAGTATAATAGAAGATTCTTCTTTTCAGAATATGTCTGATTTTTGATTAGGGTGCAGTGACTAAAATCTTTCCTCATTCATGATGAATCAACATTGACATTGCAGCACATCAGTGGAGTCAACAAAACATTTTTATTGAGAGAAGTAGCAGAGAGCCAATCAGAAGCCAACATTAAAGACTAAAATTCAGTCAGATTAGCTTGGACCAGACATGACAAGATATGAAGAAATGTGAATGATAGGAACAAGCTAGCAATTGAATTCACAGCAGGCAGAATCAATAGCTGAGTGTGGAATACAGACAGAACAGCTACACAAGTATAGACGGCAGGGAATTCAAGTGAACCACACAATTGCCAAGAGAATGGATCAGATTGCTAGATAGAAGGAGTTCAAGAGGTGAAGAAGTGATCAAACAGGAATGCTCCCCCTGTCTAGATGCAATGGAATATCCTTTTTAGTTTTTTTTAAATATTATGACATGCACTACTCTTCAAATGCAACAATAGATAAACTCCCCCTGACAAAGTGCATGATATGCAATACCAACAGTCCTGAGTGCATCAGATTTTTCAATGGCTGCATATGCAAATTCAGTCTATCATTAAAAAGTAAATCATGTATGAGGAGAGTTCAGAAAATTTAAATCTGACAATGCAGATGATGAATGAATATGTAAAAATAGATTTAACATGTTATGCAGTTATTCTAAGAACGGGAAGTGCAGAGAATTTACCTGAAAGGGGCTTTATCAGCTTGGGTGCCTTGGTTTAATTTACCCCTCTTTATTCCTCAGTCCAAGGCACACCTACAAAGTTTTTGATCATTTTGATCCTGCAGGGACCCAAGCAGCTTTGGGTCCTGCGTTAGCCCTGACAGGTGTTCTAAATAAATTCTTAGCAACATGGTCATCATGATCCATCAGGTAGTAATTATCCATAGAGTGACCATACTTTCCACAATATCTACATGATGTGACTGGTTTCTGGTTCGTATGATGCATAGTAACAGCAGTATGAGGTTTATAAACATGATCATAAGATTTTCTGTTATATGCATGAACAGTTTGATTCTTATTCTTAATTAGCCAACATTCAGCAGATCTATGCACTGGCTTCCCACAGTTATAGCATGAGAATCTTGCAAATGGTTTTGCAGGGAATTTGACAACATAGGGGTTAACAGAGTTCTTCTGAACATGCCAATAGTTCTTGACTGTATGGCCATTCTTCCCACAGTGAGAGCAAGCAAAAGAATTTCTTCTATGAAAACCATTTTTACCCCAAGTGGATCCAAACCAGCACTCAGCAGCCTTGTGCCCAGGCTTATTACAGTTAAAGCACACAATGTGCTGACTAGACTTGTGTTTAGTTCCATATGGACCATGAAGATGCATGGAAGACATGGCATGCAATTTATTATCTTCTTTCATGATAAAGCATTCATTCATGAGATGACCATACTTACCACAATAATAACATGAAGCATCAGGCTTCCTAGTAGCATGGTTTCTATCAGAAAAATTTCTAGAATGTAATGTTCCACTAGCATGCTCATCCTTTAACATTAATCTGCAATCTTCCATTATGTGACATGCCTTCCCACAATAATAACATGAACTCTTTTTAGTATGAGTGTGTGAGAGATCATGTGACTTGTGTGCAGCATTCTTAGTACTAACAGAGACATCTTTGTCCTTTTTCTGTGAATTTTCATTCTTTTTCAGTTTTTGAATTTGTTCTGCAGATTTGGAATTGACAGTGGACTTTTGTGCAGTGAATTGAAAAACAGAAGGAGCAGAGGTTGTGTTCTGATTAGAGGCTTTTACAAACACAGTTGACGTTTTATTCCCATTACTCCTTTTGTTTGTCGGACTGTAACCTAGTCCCTCTCTCTGAAAACTCACATTATTTCCGAAAAGCTTATTCAGATTATCCTTTCCTTTGACAAATTTTGATAGAGAAATTTTCAGATCTTGAATCTCAGAGTTTAAGACAACAATATTAGCTTCATATTTGGACAGACCTGTTTCACAAGAAATGACTTGTTGATGTAAGGCATCATTCAGACTTTTGAGTTTTTCTATTTCCTGTTTTAACTTTATTTCACTGTCAGCTTTAGATAGGGACCTGTTGAAATCATCAACTTCTTGTTGAAGGGATGTGATTGTAAGCTCATAGTTAGCTATCTTTTCTTCACAGCAAGTGACATTTCCACTCAACATAAGGTTGATGGTTTTTAGACTCTCAATTTCTTGTTCAGCGTCTACCAACCTATCAGAGTTATCAATGCTCACACACTTGCCTTTTTCCATTGTCAATAACCTATCTGTCAGCTGGGTGTTTAGATGTTTCAGTTTGTTGATTTCCTCTTTCAACTTATTGTTTTGCTCTGTGAGTTCATCATCAAGCACCCAATCATCTGAGGAAAACTGACATTCATAAAATATTTCTTGTTGTTTTTCAGATTGAAGTTGGTCGAGATTTTTCTGAATCTCTAGATTTATTACTCTATCAGCCTCTAGTTTCTCAGAAGTCAATCTGTTTTCTTTTTCAAGACTCATAGATTTGTGTTCAAATTCCTTGAGCTGGTTTTTGAGTATTTCATTTTCAGATTTCATGTTTTCCAATTCAGAGTTGACAAGCTCTAAGTTTCTCACCAGTTCTTCATTTTGAACAACATCATTGTTATGAGCCTGATCATCATCAGTTAAGCTAAGTCTTTCCTTTAGTTCAGCAATTTCACAAACAAGCTCTTGATTCTCCTTTTTGTGTAATCCAATTTGTTTCATAAGAGTTTATTTTTCAGATTTCAAATGATCTAAATCTGAACTAATAGAATCAAAATCTGTTAACTGTCTTCTAAATATGTCATTTTCAATTTTCAGAATTTCAGGGTTTTCACCTCGAGATTTAGCATCCACACGTTTCTTTAGCTTCTTTATCAGTTTTTTATTCTTCTTCCCTAGTTTTTCATAGGATTCTAACAGATTGGCATAGGCATCTTCCCAGGCGTCTAAAGTGTAACTAGAGAAAGGATTGGTTACCTCTTCAGCATCTTCGAATTCATCTTGATCACTGTCATGGTTGCTCTTGTTAGCCATCAGGCAGCAGTCCTCATTTCTCCTCTTAGCTAGCTTCAGCTTATCTAGAATGTCCTTAGCGGACCTGCAGTCATAAAAACAAGAATGTAGAGCCTTGTCAGTAGCTTCTTTCATTAGATTCAAAACTCTCTGATTCTCTCCATGTCTTGATCTGTGACTGTCAGTCCATTTGGACTCTTTATTTGGTAGTCTGTGAGGACCGTGTGAGATTAACTTCCACAGATCCGGATCCATCAATTTCACATAGTTATGGAGACTGCTAACCCATGAGTTAAAATCAGACCCATTGAAAACCGGTGGAGAACCCATGAAGGCAAATCAATCAAGCAGTTTCAAAATAGTATGCAGAAGACAGAGATGCACCGAAAGCCAGCAGGATCCTCTATAGATCGTTGGATCTGAAAAGTCAGAGACCCGCTCTGATACCAATTGATAGGGTGCAAGGCCCGGATACAGAGGGGGGGTGAATGTATCCCTCTTCAAATATTGCCTAATTAAATCTCTAAAGCTCAGATATGCGGAATTAAAAAGCTGTTGCAGAAATGTACTGAGAATACTTAGAAGGATCAAGGCAAGACAACAATTCGATTAGTCCTCACACGATCCTAAGCAAGCATCTAATGAGCACAGCAATGAAAAGAACACATAAGGAAAATCAAACCACAAGAGAACACCAGGATTTTTAGGTGGTTCGGTCCACAGACCTACGTCCACCCGTCACTCCAAACCTAAGTGAGGCTTCGACTAGCAAGGCTAGAACAGCATACTCAGTCTGCAACAAATGCTGCCAAACAGCTTGACCAGGGGAACAACCTCCCCTCTTCCTCCACACCGGAGGGAATCCACTAGTGACACACAGTCACTAGCAAGCCAGAGTCCGAAGTCTTTCTTCCTCCACCAAGGAGGGGACCTACAAGTAGCAACTACTACCTGCAGCCGGAGACCCAAGTCTCCCTTCCTCTGAAGCCCAGAGGGAAGCACAAGTGACACCAAGTCACCTGCAAACCAGAGGTCTCGGACCTCTCTTCCTCCACAAAGGAGGGAACCACTGATGACACAAAGTCACCAGCAAACCGGAGAAACAAAACTCCCTTCTCCTGAAATCACAGGAGGAACCCGATCCCCAACAGGGCAATCGGAAGAACAAGGTAAAAGGAAAACAATAAAAGATAAAAATCACAGCGACAGAAAGCTGGAGAAATGAAAAGCACAAAGTAGTTCTCGCAGGAGCAAACTGGATTGGATCTGATCCAAATTCCAGTGAAGACAATGAAGCTCTCTTCTTCTTCACGACCTCTCCATCTCTCAATCTTTTTCTTCTTCTCAACTCATGCTCTCTCTTTTTCTCTTTTTCTTCTGCTACTTCTCTGCCCTTTTTGCTTCAGCTCTTCTTTTTTCGATCACTCTTTTTCTTCTGTCTTTCATCCACTTCATCAGTCTTCTTTAGTGGAAGAAGGCTTCCTTTTATAGCAGCAGAGGAAAGGGCTAATGCTCTCTTCGATCCCCGCCCTAGCTTCAGTCCACGTGGCGGCTTCTCAGCATCTTGGATCACGTGTCATGTGCCAGCCTCGGATCACGTGCCCAGACTCTACAGGTTTAATGAAGAGTTCAGTTGATCAGCAGAATCAACACAGGTTGTACATAGTTCAATCAAGCAGCAATGTATAGACTTAACAATGCAGTGTGCATGCAATGTACAGACTTTGCGTGCAGGCTGCCAGCGATGTATAGACTTGCTGCGTGCAGGCTGGAAACAATGTATAGACTTTGCTGCATGCTGTGGGACGCAATGTACAGACTTTGCGACAGGCAGCTGGACGTTGTATAGACATGTTGTGCAGGCTGTGGGACGCAATGTATAGACATTGCAGTGCTGGCTGCCAGCGATGTATAGACATTGCAGTGCTACCGTGGGACGTTATATAGACTTACTGTGCAGACTGCCAGATGCAGTGTATAGACTTTGCGTGTGTGTGCTGAGACAATGTGTAGACTTGTTTCGAGCAACACACTGACTGTATAGACTATATGAATGCAGAGCTAGACCCATGTACAGACTTCATACATGCAAGACTGAAGCGTGTACAAACATGATGTAGCATGATTGTATGGACTTAGTGTGCACGCTAGAAGACGATGTATAGAGTTGATGTATGCAGCCATAAGGATGTACATACTTTGATTGCGTGCATGACAGAACAATGTTTAGACTTGCTATAATGCATGCATGATAAAAAGCAAACTGATGTATTGACTTTAGGTAATGCATGCGATGCAACACAGTGTATAGACTTAGTTGTGATGTGCAAACTATGTTCAGACATGCTATGCTTGCTGTGGGGGATGTATAGACTCTACATCTATCAAAGTCTGCACAATGAAAAGAGACGCCTCTTTCCTAGGCGTTAATTTCTGAAGTGATGCCACTTTTGGTGGGCGTCAAATTTCGAACTTAAAAGAGTGTATAGACTTAGTGTGGCTGTATAGACTAGCAAATGCATGAGAGGCAAGGCAATGTATAGACACTAACTGTATAGACTTTAAGCGAACGCTGTACAGACTTGAACGTAGGTGAAGACCGTAATGTATAGACTTGCGTTCACACAACGTAGGTAAAGGTGAGAATGTACAGACTTACATTCAGCAGTGTATAGACTTGAACACATGCATTATGCAATGTACAGACTTGGACGCATGTTGTGCCATGCGATGTATAGACTTCCCAGCAGCAAGGCTTTGCTATGAATGTGCAGACTTGATGAAATGAGGCATGTACAGACTTGAACTCTTACAATTTAGCAATGTACAGACTTAGTGGCTTGCATGCTGTGTGATGTATAGACTTCACATTATGCATCCAGACGAATGTAGAGACTTGAGTTATGTAACTGAAGGCTGTACAGACTTGCCATGAAAGTGAGATGCAACGTGAGACGCTCGAATGTACAGACTTGCTGATTGTGTTAAGACACAGCATGAGACACTGAGTGTACAGACTTGCTATCTGAAGTGTGTACAGGCTTTACTGAAGAGTGTTTAGACTTAGCTATCAAGCTTCAGGCAGGCTGTCTAAGGATGTATAGACTGTGCAGAGAGAGTGATACACTGGCTGTGCAGACAACACCCGTTGTACAGACTTAACCTGACTGTGCAGACAACACCCGTTGTACAGACTTAACCTGAGTAGATATGAAATGCATGAGTCTAAGTCTAAACATTCATAGAAACAAGGTTATGACATGCATACATTCATTGACTTATGGCTGTTATGAAATGCACCAATGCACACAGCCTGTTTGATGTAATGATACTCAAATATCACATATGCAACACAAACAGATTCATCTGCAGACACTTATGAAATGCACCAATGCACACAGCCTGTTCGATGTAATGATACTCAAATAAGATGTTCATTGAAACATTCACATATGCAACACAAACAGATTCATCTGCAGACACAACAGATGATGACTTATAGTGTTTGCTATCATCAAAATCATAGGGACACAACACAACCCGTCATGTAGTTACATACCCTGATGGAGCGTCGTCCATTTGCTTGGTGGGGGCTGGATATACTAGGCCACTTCCCCGAAGCTCATGGGAGGAAAAAGTTCCTCATAGTCGCAATTGACTATTTCACCAAATGGGTCGAGGCAGAACCATTAGGGAAGATTACGAGCGAAGCAACTTTAAAATTTGTTCTACGAAGCATCATCTGTCGATTTGAAATTCTGCGAGTCCTTACCACCGATAACGGCAGACAGTTCGCAAGCACGGCCTTCTAGGAGAAATGCTCGGAGATGGGGATCTGGAACCACTATACTACGGTGGGACATCCTCAGGCGAATGGGCTGGTGGAAAAAGCCAACAGGACACTCCTCGACGGCATTAAAACCCGGCTAGACCAAGCAGGCAACTCGTGGATAGATTCCATCCCGAGCATTCTATGGGTACACCGGACCACCGCCAGAGCTACCACGGGAAAAACGCCCTTCCACCTCGCGTACGGAGCAGAGGCAGTGGTCCCAGTAGAAATATCTAACCCCTCGCTATGGGTAGGACATTTTGATGAGGCCAGAAACAACCAAGCAAATGCGAGAAAACTTGGACCTAATCGATAAAGATAGAGCGTGCGCCCAAGTAAAACTTGTAGTATATCAACATAAGTTGGCCCAATACTACGACGCTCGAGTAAAGGAACAACACTTCCTCCTTGGATATATGGTACTATGTTAAGCAAGCGTATCAGACCCCAGGGTAGCCGCTGGAAAGCTTGCGTCAAATTGGGAAGGCCCATACAGGGTAACTGAAGCGCTCGACAAAGGAGCATACAAGCTGGCTACGCTGGGGGGCGAGAGATACCCAGGACATAGAATTCTATAAATCTCAGAATATTTTTGTTGAGTAGGGGATGGCGGATCTAGAGGGGAGGGGCAAATAGATCTGCCCCTCTTTTTTGAAATGCAGCCCTCTTTAAAGCTAGATAAAAAGAATTGCAGCAGAATATAACTAGATTAGCGTGGCGCACAACGATTCGCTTAGTAAGATGAATAAGTAATATAGATATTGAACCTAAGCATGTATCTATCACGAAGCAATCGCACGAGCAAACCATAACACAAAGGATTTTAAGGTGGTTCGGACTGAATCCCCAGTCCTACATCCACCCCTCACCAAATCCGGTGAGGCTCCACTAGTGCAACGCACTGAACCGCAAATCGGAAAGACCTCTGATTGCCTTCCTACTAACCACCAGTCGGGACGTCAACACCGTAGATCGGAGAACTTCCGATTACCTTCCTACTAACCACCGGTAGGGACGTCAACACCGCAGATCGGACAGGTTCCGATTGCCTTCCTACTAACCACCGGTAGGGACAATCTTTAGTTTCAAATGTTTGAATGAAATGGAAAGAGAACAAATATGAAAACACTCAAACAAGATATAGAATATGCTCAAAGAGAAGAGATCTTGTCTGAGATTACTGGAGCTTGAATCTGATGCTTCAATGGTATCTTCTTCCTTGTGAAAAGATCTTGCTTGGATCACCTTGAGTTGATGAAGAAGATGAAGGATGCAGATTTGATCTCCCTTGAGAATGGGCTTCTTTGGATCACCTTGAGATGATGAAGATGATGATGGTTGCAACTTTATCTTCACTTGACTTGGGGTTGATCTCCTCTTGAAGTAGCTTGAATCACTTAAGGATTTGATGAAGAACTTCTTCCTGGAGTACTGTTCACAGCTACAGTACTCGAACTCCTCTCCCTTGAACACACCCTTGTAGCCTCCTTTGATCTTCCCTCTTAGCCTTGCTTGCTTCTACTCTTCCTTGGAGGTTGCTGGATTGAGATATGAGCTTGAATCACCTTGAGTTGATGGAGAGAGTGTTGGATGTAGCTTTGATCTTTCTTTTGATCCTTTTGAGTTGATGAAGAGGTTTAAGGATGCAGCTTTGATCACCTTTAAGAATCTTGATTGCTTCTAGCTTCCTTGGAGGTTGCTTGCTTCAGATCTATGCTTGAATCACTTTGGAATAGATGAAGAACTTCTGCACGGAGTACTGTTCACGGCTACAGTACCTCTTCTTCCAACCTCCTTCTCTAGCTTTTCTTGATCTCTCTTTGATTCCTCTTGAAGCATTAGGGTTTCTAACCCCTCATGTGTTTGTTTTATACCATTTGAATGGTCCTTGGACATCCTCCAGACCAGATCCACGTTTTGTGGGTGATTGGATGACTTTAGGATTAAAGAAATCCAAGGAGAATGGCTCTTCTCGAAGTGGAAAACAAAGTCAACATTGATGGCTCGGGGCTGGCGGTCGACCGGAAGCTTCTGGCAGTCGACCGCTACTGAGAATCGCTGTAGAAATTTAGTCCCTGGAATTTTTGATCGACCTGGGGCGGTCGACCATTGCTGCCGGTCGACCTGGGGCGGTCGACCGCCAGTTCTGCAGTATGAGAATTTTCACGTTTGGCGATTCTGGTTGACCGGAATGACCTAGTCCTACAAAGTTGAAGTGTTAGCCCAATGAAATACTTCCAAATAACAATGACTTTAAGTAGATGTTTATTTCATACATTTGGGGGTTGGATTTCACTTGGTTTATGCATTAGAAACATCAAGACCATTTGAGCATGTTACCATGATCGGAATGAGAAACTAATGCATTTGAAGAGTGAACTTGTAAGTTATCAAACCAAGTTATCATTGTGAACCTCCATTATCATGAATGAAGTTTAGAGATGAGAGGTATATGAAATACCCATGGTGAGATTGATGGCTATGACAAGGTAAGAATCTTACCAATGGTACTTGACAGTAAATGACATATACCACCTATATTGAATGGTAGAGAGACAAGATGCTTATCCACACGTTTGGTTTGCTAGGCGACTGCCATGCTTGTCCATTCATTGGCTTATCTGTCATGAATAAAACACCACGTATGTCAGTCATATGAGAGTGAAAAATAACAATGACTTATAGTGTTTAGCCATTATCAAAACCAAGCCATTATCAAAATCAAGAATGTCCAATAGCTCAAATGACCACAAGATGATGTCGAATGACTCAAATGATCATAGTATGACTGAATTAACCACAGGGGCACATCATTCTCTCCCTTTTTGATGATGGCAACACTGTGAGTCATTATGTGGAAGTAATATCCAAGATGGCAAAGTTTATGACATATGTGACATTTGTAGCTCAAGATCCATGATAGTGAAAGCATGTGAATGCGGATACGTATGCATGAATGATCAAAGCATATGAATGCTATGTAATTATGCAAACCCATGCAATTATGTAAACCCCCATCAACATATGAAGACTCAAAGCTCGCAAGGTTCTCTCCCCCATGGACTCTCTCCCGTCCACAATTCACTCTCCCCCTTTGACAACTCACAAAGCAAAGGATGACTCACAACAAAATATTCTCCCCCTTTAACAGCAGCAAAAAGGAGGGATAGAGAAGCGACAAATGTCGGTGAGACCAATTCTTAAAGGAGCGGAGAGCAAGTCATTATATGCAAACCTGAAACATACCGCGAGCAACATATATGGTTCAG
Source organism: Amorphophallus konjac (assembly GCA_022559845.1). Taxonomy (NCBI): domain Eukaryota; kingdom Viridiplantae; phylum Streptophyta; class Magnoliopsida; order Alismatales; family Araceae; genus Amorphophallus; species Amorphophallus konjac. Next base: position 298,566,093 of record CM040119.1, read on the forward strand.
AGCTAATGAAATCCGAGATCATTAACAGAGTTCGAAAAGCTGCTACATCCAAGATTTAATAGAAATGAACCAAAGGTGCATATCATGGCAGTGTTTAACCTTCCCTTATCTTATATATCCATATTCAATAACTACAAAAGAAATAACACAAAAACTAGTATTGAGGCTAAATAATCATGACTAAAGCATGGAATTTTATGAGTTCAACAAATTTTATTTTCAATTTCTTTTGAATTTGAAGGCACATGACTCATATTTTATGAGCAATCAAGTCTAGTACATGCCTCCTAGCCGTAAGAATACACGTTGTTTAGACGCCAGTATCCCTAGGTATTTGGCAAGACTGACGGTTATGTTTCAGAATGAACAGAGATAGCAAAGTCACGTCATGACATATCCAATCTCATTTCTGTGATGAGAAGATATATTTCTCAGCAATTATGCCAGTGCTCTGTCTAGAGTCCAAATATAATTAAGATAGAGATAACAAGGGCACATCATGACATATCTTTCGTCACTTGATTTGATGACGTGACATATTTCTCCGTGCAATAATATCATTGCTCTGCCAAATTGATTTTCAAGAATTTCAGCTCATCAAGATATTTAAAAACAATACTTAGCTCTAGAGTATCACCAAGGTTGTCATGAAGTTTGAATTTTTAGATTTCAGGAGAGTCATTCAAGGCACAATATGTAATCTCTAGTTAAGGTCTATTAAAATCACAGAACATAGATGATTTCAAAAGATATATCAAGACTTCAAGAAAATCATTAAATCTGAACCATTTTCATTAGATGGACAATCATCAGTTCATATAATAGAAAGCTCTTACGCCGTAGTTCTGTCAGTCTCATGATCTCAAATCAGACTGTAAGACATGGAAGTTCAGATTGCAAGAGATTAAGAAAAGCAACAGGACTCCCTCTAAGGATATGCAATGAATGCACTCAAGGAGTTATGTTTGCAAGTGAAAAGATAATTGTTAAGGATAGGTTGACTAGAACCATGCAGGGGTTGACCTGATCAAACATGGAGTTGGCAGAAATGAAATGCATGACCCAACACGTGTGTACACTTATTAAATGGAACAGAATGAAGATTAAACAAATGCATGAATGCTGCAAAGAGACAACTCTCCCTTACTACATGGCCTATATGCGACAGTGGCACATAGTACTTGGCGAAGGTGAAACCTCACGCATATTGAGTGCTTCTAGACAAGCATAGCCTGCCTTTCCATACATCAACATTTAATATACCATGGCCATGCAAGAATGATGCTATGCTATGCAATGCATCATGATCATGAATTCAACGTGATTATGCAAATGAGTGTAGAATGATATGGATACATATATACAATGCATGGATACCAAACAGCACATAGCCAAAACAAAAAAGATCATCAGTTCAATTTTTATTGGCCTTGAGGTCGGCAAAGACCAAGCTCCCTTCTGAGTGTTTTAGACCTGTCATTACACAAGGGCCTGGTGAAGATATCAGCAATTTGATTTAGAGTATCAACAAAATGCAGCTCAAAGGTTTTCTTAACGACCTCATTTCTAATGAAGTGATGCCTAATCTCAATATGCTTGGTCCTACTCTAGGACTAGTTTGAAATCTAGCACAGAGGCAAACACTAAACTGGAAATCTGGCCGGGATGCAATCAAATAAAGCAAGGAGCCGATCATACCTCTATAGATTTTTGCATCCACTAATTTACCATTTTCATCCGAATCCAGTGATGTTGTAGTGCTCATAGGAGTTGCAATTATTTTACTGCTTGTCATGTTGAATCTTTTCAGCAGCTCCTTGATGTATTTGGCTTGACTTATGAAGCACCCATCTTCTCCTTGGTTGACCTGCAAATCAAGAAAAAATTAGAGTTATACCATTAGGCTCATCTCGAATTCGCTAGTCATGAGGTTAGCAAATTCCTTACACATTTCATATTTAGTAGAACCAACCATAATATCATCAATATAAATTTGAACAATCAAGATGTTCTTACCTTACTTCTTGGTGAAAAGTGTTTGATCTACCTTACCTCGTGTGTACCATTTCTCAATGAGAAACAAGCTTAGTCTCTCATACCAAGCTCTTAGTTCTTGCTTCAAGCCATAAAGTGCCATGTCTAGCTTGTATACAAAATCTGCATGGTTAGAGTGCTCAAAGCCAGGGGGCTACTCCACACAGACTTCTTCCTTGATCAAACCATTCAAGAAAGCACTTTTTACATCCATTTGATACAACTTCATTCTAAGGGAGCATGCAGCTTGATTTTAGATGTTGACTCCCACTGAAAGCATGCATGGGTTGGCAATGAACTATGCAGCCTAAGACTTATGTGAATGCACAATGGAATGAAGATGCTGCATGATGATTGCACATTTTTTTTTTGTTTTCCTAAACATGATTTGCATTAGAGTATATGAGATCACAAGATGATGCAAACACAAGTCATTCACAATTGATTTTGAACTGAATGCAACATGATGATGCCAATTGCTAGACTCCCCCTTTGAACAATGCTAACATGAATAACGAGTTGAAAATGCAGCCATGATATGCATCATCAAAACCAAAATCCAAGAATTTCATGTGGCTGATATCAGGTACCAAACAACTCATCATCACATCATCTTCATCTGCATAACAAGTTTCTCATGAATTAAACAGTTGAAATAATTGATCTCTGGTACACGGCGGAGGTTTTGATCTTAGATCCTTCTCACGCATAGTAAGATTTCTGGGAAAGCATGACTTGCCTTTCAACTCTAGACCTTTTAAAATACCAGATGTCAAGCAGGGTGTGAGTAATTAATCTATCTCATGTATTCATCTTCACACCACGAGAGATAAATCATCATTTCAAACAACCAATTCAGTTTGCAGAAGTTTATTGAACAAAATGGGCAAACTTATGATGCAGTATCTACATGTCAAGACTAAACATGTAAAATGATAAAAAAAAATATTTACATACCTGGGCCTTGAGCTTTTATTTACCTGACCATTCATTTCTCAGCTCCAAGGCATCCTACACCCAAAATTCTCATTTGGAATTTTTAGGTACCCAAGCTTGCTTAGGTCCTTGTGGGTTAGCAACATGTTTAGCATCTTGGCCCATCTTTTTCAAAGCAATCACATCATCCTCCCTCATTGTGAGGTAATCATATATCTCATGCCCATTTTTCCCACAATAGAAACAACACACAAAAGATTGATTTTTCTTTTTATGTTCATGTGCGTGTGCATGTGGACAATGCTTTTGTAGGCGAGCATGATTTTTACCTTTCATGGTATGAGGGTGATGTCTTTCTTTCAGATGCCAGCATTCCTGGTCAGTGTGACCAGTCTTACCACAATGAAAGCAGCGAAGAGAAGCATTTCTATTGAAGGCCATGGGGAGTGTCGACCTATCTAGATAGGAATGTCGACACTTCTGATTCTCCATGCGATTCTGCGCAGAGTTCTGTTGAGCAGGCCCTCTGCCAATGTTCACATGTTTCTTTCCTTGCCCTTTCACTTGCTGTCCTGCTCTAAGCTCATCATTTCTCAGGATGAAACAATCATGCACAGTGTGACCATGTCTACCACAATAATAACAATGGACATTCGTTTTGTGGAAAGCATGGTATTTAGCATTGGACATGTTGTGGTGCACGTTTGGACGAGCATGCTGAATTTTACTTTTATTTCGAGTAGTATGCCCTTTTTGGTGACCACAGGAAGTGGTGGCTTCTGATGAGCCAGAATCTTGGTCTTGGACAAACATTGACAAGAAATCATTCAAACCTTGTATTTCATTTTCAAGTGAAGAAATATGATGTTTAGATTCATCAAGACCCTCTTCGCATACTGCCAATTGCTCATTGAGCATGGCATTTACCACTTTAAGATTTTGATTTTCTTGTTCTAAAGCATGCAATGTTTTAGAGCAATCATCAATGACAGTCTTGCCTTTTCCAAGTGCAACCATATTTTCATTATGTTCTTCTTCATCTTGTTCAAGTTCAATTTTCTTTTTCAACAATTCTCTATTATCTTCTTTCAGAGAATCAATTAGATTTTGTTGCCATTCAATATCATCATGAAGACCCATATTTATCTTTTTCATGAACAAGCATTCTTTGCATGCAAAATTAGCAGAGCATGAGACTTCAATTTCTTTTAGGACCTTTTCACTTTGAGTTTCTGAATTTTTACTTTCTTCAATCAACCTCTCATCATGAATTAGCCCATCGGCCATAGTTTGATTATTAGAGATTGATTTAGGTTGATTTTGAAGTTTTATTACAATTTCTTCCAACCTAGTGATTTCATCATGAAGATTTTCATTCTCATCCCTAAGACATGTAATACTTTATTTATGCGTATCTAGATCAAAAGAAAGAGTGTCGTTAAGCTCTTTAAAAGCAGAACAATTTTTACAAAAAGTGCTTTCATTTTGGTTACTTTTCTTGAGATCCTTTTTAAAATTTTTATTTTCTGATTTTACCTTTTTGTATTGTGTAATCAACTCATCATAGGCTTCTATAAACTCTTCAAAAGTGAATTCCTCGAAGTCAGAGTTTACCTGTGATGAGGATGTATTGCTGGACTATTCTGCACGGTCGGCCATGAAGCATTCTTGTTCTTGTTCCTTCTCTTCATTGATTTTCACCAACCTGTCCAGTACTTGTTTGGCTGTGCTGCAGGAGGACACAAGATGAGTTAGTCTGAGATCAACCGTAGCTGTAATTAAGTTATATGCAGCAAGATTATCATTGTGTTTGGTCTCATGTTCGGCTGACCAATCAATTGAATTTGATGGCGGCTCATGAGGACCATCGTATATAAGAGTCCACAAATGTGGATCTATGGAGCTAACATAGATGAACATTCTCCCTACCCATGTAGAAAAATCTGAACCATCATAAATGGGCGGAGAAACCATCAAAGTATGTGTAGAATATGAAGCCATCTAAATAAAATACACCGGGATCTTTCCCTGCAGATCGTTGGATCTGGGAATGGCAGAGCCAGGCCCTGATACCACTTGTTGAGTAGTGGATGGCGGATCTAGAGGGGAGGGGTGAATAGATCTGCCCCTCTTTTTTGAAATGCAGCACTCTTTAAAGCTAGATAAAAAGAATTACTGCGGAATATAACTAGCTTAGCGTGGCACACAATGATTCACTTAGTAAGATGAATAAGTAATATAGATATTGAACCTAAGCATGCATCTATCACGAAGCAATCGCACGAGCAAATCACAACACAAAGGATTTTAAGGTGGTTCGGATTGAATCCCCAGTCCTACATCCACCCCTCACCAAATCCGGTGAGGCTCCACTAGTGCAACGCACTGAACCGCAAATCGGAAAGACCTCCAATTACCTTCCTACTAACCACCGGTAGGGACATCAACACCGCAGATCGGAGAACTTCCGATTGTCTTCCTACTAACCACCGGTAGGGACGTCAACACCGCAGATCAGACAGCTTCCGATTGCCTTCCTACTAACCACCGGTAGGGATGATCTTCCGTTTCAAATGTTTAAATGAAATGGAAAGAGAACAAATATGAAAACACTCAAACAAGATATAGAATATGCTCAAAGAGAAGAGATCTTGTCTGAGATTGCTGGAGCTTGAACCTGATGCTTCAATGGTATCTTCTTCCTTGTGAAAAGATCTTGCTTGGATCACCTTGAGTTGATGAAGAAGATGAAGGATGCAGATTTGATCTCCCTTGAGAATAGACTTCTTTGGATCACCTTGAGATGATGAAGAGGATGATGGTTGCAGCTTTATCTTCACTTGGCTTGGGGTTGATCTCCTCTTGAAGTAGCTTGAATCACTTGAGGATTTGATGAAGAACTTCTTCCCGGAGTACTGTTCACAGCTACAGTACTCGAACTCCTCTCCCTTGAACACACCCTTGCAGCCTCCTTTGATCTTCCCTCTTAGCCTTGCTTGCTTCTACTCTTCCTTGGAGGTTGCTGAATTAAGATATGAGCTTGAATCACCTTGAGTTGATGGAGAGAGTGTTGGATGTAGCTTTGATCTTTCTTTTGATCCTCTTGAGTTGATGAAGAGGTTTAAGGATGCAGCTTTGATCACCTTTGAGAATATTGATTACTTCTAGCTTCCTTGGAGGTTGTTTGCTTCAGATCTATGTTTGAATGACCTTGGAATAGATGAAGAACTTCTGCACGGAGTACTGTTCACGGCTAAAGTACCTCTTCTTCCAACCTCCTTCTCTAGCCTCTCTTGATCTCTCTTTGATTCCTCTTGAAGCATTAGGGTTTCTAACCCCTCATGTGTTTGTTTTATACTATTTGAATGGTCCTTGGACATCCTCCAGACCAGATCCACGTTTTGTGGGTGATTGGGTGACTTTAGGATTAAAGAAATCCAAGGAGAATGGCTCTTCTCGAAGTGGAAAACAAAGTCGACATTGATGGCTCGGGGCTGGCGGTCGACCGGAAGCTTCTGGCGGTCGACCGCTACTGAGAATCACTGTAGAAATTTAGTCCCTGGAATTTTCGGTTGACCTGGGGCGGTCAACCGCCAGTTCTGCAGTTTGAGTCTTTTCGCGTTTGGCAATTCTGGTTGACCGGAATGACCTAGTCCTGCAAAGTTGAAGTGTTAGCCCAATGAAATACCTCCAAATAACAATGACTTTAAGTAGATGTTTATTTCATACATTTGGGGGTTGGATTTCACTTGGTTTATGCATTAGAAACATCAAGACTATTTGAGCATGTTACCATGATTGGAATGAGAAACTAATACATTTGAAGAGTGAACTTGTAAGTTATCAAACCAAGTTATCATTGTGAACCAACATTATCATGAATGAAGTTTAGAGATGATAGGTATATGAAATACCCATGGTGAGATTGATGGCTATGACAAGGTAAGAATCTTACCAATGGTGCTTGACAGTAAATGACATATACCACCTGTATTGAATGGTAGAGAGACAAGATGCTTATCCACACGTTTGGTTTGCCAGGCGACTGCCATGCTTGTCCATTCATTGGCTTATCTGTCATGAACAAAACACCACGTATGTCAGTCATATGAGAGTGGAAAACAACAATGACTTATAGTGTTTAGCCATTATCAAAACTAAGCCATTATCAAAATCAAGAATGTCCAATAGCTCAAATGACCACAAGATGATGTCAAATGACTCAAATGATCATAGTATGACTGAATTAACCACAGGGGCACAACACTTTTATCAATAGAGTACGCCCTCAACATTCTAGCAAAGCATCACCAGCTTTATTCCACGAAGAGGTAAGCTATGGGTTCCCTAAAGGAGAGCTCCACTCCCCTTGAAAACAAGAAGGTAGCTTACGGGCTCCTTAGAGGCGAGCCCTGCTTTCCTTGAAAACGAAGAGGTAACCGATGGGTTTCCTAAAGGCGAGCACTGCTCCCCTTTAAAACGAAGAGGTAACCGACGGGTTCCCTGAAGGCGAGCACCACTCCCCTTGAAAACGAAGAGGTAGCCTACGGGTTCTCTAGAGGCGAGCACTGCTCCCCTTAAAAATACAGAGGTAACCTACGGGTTCCCTAAAGGTGAGTACCGCTCCCCTTGAAAACATAGAGGTAACCTACGGGTTCCCTAAAGGTGAGCACCGCTCCCCTTAAAAATATAGAGGTAACCTACGGGTTCCCTAAAGGCAAGCACCGTCGCTCCCCTTGAAAACGAAGGTAGCTTACGAGCTCCCTAGAGGCAAGCAATGCTTACCTCAGAAATAGTGGTAGCCTAAGGGTTTGTAAGAGGCAAGCACTGCTCCCCTCGAAAATGATATGGTAGCCTAAGGGATTCCAAGAGGCGAGCACCACTCCCTTGAAAACAAAGGTAGCTTACAAGCTCCCTAAAGGCAAGCACCGCTTACCTCAGGAACAAAGGTAGCCTAAGGGTTCCCGAGAGGCGAGCACCGCTCCCCTCAAAAATAATATGGTAGCCTAAGGGTTCCCGAGAGGCGAGCACCTCTCCCCTTGAAAATGAAGGTGGCTTACGAGTCTCTGAGAGTACCCCGTAGACTCAGAAAGATGGATGCACATGCGCAAAAAATGGGAAAGCGAAAGACCTACTTGTTCTCATCAACCCGCCGTGCAAAGGTCTTCCACAAAAAGGTACACACCAAGATAGTCCCAAGGCTAAGGAATTTTTATTGCTTTAGTAAAAATACAAACTGCCAAGTTCCAATGTGGCCGACGTACAATCATACCAAAAAATAAGACAAGCTAGAGCTATGGTAGCATGATGGTCGATCCAGTCCCTAGCACCTCGTCCGTCTGGTACCGCCTGTGTCAGGTTACCTGCCAGCGACCATGGAGGCGACTTCCGTAGGCAACCACCATTCGGCCCATGTGTACGGAGAAATGGACCAGCTGAGAAGTTGCTCACGAAGAGGCCTACAGTAGGAAAGGGGGCTGGACCCTCCACGCCTGAAGCCACGACCCTAGAAGAAATCGAGCACCGGGGGGCAGAGGAACAACGAGGCCAACACAGGCCCACCTACCAGCCATGCCTACAAACTGGCGCACGCGGCTGACTGTCTCGCCTGCCACCATCGACGAATGAGGAGCGCCTCCTCCAGTAAGGGAGAGCACCTCATCATACGCCAGCAAACCAAGGAAAATGATGGGAAAATAGCCACATGCCACAAGAATAAGGAAAAGATAAAAGAGAAGAAATTTTATTTGAAAGCAGGGGAGGAAGATTACAAAGAGGTTATTCGTCCCCTTAGGGATGGAATCTGTCTGGTTCAAGGAGCAAAACCCCTGCGAGAGTACATGTGGTTAACCTTCTCCAAATCCTCCAGCGAGCCATCCAACTATCCAACCCTGTATTGCTTAGAAACAACATGACCATTCTCCCCCGGCACTGGCTCAAGCTGCCACAGTGCCGACAAAGCTTCCGTCCAAAAGACCAGGAGCTAGCGAGGAGCCTGTAAAGACTCATCATCTAACGAAGTGTCAGACTCCCCCGACGACATCTTACAGAAACTCCCCCCCTCGAAGCCCAACGAACCAAAGATGGTTGTGAGGCTGAAACGAGGGCCACTATTAATAGAAGGGAGCAAAGTTCTCAGAAGTAAAGAGGACTCCTACAGCCTTTTCAAAATTACGAAAATCAAAGCAGTGGATCCTGAAGGTCGCGCCCTCTCAGGGTAACTCCCAAGACGACGCTCTGTATCCCCAGGAGATCTCAAAGCAAATGGAGAAATCAAGATCCGTAGCGAAAAGCCATAGATTCCAGAATTAGCGAGAAAAAGGAAATCCTTCCATTTCAAAAAACACAAGTTCTACAAAAGAAAGCCACTGCCCCAACAGAGCAGGAGGGAATACAAAAGAAGAAATGATGGGCACCCTCTCAAGGGCTCTCCCCGACTGCGACATCACATGACCCAGCCTCCTCGGACTCTCATTCAGTAGTAGTTTCCTCCACAGCCGAGACGTCAGCAGGTGCTCGCTCACCAGTGCTCGGCCCCGGGGCCTGCTCCTCGGCCCCAGCCTCCTCGTCACCAGCCCCCTCCTCGTCATCACTAGCCTCAGGGCCATAGGGCATCGATGGATGAGGAAGAGAGGGTACCGAGGTGCCAAGGTTCCCAGCCGTAGCCACGACGGTAGCCCTCTAACCTTCCTGGAAGCCACGATCGCCTGTCGGCCCAAAGAACTCACGGGCTGCTGTAGTCAACTTGGCCCGATAGGCCAAAGAAGAACGAAAGTTATCCACTTCTTCCTCACCAACAGTGGACATCGACGTGCGCAGTTCCGCCATTTGCGCCTCCACCTCCTAGGCCCAAGCCTCGATGGCTTGGTCCAGCGCCCCCAACTTGGTTGCATGGGCTTCAGCTATCTCGGCCAGAACACGAAAGAAGTCGCGGTCCAGCTCCATCTCGACGAGGACCCGCTCCACCTAGCTCAGTTGTTCTCGAAGCCCGGTGACTTCGGCCTTAGACCCTTTCTGGTGCCCCTCGAGCACCTCGCAGTTGGCCACCAATTCGGCTTGCACGGCCTGACTGGCCTCCAACTCCCGCGCAAGGCCGCCAAAGTGGTGCTTCCACAAGCCCAAAGCCCCATAAACCATGCATACACTCTTCATGGCAAGGTATGTCAGCTCTCCTTCGGCCCCAGGACGGAACACCCCGGTGCTCTCACGCCATCCGACACTCTTGTTGATAAGTTTGACAGCCGTCACGACACCTGCGTACGCAATCATAGTCTCCTCAGGTGGCAAATAGCAAGTGCGCGAGGCAATCTTGGATGGCGAGAGGCGAGCCGCTTCATCAGTAAGGGGGGCCTTGCCCTTATCACCGGCTTCTCCCACAGGGGTAGGCGCAAAAGGGGCGATCACAGGCTCCTCAGTCGACGACGGTGGAGGAGGAACCTCAGATGGAGGAGGAGCCCCAGACGACGACGGCGCCGGAGCCCGACTTCGGGTCAAAGCAGAGACTTTGCTCTTCTTCTTCGGGTGACGTTGGATGTCCAGTGCCACCAACTCGTCCACACTCAAATGGACGTGCCCACCACTAGGCATGGTGGACTCGAATTCGGCAGTACTGGCGACTCTCTCGGAGATGTCTCTCCAAGCACTTGACCCGCCACTGACTGTGGGAACCGCACCCGTGCTCACTAGCGGGATAGTCGCTGGTACTGATTGTTGGAGCTTCCCCGGAGCTAACGTGAGCATGGCCTTAGGGGCAACGATTGTCACTTGATCGATCCCCAGCTCGACATGATCCATGGGGCAAGGAGCACTCCGCGGCAACTTGACGATCTCGTACCACAACTCTAACGACTCCTGAGCCCCTATCAAGACAACCCAGAGAGAATTAATCTGGTTCACTACCAACAAAGATAAGGAAGGTCGAAGTTAGTACCCTAAGGCAATTGAGGGCTCGTCCCTAATTCTCGAAGCACCATCGGTGTCAGCTCAAAATCGACATTGAAGAGAGGAAAGTGGAGAAGAGCCTTTATCTTCTTGGTCTCCTCGGCCGAGGCTGAGGGCCGCCCATCAGCCCAAATAAGGCGGGGACCCGTGAACCTCTAGGGCCGCGAGCACCCGCCCTGGTGATATATACAAAGCGCTCTGTCCAACACTTGAGGTTGGACGCAGCCTCGGAGACACGGATAAGGTGTCGGTTAGGCCTAGCCTTGAAATAGGCAAAGGCGATATCAGAAGGACAATTCTAAAGATAGTAGAACTATCGAAAGAGAAAGACGGTCAGCTCCACCGAAGCCTTCCTGCACACTGAGACAAAACCACAAAGGATGTGGTAGGAGTTGGGGGAAAGTTCCCCTGGTTGCCGACCATAATAATGGAGGATGAACTCTATGAAAGGGTGAACAGGGAGGCGGGAGCCCACCTGAAAAGACGCTATGAAGACCCAACTGCCACCTGAAGGCAGACTCGATAGGTCATCATCGATGGCCAGGAAGATGATTTCAAATTCAGGGGGAATCTGGATGGTTTTCTCTAACCCGTGCACCACTGTATAAGCCACTAACGGCGGGGAACGAGGATGACTAGGGTCGGTGCCCGAGTTGCTCGACGCTTCACGCCGACCAGATCCAACCTCTTCAACAGAAGATGAGGGGCTTACGCGAGGAACTCTCCTACGGGGTGGCATGACTATAGAAGATGGAAAACACAGAGGAAGGAAGAAGATCCTCACAAGGCAAAAGAGGAAGAAGCCTACGACAAGCACGACAACCAACAAGAAGTGGATGGGGTCCTGAGGAAAACCCCACGTCGGGTCTTATAACCTTCCGCAACAGAACAGTGCTTCAAAGCCATAGGGTATGTGAAAAGGCATCTGTCATGGTTACGGTACAATCGCCAAGCACAGATGCCCATTCAAAGCTCGCGCTCCTAGACAATAGGACTCGCGTCATGATTACAAGAGTGGCTCCTGCCACCGCCAGGGGCGCCTTGCGTGCTAAGCATGCGACTGGGACCACCAGCCCCGATGGTACGAGGAGGCCACCCTCAAACTGACCCTCTCATGCTCGACTCTTAGCTCCCTGCAAAATGCTCAGCAACTGAGAGTAGGGGGGCTAGTGAGGAAGGTAAATCTGGCTCAGCCCAGAACCAGCCCGTTAATAATGAGCCCAATTCAACTCATGGCCTATAACGCGCCCCAGGGCGCCCGACTACTGCAGCCCATAAAGGAGCGGCCCACTACGACTCAGCATTGAATTTGACAACGCAGGAAGGGCTACGGCCCAGACACAACGATGGCTGGAAGAACCTCCGGCGACCGATGGTTACCCCCTACAACGTCAGCCTCGATCCCATAACAGGCGAGCATGCCCCACGAGCGCCGTAGGACTCACCCAGGGACCAGTCGACGCCGGGGTAATCACCCCCCAACGGGAAACTCCCGCCGCGATCGCGGGAGACGTTACTCCACTACTTACGCCCTTCCCTCTTAAGGGATAGGCCTCCCACTCAAGGACAACCCCCTATAAAAGGGACATCGATAGAGAAGACAGAACTACATGGTAGAACTTCTGCCAAAAGCTTTTCACTAAGAATAGAGCAACTGGTCCTACTACAGTGATAGAGAGGCCACACTATACTATGTCCAAAGAGAGAGCTCCTCCTACACAACCTTACCACGCAACGAGCACTCTCCGGGTTCCCACTGAGAGCGGCGAGCACTCGTTGTGAGGGCCTACACATCTCTCAGACCCTCTACTACTTCCTCCACATCTCTCTCTCCTCTGCTCTTCTCTACTCCTTTCTTGAAACCGTTGCTGACTTAAGCATCGGATGGTTGTCCCTTGGGATAATGCCTAGGACTCCTTCTGATGTCCCGTTCTCTTCTGGTGTTTGCAGACTTCCATGGGTGCCAGACGACTAGATTTCTGCCTCTACAATATCTTCTAACTTCCTACAAAATCCCGTGTTAAGAGATCAAGCCATCGAGGAGTTAGAAGTTCTAGAAGTCGTTGTTTCTACACAGAACGTGTAGGAACGCGAGCTCTCTTCTGGCGACAAATTCAAAGTCTAGGGACAATACCAGAGGTAGGTTTTCTCACGATTGGATTAAACAACTTGCTAGGAGAAAAAGCCCTTTACCCTTGCTCGATTACATCCATGATACACAGAGACTTTCATGTTTTTCTATGACTGTGCAAAAGGGTTTTTACTGTATGCTGTCCATGTAACCTTAAACAAAATCTAACAACTTTTTGATCATTACCCACGTTATCATGCTTTAATTTCATGATAGTATGCTTTCCCTGCTAGTTTTCTATTAGTTCTATCATTATATGCCTTAGAATAGGCTCTGCATGTCAGATGTTTGCTTCTATCTGATGTAGGCAGAAGGCGGTCCTGTAGAAACCGTTACTTTCAAGTGGCAGTCCTCAACGAACCACTATCTAGTTTTTATAACCAGGTCAAACCCGATTTATGCCCTATTACATATGATAGTAAGCATGCCTTATGTCATTTATTTTAACTCTTGATCATGTCATGAATTCATAGTTAGTGTTAGCATGTGCTTAAAAACTTATTTTTCATGTATGTTAATTCCATGCCAAATCTTATAGTTTTGTACTTAAAGAGGTTTCATGACTTGGTTACACCTTGTTTTACTTGTCCCTTCTCATCTTATATTTCTATTTTGGTTGCTGCATACATAGCCTGTACTCTGGTACGTAGCTATTAGTTCACATACACATGTCAGGAAACCCCCTTGGACTTGAGAGTCTCTTCGTCGGATATTCCTTTTATTGTACTAGGTTATCTTATTTCAAGGTCTCCGTAAGACACTACGAGCCTGGGATTTCCAATAGGACGCCGAGCTAGTTGTATTATAAAAACCCAAAAGTCTAGAGAGCACTTCGTGTTTTATGTGTTTCTGTGAATTGTCTTGATAGCAGCTAGGAGAAGACCACTACCTAAAGATAGTGGCCGGCCCATGAGCGCTACCTAGTTTCAGTCAGCAGATTTCTGGCCGAGTCGACATGTTCCTTCTCTTGCGTCGACTACACTCCTGATGGCGGTCTTGACTTGACCGCTACCTCAAGATAGCAGTCCTCATTGAACCTCGTTCTTCCAACATGTTCATTGCGTCGACCAAGTTTCCTTCCTACGTCAACAAACCTTCTGTGAACTATTAGATAGCGGACCCCACTTGACTGCAACTTCTTGATAGTGGTCCGATCATAACCGCGTTCTGTCAGCTTGCTACCCAACCCGAGGGTTGACCCAAGGGTTGATCTTGCTCTGTACTCAGGTGATCTTCTGATTATTTGGAACCCAAAACTTATTCACTAAGAGACTAATGAATCATATAAATTAATGAATATACTATTATACTGCCAGATTCCTTCTGTAGTATGACATAGTCATTAATTCTTTCTTGGCCTCACATGTTCATTTTGGTACGTTCTTAACTTGGTTGGTTAACATGAAACTTTTGTTTGAACTTGATATTATTGGCCGACTTTACTGTTATATCTCGTGGAAGTAGCTTGATTTATAACTTGAAGATGCAAGGGCGGGCATGGACGGTGTCCAAGGGCTCCATGCTATCCCCCTCGCCGGATGGCCAGAAATATACTGTAAACCATAGGATATGATGAATACTGGCGTCGCATTGCACTGGGAGTACTTTTTTTATAAATGGGTGAAGTCCATGAGGCTATTTTATGAAATTCACAGGCTTGCTAGTACATTCTTGTTATATGACTTTCTAGTGCATATCTTTTTTTAAGGTTATGAAACTACATTCTCGTTACATGCTAGTACATTCTCGTTATTTGAAAGAGCAAAACTTATATTCATGTTAGATCTTGATCATATATCTTGCACTATTTGTCCTTATCTTCATATCTTCATATCTTGTTTTTACTTTAGTTTATTCGCATGTTTTGTCGCACTTTCATTACTGCCTTTCCTAGAGCTAAAATGTTAATTACTTTAACACTGCCATCATGTTAATACGAAGATACCTACTAGGTGAGTGCGATCATTCCCTACTTTTCTAATCTTTTTCAGGAAATTCTAGTGGCTTAGAGTTTGAGTACTCAAGTGACGGGTCCGAGAGTAAATGATGAACGAGAGAAGCCATTGATGGTCAAAGTGTCAGGGGTCATATTGTAATTTAGGCTCCTTTACTGTAATAGACGGTGAAGTTGATCATGTTATGAAATCTTTTGTTTTCTTGAGTCTAGTTGTGTTAAAGAGAGTCAAGTGTCAATTGTAAACCTTTTATCATTATTATTTATTTATTTGAAGTTTTTGAGTATATGTTATGTTCACTCTTTTATGTGTGAATGTTGCGCTCTGATTGTTATTCTAGCTTGAGGCTTTATTTGCCGGCTGTTCACATTCCCGACTTAATTCTGCTGCATATCTCAGGGCGTGACAGTTAAGTGGTATCAGATCCTAGGGTTAAGTATGTCCTAGAAAAATGTCAAGTCATAGGTTAAGTCCAAGGTTTAAGGACCCACACCTATGAACTAGGAAGAAATTCTCTGAACCAATGTGAGATTGGGTAGAGCCGGGATGAGATAGTTTCTTGTAAGAATTAACCTCTAGGTTAACCCCCATAAATTCCAAAGAAAATGAAAATTTTTGTATTTTCCCAGTAACCCTAGTTTCCAAATGGCTGGCAATCATGCGAACTGGGAAGCCATGCAGCAAACTATTGCAGGCCTCACCCAGGCCCTCCAGATGGTAGCTCAAGCAGGCGCGCAAGCTGGGGCCGGAGATCTTCATCGGAACTTCCACAATATGAACTATCCACGGTTCTCTGAATCATCAAATCCTGACGAGGCAGAAAATCGGATAAACGAGATGGATCATCTTCAATGTCATGCAATGTACGAACTAGGAGAAGGTCCTACTTGCCACCTTTCAATTAAACAAGGATTCTCGTACCTGGTGGAAGGTCACCTCGGCACATCTCCATGTTGCACAACTTACCTGGGAGGAGTTCCTTGAACTCTTTCATGAAAAGTATTTCTCTGAACATTTCCGCGAGAGGAAGGCGGCGAAATTTGCCTCTTTAAGGCAAGGCATGATGTCCGTGGCCAAGTACGAGCTACAATTCTCTAGGCTCGCCCCGTATGCTCCACATTTGGTTAGTACGAAACTTCTCAAGACCAATCGCTTTATGGACGGATTGAGGCCCATCTTCATCAAGCAACTTGGGCCCCAAAATATCCGAACCTATACGGAGATGGTCCATAGGGGGCATTTATGTGATAGGACCCTTGAAAAAGTTGAGAAGTACAAGGGCAAGGGTGAGGAGTCTAGCCGCAAGCACGCGAGGAGAGGAAAGAAAGAAGAAAAGTTTAGTATCACGGGAACCTACAAATCCCCTTACAATAAGAAGAGGTCTCGCAATGGCACCAACAATGGAAAAAATAAAAAGAGGAAGGAAGAGGAAAAGCAAGTCATGACGGATTGCACGTTCTATGAGAAGTTTGGTGATTTGGCCGAAGAGTGCTGGAAGCGCCTCGGTGCTTGTCTTCGTTGTGGCAGCAGGGAGCATCGTATGCCAGATTACCCCCATATGAAAGAACAACCCTCCAAGAATGATGGTGGGTGTAGGTGATAGGCTCGTTTAAATGTCGTGATTGATGATGAATCCCTAAAGGAAGATGGTCTGAACGAAGGTACTATTCAAATTCATTCACATCTTGCCTTTGCATTATTTGATACTGGTGTTTTACATTCTTTTATATCCACTGCTTTTGCTAAAACTTTATGAATTTTACCTGTTGCTTTACCTTCGGACCTAGCTATCACTATACCTCTAGGTTCTGGAACCGAACTCCAAACCCACTACCCGAATAGTGAGGTAACTATAGAATGCCATAATCTTCCTGCAAACCTCGTATGCCTTGACATGGAAGGCTACAATGCCATTTTAGGGGTAGATTGGCTATGTGAACACTATGCCGACATTGATTGTCGCCATAGGTGAATTTCTTTCTATAAACCTGACTTTCCAAAGTTTTCTTTCCTTGGCATCAAATATAGAAAGCATCATATTCTCATTTTGTCTCTTCACGCTTGCAAACTCATTTCTCAAGGTTGTGAAACCTTTCTTGCTTCTGTGGTTATCACTGAGTCCAAGGAACTCATTGCAGAGGAAATTCTGGTTGTAAGAGACTTTCCTAATGTCTTCCCTTCCGAACTACCTGGTTTACCACCCGAAAGGGAAGTAAACTTCTCCATTGAGCTTATCCCTGGAGCAGCACCTACTTTGAAAGCTCCTTACAGGATGTCCCCCACAGAACTCTAGAGTTGAAGAAGCAACTCCAAGAACTGTTGGAAAAAGGTTTTATTTGACCAAGCACATCCCCTTGGGGTGTGCCGGTTCTATTCATCAGGAAGAAGGATGGATCTCTCAGGCTATGCATCAATTATTGACAATTAAATCAACTCACAATCAAGAATAAATATCCATTGCCGCGTATTTATGAGCTATTCGACCGGATCTCTGGAGTGGAATATTTCTCAAAGATAGACCTCAAGTCTGGTTACCATCAGCTAAGGATTAAAGAAAAAGATTTTTCCAAGGCTGCATTCCGTAGCAGATAAGGGTACTATGAGTTCATGGTTATGCTGTTTGGGTTAACCAATGCCCCTGCAGCTTTCATGTAACTAATGAATAATGTCTTTTGGCCTTATCTTGACCGATTTGTGGTCGCCTTTATTGACGACATTCTTATCTATTCTACGACCCAATAGGAACATGAAGAACACTTAAGGATAGCCTTGCAAACCTGAAGAGAACATCAACTTTATGCAGAGCTCAACAAATGTGAGATCTGGCTAAAGGAGGTTTCTTTCCTTAGCCATATTATTTCAAAGGAAGATATCATTGTGGATCCTTCTAAGGTGGAAGCTGTCAAGAACTGGAGCCGGCCAACTAATGCGACTTAAGTCAGGAGTTTTCTTGGTCTGGCTGGCTACTACAGGTGAAATATAAAGGATTTTTAAAAAATTGAAGTCCCTCTGACAAGACTTACCAGGAAAAAAAATCCATTTATATGGTCGAAGGAGTGTGAAGAGAGTTTCTTGACTCTCAAAGAATATGTTACCACCGCACCTCTTTTAGCACTATCTGTCAAAGGTGGTGGTTTTGATGTCTACACCAACGCATCAAGCGTTGGCCTTGGTTGTGTTCTAATGCAAAATAATAGGGTTATATGTTATGCTTCAAGACAGCTGAAGCGTCATGCGGAGAATTACCTGATGCATGATCTAGAATTAGCTATTGTTATCTTAGCCTTGAAGATATGGCGACATTGTCTCTATGGAGAGAAATTCACGGTATTTTCAGACCACAAAAGTCCAAAGTATCTCTTCTCTCAAAAGGAGTTGAATATGAGGCAAAGAAGATGGCAGGAGTACCTTAAGGACTTTGACTTTTCTATTCAATACCACCTAGGAAAGGCTAATGCTGTAGCAGATACTCTTAGCAGGAAACCACTGGTAACCTTATCAAGTCTCAGGAGAGGTATGATCAACCTTATAAAAGACTTTGCTAAATTGAATCTGGATGTCGACTCGGAGGATGAAGGGTGTATTATCGCCAACATCCGGTCACAACCTACCTTGATAGAAGATCTAGTAAAATTTCAAGAGAATGACCATGTACTAGTTGAGATCAAAGCCAATATTGATCAACAGCCAGATTTCTCCCTCATGACTAATGGAAGATTACTATTCTGAGGTCGGATCTGTGTGCCAGATCATGAGGAGACAAAGAAATTGATCATGGAAGAAGCCCACAGGTCAAGATATACACTTCACCCTGGTGAAACCAAAATATATCATGACTTTAAAAAAAAAATTGGTGGCCCAATATGAATAGAGAAGTGGCGGACTTTGTATCTCATTGCCTCACTTGTCAACAAGTCAAGGTGGAACATCTAAAACCTGTTGGGAAACTACATCCCTTGGAAATTCCCGAGTGGAAATGAGAGAGCATAGGGATAGATTTCATCATGGGTTTGTAGGCGCCGGAAGTGGTGCTGTGTGCGAAGGCGTGGTCACGTTGTGCATGGCCTCCCTCCGAACTATGCTGTCGCTACCTATAGTGCACAGATTAGAAAGAAAGGAATGGTGTGATCGCCAGAGGCTTATACCTGAGCCTCACAGGGATAGGATGATCGTGAATGCCTTAGGAACAGGAGATGTGGGTTCTTCCTATCCTTGCTCTCGGCCGGCCAAGAACGTGGAGCTCTGCGAGTCGATGACAAAGTTCCTATAAATTAACTAGCAAATAGAGATAATAGACCCATTAGACTATGATAGTGCAGTATATGCTCAAACCAAAGAGAGAAACATGCAAATGGGGGTGATCGTACCGAGAAAGGGGGCAGAAAGGGGGATGGCCGAGACTTTTGACCATCCACCTTCCCTATGTTTCGGATTGGGAAAACCTCTTTAAAGAAAGGGATCTAGGCAATTCTATCATGCATGAATGCAGTAAAATGGAAAGAAATACAGCAAGATGGAGAACAAGGAAGAAAGACGGGGTTTGCCCATCGACCAAAGGAAGGGCGGCGAAGTGTATGGCTGTTCAAAGGTGGTAGGCGGCCATGTCGATGGCCGCCTCCTACAACTTGACTCTCCTGCGGAAGAGCTCCTCGATGATAGGTTCTGCTGCTCGGGGAAGGTTGGGAAGGTTGCTCTTGTCCTCACATCTCTCTCTGGTTTACCGAACTGATAGAACCTCCTCCCCTCGAAATGTCCAACCCCCCTCTCAAAATATTTCGAATGGGGTTTTATATGTAGGTGGCTTTCCCTCCATGAAAACCATTCAAAAATTGAGTGCATATGAGGCTATGTGAGTCTCGAACTCCCCCAAGTGGGAGTAGTTTTGGAGGACGTGCCCAGAGTGAGTGGATCATGGAATTGACGGGCAGTTGACAGGAGGCGGCCAAGGTTCTGGCCGTCCAAAGGAGCTGGGCGGCCAAGTCGATGCCCTTCTTGAGGAGCTGGGCGGCCAACTGTCTGGCCGCCTAGGGATGTGGGCGGCCAACAGTCTGGCCTTCTAAGGGCCTGGGCGGCCAACAAGGTGGCCTTCCAAATGGATGAGGGCGGCCAGGCATGTGGCCTTCTAGCAAGGTAGGCGGCCATCCTAGTGGCCTTCTAGGGGAAGTTGGCGGCCAAGAGTGTGGCCTTCTTGAGGGTGTGGGCGGCCAACACCTTGGCCACCTATAACTCAAAAACTTCACCACCCCTGTAACCCCCCGCCAACTTACCACAAAGTTGGATCTACGAAGGGACAGGGTGAAGCCTACCTAAACAAGGATATGACCCCACGCTCTCAATCAACCAAGAGGAAGTGTCACTTCTATGGTGGCTAGACAAGGTCTACGGGATGTCTAAAATCAGGCGTCTACAAATGCCCCTCCGGAATGCCCAGTTTGCAAGGCAGCCCGGTGGACTAATAAATGTGTGTTTCGGTAAAGAAACAAGCCTAATAAGGACATCCCGCTCAAGGAGATTCTTGAGCTGAGATTTAGCTTCACATAAGAATGAACAAGTATAATATGACAAGGAGGTCATTCAAAAGGAGAGGAAGGAAATTTAATTTAAGAGGGTTTGTATCAGTAGTCCGTGGGACCCCCTAGCATAGTGCTGCGGGACTTGAGGGGACGATCGCAATCCAGCTCAAGGAGATACAAGACACCCAAAATAGGAGTAAGTGACAAAATCAGGATAAGGGAAAACCTTCAGATCTCAATATACTCATGGCGATCGCATGCAAAACACACTCTCGACTTGTCGACTCGGAGTGGAATAAGATAGTCAACAAAAAAGTGATGGAATTGAAGAACTTGGATGACTGACAAAAGGGGGATAGAGTCCAGGGCAAGTCAAGGGCAAACCCTTCTCTCAACCCTTGTTTCCTTCTTGTTGATTGATATATGCCATGCTTTTCTAAGTGCATTTTTTTTGTATGATCGACATTGGGACTAGAAGGGACCTATATGATGCATGCTGGGTTTAAAAGAGAAAAAACCTATCTAATGCATATCCATAGGTAATATTGTCTAGCTTTGGAAAGACGTCGGTCGAGAGTCCGACGAGTCCGACATCCCGAGGTCAATCATGAAACAAGATGGCCATCGAATAACTTAAGGAACATAAACCCCTCATTGTTTTTATTAAATAGGAACTCAAAGTTTATATGCTTGAAGTTATTAGCCTCCGAGCTCTATATAATATAGTATATATACTAGTAGGAGGAGGCGATGAAGAACAAATCCTGATGCTATATGACCTGCAGCTGCATAAACACACATTAGTGAAGTTCACAAATAAAATAAGCACACAAAGAGGAAGCATTCACCAAGGTAAGGGGAGTGGGAAAGCAAACATCATCCTTCTACTTTACGGTGGACCTAATGGACATAATTGAACTCCGCGGGGAAGGTCACCATGGCATAAGTACGTCCCCGGAGGTGATCACTCCCGATGATAGGGGGAGTCTATGCTAACTTCACCTAATATATCAATTGGCTTCATTAAGGTGTCTGGTTGGGGAAAGACTAACAAGAGGATAGTTCAAGCTCCATAGTTGAAGTCCATCTTGGACCCGCTGACATAAGTAGGACGTTTGTCCAATCAGGGGGATATGGAGGAAAATGGTATATATAATGCAACCAAGCATCCGCTGAAAATCAAGTGATATGAAGGTTTCATTTGCTTAGGACTCAAGTTGAAGTGCCGAGCTGGCGGAGTTCGATTTGCCATTAAGACTCATGGGAAGTGAAGGGACAAGGAATGCTCTTCCTCCCGACAAGGTAGTCAAGCATTTGGACTATCTTGGATGGACAGATGGGCGTGAAATTTGCCCCTAGTTTGTTTGTTGATAGCAGCGCATGTATAAATCCCCTGGTGGGATGGGATGAAGTAAGGGGAGTAGCCTTTGGAGTTCACAGTGGAGTAATGATGAAGGAAATGAGGTGGTTTGGTAGTGTGTGAGATGCATGCATCGAAGAGGCGCCCCTTTATTTTTTGGGTTTTTTTTGAATATTCAGATTTTTAGGGATTTTAACATATTTTAATTTTTTTGGTGGAATTAAATATTTTAACTTTTTATGGATTTTTGACATTTTATTTATTTATTTATTTTTGGGCCAACGTCTAGTAACTGCCCATGAGAAATTGCAACAATGAAGGAAGGATAGGCTCTTTCTACAACCTCCCAGGTATCCTGAGCACACATCTAGGTTGATTTCGGCCTCTAGACTCCTCGAATGATGGTCTCGCCAGTTAAGGCTTATCCTGATGACAATGCCGTCATGCCAAGCTTAGGCTCCTAGTTGCTTCCGACCATGGAGATACACCCAAAAGTTGTTCAAGGTAAATAATTTACCCGACCCGGGTCTATTTCCTCACAACTCTAGACGATATGAGATGGAACACCTTGGAACCTTAATGGTCAATCACGCGACGCTGACCTGAAAACAGACACCGTCACACCAACAGGTGACACGCATGCATTGGCCTAAGCTCGAGGTTGATGAAAGAAGACAGTAAAGGGGATGAGAACATTGACATACCAGAAACATGGAGATTTCTTTGTAGCAGAGGCTTTTGTTCTTTCGGGGTAGACAATCATATAGTTTAATTTTTTTGAAAAATGGCTACAAGCCGTCAACAGAGTTATATCCTTAGGAGTTCCTCTTGGATTCTAAGTCCTCAAAATAAAAAAAGAGTGTAGGGGATAAACTTCACAAGAGGATCGGCAAAGCTGTTAAAATGATGAGCTATGAGCGTGCTTAGTTCACTCCACCCTTTCGGTGATTTTGGACCATCTTCGGAACTTGTGGTGCTTTTGTATTGCCCCTTGAATTTGGATTTGATTTGTAGGGCTTTTTTATCTTGACCAGACATGGTCATGACCATACCTTTTCATTTGTTCCCTTTTGGGATTTTTCTTTCTTTTTTCCTTTTTTTGTTGACTTTGGGATTTTGGGAAATTTGCTCCCTTTTTTGACTTTGATTTTTACTTGTTTTTTTATTTTTTTATTTTTTTTTATTTTTACCTGCAGGGACACTGCTCTCTTCACATACTCTGGTCTCATTTTACAAGAGAAGGTGAGTCCTACTCTCACCTGAGGGTATTGTATTTCAGCTGCTGAGCTCAAGGCCTTAAGAGCGCCGACTGTCTTGATTGGTCGAGAAGAGAGGAAAAAGAGGATTTTGGAGTCTTCCAGAAATCTTTGGGATAGTTACCCTTTTTAGGCTGTTGCCATATTTTGAAAGCATGTGAGTGTGTGCATATTGCTTGCCCCTTGGAGCATTAGCTTAGCTAGATGGAATTCTCCTCGCTTCCGGTAGATCAGAGTCTTAACCCATCAGGACTTTAATGCAACCTAGCCTTATCATGCATGAAGGGATGGATATTGAAATGCATGGTAGATGCTAGACTGTTGATTTCTTTGATTTCAGAATTTTTTGTGATTTTGGGTATAAATTTTCTATTTTATTTTGGATTTTGGATTATAAACTATGTACAAGAGTTCCTATAGAGTGAACAATATCGTCTGGGCACTCTGTGGACTGCTGGATGGAAGAAGAGGAGCAATCCACCTCCCTGGTAGGTCGGAAACAAGGTTCAAGTGAATGGGAAGCAAGTACGTGGCTGTGGACATGGCCCCTATACCTACTATGATTAATGGGCTCTTTGACTTGAATATGTTTGGCCATAGGAGGCGAGTTAGATCGTTTCTTGTCTCCTAATAGTTTTATTGAATTCATTAAGGTAAACATTAAGATTTGAGTTAACAGGTTATAACTTTCGTCTAGACCTGACCAAAGTTGGTAAGGAACTCAAGTGCCCCTAACCTTCTTGTGTGGTGTAGCTAAAGGTTTGGACTCTTCTAAACCTGACCTATTATGTACAAGACACATGCCCCTAGCAGGGCTATTGATTGAAGTTGTATGATTAAGGATGGAGGATGAGGGTTCCTGAGCTAGGGAATCATGGTTTGAGAGTTTTGCCCCTAGAGTGGGCTCCTCAATGACATCTTTAGGCTTTTCTTTTTGGAATTGATCAGCTTTGAAAATGGAATCACTTTTGAAGGATGTGAATAAGAGGAATAAAAAAGGGAGGAGGACTAACAAAGTCGGTTCTCCTTTTGTTACATGAATTTCTTCTTGGGTTATCGAGTGGGACAATGATTCTTTAGATCCACATGTTCATGCTCATGGCATGTTTCTACACTTGCGATTCTCTCTTCCACAGGACAGGACTCCTTTACAAAGTGATCATGCAAATTCCACCTGGTTGATTCATTTTTGTTGACCTTTATTGGTTGACACCCTAATCCAAACCTCTCAAATGTTCCATTTTCCTCAATCGGCTCTTGGATTCCTTGTTCATCCTTTCCTAACCCTGCGCCAGATGAATAAGCCATCTTGGACATTATGTGCCATCCTATATGTTGGGGTTTCTCCTTAGGTATGGGTGACTCTAAAGATTCAGAGGATGGGGTAGATTTATGGACATCCAAGGTGGAGATGATGGGCTCCTCGCCTTTTGACATGATCATGGCCTGGTCCAACACCGTGGAAATGTCAGCCAAAATTTCTAAAGCAGGAGCAATCTGAGGGTTAGGGATATGTGGAGAGCTTGATTGGATAGTTGGAATGACATCTTGATTTATGAGAGTAAATCCAACATTTGATTAATCAAAAGGAATGGGTTCATGTTGGCGAAGCAGAATCAGAGCTAGATCAACTGGAGTTGGGGTCACAAATGACTCATCAACAATAGGTGCGGGTTCAAATTGAGTTGGCAACATGATTGGGGTAGGAGCTGGTTTGATTAAATCGAGAGATGATAATATCTCTTCCCACGAAGTGTCTTGGTGAAAAGTGGATGAAGTTGAGTGATCCTCCCCCATGAGCGGAGGAGAGACACCTTGATGTTGATGCCGACTAGATGATGTACCCTTAGGCGGAATGAGGACTAAGGGCCTTGCCCCTTCGGGTGGAATTGGAGTAGAAGGAGGTGTATCTTGGCATTGTCAGGGTGATTCACTCTTGGGGAGGATCAAGACCAAAGGTCTTGCCCCTTGTTCATGGCCAATCATGTTCCTTGTGTCCGAGCTCACTATGGATTTGTCATTCACCACTTCTTCCTTATCATATTGTCAATGTTGTCCTCTTTCCATTAGTCAAGATTCTTGATTGCCCCTAACCATGGCTAACCATTCCTGAGTATGGGACAGAACATGAGGTGATGGATGTAAAGGAATGAAATTTTGGATGTTCTCTATCCCTCTCATGGGTGCCCTGCGGTTTGCAGCAGCAACCTCATGGTTGGTGAGATTTGGAGGTTGACGGAAGGCATTGATATGATCATAGGAACTTGCCCCTTCCAAAGTCGGGACATCGCAATCATCAGGAAAGAATGGAAATGAGGAATTCTTGAGTTGAGCTTGGACAACATGCGCTCTTTTGTAGAGCTAAGCGATTGTGTGAAATTCGCTAAGCATCAAGATAGTACGGAGCTAAGGAGTTGTGTTGTTAACTAGAACAATGATAGCTTGAGATTCTGAGATGGCAATCTCAGACCTAGAAGCCATAGCTCTCCATTAATTAATGAATTGAATGAAGTCCTCGTCGGGCTTCATCTTTTCCATGATAAGATCCGCGAGAGTGGGAGCTACCCTAGCCATGTGGCCGAACTGAGCGATAAAATGCTCAGACACAATGTCAAAATTGATGAGATGAATGGCCAGGAGTGAAGAGAACCACCCGAGGGCCTCTCCTTCAAGAGATTTTTGAAAGAGATAAACTAGGAGGACCTGATCGTAAAGCCATTGATGAGAATAAGAAAGATGTGCATGTGGATCAGTGGAACCATCATACTTTTGATATTTGGGGGATTTGAAACCCGGGGGAGAATAAGCATTCAGAAGTTTGCAATAGTTAGCGAAGGAGTGAGGTTGAGGTTTAGGGAGACTTTCGGCAACTACTTGCCAAACAAACCTTTCCACCTCTTGTCAGGATATGAGATTGGATTGTTTAAGGGGTGCATTGACATTTGGCATAGCATAAGATGTCGGAGAGGATGCAACCCCTTGAGAATGAAGAGGATGGTTATGTTGACTAGGAACATGGGATGGAGTCCTATTGAATGAATTTGACATTGGAATTGGAGATGTCCTTGGAATGGGGTGAGCTTTGAGATGTGACCTTCTTTGAGAAGCTAGAGCAATCAAATGTTTAGGGGAGTATCGAGATAACACTCTAGCTAGCTCTTGGTCTTCCTTCGGGGAGATTGATGGGGTTTTGACATTGATGGACTCTTCATTTTGGGAGGGTGATTCTTCACTAGTTGTGCTTTGATGTGAATCAATTTGTGAATTTTGACACATCCCAATGAAGGCATTGGGTGTATATTCTATGGCATCAGGCCGGGTTTGTGTGTCATAAAATTCAAAATCATCCTCATCAACAACATGCATGTTAGAATAATATTGGTCCATTGTAACTCAACCTAATCAATTTTAAGGAAATTCAAGTGGAATTATAGGGTCAATTAGGATTGATTTAATTGCATACAGCAACAAGCATGTATTCAAACACATGCGCCCCAACAATTTAATTTAGGTTAATTCGGAGATTAGTCCAATTTGAATTTGTTCCCTCTTAGATGAGAATAGAGTTTTCTAGGGAATTAAAGGCCAAACTCCGGGATAATCCTAAGATAAATCTCACTCAAACCCCTTTAGGAAATCTAATAGGACTTCAAGGTACAACCCGCCCGGCGACCGTGTGGGAATCCATGGTTCGCGGGGACTCACGGAGGTTCCCAATTGAAAAGGACTAGTTACACCAGAGTGGGAATCCCCGGGTGAAGAGTCTAAATCAAAAAGAGGGTGTTCCTAATTCGTGTGATGCCGGCTCTTCCTAAGCCCACCCCGAACTCAACCTGCAATATTAGTAAAAATAAAACCAAAAATATGCAAATTAAAAGCTAATCTATGCAAACAGGACTGGAACGGAAGCAAAAACACGAACAGGGGAAGGCCAACTCGATGGCCTCTTAAGTGACTTGGGTGGCCAAGTATATGGCCACCTTGGTACCAAGAAGGCCAGGTCATTGGCCATCTAGGAGTTGTGGGCAGCCAGGTCTCTAGCCACCTTGGTACTTGGCCGACCAGAACCCTGGCCGCCACCTGTTTTGGCCTGCAGGTAGTCTAAATGAAAAACATGTGTAGTGAGCAATTAAAAATTAGATAAAAATGGGAAAAGGCTATTTGCTGGAAACTAAATGCAGTAGACTTCAATCTAAAGACTCACAATGAGCAATGAGTGTACCACCGTGATCGCCAGAAGGTTGTAGGTGCCGAAAGTGGTGCTGCGCGCGAAGGCGTGGTCACGTTGTGCGTGGCCTCCCTTAGAACTATCCTGCCGCTACCTACAGTGCATAGATTAGAAAGAAAGGAATGGTGTGATCTCCAGAGGCTTATACCTGAGCCTCACAAGGGTAGGATGATCGTGAATGCCTTAGGAACAGGAGATGTGGGTTCTTCCTGTCCTTGCTCTTGGCCGGCCAAGAACGCGGAGCTCTGCGAGTCGTTGACAAAGTTCCTGCAAATTAACTAGCAAATAGAGAGAATAGACCCATTAGACTATGATAGTGCAGTATATGCCCAAACCAAAGAGAGAAACATGCAAATGGGGGTGATCATATCGAGAAGGGGGGTGGAAAGGGGGATGTCTGAGACTTTCGACCATCCGCCTTCCCTATGTTTTGGATTTGAAAGTTCTCTTTAAAGAAAGGGATCTAGGCAATTATATCATACATGAATGTAGTAAAATGGAAAGAAATACCACAAGATGGAGAACAAGTAAGAAAGATGGGGTTTGCCCATTGACCAAAGGAAGGGCAGCCAAGTGTATGGCCATTCAAAGGTGGTAGGTGGCCATGTTGATGGCCGCCTCTTGTAACTTGACTCTCCTGCGGCGAAGCTCCTCGACGGCGGGTTCTGATGCTCAAGGAAGGTTGGGAAGGTTGCTCTCATCCTCACATCTCTCTTTGGCTCACTAAACTGATAGAACCTCCTCCCCTCGAAATGTCCAACCCCCCTCTTGAAATGTTTCAAACGGGGTTTTGTATGTGGGCGGCTGTCCCTCCATGAAAACCATTCGAAAATTGAGTGCATGTGAGGCCACGTGAGTCTCGAACTCTCCCAAGTGGAAGTAGTTTCGGAGGACGTGCCCGGAGTGGGCAGATCATGGAGTTGACGAGCGGTTGATAGGAGGCAGCCAAGGTTATGGCCGTCCAAAGGTGCTGGGCGGCCAAGTCGATGCCCTTCTTGAGGGGCTGGGCGGCCAATTGTTTGGCCGCCTAGGGATGTGGGTGGCCAACAATCTGGCCTTCTAAGGGCCTGGGCGGCCAACAAGGTGGCCTTCCAGATGGGTGAGGGCGGCCAAGCATGTGGCCTTCTAGCAAGGTAGGTGGCCATCCTAGTGGCCTTCTAGGGGAAGAGGGCGGCCAAGAGTGTAACCTTCTTGAGGGTGTGAGCGGCCAACACCTTGGCCACCTAGAGATCAAGGAAAAATATGTATATAGAACCTCAAAAAACTTTGCCACCCATGCAACCCCCTGCCAACTTATCGCAAAGTTGGATACGCGAAAGGACATGGTGGAGCCTTCCTAAACAAGGATAAGACCCCACGCTCTCAATCAACCAAGAGGAAGTGTCACTTCTATGGTGGCTAGACAAGATCCACGGGATGTCCGAAATTAAGCGTGTATTGAATTTGCCCAAGACAAGAGGAGGACATGATGGCATATGAGTGATAATAGACTAGTTGAAAAAATCCGCACATTTTTTTCCTATTAAAAGTCGATGTTCCGTGGATGTCCTGGCAACATTATATATGAAGGAGATTGTTAAACTACACGGTGTTCCTATCACTATAATATCTGACCGAGACCCTCATTTCACATCATAATTTTAGAAGGGTCTATAACATTCCTTGGGGACCCAGTTAAATTTCAGCACTACTT
Organism: Amorphophallus konjac; assembly: GCA_022559845.1. Lineage (NCBI taxonomy): Eukaryota > Viridiplantae > Streptophyta > Magnoliopsida > Alismatales > Araceae > Amorphophallus > Amorphophallus konjac. The sequence continues at coordinate 298,595,140 of CM040119.1, forward strand.
TTCATCCACAAACCGATGGCCAGACTGAAAGAACCAATTAGGTAGTTGAAGATACGCTCAGGTCATGTGCAATTGACTTTGGTGGAAGTTGGCACGACCACTTGCCTCTAGTCGAGTTTGCCTACAATAATAGCTTTCAAGCTATTATTAAAATGGCACCATTCGAGACATTGTATGGAAGGAGTTGCCGTTCACCTATCTGCTGGAATGAAGTTGGGGAGAAACAACTCCTAGGCCTAGATCTTGTCAGAGATACAACCGAGAAAGTAAAATATATCAAAGAAAGACTCCAGATAGATCAATCAAGGCAAAAGGCATATGCTCATATTAGAAGAAGAGACCTGGAATTCTAAGTGGGAGACCACGTGTTTCTCAAGGTTTCTTCGGGTCGTGGAATTCAAAGATTCGGCATTAAAGGCAAGCTTACTTTGAGATTCAGAGGCCCTTTTGAAATTCTTGAAAGGCTTGGCCAGGTCGCGTATCAGATAGCTATGCCTCCTCAATTATCTGGAGTTCATGATGTGTTCCATGTCTCGATGTTAAAAAGGTATGTTCATGATCCATTTCATATTATAAGTCATGATAATCTGGTAATACAAAAGGATCTGACGTACGAGCAAAGGCCACTCAAAATACTTGTTCGAGTGGTACGTCAGCTTCGAAATAAAACTATTTCCATGGTAAAGATCCAGTGGAGTAAATGCCTGGAGCAAGAAGCTACATAGGAGATGGAAGAAGCTATGCGCAAGAGATTTTCGGAGCTATTTAACTATAAGTAAAAGATGCACTCTCCAGTAATCCCATGTAATGAATTTAGGGACCAAATTCTTTTAAAGAGGGGAGGGTGTAGTAACCCTAGAAATTTTTAGTAATTTTCTGGGATCTTTAAGAAATTAAATAGATTATTTAAGTATTTAATAAGAATTAAAAGGCATAAATAGGCCTAAGTGGGCTTAACCATTCAAAGCCATTTAATTTAAAAGCCTAGCTACTACTTAAATAAATAAGTCCACTTAAAATGGGCCTTAAAACGATAAACGTAAGCCTTTTGGCCCTTAACCCTAGAAACGTAATAGGGTAATTTTCCTTAATTAAGAGGATAAATATAAAAAAATTAGGAGATAATTAGGAAGGAGTTTGAATTAAATTCAAACTCTAGCACCTAGGCAAGTCACGGTCTATCGTGCGACCGCCTTCTAGAGGTAGTGGTCCAGACCAGACCGCCACCTAGTTCCGTAAATGGAAACTGAGAAACCTAGGAAAGTCTGGATTTTTATCCTCCTAATTGCCAAGGTTCGACATGATCTGGCATGGGAACTTGTCTATGATTCTTGGGGGATCGAATTGACGCCCCATAGGACTCCTAATTCGACTTAAAACCCCAGCGCTAGGTCAATTCTTATAAATAGGGTCCATACTCGTCCTACGCGAACCCTAATTTTGGATTGCGTGGTACGCAGGTATAGTATCGTTATTTCAAGTTCATCTTTTAGGTTTATTTGTTTCCTTTAGTATCTTCTAACTTCCTACTAAATCCCGTGTTAGGAGATCAAGCCGTCGATGAGTTAAAAGGTCTGGAAGTCGCAATTTCTACGTAAAACGTACAGGAATGGGAGCTCTCTTCCAGTGATAAATTCGAAGTCTAGGGACAATACTAGAGGTAGGTTATCTCATGATTGGCTTAAACAACTTGTTAGGAGTAAAAGCCCTCTATCCTTGCTCGATTCTATGCACGATACACGGAGAATTTCATGTTTTTCTATGACTGCACAATAGGGTTTTTACTGCATGTTGTCCATGTAACCTTAAACAAAATCTAACAACTTTCTGATCATTACACATATTATCATGCTTTAATTTCATGATAGCATTCTTTCCCTGCTAGTTTTCTATTAGTGCTATCATTATGATGCGGGACGACAATGAGACTCGACTCGAACTTGTTGCAAACCTTGGACTCTAGGTGACGACGCGACCCAAAAGATGACGCGACTAGCAACGACACAACTGGTTCAGCACCGTATGTGGTTCCTGAAGAGGCAAGCATGCCCCAAACAAGAAGTACTCGCTCACAGTCCTCCCCAATGAGGGAAATGTGTTAGACTGTACGGCTGAGAAACTGGCATTGAGTCTCGGGCGGTCAGCTCACTCTCATGCTCGGAATGAGTCACAGGACAGGTCTCACACTCACAACTCACAGTGATGACTAAATTTTCACTAGCTAGGAAGTAAACTACTCACATGTAGTGGCATCTAGAACTTATACTAGCTAAGCAAATAAGACAAAAGTAGAGAGGCGAGTGTACCTCCATGCTCGGGGCGTGGGGAAGACGTCCCGGCCAAGTCCGTAACTCCCGGTACAATGGTAAAATTAAATTACAGCAGTGATTTTTTTATTGCCCACTCTATGGAGGGAGATAAAGAGCTACACGATAGCGCTAGGAGCACCAAACTTGGGTTGGCGGGCAGCAATGTGGCAGGTTTCGGGCGGTTACGGGCATCACGACGGTGTCGCTAAACCCGAGCCCACGGGTCAGAAAGCGGGCCCAGCTGTTGGGATAGCAGCGTCTGGGCGTCTCCTGGTTAGAGCGGCCGGTTGGAACGTCGCTGGGGTGCCCCGGGTGGATCCCTGGGAGTGGTGGTCGTCGGATCAGAGCCGGGGTATTTACTGGGATTTGACTCCCAGCACTAACCCGCAGCCCTACCTCTGGCTAGATCGGCGCGCTCCGAAAAAAATGACTGTCACGCCCAGCTCCGGCATCAGATCGGGACGAGATTAGCGCCGTTGAGAAGAGCACTCGGAGATCTTCAACATACTATAATTTCAGATCCATCCAACGGTCGGAAATGAAATGGGAAACTCGGCAACACGTTGACTGATTCTAGCTCGGATGGCAGATCTCATAGGGCAGAATAGGTTCTGCCTGACTTTTGGAATTGACTGAGAATAAAATGGTAGATCTAGGACTTGGGGATTTTTTTGGAGAGAGGGGGGGAGTGGTGATCACTCACGTAATTTTTTGTAATTTAATGACAAGGTTTTGGGGGTGGGAAAAATCAACTACCGAGTGGTTATCTCACAGATCTGCACTCAGGCAGACTATGGGAGGTGGAAATAAATTATTGGGAAGGGGGACAAACGGGATTTGATTTGCACGAAATTTTGAATGGGAAGAGAGAAGAACTGGGGAAACCAACCCTCAAAATCTTAGCTCGATCCAACGGTTGGATTGGGAGATACACCCTTTTCTTTGAGCTTCGGATCTGAAGGTCGTAGCTCAGGACAACAGCTCGGAAAGATGGATGTGGTGGCTTGATTGCGGCACGAACGGAGGCGGCGGCGGCGAAGATCAAACCTGGTATCCAGAGGAAGAGATAGAATTGGGAATCACTCCCAAAGAAGGGCTTCACACCCAGATCTTGCTGCTGCAAGGAAGAGGAAGGGGAAGAACAAGAAGAACAAGAGAGAGAGGGGGGCGCCCTTGGCAATTTCCAATATTTTTTCTGCATTAATTTTATCAAAATACAACAAGAGAGATCTTATGCTAAACCCTAGACCTAGACAAATGACTTAAGATGCCCTTTGTTAAGGGGGTATAATGGGGAAATGGGAGACAAGGTGGGATTAAAATAATCCCATAAGGGGACAAGAGAGGGGGCGCCCCTCTCTCCAAGTCCACTAAGGGGGCTTGGTTATTTAAGCCCCTTTGGACCATATTAATCCCCCCTTCGACCATAATAAATCAAAAATATAATTACTTGGTCAATATTCTCCCATTGACCCAATATTAAAACCCAAAATAATACAAACCAAAATACAACCCAAATACATATTAAATACACACCAAATATAACCAAATACGTACCAAATATAAATACGTACTAAAATATCAAAGCTCAGGTGGAGACTCTAGACTTTCCCCTAGCCACAAAGACGTCGGTGCCGACCGAGTTATGCTACGTGTCCGATATCGGCGGCTCGCTGAGTCGAGCCGAACTCTGGCTCTGGTGTCCTCACCACATTATATGCCTTAGAATAGGCTCTGCACGTCAGATGTTCACTTCTTTCTGATGCAGATAGAAAGCGGTCCTGTAGAAACCGTTACTTTCAAGTGGCGGTCCTCAACAAACCACTATCTGGTTTCTATAATTAGGTCAAACCCAGTTTATGCCCTATAATATATGATAGTAAGCATGCCTTATGTCATTTATTTCTGCTCTTGATCATGTCATGAATTCATAGTTAGTGTTAGCATGTGCTTAAAAACTTATTTTTTATGTATGTTAATTTCATGCCAAACCTTATAGTTTTGTACTTAAAGAGGTGTCATGACTTGGTCACACCTTGTTTTACTCGTCCCTTCTCATCTTATATTTCTATTTTGGTTGCTGCACACATAGCCTGTACGCTGGTATGTCGCTTTTAGTTCACATACACATGTTAGGAAACCCCCTTGGACTTGAGAGTCTCTTTGTCGGAAATTCTTTTTGTCGGACTAGGTTATCTTGTTTCAAGGTCTCCGTAAGACACTACGAGCTTAGGATTCCCAATAGGACGCCGAGCTGGTTGTATCCTAAAAACCCAAAAGTCTAGAGAGCACTTCGTGTTTTATGTGTTTCTGTGAATTATCTTGATAGCAGCTAGGAGAAGACCACTACCTAAAGATAGCGGCCGACCCATGACCGCTACCTAGTTCCAGTCAGCAGATTACTGGCTGAGTCGACCTGTTCCTTCTCCTGCTTCGACTCCACTCTTGATGGCGGTCTTGACTTGACCGCTACCTCAAGATAGCGGTCCTCGTTGAACTGCGTTCTTCCAACATGTTCATTGCATCGGCCCAGTTTCCTTCCTGTGTCGACTCACCTTCTGTGCACTATCAGATAGCGGACCCTACTCGACCGCTGCTTCCTGATAGCGGTCTGGTCATAACCGCGTTCTGTCAGCTTACTGCCCAACCCAAGGGTTGACCTAAGGGTTGATCTTGCTCTGTTCTCAGGTGATCTTCTGATTATCTGGAACCCAAACCTTATTCACTAAGTCACTAATGAATCATAGAAATGAATGAATATAACGTTATGCTACCAGATTCCTTCCGTAGCATGACATAGTCATTAATTCTTTATTGGCCTCACATGTTCATTTTGGTATGTTCTTACCTTGGTTTTGTTGCCATGAAACTTTTGTTTGAACTTGATATTATTAGCTGACTTTACTGTTATATCTCGTGGAAGTAGCTTGATTTATAACTTGAAGATGCAAGGGCGGGCACGGACAGTGTCCAAGGGTTCCATGCTAGCCCCCTCGACGGATGGCCAGAAACATACTGTAAACCATGGGGTTTGATGAATACTAGCATTGCATTGTGCTGGGAGTACTTTTTTTATAAATGGGTGAAATCCACAAGGCTATCTTATGAAAGTCACATGCTTGCTAGTACATTCTTGTTACATGACTTTCTAGTGCATAACCTTTTTCAAGGTTAAGAAAGTACATTCTCATTACATGCTAGTACATTCTCGTTATTTGAAAGGCCAAAACTTACATTCATGCTAGATATTGATCATATATCCTGCACTATCTTGTCCTTACCTTCATATCTTGATATCTTGTTGTTAATTTGGTTTATTCGCATGTTTTTTCGCATTATCATTATTGCCTTTCCTAGAGCTAAAATGTTAATTAATTTAACATTGCCATCATGTTGATACAAAAATAGTTACTGGGCGAGTTCGCTCATTCCCTACTTTTTAAATCTTTTTCAGGAAATTTTAGTGGCTTGGAGTCGGAGTACTCAAGTAACGGGTCCGAGAGTGAATGATGAACGAGAGAAGCCATAGGTGGTCAAAGTGGCATGGGTCATATTGTAATTTAGGCTCCTTCATTGTAATAGACGGTGATGTTGATCATGTTATGAAACCTTTTGTTTTCTTAAGTCTAGTTGTGTTAAAGAGAGTCAAGTGTCAATTGTAAACCTTTGATCATTATTATTTAATAAAGTTGAAGTTTTTGAGTATATGTTGTGTTCACTCTTTTATGTGTGAATGTTGCACTCTAATTGTCATTCTAGCTTGAGACTTTATTTGCCGGCTGTTCACGTTCCTGACTTAATTCCGCTGCATATCTCGGGACGTGTTAGTTAAGTGGTATCAGTGCCTAGGCTTAAGTAAGTCCTAGGAAAATATCAAATCATAGGTTAAGTCCAAGATTCAAGGATCCACACCTATGAATTAGGAAGAAATTCTCCGAACCCAAGTGAGATTGGGTAGAGCTGGGATGAGATAATTTCTAGTAAGAATTAACCTCTAGGTTAACCCCCATAAATTCCAAATAAAATGACAAATTTTGTATTTTCTTAGTAACCCTACCATCCAAATGCCTGGCAATCGTGCGAACTGGGAAGCCATGCAGCAAACTGTTGCGGGTCTCACCCAGGCCCTCCAGACGGTAGCTCAAGTAGGCACGCAAGCTGGCGCATGAGACCTTCATCGGAACATCAACAGTATGAACTATCCACGGTTCTCTAGATCATCAAATCCTGATGAGGTAGAAAATTGGATAAACGAGATGGATTGTATCTTCAATGTCATGCAATGTATGGACTAGGAGAAGGTCCTACTTGCCACCTTTCAATTAAACAAGGATTTTCGTACCTGGTGGAAGGCCACCTCGGCACATCTCCATATTGCACAACTTACCTGGGAGGAGTTCCTTGAACTCTTTCATGAAAGTACTTCTCTGAACATGTCCGCGAGAGGAAGGCGGCGGAATTTGCCTCTTTAAGGCAAAGCATGATGTCTGTGGCCGAGTACGAGCTACAATTCTCTAGGCTGGCCCCGTATGCTCCGCATTTGGTTAGTACGAAACTTCTCAAGGCCAATTGCTTTATGGACGGATTAAGGCCCGTCTTCGTCAAGCAACTTGGGCCCTAAAATATCCGAACCTATACGGAGATGGTCCATAGGGGGCATTTATGTGATAGGACCCTTGAAAAAGTTGAGAAGTACAAGGGCAAGGGTGAGGAGTCTAGCCGCAAGCACGAGAGGAGAGGAAAGGAAGAAGAAAAGTTTAGTATCACGGGAACCTACAAATCCCCTGACAATAAGAAGAGGTCTCGCAATGGCTCCAACAATGGAAAAAATAAAAAGATGAAGGAAGAGGAAAAGCAAGTCATGACGGCTTGCATGTTCTACGAGAAGTTTGGTTATTTAGCCGAAGAGTACTGGAAGTGCCTCGGTGCTTGTCTTCATTGTGGCAGCAGGCAGCATCATATGCCCGATTGCCCACTTATGAAAGAACAACCCTTCAAGAGTGATGGTGGGCATAGGCGGTAGGCTAGTTTAAATGCCGTGTTTAATGATGAAGCCCCAAAGGAAGATGGTCTGATCGAAGGTAATATTCAAATTCATTCACATCTTGGCTTTATATTATTTGATACTGGTGTTTTACATTCTTTTATATCCACTGCTTTTGCTAAAACTTTATCAATTTCACCTGTTGCATTACCTTCGGACCTAGCTATCACTATACCTGTAGGTTCTGGAACCGAACTCAAAACCCACTACCCAAATAGTGAGGTAACTATAGAAGGCCATAATCTTCCTACAAACCTCGTATGCCTTGACATGGAGGGCTACAATGCCATTTTAGGGGTAGATTGGCTATGTGAACACTATGCCGACATTCACTATCGCCATAGGCGAATTTCTTTCTATAAACCCGACTTTCCAAAGTTTTCTTTCCTTGGCATCAAATATAGAAAACATCCTATTCTCATTTTGTCTCTTCACGCCTGCAAACTCATTTCTTAAGGTTGTGAAACCTTTCTTGCTTCTGTGGTTATCATTGAACCCTCCACGGTTCTTTGGATCATCCAATCCTGACGAGGCAGAAAATTGGATAGATGAGATAGATCGTATCTTCAATGTCATGCAATGTATGGACCAGGCGAAGTTCTACTTGTCACCTTTCAATTAAACGAGGATGCCCGTACATGGTGGAAGGCCACCTCGGCACATCTCCATAATGCACAACTCACCTGGGAGGAGTTCCTTGAACTCTTCCATGAAAAGTATTTCTCTGAACATGTCTGCAAGAGGAAGGCGGCAGAATTTACCTCTTTAAGGCAAGGCATGATGTTCGTGGTCGAGTAAGAGCTACAATTCTCTAGGCTGGCCCCATATGCTCTGCATTTGGTTAGTATGGAACTTCTCAAGGCCAATCGCTTTATGGACGGATTGAGACCCATCTTCGTCAAGCAACTTGGGCCCCAAAATATCTGAACCTATATGGAGATGGTCCATAGGGCGCATTTATGTGAGAAGACCCTTGAAGATTTGGAGAAGTACAAGGGCAAGGGTAAGGAGTCTAGCCGCAAGCACAACATGAGAGGAAAGAAAGAAGAAAAGTCCAGTATCACAGGAACCTACAAATCCCGTGACAATAAGAAGAGGTCTCGCAACGACACCAACAATGGAAAAAATAAAAAGGTGAAGGAAGAGGAAAAGCAAGGCATGACAGTTTGCACGTTCTGCGAGAAGTTTGATCATTCAGCCGAAGAGTACTGGTAGCGCCTCGGCACTTGTCTTCATTGTGGCAGTAGGGAGTATCGTATGCCCGATTGCCCCCTTATGAAAGAATAACCCTCCAAGAATGATAGTGGGTGTAGGCGGTAGGCTCGTTTAAATGCCGTGATTGATGATGAAGCCCCAAAGGAAGATGGTTTGATTGAAGGTACTATTCAAATTCATTCACATCTTGCCTTTGTATTATTTGAAGCCGATGCTTCACATTCTTTTATATCCACTGCTTTTGCTAAAACTTTGCCAGTTTCACCTATTCCTTTTCCTTTAGACCTAGCTATCACTACACCTCTAGGTTCTGGAACCGAACTCAAAACCCACTACCCGAATAGTGAGGTAACTATAGAAGGCCATAATCTTCCTACAAACCTCGCATGCCTTGACATGGAAGGCTACGATGCCATCTTAGGGGTAGATTGGCTATGTGAACACTATGCCAACATTGACTATCACTGATAACGTGAAAGTTCATCGTTTAAAACACGCGTATCAATCTTAAAAATTTCAACTCGCACTAGATGAAAGTAAGATGTAATAAGGTAGTGAGAAGGGTCGAATCCACAGGGAAGAAGATATTTTTAAATTTAAAACCTTGGAGTCCTTTGGAAAATGTTTGTGATTTTTTGTAGCTCGAAGAGAATAATTCAACAAAGTACGGTTTTAACAATCAATTAAAAACACCCATGATTATGAGCCTATGCTATAGAAAATAATTGCATAAAGTGGAGAAGAAGATGTAGAAGGAGGGATAGAGGTAAGATGAACAAGATCTAGATCAAATGAACACTTCTTTCATTATCATAAAGAAGCAAGTACATGAAGTGCAAGACAAGCTTACAACAAAGATGTGACGAGATTACAATGAAGTAAAATGAAACTAAAGCAATAAAAATATAAGGTGCCAGAGGTGTGAAGATGGTAGCAACAATGTTGATGATGGCGCCATCCTCTCTTGGTCTTGGATCACGAACTACCTCGCGGAAGATGTCATCTATGCTTGGAGGAAGTCACCTTCGTCGTTGAAGCCTCTCTTGGAGGAGAATGTATGGGGTGAGGAGAGAGATCTAAAGAGAGGAAGGGAGAGGTCAAGGTGAACGTAAGGGAGATGGCAATGGTTTAGAAGAGAAGGGGATGATGATGAAGGAGAGATTAACTAAGGTTTCCTAGGTGAGATGGAAGAAGAAGAAGAAGGATTTAAAACATGGATAGTGAAAATTAGAGATAGAGCTTTGAAACGTTCAACATAACTTGAAAATCAAAAGGAATTAAAAGATGATACAGAAGAAAAAGTTGTAGAGCACTTAAAAACAAAGAACTTTCATGAATAAGGCCAGAGGAGAAAAGGGATGGACGAAGGAGAAAAATAGGGAAGAATAAGGAAGAATGCAGTCTGTAAATGCATAAGATAGAACAGTGAAAAACATGAAATAACTTGAAACCTAGAAAGAATTGGAAGATGATGCAGAAGAATAAGTTGTAGAGGACTTAAAAACAAAGAACTTTAGTGAAGAAAGTAAGAGGAGAAGATGTTGAGCAGTGGATAGCGGATCTAGAGGGGAGGGGTGAATAGATCTGCTCCTCTTTTCGATGAACACCCCTCTTTAAAGCTAGATAATGATAATAGCAATGGAATATAACTAGCTTAACGAAGGACACAATGATTTGCTTAGTATGATGCTTACGTAATATAGAGATTGAACCTAAGCATGCATCTAACACAAGGCAATCACACAAGTAAACCACAACACGTGAAATTTTAAGGTGGTTCGGATTGAATCTCCAGTCCTACGTCCACCCCTCACCAAACTCGGTGAGGCTCCACTAGTGCCACGCACTAAACCACAGATCGGAAAGACCTCCGATTGCCTTCCTACTAACAACCGGTAGGGAGGTCAACACCGCAGATCGGACAACTTCCGATTGCCTTCCTACTAACCACCGATAGGGACGATCTTCAGTTTCAAATGTTTGAATGAAATGGAAAGAGAATAAGATAAAAATGCTCAAACATACCACTCCTCAGCTTGGAAGGGAATATTACAAGCTAGGAATTGGATCCGAAGTCACTTAACTTATTCCATTTCAAATGGACATGGCACCAATCTTTGGTCTGATCCTTGGCTAAATGGAACTAGCATCAATAATCTGTTTGGAGATCATATTAGACAAGATCTGGAGCTGGCAAAGGAGACAACTGTGGCTACATTCATCTCAGGAGGAAAATGGAAGCTACCAACAGCACTTTCAAGGGAAATGGCAGATCTATGGGAAATTATACAGCAAGTTCAAATCCATAATGGTCAATCTGATGCAATCACATGGAAGAATAATATTCAAATAAATAAGGTAAGTCATATTTGGGAAGAGATACGACAGAAAGGAGATAATTTCCCTTACTATGAATGGATTTGGGCTAATCCAACTTCAAATATAGCTTCTCACGTTTCTTGGCAAGCTATCATTGATAAGCTACCAACTTCTGAAAACCTTCAAAAAAAGGGCTTTTATTTACCTAGCAAATGCACTCTTTGCAAACAGGGAAGAGACACTCAAGATCATCTCTTCTTTGAATGCACTTATACAAGTTGGGTATGGGGACAGATTCTACTAAGCTTTGACTTGCATAGAAGGCCGAGCATTGGATTGTCCAAGGAATTTCAGCTCCTACAAAACCAATTTCAGAATTCAGGGGAGTTAATCAAATTTGCAAGAATTCTGATCCGCATTGCCATATGGAAATTGTGGAAAGAAAGATGTATGAGAATTTTTGAAGATACATCCACTACCAAATCTGCAATTCTCATCCAAATTCTGGAAGATGCAAGAAGCTGCATGGAGTTTCAAAGGAAAAAGAAAATAACTAGAAGGACAAAGAATGTTTTTTATAGATTCATTTTAAATTCTTCTTAAGCTCTGAGTCTACAACCTGTGTGGTCCTAAGCACTACAGTTCTGCTTTGCAGACTTTGATGTACAGTTTTACCATCTAATACAAGCTTTACACTATTACCTATCAAAAAAAGATATAGAGATATGCTGAAATGAAATAGATCTTGTCTGAGATTGCTGGAGCTTGAATCTTCTTTTCTTCACACGATGTAAACCAGCAACAGAAGCTTCTTTCTTCTTTACATAGCTCTCTTCTTGATTAAACAACAATGGCTTCTTCTTCCTTGTGAAATGAGCTTCCTTGGATCTCTTTGAGTTGATGAAGAATGCTATGGATGTAGCTTTGATCACCTTTGAGAACCTTGATTGCTTCTAACTTCCTTGGAGGTTGTTGCTTCAGATCTAAGCTTGAATCACCTTGGAATAGATGAAGAACTTCTGCACGGAGTACTGTTCACGGCTATAGTATCTCTTCTTCCAACCTCCTCTTTAGCCTCTCTTGATCTCCCTTTGATTCAATTGATCAACTAGGGTTTCTAACCCTCTTGCATTGGTTTTATATCTTTTGAATGGTCCATAGACACCCCCCAGACCAGATCCACAGTCCATGGGAGATTGGGTGACTTTAAGATTAAACAAATGCAAGGAAAGGGGCTGGCCTCAAGGTGGAAAACAAAGTCAAACATTGCTGCATCGGGGCTGGCGGTCGACCGGAGGTAGGTGGCGGTCGACCGAAATTTTACAGGTTTGACACCATTCGTTGCTGTTATTTTCGATCGATCGGAATCCCTTGGCGGTCGACCGCTACTGAAACTTTCTGTAGCTTTTAGGTTGCTGGCATTTGCGATCGACCACCCCTGGGCCAGCGGTCGACCGCTGGCTGGGGAGATCTCGGGTTTCCCCGGTTCAGCCCTTTAATCCCTTTAGACACTCATTCACGTCTATGGCATCAAACTCAGCAGAATATTGAGGATTTATACTGAGTCTTTGACCTTGTGTTCTCTTGGCTATGCTTCATTGTGCATCAACTCTTTTATACCAAGTGTTGACTCTTCTTGAAGGGATTTTCATCCTTGCTTGGGCGCGATCATTAGGCTTTCACTTTTGCCATCTCCACTCCAGTCTTTGACATATCTGTCATGAAAGAACATCAAGTAGTTTAGTCATATTAGAGTGGGAAATATCAATGACTTATAGTGTTTAGCCATTATCAAAACCATGAATGTCGAATGACTCAAATGACCACAGGGGCACAACATTCTCTCCCTTTTTGATGATGGCAACACTGTGAGTTATTATGTGGCAGTAATATCCAAGATGGAAAATTTTATAACATATGCGACATGTGCAGCTCAACATCCATGATAATGAAAGCATGTGAATGCGGATATGTATGCATGGATGATCAAAGCATGTGAATGCTATGCAATCCCCCATCACATATGAAGGGTTTCTCCCTCATCACTCACTCCCTCATCACTCACACACAAAGTTCTCCCCCTTTGACTCTCTCCGTCTCACAATTCGCTTCCCCCCTGTGACAACTAACAAAGGCCGCACAAAGGATGGACTCACAAGGTACTATCAAGGTATTAGCGCACAAAGGACTTACATATGCAGATTCTCCCCCTTTGAAAATAGCAAAAAGGAGGGATAAGGTGGAGATGGTGACCAATGTCTGAAAGACCAGAGCTGAATAGGTGTGGAGAGCAAGCCATTATATGCAAACCTGAAACATGCCATGAGCAATATACATGGTTCAAAGCTAATGAAATCCGAGATCAACAATAGAGTTCGAAAAGTATCGGCGTGCATGTTTTAATAGAAATGAACCAGAAGTGCATATCATGGCAGTGTGTAACCTTCCCTTGTCTTATACATCCATATTCAATAAATACAAAGGGAATAGCACAAAAACTAGTATTGAGGCTAAACAAGCATGACTAAAGCATGGAATTTTATGATTGCAGCATATTTGATTTTCAGTATTGTGGACACTCAAAATTTTTGCGGATAGCGAGCGCATTCTAACTCCAACCATTTTGAAGCGGACGGAGAAAAAGAAGAAGGTTAGAAATGAAAGAATAAATAATGGTGAAAAAATAAAAAGAAGAGAAGAGAAAAAGAGTACAAAAAATAATATATATATATATAAGTAATATATATATAATTATAAATAAATAAATAAATAAAAAGGGAGGGCCCACCCCCTCTCTCTCTCTCTCTCCCTTTCTCTATCGTTCTTTCCCTTTCTTTTCTCCTCACCCGGTGCACCCGTATGTCCCTCTAACCGGTGCACTAGTTAGAGCCACCATCCGACACGCTTCTAGTGTCTTCTGCCCCGTGCACTCCCATGGCCCCCCCATCCGGTGCGCTCCTGCTGCCACCTCTGCCCGGTACATTTATTGTGTGCCAGATAATACCCAAAAAGCTGTGCTGGATGGCATACCTCCGCCTGTGCCGGACAACACCCACCGCTCCTCCATCTCCGTCCCCACCGAATAACACCTTAAAGCCTCCCACGGGATACCACTGTTTAACCCTTCTCTACACACACACACACTCTCTCTCCACTAGATTCCCGCCGTCCTGCTCCCTCGTGCCGTTGCTGTCCCCCGGCCCCATCACCATGGCCGCCGCCGGGGACGGGGTCCGTGGATATCCAGGGGATCATCTCCCAGGTGGGGGGAATATTGTGCACGTTTGCGAATGCCGTCGTGGCCGCGAACCCTGCAACTCCTGCCGCTGGCGGGCCCGATGTTGCAGTTGCTGTGCAAAAGAACAAGAGGCGATGGACGTGGATAAGCTGACTCACGGTGGCCACCTCAGCAACTTCGATAGAGAGGAGATTGGAGTCAATTAGATGGAATATAATGCAAAATAAAATCCAGCTGGTCCTATAGCTTCTACGGATTGTATTCTACAGTGGAGGCAATGGCAACTATTTCTGTTCTTCCCGCTGTTGGGTTTGCTCATTCCCATGGTCTCAAGGCTTACATCTAAGCTCATATTGTAGTGGAGCCTGAAGATCTGAAAACTCATGTGGCTTACGTGTGGGACAACACTAGAAGGTTGCTTCTTCCTTTTGCATTTACTATGATCAGATCTCCTGACATTGATATATGGTTGAAGCTTGATAAACTGTTGGAAGCCACACTAACAAGTGAAGTAAATAGAAAGGCATCCATCATTCAAGGGGTAGCACTTTGAGAATAGCTACATCTGGTTTTCGAAGGTGCCAGTTCTCAGACAGATGAGAAGAGCCTTCTCAGGCTCAGCCACTGTCCATTTTCACCACGCATCCGTATGTGGTCTTATATCTGGATTTAGTAGTTCAATAGTGAAACTGCTCAATGGGTTTACCTATTTATGACAATGAGGGATACCATTTCAGCTGCAACAAGGCTTAATACTGTTGGTCCTCTTGGTGCGTCAGTTCTGCAACACCAGGTTGCTAAAATTCCTGAAAAGTTGTTAAAGAAGTGGACGGGCCGTCTTGTTGAGGAAGCAGGGCCTCCCAGACAGTGGATATCAGCAAATTCCCGCTCTCCGGATGCTGCCGTTCGTGTGATCCGCTTCTGAAGCCACCCTGCAGTTGCTTTGATTCCATGGTGTTTCCCTGAGCTCCCATGGGGAAAGCACCGATCAACCCCCCCCATCCTTTCTGCAGCCACAGCACCCGGTGCACCCCCGCTGCCTTGTGAGCGGCGCACCGCCAGCAGCCGCACCACGGCACACCTCCTCTCCACCTTGGCACACCACTGTGCCGGATGGCCACGCACCGCACCGGGTCACGCCAACCACTGCCGCTGCTCCCTCCGTCAGCTACCCCTGCCTGTGATGGGACACCGACCAAATACGGTACTCTATTTTTTTACTTGGCTTCTGTCCCCCACCCAGGAACTCTCTGTCCAGATACACAAAGAGGCTATGGAATTTGCTTATGAAGCTAGGGTCAGAGTGGTGGTTGCTTATGGAGGAGCATCGATCAATCAACAGTCGCGGGAGCTGGAGAGAGGTGTTGACATTCTTGTGGCTACTCCTGGCCATTTGGTGGATTTGCTGGAGAGGGCTAGAGTGTCATTGCAGATGATCAGGTATCTTTGCCTAGATGAGGCAGACAGAATGTTGGAAATGGGCTTCGAACCCCAGATTCGAAAGATTGTTGAACAAATGGACATGCCTCAGCAAGCTTTGCGGCAGACAATGCTGTTCAGTGCAACCTTTCCCAAAGAGATACAGAGATTGGCATCTGATTTCCTTTCAAATTATGTTTTCCCTGATGTTGGGAGGGTTGGTTCAAGTACTAACCTTATCATCCAGAGGGTTGAGTTCGTTCATGAATCTGACAAAGGGAGCCACCTTATGGACCTTCTCCAGGCCAGGAAAGCTAATGAAGCTCATGAAAAGCAAGCATTGACTTTGGTTTTTGTGAAAACGGAGAAAGGAGCTGGCTCATTGGGGGTGTTGTCTATGTATGAATCATTTCCCTGCTACATCTATTCATGGGGATAGATCACAGCAGGAAAGAGAGTAGGCCTTGAGGTCTTCTAAGAGTGGCGTAACACTCATCCTTGTAGCTGCAGATGTAGCAGCAGGTGGGCTTGACATTCCGCATGTTGCCCATGTTGTCAATCTTGATCTCCCTAATAATATTGATAAGTACATCCACGAGTTGGGAGGACTGGGAGAGCTGGAAAATCGGGCCTCGTGACTGCGTTCTTCAACAAAAACAACATCTCGTTGGCAAGGCCCCTTGCTGATCTGATGGAGGAGGCAAACCAAGAGGTTCCTTATTGGTTGACTCGCTATGCAGCACGTCCCTCTTCTGGCGGCCAGGTCGACAGGGCCGTGGTGCGGCTCAAGAGCAAAGAGAGAGAGGGAACCTCGACCGTCTTGCGCACCGACGCCGTGGTGCTCGCCGTGGGACCGTGGTCTGCACGATTGCCATTACCAACTCATTGTGCAGGGTGGCGGGCCTCAAGGCACACAGCATCGTCCTCTGCCTGCAGAACCCGGATGCCATCACCCCGCATGCCCTCTTCCTCAGCTACGTCCCCTCATCTGGCACGCCTCTGGACGGTCTCCACCGGCACGCTCCAAACAGCCCTTGGCCGGCACACTCTCAGGGTGCTCCACCCGGCACGCTTGCTGCCCACTTCACCCGGCACGCCCCAAACGGGCATTGGCCGGCACTCTCTCAGGGCGCTCCACCCGGCACGCCTCAAGCGGGCTTCACAGCCCTCCACCCGGCACAGTTTATTTTCTTCTTCACCCGGTGCAGTCCAAACACCCTCCTGGGCCTTTCAACGGCACGCCCCTGCAAGCCTCCAGCGGCACACTTGCGAAGGCCTTCAACGGCACACCTGCGAGGCTCTCCAGCGGCACGCCTTCCTCAGCCCCCAACGGCACAGCATTCGGCCCATCCACGTCGGTCAACGCTTGTAGCCCTCGACTTGCAGCGAAGGCATGGCAGGCCCATACCTGCACCTTGCTGGGCTATCCTCTCCCCACCTACTCCCGTCCTTGGAAGTCGTCGGCCTGACCAGGGGTATAAGAACCCCTCACTCCGATGAAAAAGACACACACAGGGAGATGGAGAATACACAGAGGCCTACACGGACGAAGAGAGAAGAGAGAAGAGGAAGAAGAAGAGCTCGCCCGTCCAAGCTCGGCAAGCCCAGGAGGGCTCCAGAGAAGAAGAAGAAGCTGGAGAGAGAGAGGAAGAGAGTAAGAAAAAGAGAGAGGGAGAGAGAGAGAGGCTTCATGTCACGGGGAAGTGGGGAAGAGCAGGGAGCCATCGCCCCGACTCGACCCCAGCCTTCTCCTTGCCCCTTCCTTCTTCTCCCATCCTCTGGTTCCTTTTTCCCCCTTTGTTGTTTGCCTCAGATGTACTCTGCATTGTCTGACCCGTGGCCAGCCCCCCGGTCACTCCTTTTTATGAATGAGAGATGTTTCTTTTCTGGCTTTTTGTCATCTCTGTTAGCTCCCATTTTCACAGTGCGTTTGGTCGTTCGCTTCTTCCTTCCCTCTGATTCTCCTATCTGCTAGGCTACTCATTCATCAGGGTGTTATGGTGTCTACCCAATCCCATGGCTGGTATTTCTGGCCCGATGGCGTGAGGCCGTTCTCCCTCCTATGATTTTCGCAGTAGCGTCACCCTCTGGAGTTCTCCCCCCGATCCTGGGCACTATCTGTCTCTTCCCTTGAGTAGTTTAATCTCATCGTTACCATTCAGCGCCCTAAACCCCTCCATTAGCCAGAGTGCTTCCCATTCCGCCCAGACTGGCCCCTGACCAACACACCCTCTTGGTGCCTTTCCCAGTACGCCCCTTAAACCATCCCAGCCGGCACACCCTTAACCATGCTAGCCCGGCACACCCTTGTGCCCCTCAGCCCGGCACACCATGGCCACCCTTAGTCTGGCACACCTATCCAGCCTCCCATCCCCTTCTAGCCAGCGCACTAGCCACTAGTTCCCCCTTTCTTGCCCGGTGCACCTCTAGCCAGTCCTAGAGAGGCCTCCGGTCCGTCGTCTTTTCCGAGATTTCCAAAGTTTTATTAAAGGTGTTTCCGCTCTCGGGCGCCCACCTCCAATTGTCGGGTTCCGCCACTCCTTGTGGGCGCGTTCCCTTTATCTCCCTTACCATCCGGGTCAATGGGAGATGCTGCCGAATTTTCATCAGAAATAATAACATGTTAAGAGACAAAAGGAAGCGACAAACGAAAAAGGTAATAACATGTTAAAAAGGCAAAAGGAAGCAACAAACGAATGAAATGGACAACAGTAAAATGCTTCAACCAAGGTAAGGGAACCGCAATCAACACAAAGAGAACCGGACCGAACGACAATTAAGCAACTTGAACAACCGTCTTCCGGAAAGAAAGAAGGGGAGATAATCAAGAGGAAGGGGAAATGAGATCCACGTAGACGTTACAAAATCAAGGGAGAGAAATAGAAAGGAAAGACATAAGAGAATGGCGAAGGAGTGGGTCCCGTCCAGACCTCGCCCGTCGCACCGGCCCCTTGGGTCTTCACCGGTACAGCCCGCCTTGACCTTTTCCGACGCACTCCCAGTTTCATCCTAGCCGGCACGCTTCCTTGGCCTTTCCCCGGTGCACCTTCAACATCCCAACCCAGCACGCCCCTTTTGAGCCTACGCCGACACACTTCGGCCCCCGCCGTCGCTGGCACAGCCCTTTGAAGCCTTCCCTGGCATACCCTGTGCTCCGTCCCTGGCACACTCGGCCAAGCCCTTCACCGGTACGCTGCCCATCCTCTACCCGGTACGCCCGCCAACTCCCTCCCCGACACACTCTCTTGGCGCTTCTCCGACACACCCTAACCTACCCGGTACACCCTCCAGCCCCCTCTCCGGCAGGCTCTCCCTGTCTTCGCCGGTACGCCCCTCTTAGCCCCCCCAACGGCCCACTCTTCCTTCCAAAAGAAAATATGTAAAAATATATAATGATAATGATAATAATACTAATAAAAGAAAATAACAAAAATCATGATAAATAAATAAACCTGAACACATAATAAATAAATAAAAAAATGTGTAAAAAATAGATATATAATAATAATAATAAATAATAAAAAAATAAAAAAATCATCCAGAACAAATGCAAAAGGGGGAATAAACAACACAAGATTATATGGTAAAAACTCCAGATAAAGAAAATGGTAAAAATCCATATCACAGCCCCGTATTCCCCGGTGACTCGGTGTTAAAGGAACAATAACGCTGCCCCGACAGGCCGGGCCAGAGTCTCGGGAATTATCCTGACATGGCCACGGTCCGACCTCGCCCTGGGCCGACATTCCAATTAAACCAGATCCGTCTCCAGGCCCGGATTCTTCCCGAGCCACTATTGAAATTGCCGTGCTTTCGGCAGACATTTGAACTGTTTTATCCGACTTCCATCGTGTTTCTACCTGGGACCCTCGTCCGAATATGAAAGGGTTCGCGAGTGACCGACATGGTCGATGACTCGTATCCCGATGCGGGCTCTTGTGTGATTTATTCCTCCACACTCTTGCGCAATTAGTATTAATCCTTTTAGGCCGCAGGGCCCCTAATTTCGGCAATTAATCAAGGGTGTTCCCTCATATGTGGGATGTAAATGACGTCGTGACCTTTATGGCACGGCGGGATTCGGTCCCGACATGAACTACACAATCGTCTGATTAGTCAGATCGAGCACACCATGGGCTTCCGCGAAGTCTGAATAAATCCTTTTAGGCCGCAGGGTCCCTAATTTCGGCAATTAATCAAGGGTGTTCCCTCGTATGGGGGATGTAAATGACGTCGTGACCTTTATGGCGCGGCGGGATTCGGTCCCGACATGAACTACACAATCGTCTGATTAGTCAGATCGAGCACACCATGGGCTTCCGTGAAGTCCGAATAAATCGTCACTTTGTGACTGGCACGCCCACGCACTTAATAAAATCAATAAACGAATAAACCATAGATTCCAATTTAATAAAACAGTGCGTCCACAAGTCTGGCACCGGTCCACCCTTCATCTCTTTGCCGGAATCAGGGGCCCTGCGGCCCCCTTCTTGTATGACTAATTGCGCTATTTTTGCGAATGCAGAGAAAATCGCACTTTGACACCAAGGATGGCGACCACCTTCGGTTCCCAGCCTGTCGAGAGCCACGTCAGGGGTGGCTACCTCGCTGTCCCCCTCAACTTCGGGAGCTTTACTCCCGTGGTTGGCTTCCCCAACTTCCTTGGGGTGGCCTTCGTCAACATGTTGGACGTGAAGGCATCCGATAAGCCCAAGACCAACGCTCCCACCCAGGGAGTTACTGAAGCTGCTACAGACCGAGCCTCGGCCAGAAACAACAACATCTTCCCAACCGGGACGCTAAGCTGCAACGTGCACCACGTGCACCAGACTGCCGGCCCACCTCACCAGGGATCGACGTCTCACCGGAGGAGGCTCCGAAGGAACAATGCTGGCGCTACCCTGGGGCGCCGAATCTCCAGCTTCGGGAAATCCATGACCGTTGGGAGCGTCCGAGTCCACTTTGATGGACAGAGGTCTGAAGTAATTCCAGACCGCATCATACCAACCGTTCCAGTACAGAACTCATTCCAATTAC
This sequence comes from Amorphophallus konjac, assembly GCA_022559845.1. Classification (NCBI taxonomy): domain Eukaryota; kingdom Viridiplantae; phylum Streptophyta; class Magnoliopsida; order Alismatales; family Araceae; genus Amorphophallus; species Amorphophallus konjac. The sequence continues at coordinate 298,615,721 of CM040119.1, forward strand.
TGGCCCAAGAGAAGTCGGACCACTGCGGGTCCAAATCAAAGGGGAGGTTGGCCCCTAAGCCAATCAGTTTTAAGCAAACATGGGTGCCCAAGCAGCCACGGGCCCGGGCTCCAGGAAGAGAAGAGAAATAGAAGAGAAGACCCGAGTTTCGACCCAAGCTACCCAGAGGCTAACTCTCCAGCCCCGCATCCATCAGGCCGAGACTCACCCACATAACGAAGAACAAGGTGGGATGACCAGGCGAGGCTGCTTCACCCACAAAATTTTGGCACCAGTCAACGTGCCACGAGCTCTCATCCTCCTTGCTAAAGGGCGGAGTTATATTGTTCGGGCTGTCCGGGGGCACTCCCATAACCTCGACAGTACCACTTTGGGGATGCAGCAACCCCTAGAAGCTGCAAATGCTATGAGTAAAGTCCGGGGGTGATGAGCCGCAATACTCACCTACAATAGGGTTGTGGTGGCCGCCCACTGCGGGTCCTTGCCCGGGAATCATGATGATGTGGCACCAGTCCGTGCTGAAGAAATAGATGTAGGCCTAGTCACGATGGCTGTGAACGTGATCACGGCTGAAGGTGACGGTGGGAGAGCATCCGCGTCGTCTGAATAAATTCCAGCTGAAGAAAGAGGCGTCCCCCTCAACCCCTCCATGCATGACCCTGCAATGCTGAGGCTGCTGTAGGAATATCGACAGGAGATTGAACTACTAAAGAAGCAGCTAAATGAAAAGAATTCATAAGCGTCTACCGCCAAGCACCCCGAAGTCCCCTCTGAGACACAGGGAAACAATGGCCAAATCCTTGAGACTTTCCCACAGGCGACTGCGGCTCAACCGGCGCCTAACTACACAGGGGGCACTCCCTCCCAGCAACAACACACTACCACTACGGTGCAACCCCCAGTGCTCTCATACCATGGGATTGCCGTTACACCTCAGGCAACGGTGGCGACACCGTAGGTGCAGCAAGCCTACCTCCACCCAGGCCCGGTCGACCAGGTGATGGCGAGTAAAATGATGATAGATCGGATGATCGAAGAGAAGCTGGCCTACAGGGGCAACAATGATTATGCCGCTTTTGATGTGTACAAGGTACCTTACCCTGTCCACCACACTGCCAAAAGGCTACCTCCCGGCGTCAGCAAGCCGCCGAAGTTTGACAAGTTTGACGGACAGGGTCCGCCGAAAGAACACATAGCCTACTACATCAATGTAATGGGCGACTTGGCAGCCGACGAATCTTACCTGCTTAAGTTCTTCGGGTATTCCCTCACAGGACTCGCTTTTGAGTGGTATTCAAATTTGCCAGCTGGGTCCATTGACGACTGGCCAGATATGCAAAAGAAGTTCCGAGAACGATTTCACATTGCCGAAAGAGAAATAACTATGATCGAACTATATGCTTCCAAGTAGAGGTTTGATGAAACTGCTTTGGAATATATTAAAAGATGGCAGAATCTCAGCATGAGATGTAAGCGGCCGCCACACCAAGAAGACGCAGTGCAGATCTGCAAACAAAATTTGAAGCGGGAGATCCTCGAAAAGATGATTGGAATTGAAATCAGGTCCTTTGACCGACTAAACAATATAGTGGCAGAAATTGAGGCCTTCCTCTCCTTTGTCCCTGTGGCTTTGAGCCAGAAAGCTGAATTAGCCGGTAAACGGCCCGCGCTTGAAGAAGTTCATACAGTCGACTTCAGGGCATTCGAGCAGCAGAGAAATAAAGATGAAGGGGTCGTCGCCGGCCCTCCTCCGGCTAAACTTGCCCAACAACAAGAAGGGCCTCCCTTGCGGGCCAAAATGATGAAGCCTTACTCCTTTCCCAAGGAGAAGACATGGCTCTTATTTGAATGGGCCACTAGATACAATAAGGTCACCCTGATAGAGCCGAAAATGCTAGGTGATCTTAGAAGAAAACACGACCCCCATTTTTGCCCATATCATAAAATGCTTGGGCACTCCATTGAAGACTGTTATGTGTTTAAAGACATTGTCGAAGGTATGATCAAGAGAGGGGAGCTCCAGATGGGCGAATCTAGAGTGGATCCTCCATGCCCTCACGAGCTTCCCGACTTTAAAAGGGCTGTCAACATGGTGTCCATACATCAGCAGTTGCAAGATGACCCGGTGTGGGGGCATATGCCAACCGCCAAGGGGAAGAAGAAGGAAAAGTCAAAAGACAGAAAAAGAGGCGTTGCCCTCTCTTGTAATACATTATCGACCGGCACGAGCCGAACGACTGAAGAAGTAGAAGATGAAGAGATATGCTTCGTGCCGACCCAGGTGACTCAACCCGAAGCTTCCACCTCCCGCTATGCCAATCGGCCCCGAGAGGAGTGGGGGCACTCTTTGCTGCCTCATGAAGAAGTATGCCATCATACTCCCTCATGCACGGGCGTGGGGGCAAGAATATCAAGCTCTCAAAGATTGAACGTGTCTGATCACGAATCCATAAGAATGATGGTCTTGCCTGAATTCGAGGCGGGGGGCAGCATCTCTTGCTCCTGCCAACTTGAGCCCACTCTTATAATGGAGTTACGCCAGGAGCTCGAAATAATGAAGAGAAAAATGGGAGAGATGGGCTTAAACCCACCCAACCCACACCTGGATCCGACAGCTCCGGTGACAATGAATAAGCCAAGTGAGAGGCGAACAGCCGAAACGAAGCCGGTCGAGGGAGAATTTACCGAGGCAAAATTATATGAGACCGGGCAAAAGGACGATGGGTCCGCCCCAGGCTATATAAGAAGAGTGGGAGACCCCCATGAAAGATGCAGGAGCCCTCCGAATTGCGAAGACATCATTCGGAGATGTGAGAGAAATCTGAAAGATGAAATCCTACAAAGGGTGATGGACATCAAAGTCAGAACCTTTGAACAGCTAAGTGAGCTGGCAGCTGATGCGGAGGTTTTCCTAACAAAGTATTGCCCGGCTACTACTACCCCGGGCCGAGAGAACAAACTAGCCGGCAAGCATCTGGCGCAAATGGGACTATGCATCTCAAATTCTGGGGCTTTCGAACCACAACAGAAGCAAATAAAAGGGGCAGCCGGGGTTCCTCCCATTCAGCCTGCTGAACAAGCGCCCTCACTGAGGGACAAGATGAAGAAATCTTATTCCTTCCCTAAGGAGAAAACTCAAATGTTGTTCGAATGGGCCCGTGCATGTGGCAAGGTTGTCCTCCCGGAGCCCAAGAGGTCGAGCGATGCCAGATGGAAAGATGACCCTCAATTTTTCCCTTATCACCAATACAGGGGGCACCCGATTGAGGATTGTTATGTGTCCAAAGATATCATTGAAAGCCTGATTCGGAAGGGCGAACTACATATAGGCGAGCATAGAGTGGACCCGCCGCGTCCTCACCAAATGCCCAGCCTCAAAAGGACGGTCAGCACGGCTTCACCATGCCAGTTGAAGAGCAATGTACTCTGAGGGACATCTCGAGCTCCATGCATTACGGTGGAAGCCAAAAAAAAGAACCAGAATATAGGTGGTACCCTATTCTGGGGGCAAATGCTGAAGCAGATAGAGACAAAGCTGATCGCAGCTCGTCAAAGATGATGTGCTCTCACCCGTCATGACCCCTCATAGGTCATTTCACGAGGAAAAGAGACAGCAGAATACGCAACAATTCCGAAGCTCTTGGATTATCAGCCTTTGGGGTCGACAGCTCCTCAACCAACATCCCAACCATCGGTGATCAGACCGACAGTTGTTTGAAGGTATTCAAGAATGTTCAGGTTTTGTAATTATTGACATTTAAGCCGACAGCTTCCTAATCATCGGCATTTAAGTCGACAGCTTCCTAATCATCGGCATTTGAGCCGACAGCTTTCTAATTATCGACGCCTAAGTCGATAGCTTTTAACTATTGGTATTAAGACGATAGCTTTTCAATTATCGGCCCCTGAGCCGACAGCTATTCAATTATCGGTTTCCAAGCCGACAGCTATCCGTTTATTGGTTCTTGAGCCAACAGCTTTTCAACCATCGGCTCTTAAGCTGACAGCTTTCTAATTATTGGTTCCCATGCCAACAGCTATCCAATTATTGGCTCCTATGGCGACATCTTTTTAATCATCAGCCCCTCAGTCGACAGCTATTCAATTATCGGTTTCTGAGCCGACAGCTATACAATTATTGGCCCCCATGCCAACAGCTGTCCAATTATCGGCCCCTGAGCCGACAGCTATTCAACCATCGGCCCCTGAGCCGATAGCTTCCTAATTATCGGCTACTAAGCCGATAGCTTCTCAACCATCGGTATTCGAGCCGACAGATGTCGAATTAATAAACAATCCCGCCTTCGGCCTTTGGCCACCCAAAAAGAAAAAACCTTTCACTTTGGTCTGGATCCTTCCTCGGCCAGAGAACAAAAAAGAAAACAACAGCTGCCATAAAGTTGGCGTCATGACCTTCCGTCTAACCCAATGAACACCATACCTTGACCAAAGCTGCTATCTAAACAAAAATTATTTCCGGTTAACACCGATTCTTCATCCTACCGGGATCCACAACAAAAAAAAACATAAAACAAAAATAACAAAAAAACAACAAACAAACAAATAAATAAAAAACATAATAAGAAAATAAGAAATTAATAAACCAATACAAAAACAACACAAAAAAATAAACAAACAAATAAAAAACACATAATAAACAAATAAAAAAATGATAAAACAAACCAACAAAATGAGACCAGATAAAAAAGAGAAGAATACACAAAAATAAATAAATAAATAAAATAACAAATAAACAAACAAGCAGAACAAATAATAAAAAAACTCTTGCATGGTTGTGATTTTGAATGCTTACACTTGCATGTTTGCCTGTAATATAGCATAATACACTTTCCTTAGATATTCTAGGATTGAAACTCCTTGAATAAATAACATTGCCTTAACTCTGGATAGGTGCGTGACATGTCGCATCCTGAGGGGGAAAAAAACCAGCTTTGGTGAATGCACACGTCGGGGGGAAGAGTCATGGCTATGCCGTTAGCAGAACTCACAAATTCACCTTAGACAAACTCCTACACTCCGCGCATAATGTGAATCAATAAGCTTTGACCATTGGGATTTCAGGTTTTCCTCCTAACACTCTATGGACGCTCTAATGTCTGCACTCACACGGAAGGCAATCGTGAGGAAAAAGCTGCCTGCCCCGTTAAAAAAATAAATGAATAAGTGGAATGTGGATCCAAATAGCCGGGAATCCCCACTGAAACAAATGAGCAGACTCGCGCGAAATGGTGAAGCAAATTCTTTTAATGTGAATCCGAGTACACTGAAACAAATGAGGAGACTCGCACGAAATGGTGAAGCAAATTCTATTAATGTGAATCCGAGTAGCCGGGAATCTGTTGAGTTATGATTTTGATGTTTGTTGGCGTTATGGTTTTGATGATAACTAAACTTAATGTGTGATTGAGTGATGATAACTAAACTTATGGTTGATTGCACATTCATGTTTAAATATGTTTGAGATGATAAATGGCAATGGTACATGGTCTTGATTCATGCTTGATTGAATTATTTTTACAAGAGGCAAGAGGTTTCATAACCTCTTTAATGTGAACAAGCATGGTATTAACCTTAACTATCTTGCTTGCAGGATCAAACATGACAGTCACCTGGTGAACTAAACTTGTGGATAAGCACCCTGCTCCTCTACAATCCAAACAGGTGGTATATGTCATTTACTATCAAGAACCATTGGTGAGACTCTTACCTTGTGTATCTCATGCTTAGCATCGATCTCACCTTGTGTATCTTATGTATACACCTCTTTCATGCACATTCAACATGAAACCCTTCTGGCCATCGTGCGCCCTCGCCCGCGGATCGACCTGCGCGGTCAGGTGCCCGGTCAGGTCGTGGGGATCAAGGGGGCAACGCCCCTTGCGGGGGTTTCCAGGGGCGGAGCCCCCGGAACAAACTTTGATAAATGCTCAAATGGTTTGCATGAACTTCAAGCATTTATCATAGGGATGTTTAAGCTATAGTTCTAATCAACTATCCATGTGTTTGCAGGTCAAAGACTCAGTTGACACCTTCAAGACTATCAAAGTCGATGCCACAGATGAGAATGGGCTGCTAAAGGAGTTAAGCGGTTGAGCTAACGGCTTAACGGATTGAACCGGGAATCCCGGGGGTCTGCCCAGCTGGCGGTCGACCGCCAGCATATGGGCGGTCGACCGCCCCTGCCAGGAACCCACTGCCTGCAGCTCTCTCAGTGGCGGTCGACCGCCAGCCCAGTAGCGGTCGACCAGAATTCCCAGGGATCATCCGTTTACAGGTTTTTCAGTAGCGGTCGACCGCCAGAAGCTGCAGGTCGACCGCCAGCCCCGAGCTGCCCACAATTGTTGACTTTTTCCACTTCGAGAAGAGGCCTTCTCCTTGTAATTCTTTAATCCTAATGACACCAAATCACCCACAAAATGTGGATCTGGTCTGGGGGATGTCCATAGACCATTCAAGGGCTATATAACATCTCATTTGGAGCTATAACCCTAACTATCCAAGAGATCCAAGGGGAGACTGTCCAAGGAGGAAGAAGAGGGTACTGTAGCTCCGTGAACAGTACCTCGTGCAGCAACAATCTTCATCCAACCTCAAGCCATTCAAGGTAGATCTGAAGCCAACATCCTCTAAGGAAAAGAAGCAAGCAAGGAAGCAAGGATTCAAAGGAAGATTGCTCAAAGAAGAAAGAAGAAGAAGCAAGCAAGCAAGCAAGTAAGCCATCCAAGGGGATTCAAGTGGAGATCAAGAGGAGGTGTTCAAGTGAAGATTGAAGATATGTTCAAGATCCGTAACATGCATTAAAGGGGAACCCAAAATAGGAGTTTTCTAAACTAAGCCTCATCATATTTATGTTTTTGGGTATTGTATTTATGTTCATCATAAACTGAAGAATCTGTGTGTGTGTGGATCGTGTTAGATCCGTGGTCGTGTGTGTGTGTTGTTTTCCATTCGTGTGTGCGTAGATCTTCCTAGATCTATGTGTGTGTGTGCGGATCTCTTAGATCCAGTTGTTTTAGTGTGTGGTTTGTTGCACTTGTCGCAGCGTGTGTGTGTGGTAGTGATCCGGTTGTCGGATCGTGTTGGAGTTCATCTCTCTCTGTGTGTGTGTTGGAGCTTGTCTCCGTGTGTAGTTTGGGGCGCGTCCCCGTGTGTGTGTGCAGGTGTCGTCCTGCGTGTGTGGTTGGAGCGTCGTCTCCGTTTGGGGATTTATCCCCGAGTGAAGCCTCACCGAGTTTGGTGAGGGGTGGACGTAGGATTGCCGTCCTGCATCCGAACCACCTTAAAAACCGCTGTGCATTGTGCTTGTATTGTGTGGTTTGCTCCATTTCCTCTATCTCCATTCTACATAAACGTTAGTTTAAATTGTTGTTCTGGTTTTATCTTCGTCTCTCTTGCTTAATCTATATCTTATCATATAAAGTTTGTTAAATCCAATTTGTGTTCAAATAACTTTGAATCTCCTAACTAGCTTTGTATCACATATTTTATTAAAGGCCAAAAGTTTTCCTAAAATTGGTAATCACCCAATTCACCCCCCTCTTGGGTGTCATTGATCGCGGGACTTCAGAATCCCCACTGAAACAAATGAGGAGACTCGCGTGAAATGGTGAAACAATTTTAATAAAGATGAATCCCAGTAGCCGGGAATCCCCACTGAAACAAATGAGAAAATTCACGTCGAACGGTGAAGTCTACAACCAAAAAATAGAATAAATAAGGGGGTTGTGCGAAGCTACCGAAAGTCGAGAACCAGAAATGAAGGTGCGGGCGATAGAGTAGTCCTTGAGTATTACTTAGAAAGCCTACATATCCCTATATTCAGGGTTTATTGCTCACATGCCTGCACCCCCATGCCACAGAGAATTGTCTCGGGTGAATTGTAGTTTTGACTATGAACATAGGCTATGCGGTGTCCCTGTTGCGTGTGCGCACCCCCTTTAGATGTGTTTCATGAACTGCACCTGGTCTGTGAGTTATAGGCATTGTCCCTATCCTATCCCCGATAAAGGGGAATTACCTTATATGTACTTACATTATGCCTGCCATGATGAATGCCTGCATGCCTGTGCTTGGGCAGAACAAGGATAAATGAAATAAATAAAACGGATGAATGAATAAAAGAAGGATGAATAATAAGAGATGAGTCATAAAAAGGGTTGAATAAACTAAATAATGATGAAATAATAACAATAATAATAATAAAGGAGTGAACAAAAATGAATGAACAAAATGAATGAAAGGAAAAGAAATGAATGAAAAGAATGGTGTTGATAAAATACATCTTTTCAATTATCGGCCTCTGAGCCGACAGCTACCCAATTATCGGTTTCTAAGCCGACAGCTTTTCAATTACCGGCCTCAGAACCGACAGCTTTTCAATCATCGGCCTCAGAGCCGGCAACTTTTCAATTATCGGCCCCTGAGTCGACAGCTATTCGATTATCGGCATCTCAGCCGACAGCTACCCAATTATCGGCTTCTAAGTCGACAGCTATTCATGTATTGGCTCCTGAGCTGACAGCTTTAAATTATCGGCCTCATAGCTGACAACCTTTCAATTATCGGCCCTTGAGCTGACATCTTCATAATTATCGGCCTCTGACCCGATAGCTTTTAGATATATCGACTTCTAAGCCGACAGCTACCCCCCCTTTATCGGCCCTTCAGTCCACAACTTTTCAATTATCGGCACCTGAGCCGACAACAATTCAATTATCGACCTTTGAGCCGACAGCTCTACAATTATTGACCTCTAAGTCGACATCTATCCAATTATCGGCCCCTCAGCTGACAGCTATTCAACTATCGATTTCTGAGCCAACAGCTTTCCTCACCATCGGCATCCATGTCGACAGCTGTCCGGAGTCCTTCAAAAAAAAGAAGAAAAAAAGGAAGAGAAGAAGAAAAAAAAGAAGAAGAAAAAAAGAAGAGAGAAGAAAAAAAAAGAAGAAGAGAAGGAAAAAAAAGAAGAAGAAAAAGAGAGAGAGAGAGAAAAAAGAGAGAAAAAGAGAGAAAAAAGAAATAAAATGAGGATGAATGATAGTGAGCTACACCCGCAGGCCCCACTCGTTCGTCCCTCCCTCTCGACACCTGCGGGTGGGGGGCATTTGTGGACACTCAAAATTTTTGCGGACAGCGAGCGCATTCTAACTCCAACCATTTTGAAGCGGACGGAGAAAAAGAAGAAGATTAGAAATGAAAGAATAAATAATGGTGAAAAAATAAAAAGAAGATAAGAGAAAAAGAGTATAAAAAAATAATATATATATAAGTAATATATATATAATTATAAATAAATAAATAAAAAGGGAGGGCCCACCCCCTCTCTCTCTCTCTCTCTCCCTTTCTCTCTCGTTCTTTCCCTTTCTTTTCTCCTCACCCGGTGCACCCGTATGTCCCTCTAATCGGTGCACTAGTCAGAGCTTCCATCCGGCACACATCTAGCGTCTTCTGCCCGGTGCACTCCCATGGCCCCCCCATCCGGTGCGCTCCTGCTGCCACCTCTGCCCGGTACATTTATTGTGTGCCGGATAATACCCAAAAAGCTGTGCCGGATGGCATACCTCCGCCTGTGCCGGACAACACCCACCGCTCCTCCATCTCCATCCCCACCGAATAACACCTTAAAGCCTCCCACCGGATACCACCGTTTAACCCTTCTCTACACACACACACACACTCTCTCTCCACTGGATTCCCGCCGTCTTGCTCCCTCGTGCCGTTGCTGTCCCCCGGCCCCTTCACCATGGCCGCCGCCGGGGACGGGGTCCGTGGATATCCAGGGGATCATCTCCCAGGTGGGGGGAATATTGTGCACGTTTGTGAACGCCGTCGTGGCCGCGAACCCTGCAACTCCTGCCGCTGGTGGGCCCGATGCTGCAATTGCTGTGCAAAAGAACAAGAGGCGATGGACGTGGATAAGCTGACTCACGGTGGCCACCTCCGCAACTTCGATAGAGAGGAGATTGGAGTCAATTAGATGGAATATAATGCAAAATAAAATCCAGCTGGTCCTATAGCTTCTACGGATTGTATTCTACAGTGGAGGCAATGGCAACTATTTCTGTTCTTCCCGCTGCTGGGTTTGCTCATTCCCATGGTCTCAAGGCTTACATCTAAGCTCATATTGCAGTGGAGCCTGAAGATCTGAAAACTCATGTGGCTTACGTGTGGGACAACACTAGAAGGTTTCTTCTTCCTTTTGCATTTACTATGATCAGATCTCCTGACATTGATATATGGTTGAAGCTTGATAAACTGTTGGAAGCCACACTGACAAATGAAGTAAATAGAAAGGCATCCATCATTCAGGGGGCAGCACTTTGAGAATAGCCGCATCTGGTTTTCGGAGGTGCCAGTTCTCAGACAGATGGGAAGAGCCTTCTCAGGCTCAGCCATTGTCCATTTTCACCACGCATCCGTATGTGGTCTTATATCTGGATTTAGTAGTTAAACAGTGAAATTGCTCAATGGGTTTACCTATTTATGACAATGAGGGATACCATTTCAGCTGCAACAAGGCTTAATACTGTTGGTCCTCTTGGTGCGTCAGTTCTGCAACACCAGGTTGCTAAAATTCCTGAAAAGTTGTTAAAGAAGTGGACGGGCCGTCTTGTTGAGGAAGCAGGGCCTCCCAGATATTGGATATCAGTAAATTCCCACTCTCCGGATGCTGTCGTTCGTGTGATCCACTTTTGAAGCCACCGTGCAGTTGCTTTGATTCCATGGTGTTTCCCTGAGCTCCCATGGGGAAAGCACCGATCAACCCCCCCATCCTTTCTACAGCCACCGCACCTGGTGCACCCCCGCTGCCCTGTGAGCGGCACACCTCCAGCAGCCGCACCACGGCACACCTCCTCTCCACCCCGGCACACCACTGTGCCAGACGGCCACGCACCGCACCGGGTCGCGCCAACCACTGCCGCTGCTCCCTCCATCAGCTACGCCTGCCTGTGATGGGACACCGACCAAATACGGTACTCTATTTTTTTACTTGGCTTCTGTCCCCCACCCGGGAACTCTCTGTCCAGATACACGAAGAGGCTAGGGAATTTGCTTATGAAGCTAGGGTCAGAGTGGTGGTTGCTTATGGAGGAGCATCGATCAATCAACAGTTGCGGGAGCTGGAGAGAGGTGTTGACATTCTTGTGGCTACTCCTGGCCATTTGGTGGATTTGCTGGAGAGGGCTAGAGTGTCATTGCAGATGATCAGGTATCTTTGCCTAGATGAGGCAGACAGAATGTTGGATATGGGCTTCGAACCCCAGATTCAAAAGATTGTTGAACAAATGGACATGCCTCAGCAAGCTTTGCGGCAGACAATGCTATTCAGTGCAACCTTTCCCAAAGAGATACAGACATTAGCATCTAATTTCCTTTCAAATTATGTTTTCCCTGATGTTGGGAGGGTTGGTTCAAGTACTAACCTTATAATCCAGAGGGTTGAATTCGTTCATGAATCTGACAAAGGGAGCCACCTTATGGACCTTATTCATGCCCAGAAAGCTAATGAAGCTCATGAAAAGCAAGTATTGACTTTGGTTTTTGTGAAAACAGAGAAAGGAGCTGGCTCATTGGAGTGTTGTCTATGTATGAATCATTTCCCTGCTACATCAATTCATGGGGATAGATCACAGTAGGAAAGAGAGTAGGCCTTGAGTGTAGACACGCCTTTCCTGACATCTCCTGAGAAAGTCTCATATTACTGTACGACGTCCCGCGACGGCTTACGCATTTTTGAATCACTTGAGTGCTTCCTTTTCTTGAATCTTCTTCCGCCCTTTTCGGCATTCGGAATCGTCTCGTTGCAGCATTCGGACGGCATCAACACCATTCAGACACGCCAAAGAATTCTGGAACAAGGAAGGGTGCCCGCCGGGGAGCTGCCGACGCCTTTTCAGCGGACCCGGGGGATCTTAATGGAGGCGCCCAGGCCCCTAGACACCTCCATTACTTTAATTTATTTTTTAAGACAAAAAATACATAAAAAATATATATATTTATGGAGACGTCCAGGCCCCTGGACGCCTCCATGAAAACAAATATAAAAAATACAAAAATGCCAGCTTTGGCATAAAAACAAAAAAAAAATAAAAAATATATTTTTTTGGAGGCGTCCAGGACTCTGGACGCCTCCATCAACTTGCCCACCGAGCCCCGTCCACCGACCGACGGTTTGTCGTGTGTGAAAAAAGCCAATTGTGGAAGCGTCCAGACAACTGGACACGCCCATTTCCGAATCACGAGGCGCTGCTCACAAAACCACGCGTTGTGCCAAACCGCGTGCGGCTTTCGGTAGAGTTCGGTGGACCTTATTGACACGTCCGGGACCCTGGACGCCTCCACGAAAATATTCAAAAAAATGAATAAAAATAGAATAAAATATTACTTCGGCCCTGATGGAGGTGTCCAGGGTCTGGACGCCTCCACCCTCCGGAGCCCTATAAATAGAGGCCCACCCCCTCAGTTCTGAGGGAGCTAAGAAGCGATCCGATAGGCTACCGGAGCCCAGAGGCTGTCGGAGTCATTTTTCTAACCCGTGGGGTCTTTTTGTAGGAGGAGGTCCTGTCGGCTTCTCGGGTGTCCAGGCTCGCGAGAGGAAGGCTGTCTTCGTCCACCGCGCTTCCACGTCGTCCCCACGCTGCTGAAGCTCCGCCGGATCTCACCATCGGCTCATCCAATAAGCCATTTCTTCCCCTTTTTCCCTATAGTTCTTTACATTCATCATACCGCATCCTCTATCTCCCTTCATAAGGGCGTCGCCTCTTGCATACTTCTTGCATTCGTCATCGCATTTTCCTCCTACTCGAGTCTGAGAGGGGTTTAAAACCACACCAACCAGGTGTGTGTCAGGTCACGATCTCGTTACTTTTATTGCAAGGAATTGTTACTACACTGCCGTTTTCTAATTCCGTTCGTTTATTGTCTATTATTTTGCAAGGGTAACTGAGGAAAGCCCTCTCCGTCGACCGGTCGGTAGGAGAGGAAGAAGCAACCCACCGTCTCCCGCTCTTGAGGTAGGCGCGATCTCTTTCTATTTTGGGGTCCTCGACCCCTGGCGATCACCTTATATTCTCGAGGCCGCGGAGAGTTACTTCCCGCCATGGCCGTTTAATTTTTGTCATTCATATTCTGCCTCTTTCTCACATTTGTCTCTTATAATTGCCATATTCTCGAGGCCGCGGCGAGTTACTTCCCGCAATGGCCGTTTAAAGTTTATTCTTCATAATCTGCATCACTCTCGTATCTGTCTCTTATATCTGTTATATTCTCGAGGCCGCGGAGGGTCATCTCCCGTAATGGCCGTTTAAATTTCTATCACTATATTACGTGTTATTCTTCATATCTGTCTCTTATATCTATTATATTCTCGAGGCCACGGAGGGTCATCTCCCGCAATGGCCATTTAAATTCCCGCCATTATATTATGTGTTATTCTTCCAACTGTTATATTCTCGAGGCCGTGGCGAGTTGCTTCCCGCAATGGCCGTTTCAATTTCTGTTATTTGATTTTTGCATTATATCTGTCCCGCTCGCCACGCCGAAGCAATCTCCCGTGGTGGCCCCTTCTCTCTTCTCTCTTGATCTCTTTGTGTTGCAGCTTAAAGCACCAGGATAAAAGCAAAAGAGGAGCCCGCGTGCTCCGCTCTCTCCGTCTTCATCTCCGAACCGCGTGACGTCGCTCACAGATTGGCGATCACGGTGGGACGTCTACTGCTTCCTTTTGGCTACCCTTACAAGTTCGGCACCGTCCGTGCCTCTCCACCTTGGCACCCTCGCGCGCCCCCGTTGTGCTCACGGCAGCACTGTCAGTTGTGATTGGTTGGGTGTTTATTATATGTTTGTTATTTCTGTTGTTTTCTTACTCTATATCTCTGTCAGCATTCCATTGCATACATCCATCCCTCTTTTTTATCCTTTTTCATTTTTTTCTAAGGATCACCCTTTCCCGGTGAAGGAAGGACTCTCCGTTTGAGAATTCCTCTCAACGGACTAGAATCTCCTCAACTGGGACCTCTGTAAGTCCCCGACATCGAAGAATCTCCTCTTCGTTCACTGGGCTGGTTGTACCATTGAAGTTCCCCGGAGTTAGTCATCCCATTCATGGTGAGACGAGAGACCCTAGCTGACACGGCGGTGAAACAAAAATAAACTAGGGTCCCTATTTTGTGTGAACTTCGGATCTCACTAAAAACACAAAAAAATCATCAAAATCAAAACACAAAAAAAGGCGTAAAGGCATCCACTTGTTTGATAATCCCTGCTACCTGCTTGCTAGTATATGTTTTTGCGTTCTGGGAAAACTGTGAGCATGGCTCACGAGTCTTTTGAGGAGAACCACCCTAGTCGTGGTTTGTCAGCCGACCCGCGAGTCTATGCTATGGACTCGGGTCCTTCTCATGAGCCCTCGCATGAGGTGCAGGTTATTGCCGGGGACACATCCTTACCACAGGATATCTCTTCCTTACTGGGCATCCTCGCCAACACGGACCTTACCTATGAACAGCTCTGGGCCTTCCAGGCCATTCTGAAGGGGAAATCTGTTTCCCCCACGCCCCAGGAATCAACTCCGGCCATCGCACCTCTTCAAGAGTCCGTGTAGGCCATTTCATCTCCTTCATTGGCGCAAGCCATCCAGTCTCCCTCGCTTCAAGGACAAGCGAGCCAACAACCACCCTCATTCCAGTTCCCATCACAATCTCAAACTCCCGTTGTTCCCCACATACCGCTTCAGCCAGGGCCGACTGTCGGCGGTCCGACAGCTCCCTCTCATTCGGGGTTCCCCCCTCAAGTCTCCGGGAGACAGTTTCTCCCCCAGTGGCAAGTGCCACCTTCACCTCCAGAGGAGCTTGCCCAATCGCTCCTCAATAGGTTCAATCGCATGGACGAGCAGTTTCAAAATCTGAGAAGAATGGTGGACGTGAAAGCCACCCCGGAGGTTGCTTTGCCAATCCTTCCCGTCATTCATCTTCCTCCCTCCGAAATGCCCACGTACCGCAGATACAATGGTATCGGCAACCCCTTCATTCACCTCAAGGATTTCATGTATGAGTCCTCCTATTGGGAAAACGATCAGAGGTCCCTGGCATACCTCTTTCGGAGATCATTGGATGGTCCCGTGCTAGAGTGGTTCTATTCTTTGGAGCCCCGCGAGGCCGAGAATTTTGAAATAGTCCAGAGAAGGTTCTTGCAAAAATATAGGGATAGGGTCGGTCCCTCACTCTCCATTACCGACCTAGTGGCCGAAAAGATGAAGCCCGACGAGGATTTTGTCTGCTATGCTGATAGATGGAGGTCTCTGGCGGAAAGAATAAGGGATACCCTCTCCGAGCCCGAACAAGTGAAGATGATTGTGTCTAATGCAACCCCACAGTTCAGACACGTCCTGGCCATGAATAAACTTACTACAATGGAGGAACTCTATGAAAGGGCCCGGTACATCCAAACCCAGTTAAAAGACTCTCCCATTATGAACATGTTTGAGTCGCCGAAGTCCAAAGTGGTCAGAAAGACAGGCGCTGGTGTCCCGGGCAGAGCCATAGAAGGGGTCGTGACAAATGAGCAAGTGGGTGTGGTCAACAATGCCAACTATGCAGTCAACCCAAGGCCTCCACAAATGCCCCGACTTCCCCTCCAACCAGGTCCTTTCCCTCTTCGTCCTCCACCCCAAAATAATCCACCCCAGGATAATATGCCTCCATTACTTCAACCCCAGCAACAATAACCACAACCTCAGCAACAACAACCACCACTTCAGTACAACTAAGTTTCACCCCCGGGGAATTATGGTCCCCAACAGCAACAAAGGAGGCCGGTCGGTCCCAAGAGAGCCTACTATCCACCGTTGCCAGAAACTCTGGCGGATATTTTCAACGCCCTCATGGCCTCAAACATACTTGTGCTACCCAGGGAAAGGCCCGTGTGGCCCCCGAATGTTGATACCTCCAAATACTACGTCTACCACAGGCAGCCAGGATACACAGTAGATTACTGCTTCCATTTCAAAGATTACATCCACGATATGAATGATGAACATCAAATAGATTGGGATGAAATGAGACGATACGTCGCCTCTCTCAAGGCTAGGAGACCTCCTCATAGGCCACAGCAGCAGTTACAACAGCAGCAGTTACAACAGTAGCAGCAGCAGCAGCAACCATAACAACAACAACAGCCTCAGCAGGCCCCACAACAACAGTCCAACATGGGCATAATCCAGAATCCATTACCGGAGCACCAACAGCCCAATCATCAGTTTAACCCCATCTCCTCCTTCCCGGAAGTCGGGAGAGAGCAGGTGTGGCACCCGGAAAGTACCTCCATTCTTTCTACCGCCAATCCTATCATCACGCAACACCCTTGCCTTGCCCGGGTAGCACCTCTCTCTCATCAACCCGCGTCAGTATCACCTTCACCATTTCCACTACCATTACGCCCTCTCATCCGCACCCCGATCTCCTATCAACCGACACTCTCCACTACGCCTTCACACCCTCTCATCTTCTCTCACTCCCCCACTTTACCATCCACCTCTACCACATTTACCCCTACGCCTTCTAAACCCCTTATCATCCGTCAACCATACATAACCCCGTCTTTCTCCACCATATCACCACTAATGCCTTCAAAACCACTCATTACCCATCACCCACCTCAAAATCATTGCCCGCTTCAAGCCCTACCCACTTCTACTTCGTCTCCACCTCCACCTTCCAGACCCCTTATCCTTCATAATCCGTGTGATATCCCTTCTACCTCCACCATGCCTCCACCTAACAAACCCCTCATCAGAATCCCTGCTCCCGTCATCACCCCTGCTTCATCAACCATTCCTCCACCACTACCCCTCAAATCCCTGTTAAAACCCACTACTACCCCCACAGAGGTACAAAAGCCGCAGGCAATGGTGCTCCGGAGTGGAAGGATTTTCACAGGGTTTTCTCCCACAACAGTCAGAATCCTGAGGAATCTCAGCCAGAGAAGGATGATGGAGAACAACAAGAAAGAGCTATCCCTGGAACATAGTATGATCTATTGAGACACTTGGACAAGACGCATGCTCGGATCTCCATCCTGGAGCTACTTCAAAGATCCACATCCCACCAGGCGGCCTTGATGGAATATCTTCAAAAACTCATGGTTAATGAAGACCTCCCCGTGGAGAAGATTTCGACTGTCCTGACCCCAACAGACACACAACCGGCCATCATGTTCCACAACTACGAGCTCGCTCCCAAGGAAGCTCGGAAATATGCATTGTGCATTTCAATAAAAATTAATGGGGTATCCATAAACCCGTGTCTTGTGGACACTGGTACGTCCATAAATGTGATCTCCTCAGTTGTGTGGGGTCAACGAGGAACAAATAAGACCTTCCTCGATCACGGTCACGGCTTATGACAATAGCAAAAGGCCGCCGCTGGGGATGATTATTCTGAAGGCAGAACTAGGCCCTATGTCAGTTCTCACGGAATTCCATGTCCTCGACATGGACCCCACATTCAAGGCTATACTGAGTCACCCCTACATTGAAGCCATGGACGTTGTGCCTTCCACCAACCATCAGTGCCTGAAGTTTCCTTACAATGGGAGGATTATTAAAGTGGTCAGCACACTTGTCCTTCACACAGTGGATGCTATCAACACCTCTCTGCCCTCTGTTTGGCCATCTCATCGACCCATATTGTCATTGCTGGACGTGCGTGATCTATCTCACGTTCCACTAGCACCAAAGGAGCCGGTCAGGGCAACCACAACATCATATCTCCCTTTTCACTCCAAAGGTTGGGAGATTATGAGGAACATCGGCTACCAAAAGGGTAAAGGTCTGGGCGCACAGTTACAGGGTAGGCTCAAACCGCCAAAGGAAATTCGGCCGAACCGCAGGTTTGGCCTAGGCTTCAAAGGACCGTTGAAGGCGGATTGGAAGCCCCTCACATGGACTCTATCAAACCACTTCAATAGAGGGCCCGTTGTTTAGATGGGAGATTACCCACGAGAAGCATATGGGGGATCACATGCTGTATATTTGGCTGAAAAATGTCCGAGGATCACCAAAAGAGGTAAGATCAAAGATCCGGAATGCGAGTGGAACAAATGGTTCGACATACGGGACATTTCCGTTGCACTGGAAAGGATGTTCTCGTCTCCGCAGCTTGAAGGACCACCATTGATCTCCGGAATACCAGAGAATATTACCACTCTTGCCAAGGTTCCAAACTATCCTCGTCCTCGCCAGAAGGACCCTGTCATCGACGGATCTTCATCCGTCCTCAATATTGCCGTCGACGGCTCATTAGCCGCCATCTTCTCCATCCACTCGTCTCAGCCTTTGCTGATATTTTCTTCCTGGGCCAGACAGTTGTCTGATGATTTTCCTAGGTCCCCTTCTTTACTTACATACCTACGCGGGCTTTTCAACCCGCGCCGGGTCTTCAACCATGATCTGCTCTATGAGCCTCGCAATCCTCTAGCCATAACCATTTTTCTCTCTCCTCCGATCTCTTTTCACTGTTTTGTCATCAAAAATGAAAATAAAAAAAAACGTCAATTTTTAAACTCCTCAACAACACATCTTCGTTGAGGAAACCTCCTACATCTCCCACGGGTGCGTCCCGCCCTGCGGACCACCCGTCCAAGGTCCGATGAGCGACCTTTTCTACCCCTCCTCTGAGGGTTCTTCTCCTGTACATTCTACACCATCCTCTTCGTCTTCCTCTTCTTCTGTAAATATTGTCAGTCAATCTAGGACTGATAGGTCAAGGGTAGTACCTAGGAAGAAATCCACGGGTAGGCAGATCCCTCGTCGATTCCTTCTGGATTTAGCCGCCAGGTGTCAAGCCCTCCTTGCCATCCCCCAGTTGTTAGAAAATCCCATTCGGCTATTGAAAATAGAATGTGAGGGTGACTGTGCATTTAATGAAGGGTATGGAGTCTACGAGATCACGGATGAAGAATGCCCCACTGACGACGAGGGTGAAGAATATGAGGATGCGGCGGGCGCATACGCTAGTGGAATAAAGAGATTCGACGAGCCGTCAACCGCCGTAGAAGAATCCACCAAAGAAGTCAACTTGGGAACTGAGGAAGACCCTAGGGTCATCCTCATAAGTGACAATCTACCACCCTCTGAAGAAAAGGCATTAATTGAAGTTCTCAAGGAATATAAGGACACGTTTGCATGGAGCTACGAGGATATGCCGGGTCTAGATTCAACCTAGGTCGAACACCGTTTAACCTTAAAACCAGGGTCCATCTCGGTAAAACAAAGGTTAAGGCGTTTCCACCCTCAGATGGCTTTGAAAATGAAAGAAGAGGTCGATAAGCTCCACAAAGCCAGGTTCATTAGAGTCGTCCTTTATCCTCAATGGGTGGCGAACATTGTCCCGGTCATGAAGAAAGATGGGAAAGTCAGGATTTGCATCGACTTCCGGGACCTTAACCGCGCGTGTCCAAAGGATGATTTTCCCTTGCCTCACATTGATGTGTTGATCTATAACACGGCAGGTTATGAGACCCTCTCATTCATGGATGGATTTTCAAGATATAATCAAATTCGTTTGGCAGAAGAGGATCTGGAGAAGACGTCATTCACTACCCCTTGGGGAACATATTGTTACGTGGTCATGCCGTTTGGGTTAAAGAATACTGGAGCTACTTACCAAAGAGCTATGATGGCCATATTTCATGACATGATGCACATATACCTGGAAGTGTATGCGGATGACTTGTTGGTGAAATCAAGGACCATGATGGAACATCCAGAAGTTTTGGCTAAGGTCTTGCAGAGGTCAACGGAGTTCCAATTGAAAATGAAACCGAAGAAGTGTGTGTTTGGTGTGTCGTCGGGTAAATTGCTGGGTTTCATTGTGCATAAAAGAGGGATCGAGATAGATCCCGACAAGGCCAAGGCTATCAGGGATATGCCGCCTCCCAAGAATTTGAGGGAAGTCCGAGGTTTAATCGGGAGGTTGCAGTTTATTCGTCGGTTTGTGTCCCAACATTCACAAAGGTGCAGACCTCTCTACGAGTTGACCAAGCCAGGAGTAGAATTCCACGGGAATTCTAAATGTCAGAAAGCTTTTGAAGGGTTGAAGGAATATCTGGCTAGTCCACCCGTTCTCATTCCACCCAAACTAGAAAAACCTCTGATCCTTTACGTCTCAGTCTTGGATGACTCCGTGGGAGTCGTCCTCGCACAAGCTGATGAAGAAGGCAAGGAACGGGCAACCTATTACTTGTCCAAACTTCTCAATCCCTATGAGCAGAAGTACACCGTCATGGAGAAAACCTGTGCTGCCCTCGTTTGGGTAGTGCAGAAATTGAAGCACTACTTCTTGGCTCATGAGGTCCACTTGATTGCTCGAATGAATCCTATCAAATTCCTTCTGGAGAAATCCGTCCTTACGGATAGGTGTTGGCACTCAAAATATGATCCTTTGTCAACCAAGCCGCGAAGATGAATGATACGGCCCACTGAAACACAGAAGCCGATAAAGATCAACATATCAAGAGAACCCCTCAAGCTGACGAAGCCCTGAGCCACCTTGAAGGGAATGTCGGGTACTTTACCTCAGGAGAGTCGAAGTGAACCCGCAACCAACCGGCAGTGCGATCAAGCCTGCCCAATGATCCGGCATCGACCTCGTCATGCCGCTACCCCACATCCGTCGCCCGACCAAGGACGACGGTCTACCCGATGACTCTCCTAAGGAGGAAGAATGTCCTCGGCCATCCGCAACAAGGGGCCGAAGGTTCTGTCAGCAGAAGACCCCGATTACCCGGCACGGGTTCAGCTTCTCGCCATAGTGGGCCCGTTAGTGGCCGATTGATCACCGTTCAAGGTGGAATTGCCCAGGATGTAGCATCATCCTGCAAGGAAGCTTCGAGCATGAGTCCGTCTCAGCCAGAAGCACAAATCACAGTGCCGAAGACTGTGTCAGCAGGACACCCGTGTGCTCGGACCAGACACACACGAAGTCTTGTTTAAGGCCGTTCGTCCTATCAAGAGCTTCGTCAACACCCCATCAAGGCCCTTCGATGGCCAGGGCGAGGGGAACAGTCGACGGGAGCTTCCGGAATCATCTCCGGGCCCACCGGACTCACACGCCAAGTGAACAGGTTAAAACGGCGCCGTCAAACCGGCGCGCCGAGAACAAAACCGGGTGTTCCCCGGCGCCGTCAACCCGGCGCGCCTCTTCCTGGGGCGCCGAATTAATCCCAAGGCTATATATAGCCTGTCGACAAAAGAGAAAAAAGAGGGGATATCAAGAGGGAGATATCAAAGAGATCGGGGAGAAGAGGCGGAATCAAAAAGAAAGAAAAAAGAGAATTAGAAAGAAAGGGGGGAGGTCCAGGGAAGAGTCGGAGGGGGTTCTTCGATCTGAAGAGTCTTCTGTCCGAGCTCTCGGCGGCCCACACCCTGCTCCACCCGAGTCTCCCGGAATCGGAGAAGAAGAGCATCTGTTCCTTATCTCTCGAGGTGGGTTTCCCGTGTTTCATCCGGTGAATCCCTCTGTTCTGCCTTGGGTTTTCTTCCTCTGGCATAATGTAAGTGAAGGAGGGGAGGGGCGATGACATGAGCCTCACCTCCCCTCCCTCACGATGATTCTTTTCCTCTTTTCGTTGTAATTGGTTTCCCCTGTTAACGGAAACGGCGACCGAGCAACAACGCCGGCGCCGAAATGTATATTCTCTACTTATCTGTCTGTCTTTTTTTATATATGAATGAATGGAATGGAATGTGAGTCTCTGGCCGATGCCACGTTTTCTCTTTCTTCCCTGTTGGCTCCCCTTTTTTTTCCTTACAGCCGGTGAAACAGTGCCGTGCGATGATGCCGGCGCCGTGGAGGATGAATGCAGAGCACCGTGGGCTTCCTATGTGAATGACCTCCTTCTTGTTTCATCTTCCCGACGCTTTATGCCCTTCTATGGTAAGGGCTACATTGATTCCCCTCCCCGGGGGTTTTCTCTTTCGGTCGAATGCTAGGAATCTTCACCGTGTAAGGTGTGTCAATATATGGGTTCCTCCCACCTGTCTGGGCCGCCCTCGTAATACCCTTTCTGTTCTTGACCATGAACAAAGGGAAGTAAGGGCGCCCCTACATTCCAGTTATTATTTTCTGAACATTCCTTGACGAATGTTTCTTTGATTCGTGAATATGCATATGCATGAACGTATGTATATCTACAGGCATTAGTTTTGGCCTGCTGGTTATGCGAAGGATCTCACAGCTCCGTTCTACTGTTTCATTAGTGCGGATCGGTAACCCGGGGAGGGGGAACATCCCCCATTGTTCCGTTTTGATAGCACTCTGTCCACCGGGGACCGTCCCGCAGTGACGAATCTCCTATGGATTAATGAGTGAATAGTAAACGGGTTAATCCCGACATCTCAAATCCACAGTCCCTAATGGACTTTGTGGTGGCCGTGAGACGCGTGTGCCCCTTGTAGGCTGGCCCTCGGGGTTCCCTTCTCTAATCGGTCGTCCCGACTCGAGTAGTGTGGTGCTTCGGGTCGCGTGCCCCTCGTAGGCTAGCCCTCAGGGTTTTCGCTCCCATATCGAGTCGCCTCACTCACTCACCGTTACCCACGGACTCGGTGCCCCTAGCAGGCTAGCCCTCGGGGTCTTCCTATCCGTTTGGGTCTGCCGGCCGCCGTTGCGCCACCCGGCTTTTAGGGGTTTACTCCGCCACGTGAGTACTCCCTGCGTCTCCCCGACGATCCTTTGGGATGGGGAGATGCTGCCGAAATTTCGACTCGAACGAGTCTAAACTCGGAACAATCGCCGCGCTCGAGTCCGGATCTCGCGCGAGCCCGTGATTTGACCTTTGGATGACTCGGGACCGATTCGATGAATAATCAACTCAATAAATTTTCAAAACCCTCCAAAACCTTTTAATAAATTCATGAATAAACTAACGAAGCTCCTGTTTCCTTGAAATCGGGTTAATTCGGCGCGTTCATGCGCGATAACGCCTTAAAACGGCGCGCCCTTCCCGGCGCGCCCTTTCCGACGCGCTCTCCCCGGCGCTCCCTTTCCAGCGCGCCCTTCCCGGAGCGCCCCAGCTCCCCACGCCGTTTTAACAGGCTGCCCCTTTTACCTACGGTTCTGGCACCGTTTTAAACCTTTTACCTACGTTTCAGGGCGCCGTTTCAAGCGTTTTAGCCCCTGTCTTTTTTTAACTCAAGTCAATACCTATTACGGCAGGGAGAGGAAGAGCGATCACCCCTATGGTAGGAGGGAGGCGCTCAACCCCAGCCGCCCAATAGGAAAAGATATATATATGGTGAAAAGAAAGGATACAATAGCGTCTAGGGCCGAACAGAAGGGCACCCTACCTTATCAAGCCGGTAGGGGCCATTTACAGACAGTGGAAGATCAGCCCAAGATTGCCAAAAAGAGGGAGATGACATGGAGCGTCCCACGGCAGCCAACATGTCGGCCACCTAGTTAGCCTCCCTAAACACATGAGAAATAGAGACATCAAGTGAGGTAAGGGCAGCAGCCACATCAAACAAAATGAGAGAAAGCTTCCACGGACAAGAGGAGTGGCCGTTGACAATGTGTGCCAGAACAAGTGAATCGGTCTCAACCCCAACGGAGCGTACACCGTGTTGAGAGCAAAGTAGGAGGCCATCCCGAAGGGCAAGCGCTTCAGCTTCAAGGCTGGAAGAGGCGTGTGTGACTTGCTGTGGTAGAAGTTCACGTCCTTTCAGCTGCCATCCATGAACAATACCATGAATAGATTGCATGACCCTGCAAAAAATATGCCTAGCGTTCATCGGCCGGCCCTCAAAGCGAGCCATATTTCTGCTAGCCCACAGCTCCCAAATGGCAGCCAAGAGAAGCCATCGGCCCAAGGTCCCAACAACAGTGGAGAGATGGAGTGTGCCCAAGTAATCAACAAGCACCGCCGCGGAAGTATGTAGTGCACCAAAGAAGTAGGGTGTGAAGTCTGACAAAAGCGCCCAAAGCTCCTTCGCCACCGAGCTATGGAATAACAAGTGTAGGTCGGTCTCCAAGCATGGGGAAGAGCAGCAGTTGCACTTTGAGCAAAGAGGGATTCCACACGCCATGATTGAGGAGTCGACCGGGAGGCAGCCATGCAGTACCCGCCAAGAGAGAATAGACCATTTGAGAGGCACTCGGTGGTCCCAAATACACGCCCAGGATGGAGAGGCTGCAGGAGAAAGTAGCTTCCGGACAGAACAGGTAGAGAATGCCCCATCGGTAGTGAGGGTCCATACCCAGCGGTCATGTGAGGAGGTGGAGGCTACAATGTGCTCCAATGCTTCTCTAGGACAAAACTGCCGTGCAACATCAAGAGAGGGCTGCGAGTGGCCTGTGAGAACATTGACAACCGAGCATCTTTTGTCAGGCAGAAGATTCCAAACATGGGGTGGCACATAGTCTTTTAGTGGAGTACTGCCCGCCCATACATCAAACCAAAAGGATGCGGAGGAGTTATCCTTAGAAATGAAAACCCGATGGTTGGCATGAATGAGACCGGCTGCTAGCTGCCAAAGAGTCCTTTCTGCTGCTGTGGTGAGTTTAAAAGATGCCATAGAATAGTGTTCCACATGAAGATGTTTAGCACGGAAAAAGGAGGCCCAAGGGGTCCCGCCCGTAATAGCTCTCCATAGAAGCTTAGCCCGCAAGCCAATTTGCAAAGTGTGGAGGTTAAGAACACCTAAGCCGCCATTGTCAACCGGTCTAGAGATAGTAGACCAATTTTTCCAATGTTTCTTGGGCGAACCTTCATATGAACCCCAAAAGAAATTAGCTAGAAGCCGGTGGAAAGCTCTGGCTATGGTCTTTGGGATAGCGGTAGAAGCAAGAGTATAGATCGGCAAAGTGGAAAGGACATGCCGAATGAGAATAAGACGTCCTCCGGTGGATAGGAATGCCGATTTCCATCCTTGAAGCTTGGCCGCCGCATTAGCAAGAAGATAAGAAAAATGCCTTGGTTTACTACGGCCATAAAACAAGGGAATTCCCAAGTAAGTTAATGGGATAGACCCCATGGAGAAGCCAGTAACCTCCGCTATCTTCCTGCTAAAAGAAGTTGAAGCATGGCGGCCCACAATAAAAGAGCTCTTGGAAGAGTTGATAAGTTGGCCCGAAGCAACCTCATATTTTTTAAGAAAAGACATAAGAGCCCTGAGATGGCGAACGGAGCCATTAGAGAACACCAAAGTATCATCTGCATAAAGAAGGTGAGACATAGTGCGGCACCGCCCCAGGGTGTGAAACCAACCCCCACGACTCCACCGGAATAGAGCCAACAAGCCACGGCTGAGTGCTTCCTCGGCCAGAATAAAGAGCGCCGGGGCAATGGGGTCGCCCTGTCGTAGACCCCTGGAGGATCGGAAGAAACCATGAGACTTTCCATTGACAAGAATAGAGAACCAACAGTTAGTGAGAAGCGGCTCAATAAGAGAAATGACCGAAAGGTCAAACCCAAATCTATGAAGCACTGTAAGTAAGAAATCCCATTCCATGCGGTCGTAAGCCTTGGCCATGTCAATTTTAAAAATAACATTCCCTCCACGGCATTTGCTGCTAAGGTGTTGTATCTTCTCGCGGGCTAGGCTAACATTTTCAATAATAGAGCGGTCTTGGACAAATGCACCTTGCTCCTCTGAAATCAAGATGGGAAGCACTCCCGCCAACCGGTCACTAAGGACACGTGAGATGACCTTGTACAGGTAGTTACATAGGCTGATTGAGCAAAAATCAGCACAAGTTTGAGGATTATCCACCTTAGGGATTAAGACGATGAGGGTGGCAGTAAGAGAACGGGGCAGCAAGTGACCACAAAAGAAGGCTTGGACAGCTGCAATAACATCAGGCCCAATGAACTCCCAACATGCTTGAAAGAAGTGTCCCATAAAACCATCCGGCCCAGGCGCACTGTCAGGGGATAAAGAAAAAACAATGTGTTTAATCTCCTCAGCAGAAGGAACAGCCCGAAGCCTAGCATTATGCTGCTCGTCAAGCAGGGAAGGGATGGAAGACAAAACATCCGAGTGCAAGTAGTGCGGGGTCGAGGTGAAACCCTTGGAGAAGTGAGACACAAGTAGGCTTGCAATGTCCTCCGGCCTGTCTGCCACAGACCCATCGTCACAGAGCAACGTCGAAATAGAAGACCGTCGACGCTGAGAAGAGGCATAAGCATGGAAGAATTTAGTGTTGTGGTCCCCCTCCTTTAGCCAATGAATCCTGGACTTTTGCCGCCAAAAAAGTTCTTCCCGCAGATGGGCTTGATCGAGCAAATCCTTAGCAGTAAGGAAGTTTGACATATGTTCCTCCGAGGGGTTGTGGTCAAAGACTTCTTGTGCCACAGAAAAGGCATCTTCTGCATCCTGGACATTTGTAAAAACATTCAGAAAAATATTCTGATTCCATTCTCTAAAAAATTGTTTCATATGTTTTAATTTTAGAACCATGGTAACCAGTGGGAATGATGAGCAAGGGCCTGCTGCCCAGGCAGCTTGAGCATCAATCTGAAAAGTAGAGTGGGTTCGCCACATGTGTTGGAAGCAGAATCTGGCAGGAGATCTCTGAGGTTCGGAATGCACAGTAAGCAACAGCGGACTATGATCACTGCATGCCCTGGAGAGGTGTTGTACAAATACCCGAGGACAGGAGATAGCCCATGCTCCATTGAAGAATATTCTGTCCAATCTAGCCCATATTCCATTAGCCCTCTGTCCATTGTACCAGGTAAAAGGTTTACCACAGAAACCAGCATCTTCCAGCCCGGAGGTAGATATACAAGCTTGAAAATCTAATGATGAGAGGGAGAAGGCTTGTCTGCCCCCTCGTTTCTCAGTCGGATGAAGAATGCTATTGAAATCACCACCAACCAACCAAGGTTTGTCACAGCTAACAGAGAAATCCATCAAATGGTCCCATAGCAACCGACGTTCAGGAATAGTGCAGTTAGCATGGACTACAGTGATATAGGAGGTGACACCCCTGAAGGAAGAAAGAAGAAGGGTGATATGTTGGTCTGAGCAAGAGATAACTGCAGCATCAAAAGAAGACCTCCAGAACACCCAAATCCTCCCTTTAACAGAGGAGTTTGCAATGCAGTGATCCATACGAAGTTTCCTTTTGAACCTGTCAATCCACGGGCCACCAAGTTTTGGCTCAAGAATAGCAACAAAAGGAAGGTTAAACTTCCGAATCAGGAGCTTCAGCCTGCTGACAGAAGGGGCATTACCCAAGCCCCGGATATTCCAAATCAAAGCATTCATAAATCATGGAGGTCGGTGGAGCATCCCGAAATGGTCCTGCGAGATCGGCGGCGAGGGCAGGCACCACGATCAGCTGGGTCTGAAGGGGGGGCCAAACCAACAAAGCTAGCATGAGCTGCAGGGAGGTCAGGGAACTGTGAGAGTGGTTCCAAGCCCGGTACAGTGAGCACTTGAACAATTGGCCGCAGAGGTGGAGGATGCTCGTCTACGATGGGAGAGAGGACCCTGTCGCCATTGACAGCTGTAGGTGGGCCAGTGCCGTCGACCACCGAGGGCAGTGGGTCTGTAGCAGCTGACAAAGTGATGCAGTCGCCCACGGGGGCATCGCCAACAGATGCCTCATCAGCAGAACAGACTGGCAAAGTGATGCAGTCGCCCACGGGGGCATCACCAACAGGTGTCTCATGAGCAGAACAGAAGGGGGAAGCATGCGGGATGCTGGTGTGATCAGCCGTCGAGGAGAGGTGGACACCATGCCCCAGGCCCACAGCCAAGGTAGAGGCTGCTGTGGGCGCACCACGGGGGGCCGGGAGGACCCCCCCTGAGGAAGCAAATGGCTCTGCTGCACTCGTCCCTTCAGTAGCCGGAGAAGACGAGCCCGGAGCAGAAGGAGGCGGCTCGCCGACATGGCCACACACCCCCGGTAGCGGGATGGCAGCCACAACAGGGGAAACAGGAGCCGGAGGAAGGGACACAGCAAGAGGTGGTCCCGAGCCGTCAGGAAGGTCGTCAGCAACATCTCCCGGCCGAGGGGCAAGTTCATCGCCAGAGGTCTCGACAGAGGTCGAAGGAGGGGGGCCCAGGGGTGGGGTGTCGACACCTTGGCCATAAGGGGGTGGGGTGTCGACACCTTGGCCAAGAGGAGCTGGAGGAAGAGAGGAAGGCAAGAGCTCTTCGTTAGCTGTGACCACCGGTGCAGGCGAGGGGGCATCCACCGCAGGGACTGGTCGCCAGGCACGCTGAGGTCCAGGGGCTTCCAATGCGCGGCCAGGAGCGCCATCAGGGGCCCTAATGTCGTCCATTTTCTTGCACTTGGCCGGGAGGTGACCAAGGTGCTTGCAGCAGCTACAGAACATGGGGGGGTTCTGGTAGACGAGATGCTGCCAGGAGCCAGCCCCACCAATACCAACCCATACACGCTTCGGGAGAGGCTTGGCGATGTCGAGCTGCACACAGACTCGAGCTGCCTGCGTGCGAGTGAGGCAGAGAGTGTCCCTAGCAATCTGCAGGACCGGCCCTATACTCCCTGCGATAGAGTGAATCAAAGCTTCACAGAAGAAATTGGGGGGGGGACCTGGTAGATCAATCCAAATAGGGACCAGGGTGGAGTCTTCGTCAGGCGAGAAGTGAAGAGTCCATCTGGAGAACAGGAACAATCTCCCTTTGACATAGAGGGATTCCTTCAACAGCACTTGTAAAAAATCTTGCTTATTATGAAACCTGAGGAGAAGATGGCGTGCGTCCAAGGAGCTGATGATGAAATCTTGAGCAAAGTGGAATCTCTGCACTAGATGAGCTCGGGTGTCTTGAAAGGAAGGCCGCCCTTGAGGGGTGCGGGCAACAATGGCAAACTTGAGGGCCTTACAGGAGGCGTTGATCTCTGCCATGCTAAAGAACGCCGCCGGCTCACCCGCATCAGTGAGGGCCGGAGCATGTGCAAGCAGGTTGGACGGCGGCGGCACAAACGAGCTGAGGACTGCCTGAGCAAAGGAGGGAGGAGGTGCCGTGCGGACTCCAGCAGGAGGGTTGGGGGAGGGGCCATCTTCACCTGAGGCAGAGGAGGGCTGCACCACCATGGCATCAAGGGCTGCAACTTGCGAGTAGAAAGAGGAGGGAACCGCAGACCTGGAGCTGGCCGGGGCGAACTAGCCCACACCGCCACCAGCCGGAGGGGGACGGGGAAGAAGTCCGATGGACGGCGGGGGGGCAGTGGACGACACAGGGAACAAGGATGGGGCTGCAGTGCGACCTGCAGCAAGCTTTGTCGGAGAAGTGACGTCCCACGTACAAACGTGTCGAGCAGGAGTTGGTGTAACGGGAACAGCAGGACCCGTCGCACCGCCATGGAGCGCGGTCAACGGAGCAGTATGTGAGCGTGGGGACTTCAGGGGAGGCGAGAGGGGCCTCCCCTGGCCGGCCATGGCCGGCAGCCACCTGCCCTAGGGCAGAACGGAACTCTCACGAACGGGAAACGGAGAGGGAGGGGAAACAGAGGAGAGAGAAAATAGGGATTAACTTGAAATTTCATTTTAGCCCCTGTCTTCGCGAGCATTGCACCGGTTTCGTTCCGAATCGTGTCGTCGCATCATTCCAACCCTTCGCCCACTTATGGGATGACTTCCTATGCTAATTACAAAGGGATGCAAGTTCCTCAACCAAATAAACTAAATGAAATTGGCATGTTCAAGCTTGAATCGATACGCCTCGAATCCTTGCCGTTATGCCCTAGTCCACACACTCATATCGCATTAACGCATGCCCGAATGTGTGCATCCTTGGTATATCAAATAACATTGCCAGAAGGTCAAGTTACGCCTGATTGGAGGCTTCGTTACGCGTGAAGGTGGCCTTCGAGCCTAAGTCCTCCGCCGTGTACTAGGGTCCACCCTAATAAATCGTGTGTAGTCAACCGTATCATCTTGCATGATCACTTGCCTGCTCCGTACCCTTTATCCCGGCTTCGACAGCCCGATATCTCGGCAATTAATCAAAGGTGTTCCCTCCTCATGGGGGATGTAATTAACGCCATAGCCTTTATGGTATGGCGGACTGCTGGTCCCGACCGAACCTCACATTCGCCCGACATGGGTCAGAATGAGCGCACAATAAAATCGTCACTCATGTGACTGGCACGCCCGCGTCATCAATCAGTCAGTTGATTACCAGTTAGTCAAATGGTTGATCGAGACGCGAACGAAAAGAAAGGAACGAAAAGGCGAACGAAAGAAAAGGTCGCAAACATAGTCTGGCACGCCCGGTGGGACCAGTGTCACCTTTCATCTCTTTGCCGAGACACTCAGGCTTCGAAGCCCTCTCAAAGACTACTGATTATCGCTTTGTTTGATATTTCAGTGCAAACAATGACGACTCACGGGAGAACCGGCATCGGCTTCAGTCCGACGATCGTCGCCAGACACGCGCAAGGGTACCTGGCGGTGCCCATGGAATTTGGTAGCTTTCCTCCTGCTGTGGGCTTCCCCAACTTCTTGGGGTTGGCCTTTGTCGACATGCTGGAAGTCGAAGCCACGGAACCTGTCGAGGAAACCGTGAAGGAAGTGGAGCCTCTGAAAGCTCCCTGCTGTGATGGTTCGCTCAAGAATCCGGCCCCGGCCGCTAGCTGCCTGGTGCACCACGTTGTACGTGGGACGCACCCCACTGTCATCAACAGACGCTCTGGAGGACGTCAGCGTCGCCAGGATCGCAAGAATACTGCTGTGATCACCGGAACTGTATCTCAGTCCAGGAAATCGATGCTGGTGGGAGGCATGCGCGTCTTCCTCGATGGATGCACGGGACGGGTGACCCCAGACCGAGTCATCCCCAACATCCCTGTCCACAACACCTATCAAGCCCTCGCTGGAAGGAGGGCAGAAAGAGAAGAAGCCGGCCCCTATGGCCAAGGAAGCTCGGCACTCAAGCCGAAAAAGTTCAAACAGGTGTGGGTTCCCAAGCGAACCCGGCCTGCCTACCATCTGACACCCATCCGCCGCCGTCCTTTGAACGACGAGGCGGGAGCGAGAAGAGAAAGGGGCTTGTCCCCGACGAATGAAGAAGAAGTGGTTGCGGATCCCCCGCGCCGCAGAAGTTTCCGGGCTGCTGCCCGCCAAGCCAACGTCCCAGTCACGGGACGAAGATTCCAACATCCGGCCGATAGAGCTCGGCTGGCCTATATCCCTCCTACTGGAGGTCGACAACTATCCCCCGTACTCTATCAAGAGCGGGGTCAAGAGGAGGTAACATGTCTGATCAGGAACTACTTTCGAGGGCTGGGCAACCCCTCGCTGGGTCAGCAACGACTGATGCAAACAGTCGCCACTGACGAAGACTACTTCCCATCAGTGGCGGATGAAGAAGATATGGAAGATAGAATGATGGTGTCGTCGGTCGACGACAATGGATACGATGATGGCTTTGAGATCGAAGCCGATGAAGCCTTCCCCGAGCGGGAAGAAAGAAGAAGAATTTCTGTGTTTGAGAGGCTGACCTTTCCGCAACAAGCAAGGCGAAGGGTCCATCGACAAAGAAGAAGGATGCAGGTTTTCACTTGCAACATGGCCGGTGTATCCAGCCGATATGGGGAGCTCCCTGAAGACCCCCAAGAACTGGCTCAATTGGCCGTACGGCCAGGGCCAACTACCCGCAGGACAGAAGCAGCAAGAGGGCTTCTGACAATGATGAAAGAGAAACAGCCCCAGGCCTACCTCCACTGGGATGATAAAGCCCCCGTCTTGACCGCTAATGTGGTGACGACGGAAGAAGAAGACGATGTACTCCTCGACATCCTGTCTGAGGGTACGTCCGGGGAGACAACAGAAGGTGTCCCCACCACTATAGATCCATCAGTCTTGATGCTGCTGCAAAAATATCAACGGGAAATAGATTCCCTGAAGAAACAGCTGATGGAGAAAATTGAACACTCATCGGCCTCCAAACCACCCGAAGTCCAGGGTGAATCATCCCGGGGAGTGACTCGTCGAGACGACCCTCCACCGCTCTATACACTACCCCAATCGTCAGAGCCAACTATGACGACAGCACAACAGCGGCCGCCACAGCCTCAGCCGCTGCTACCTCCGGTGCTTCCTCAGGTGCACCCAACACCCCCGCTGCTGCATCCTCCACAGGCGACCACCTTGGTCACCCCATACCTGCAGCCAGCACACTTCTATCCGGAGCCAGTCGACCCCACGGTCGTGAACCGGATGATGGTGGAAAGGATGATCGAGCTGAAGCTCGCAGAGAAAAGAGAAGGCGACTACGTCGCATTCGATGCCTATCGGGTGCCCTACCCGCAACACCATGCGGCTAAGCGACTTCCCCCGGGAGTCAACAAGCCGCCCAAGTTTGACAAATTCAATGGGAAAGGCTCCCCTAAAAAACATATTGCATATTATATGACCGTTATGGGTGATCTGGCCACCGACGAGTCGTATCTGCTGAAATTCTTCGGGTCCTCGCTGACGGGGCTCGCTTTCGAATGGTACTCCAGTCTCTCGGCCGGGTCAATTAATGACTGGTCAGATATGCAGAGGAAGTTCAGAGAAAGATTCCATGTCACAGAGAGGGAGGTCACAGTGGCCGAGATCTATTCAACAAAACAAAGGGCAGATGAGACCGCCCTTGATTACATCAAGAGGTGGAGGAACCTCGGAATGAGATGCAAGCGGCTCCCGCATCAGGAGGACGCTGTGCAAATATGCAAACAAAATCTCAGGAGGGAAATCCAGGAAAAAATGATTGGAATGGAAATGCGGTCGTTCGATCGGCTGAATAATGTGGTGGCTGAGGTGGAAGCTTTTCTAGCCAAGCCTGTCCCGACATCAACTGCCAGCATAGCCCAGATGACGCGGGACGGGGACCGACACGGACTAAGACTCACAAAAGACTCTAACTGAGGCCGGCAGTAGCACGCTCAAGGGTCGCCAAGTGGCTGACCACCGTGATATCCCACAGAATGAGGGACGTCTCTCAACAGAAACTCCGACCTCGGCCGTCCCAAGGAGGGAAGCGCACGTGTCTAGGCGTATAGTCGACCTCCAAAGACAAGGGGAGTCGAGTCCTAGCTCGGTGCTCGACTAGTGCTAGGGATGGATGCTCTCACTCACGATCCGCGGTGATGGCAATAAGTGGCTAGGCACCTACCCTCTCTCACGCGGCATAATCAATCACATACTAAAAGAGCAAGCAAAAGGAGGGGAGTCGGAGCGCGTACCTCCACGCCTAGGCGTGGGGAAGGAACCCCGGCCGTGAACCAACAACCCCGATACACCAGAGGTCAATAAAATACAACCCAATAACGGCCCACTCCTCGCAGGGAGGTAAAAGGCTACAACCAATACGTTCGGGGCTGCCGGACACGGGTTGACGGGCTGCACTCGGTGACGGGTCGGCCACGAGGAGGTTCGGGTGCAACGCTGCAGAAACCGGTGTCGCGCGCGCCTGGGCGGAGGGGGGGTCTCACGGGCTGATACGACGCCCGTTTGAGGCACCGTCAGAGAGGACGCGTCGCTGACTGTTGGAGGAACGCTCCGGCCAAAGGGGGCGCACTGGATCCGCCGGTGGTGACCGTGGGCGCTGCTGAAAGTCAGATCAGGTTCTGTGGGAGCATAACTGCGCTCGCCGACGGTAAAATCTGGAAATCGGCCTTCTGGTGCCCGAACAAGTCCGGGCCGGTTGGGGGTGAAAGCTGACTGGCAGAGATCGCCCTCGGCCAAATGGCGCTGGCAGACGACGCCGGTGCGAGCCGCAGGAGTCGCTGAAAGTCGGGGCTGGTTCGCTGGGCGGACTGGGCAGACGCGCTGGCGCAACCCCACGAGATCGACCGCCACGGACGGTGACGATGTCGAAACGCGACGCCGTTGGCGGCGTTGGAAAGTTGACTCGGAGATCTACGAACCCTGAAGAAACCAGGGCAAAAGACGCAGCGTGGAGGCCTGGGGAAAATTCGCAATCAGGGCCTCCCCGCTGGGCGAGCAGAGAAAGTGGTGCTGGCGCAGGTCGGCGGAGAAAATCGGTACGGGCAGTGCCGATCTCCGATTGATGCAAAATGGGCGCCGACACGAAGCTGATCCGCAGACGTATCTCCAGAAAATAGGTCGTGGCAAAACTCGTCCAGGAAGGGGGTGCGAGCTCTGCTACAAGTCGGGGCAGAAATCTGGAATCACGAACACGAACCGTTGAGGAAGAAGATGAGGATAAGAGGGAACCCCGGAGTCCACCGAGGGCTGAGGCGTCACACCCCGCCGTTCTCCCGTCGCAGGAGCAGAAAGAGAGAGAGAGAGAAGGGCGCAAAAAAGCTTTGCACAATACTCACTTGTATTCAAATTCATGTGTAAACTGTAATCGGTACAAGGTGAGAACTACTTATAGGGGATGGGAAAACCCTAATCTAACTAGAAGGGAGGGGTGCGCCCAGCTCCAAGGAGAGAAAGGCGGCCCAAATTTCAGCAAGCTTAAAAAATAGGAAAGGAATCTAAGTGGGATAAGGAAGGGGTGGAGTTGGGGAAAGGAGGAGAGGGGAAAAGGGGAAGGGAGAGGGGAGCGCCCCCCACCTTCCCTAGTAGAACTAGGAAGGGGGGGGGGGCGGCTGCCTCCTCCTCCTCTAGATGGGGAGGGGGCCGCCCCCTAAACCCTAATGGGCCTCTTTTTAAGTGGGCTTCAAGCCCCAATAAGCCCCTGACCCAATAACAAGATCCATTACCCCACAAAGCAACCCAATTGGCCACTATATGGCCCAATAAGTGCCCAAACAATAAGATGTCCACGCAGGGACCAAAAGACAAGGCCCACAAGGCCTGAGCAAGTCCAGACTGAGGCCCAACATGGCCTAAACATGATGAAAAGATAACTAGAAGGTGCCGCCGTCGCCGAGCCA
Source organism: Amorphophallus konjac (assembly GCA_022559845.1). NCBI lineage: Eukaryota > Viridiplantae > Streptophyta > Magnoliopsida > Alismatales > Araceae > Amorphophallus > Amorphophallus konjac. Next base: position 298,650,601 of record CM040119.1, read on the forward strand.
CAAGGAGGTAGCGGTGTGCCGGGTGCTCCGTCGAGGATAGCGCCGTGTGTCCTCACCAATTCTCCCCGGGTGGGAAGAACTCGACCCCGTCGAGTAAGGGTCACGGTCGCTGAGGTACCACTCCAGCAGGTCCGGATCGATCCGCTCCAGCTCTACACGTGTAATCCAGGTGTTGTCCGACTCGGGGCGCCCTCTCCAACGCACTAAGAAGCGTTGGTAGGCTCCGCTCCTGGTAGTAGTCACCTGCTCATCCAGTATGCAATCTATATGCTCGCGTTTTTGTAATGGGGCTGGAGGAGGTGGACTCTCAGTAGGTGTATCACTCACAACAGGAGGGTCAGGCCCAAATAACTCACTGGGTATCACCGCGGGATCCCGATAAGCTACCAGATCAGAGACATTGAACGTCGAACTGATCCCGTAGTCGTCTGGTAGCTCGATCTCATACGCGTTCGACCCAATACTCCTCAACACTCTGAATGGTCCTGCACCGCGGTCTTGGAGCTTCTTTACGGCTCCCGAAGGAAACCGTTCCGGTCTAACCCGGACCATGACGTACTCTCCCTCGCGGAACTCACGTGTGCGTCTGTGCGCGTCAGCTAACTCCTTGTAACGTGCGTTGCTGGCCTCAAGGTGGTGATGATGCAGACTCCGAACTAGCTGTGTTGACTCATACCTATGTGAATGCAGTGGGGGTCCTGGACATCCAAACACAGACCTAGCATGCCTATGACTCCTACATGATTGGACAACACGGGGAGGACCAGGACAACCAAAGTTGTATCTATCATGCATGGGTGTCCTACGGAATGTGGTAGACTCATGGGGACTAAATTGCCCAAACTCACTCATGACATTCCCTATATGAGACAAACCCCTATATGATGGTGGACATGAAGAAACATGGGGAAGAGACATGTGTCCCTGGCCTCCTAAGCTCGGGCATTTGGATGCCGATAAGGTGAGGTGTTGACTAGAAGGCCTAGGTGGTGTCTGATAGTGGACCTCCTCGACAAGGTGGGGAAAAGAATATGGGTCGAGAGGCTCACCAGGGAGGGGATCGAAAGGGTCAAAGAAATGATGACCCCTCCCGACAGGTCCCTTCACTATACTTGCCCATGTGCGACATTCGCCCAGGTGCAGATAATCACCTTCGGGCACTCTCATGTATGGGGCAAGAGGCTCATGAGGAAGGCAAGGAAGGCAAGGTTCCTCCCTCGGGACCGTGAAACCATAAGCGGGGACAAAATCAACCTCCACGGGTATGGGAAATAATAAAAGGACCTCGGATGTGATATGTCCTATGGTGTAGACCGAGGTAATAGACCCCAAAGCAGGGAGTGTAAAGCTATGACTATAGGGTTGGTCAGACCCTAAGGTCAACATATAGGTCAACTCCCATTGATAATCTAAACTCCTAAGGAAGTCCTTCACATTTTCAAGAAAGCAGAAGGACCGAAAAGTGGTGTGAAAGGAGTTAAGGGGTATTATTGGGAGGGCTGGTCCCATGGGTGTATAGCGAGGAATGGAGACATCTAGAAGTGGACCCTCCCTTAGCCAGCTAGCTAAAGACTCACCAATGACCAGTTCACCCTCGGAAGGTAAGAATGTCTCTATATGAGGGTCTAAGGGTGAAGCCTCTCTCTCGGGAGGGGAAACGGAGTCCTCTATGATGTGGAGGGGATCACTCCCTAACTCCTCAACCTCAGTTAGGTACTCCTCAATCAACTCCTGTTCAGCCTCGTAACTCACTGGAACAAACCCAGGTGATGACATGGAGGTGGTCGGCGTAACGCCGTCATGGAAGACAAACTCACCGGGAAGGTGAGATGGGTGTAAGGTGCAGGTCCTTTTATCCAGGTCGATGGTCGCACTTCTTTCCTCCAACCAAGTTCACCCTAAAATGATGCATGGACCAGCAAGTGTGCTGATCTTGCACCAAGCGCCATCGAAATATTTAACGGGGCCAAACCACCGTTGAAACTCGATAAAAGCTAAACCATCACGAAGAACAATCTCCCCAGTCTTAGAGAGTGACTCAACAACGTCTTGTGAGACACAGTTAGATGACACCCTACTGATGAAATCGATCTCCGTATGCATCCCATTAGGTAGGACGGCAGTGGACATGACAGGGCGCTGGAATGACTCGGTCATCGGTATAGGGATCGGGTCTCCCGACGACTGAGTGGTAGGGGCGACACTTAGGGGTCGTACCATAAGAGCATCGAATCGGGCCAATAGGGATGACTAATCTGACATGTGGTCTCGAGGAACCACCATGGGGTTGGCGCGGAGCTGGACATGCAAGACTCCACGAGACAAGGACAAAACTCTAACTAGACACAAACCTAACATTACAATGCAATGGTGGGTTACCTAGATGAACTAAGAGACTCAATGCAACCTAGATAACTCTAAGGCCTCAATTGCACCCTAGACAACCTAAAGACTCGAATGACCTAAGACCCCAATTTGTTAGAACAAACTGGTTCCCTAAGCTCTGATACCAAATTTGACGCGGGACGGGGACCGACACGGACTAAGACTCACAAAAGACTCTAACTGAGGCCGGCAGTAGCACGCTCAAGGGTCGCCAAGTGGCTGACCACCGTGATATCCCACAGAATGAGGGACGTCTCTCAACAGAAACTCCGACCTCGGCCGTCCCAAGGAGGGAAGCGCACGTGTCTAGGCGTATAGTCGACCTCCAAAGACAAGGGGAGTCGAGTCCTAGCTCGGTGCTCGACTAGTGCTAGGGATGGATGCTCTCACTCACGATCCGCGGTGATGGCAATAAGTGGCTAGGCACCTACCCTCTCTCACGCGGCATAATCAATCACATACTAAAAGAGCAAGCAAAAGGAGGGGAGTCGGAGCGCGTACCTCCACGCCTAGGCGTGGGGAAGGAACCCCGGCCGTGAACCAACAACCCCGATACACCAGAGGTCAATAAAATACAACCCAATAACGGCCCACTCCTCGCAGGGAGGTAAAAGGCTACAACCAATACGTTCGGGGCTGCCGGACACGGGTTGACGGGCTGCACTCGGTGACGGGTCGGCCACGAGGAGGTTCGGGTGCAACGCTGCAGAAACCGGTGTCGCGCGCGCCTGGGCGGAGGGGGGGGTCTCACGGGCTGATACGACGCCCGTTTGAGGCACCGTCAGAGAGGACGCGTCGCTGACTGTTGGAGGAACGCTCCGGCCAAAGGGGGCGCACTGGATCCGCCGGTGGTGACCGTGGGCGCTGCTGAAAGTCAGATCAGGTTCTGTGGGCGCAGAACTGCGCTCGCCGACGGTAAAATCTGGAAATCGGCCTTCTGGTGCCCGAACAAGTCCGGGCCGGTTGGGGGTGAAAGCTGACTGGCAGAGATCGCCCTCGGCCAAATGGCGCTGGCAGACGACGCCGGTGCGAGCCGCAGGAGTCGCTGAAAGTCGGGGCTGGTTCGCTGGGCGGACTGGGCAGACGCGCTGGCGCAACCCCACGAGATCGACCGCCACGGACGGTGACGATGTCGAAACGCGACGCCGTCAGCGGCGTTGGAAAGTTGACTCGGAGATCTACGAACCCTGAAGAAACCAGGGCAAAAGACGCAGCGTGGAGGCCTGGGAAAAATTCGCAATCAGGGCCTCCCCGCTGGGCGAGCAGAGAAAGTGGTGCTGGCGCAGGTCGGCGGAGAAAATCGGTACGGGCAGTGCCGATCTCCGATTGATGCAAAATGGGCGCCGACGCGAAGCTGATCCGCAGACGTATCTCCAGAAAATAGGTCGTGGCAAAACTCGTCCAGGAAGGGGGCGCGAGCTCTGCTACAAGTCGGGGCAGAAATCTGGAATCACGAACACGAACCGTTGAGGAAGAAGATGAGGATAAGAGGGAACCCCGGAGTCCACCGAGGGCTGAGGCGTCACACCCCGCCGTTCTCCCGTCGCAGGAGCAGAAAGAGAGAGAGAGAGAAGGGCGCAAAAAAGCTTTGCACAATACTCACTTGTATTCAAATTCATGTGTAAACTGTAATCGGTACAAGGTGAGAACTACTTATAGGGGATGGGAAAACCCTAATCTAACTAGAAGGGAGGGGTGCGCCCAGCTCCAAGGAGAGAAAGGCGGCCCAAATTTCAGCAAGCTTAAAAAATAGGAAAGGAATCTAAGTGGGATAAGGAAGGGGTGGAGTTGGGGAAAGGAGGAGAGGGGAAAAGGGGAAGGGAGAGGGGAGCGCCCCCCACCTTCCCTAGTAGAACTAGGAAGGGGGGGGGGCGGCTGCCTCCTCCTCCTCTAGAGGGGGAGGGGGCCACCCCCTAAACCCTAATGGGCCTCTTTTTAAGTGGGCTTCAAGCCCCAATAAGCCCCTGACCCAATAACAAGATCCATTACCCCACAAAGCAACCCAATTGGCCACTATATGGCCCAATAAGTGCCCAAACAATAAGATGTCCACGCAGGGACCAAAAGACAAGGCCCACAAGGCCTGAGCAAGTCCAGACTGAGGCCCAACATGGCCTAAACATGATGAAAAGATAACTAGAAGGTGCCGCCGTCGCCGAGCCACAAGGAGGTAGCGGTGTGCCGGGTGCTCCGTCGAGGATAGCGCCGTGTGTCCTCACCACCAGAAAGGCAAGGCAGCAGAACGGCGCCCCGTACCTAAAGAAGCGAATGCGCTTGATATCAAGGCGTTCGAACAACAGAAGGAGAAAGGCAAGAAAGCGGCTTCCCCGCAACCTGCAAAAGCTCCAGATGACAAAGAAGGTCCTTCGTTGAGGGACAAAATGAAGAAGGCTTATTCCTTTCCTAAGGATAAGACCCGGATCTTGTTTGACTGGGTAACAGAATACAGTATGGTCACTCTGCCTGAGCCGAGAAGACCAAAAGACCTCAAAAGAAGAGATAGTCCAAGATTCTGCCCCTACCACCAGATGTTGGGACATTCAATCGAAGACTGTTATGTTTTCAAAGACATCATTGAAGGAATGGTGAAGAATGAAATAGAGCTGGGAGAGTACAAAGTAGACCCTCCTCAGCCACATGAAGCTCCTCCCAGAAGAGCAGCAGTCAACATGGTCTCCCTCTACCAGGCATTACCTGAGGAGATCCCCGAAGCAAGCACACGAAGCACCTACGAAATCCATTTCCTGGAGCCCGTGAAGGAACAGCAGGGGTGGCAGCAAATCCCTGTGAAGCACAAGAAGAAGAGGGCACCTCGCCCAAAAGAGGGGGCACATATCCGTGGCATTACACCCCGGCCTGCTCCGCCAGTGGTAGCACCCGTATGGGTCACTCCACCTACAGCTGTCAGAATATATACACCCAACAGGAGGAGACAAACCCCGCTGCCAGTAATCAAGGAAACCAATCCTGGGGTCCTTCGACTGCAACACTTAATTGAAAGGCTAGATGAATATGTGCAGCCCGAATTGAAACCTCTACTGGTACGGGACCATGTCCCATGGCAAGAGCTGGAGCAACTCTCACTCAAGCAAGGGGAGGAAGCTGAAGCAGCACCACCTCAAGAGAGCAACCTGTTCTGGGGGCAAGCACCTGCAGAAACCAAAAAGAAGAAAAAGCAAAAGAAGAAGAAAAGAAAGGCCGCTGGGGCCCATAAAATACAGGTCGTCTCCTGCAATACCCTGTCAGCACTCTTCAACCTACCCGGAGAAGAGGAAGAAGAAGAAATTTGCTTCACACCCCATGCTGGGGGAGGCAAGGCCGAGGCCGCAACTGCTGCGCATGCCACTCGGTCAGGCCGAAAATGGGGGCGCCAGCCACCACCCATTCACAACATTATGTTCAGAGGGGAGCAACCCTACAAGACGCCTCCACCGGAAGTTAAGGGAGCCCAAATCCCTCCTCCGTCAAGCCTATACAACAAGAGTGGGGGCAAGTCAGTCCCTTCATTCCTTGAATTTCTGAAGATGTCAAAAGGGAAGCAGCCCTGCCAAGAGGCTAACCCTACACCCGGGGTCATTCACCCGCAGCCAGCGCAATCTACTGAGGATGCAAATGCAGATGGAGCTTGCCCTACAGCAGCTAATAAAGAAGACCCGACAGCCGGTGCCAGTCAAGAGGGTGCCGAGTCCGAGGAAGATGAAGCAGGTCCGTCTGGACCCACAAATCAAAAGCTCCCCAAGCCCAGATGAGCTGAAGAGATGAAGCTCGCCAATGTCTGGGCTCGGAGCCGAATAATGAAGTTGCTCAAGAAGCTCCCCACTCGATTTACGATCTGAGAAATTCTCTCCTTGAGTGAAGAAACTCGACAGGCGATCATCACTGCTCTACAGACGCCTGCTCATTTTGAAGCCTGCGTAGCTGAGGCTATACCAGAAGCCAGTATGACCTTCTCTCCAGAAGACATGCTACTGCCTACTGCCAGCCACAACAGGCCGCTATATATGAAAGGGCATCTGAATGGAAGAGAACTGAACCGGATTCTGATCGATCCTGGTGCAGCAGTCAACATCCTGCCATACAGAATATACGAGAGGTACCACTTTAATGTACATCTCGAGAAAGTCGGGGATATGCGTATCGCTGGCTTCAATCAAAAATGTGAAGTATCTATGGGGGTGGCAGAGTTCACACTGACCCTGACAGATTTCACTACAACGGTGCAGTTTCATGTCATTGACTCTCGCACCTCCTACAAAGCACTTCTCGGCCGCCCATGGCTGCATGAAAATATGGTGGTGCCCTCCACGCTCCACCAATGCATCAAATACAGCCTCCAGGGGAAGGAGGAGAGGATATTTGCTGACATCCACCCATTCGAGGTGTTTGAATGTCACTTGGCGGACGCCAACCTATATACGGGGTCTCCCCGGAAGGTTTCTGAAGATGGAGCCCCCGTAGGGGCGTCGAAGAACAGATCGGGTGACGGTTGGTATCCACCACCGCCCCGCGGATATGTCAAGCCGAAGGTGGTTTCCCACATCACGACTTCTGGAAATGTCGGCAGGGTGACACCCCCAGCATTATACCCCAAAGCTAAGGAAGTGCATGTTGATCGACAGCACGACCGCATCGGAGTCCCGGCCGGCCTCACCAAGCCAGTCTCCGGCCTCGATGGTCCCACTGTCGAACCTTTCAAAGCCTGGGAGGTGACACAAGAAGATGGGCCCAGCAGCTTATTCTATACAGCTGAGGAGCATCCCACTCAGGAAGACACAGACTGCAGCCACCCCGAAGATCTGGCCAACCCACGGGTTCCTATGCAGGGCCTGGCATTCACAACTGATCGGATGGCCATAATGTTTCAGAAGCAACACATTCCTCCCGATCAATCTCAAAAACGCAAGGAAGCTTTCCAGAAGATGTGGTATCCTACGAATCTGGATAAAGAAATGAGACGTGTCTCTCAACATCCGGGTCTGGGCTTCACCCTAGAAGACTACTATTACAGTGGGCGGTATGAGGTGGATGCCATCTCCACCTTCTATCCAACTGAAGATAGCCCTCTGGGGGCAACCTTTGATGAATATCCGGCGGAAGTCGAACATGCTGAATTGGCTCTATCCAGGAATCAACAAATGGAGACCTTGATCTCCTGCCGATGCTGGGAGCAGGTCCGTCCTGAAGAAGCGGCCTTTCAAGCCGAATTTGATACGGCTAGCAACAGCGAAGCTGAAGATACTCAAGAAGCAGAAGTCTCTCCCTCCGCAGGGGTCATACTAATGACGACTTCAACATCCTTTCTGCCAGTCAACGAAGCCTCAGTTTACTCCAATCAAGGGGAGCCGGCTAGCATGAAAGAAAGGGCAACTTCTGTGGAAGATACAACTGTCCCAGAAGGCGAGACCCCCTCAACTTCTGCTACAAATCCAATATGCTGTCCGAGTCCAGCTGCAAACAAATACTTGCTTGTCGAGGCTGCAACCTCATCCACAAGCGCTGAAGCTGTTCTCTCACCCTCGAGAGCTGCAACGGCAACGGATGTGTCCATAGATCCATCCACACAGTCGCTAGCACAAGAAGCAAGAGGACCCCATGAAGCTCTGGCAATATCCGACGAGGAGGTCGAAGTGCTCGACCCTCGAGATGGTGTTCCAGACTTCGTCGACCTCCAACCGGCACCTCTGAAAATAGAAGACGGAGGCCAAGCCACAGTCGACGAACTGATAGAAGTCAACCTGGGAAATGAGAAGGACCCTAGGCCTACCTTCCTCAGTGCCCAACTATCCCTAAAAGAACGGGAGCTGTACATCCAGCTGCTGCTAGAATACCGGGATTGCTTCGCCTGGACTTATAAAGAGATGCCAGGTCTAAACCCTGCTGTCTCACAACACGAGCTAACAATCAGTCCCGAAGCCGAGCCGATGAAGCAACCACCGCGGCGTATGAGGCCAGAGCTCATCACCCGAATCTGTGCTGAAGTTGACAAGCTCATTGATGTGGGATTTGTTGAAGAAAATCAGTACACCACATGGCTGGAAAATATCGTCCCTGTGAAAAATAAGAATGGATAGATCCAGATTTGTGTTGACTTCCGGGATCTAAATAAAGCTTGCCCTAAGGATGACTTTCCGGTGCCAACAACCGAGGTCATGATCGATGCTACAACCGGCCATGAAGCCCTGTCATTCATGGATGGGTCGTCCGGCTACAATCAGATTTGGATTACGGAGCATGACCGGGTCCATACTGCTTTCCGAACTCCTAAAGGCATTTATCATTACAAGAGAATGCCATTCGGACTGAAGAATGCTGGCGCAACCTATCAGCGCGCAATGACCAAATTTTTTGATGAATTGCTCTACCACAAGGTCGAGTGCTACATAGATGACCTGGTGGTCAAAACCAGAAGAAAAGAAGATCACCTGCAAGACCTCCGGATTGTTTTTCAGAGGCTGGGTAGCATGAGCTAAAAATGAATCCTATGAAATGTGCGTTCGGAGTGTCGAGCGGAAAATTCTTGGGCTTCATCGTCCGATATCGGGGAATTGAGATAGACCCCGCAAAGATCAAGGCGATTCAGCAGTTACCTCCATCTAGGAACATCTCCGAGCTGAGGTCACTACAGGGCCACCTGGCTTACATCCGGCGGTTCATTTGCAATTTGTCAGGGCGATGCCAGCCTTTTCACAAGTTGATGATGAAAGATGTTCCCTTTTATTGGGATGAAGATTGCCAGACAGCCTTTGACAAGCTAAAACTCTATCTGAAGACTCCTCCAGTATTGGGCGCACCGGTGAAAGGACGGCCGTTGATACTGTATATAGCAGCTACACATAATTCCTTGGGGGCAATGCTGGCCCAGAATAATGAAGAAGGGAAAGAACAAGCCCTCTATTACCTCAGTCGGAGACTGGTCAGAACTGAAGAAAAATATACTTATATTGAGAAGATCTGCCTGGCACTAGTCTTCGCAGTCAAAAAGCTCCGGCATTATATGTTGTCGCATGAGATCAGCTTGGTGTCCAAGGAGGATCCCCTGAAATATATTATGTCCCAGCCGGCATTCAAAGGCCGCCTAGGCAAATGGGCAGTAATCCTTATGGAGTTTGATGTCTCCTACGTACCGCGCAAGGCCATCAAAGGTCAAGCTATTGCAGACTTCTTTGCTGAACATCCGATACCCGGGGAAAGCCCGTGGGAACCGGAACTTCCCGAGGATGAAACCCTAGAAGCCGCCCAAGTGCAGCCTTCCTCATGGCAGCTATACTTTGATGGCGCTTCCAGAATTGACACCTCTGCTACCGGGTCATCCAGGGTCAGAGCAGGGGCAGGTATAGTCCTGAAATCTCTGGAAGGAGAAGTGGTGCACACTTCCTGCTCCATAAACAAACAATGCACAAACAATGAAGCAGAATATGACGCCCTGATAATCGGGTTGTAGATTGCTCTGTCCATGGGAATTCAGATGCTGGAAGCATTCGGAGACTCCATGCTAGTTATAAAATAGCTGGAATGAGAGTTCGAGGTGCGAAAGCAAGAGCTCTTCCCCTACCACCAGTTGGCAACTCGCCTGATGTCAAGATTTTACTTCATCAGCATCAAGCATATCAATCGAGGCCGGAATGCTCAGGTAGACGCCCTCGCTAAGCTGGCCAGTTCATTGGCGGTCCCGCCAGACACAAGCCTGAATATAACAGTGATCAACCGCCGACAGGTCCCTAGCGTAACAGAGGTTCTGGCCGACGAAGAAGAGATGGAAGTAGCAGTCATCGAAGGGGTTCCGCAGCCCGACTGGGGAGAGCATCTCCTACGCTGGTTTCAACACCAGCAACTTCCAAAAGAAAAGGAACAGAGAATGAAGCTCCTGAAGATCAAGGATTCTTACGAGATGAGAAGCGGGACCTTGTTCCGAATTATGGCAGATGCCCGAAGAAAAGTCCTACTCCGTTGCTTGTCTTCAGCAGAAGCGGGACAGGTGATGCAAGAAGTTCATGCAGGATCAGCTGGGGCACACCAGGCCGGTCCGAAAATGAAGATAGAGATAAAGAAATTGGGTTATTATTGGCCCGCTATATTTAATGATTGCTGCAAGTTTGCCAAAGCTTGTCAGAAATGTCAAGAGCATGCGAATGTGGCGAGGAGACCTCCAGTGCCACTGCATCCCACTCTACCAAGTTGGCCGTTTGCTCAATGGGGCACGAACGTGGTAGGACCGTTACCAGCATCTTCATCAGGATGCAAATACATCTTAGCAACTACAGATTACTTCTCCAGATGGGCAGAAACAATAGCACTAAGAGATGTGACAGGAGAACTAGTTGCAAGATTCTTCCGGCAGAATGTAATATTCCGGTTTGGAATCCCCAGCCGAATCATCTCTGACAATGGCAGCCATTTCAGAAACCAGAAGGTTTATCGGCTAGCCGACAAATACAAAATTGACTGGAGGACATCGTCCCCCTACAACCCTCAGGCCAACAGACTCGCAGAAGCCTTTAACAAGACACTGTGCACGTTACTGGCAAAGACTGTCAAGTCTAACAAAAAGGATTGGGAAGAAAGGATGTACGAAGCACTTTGGGCTTATCGTACTGTCTACAAGACCCCAACCGGCTGTTCACCCTTCTCCCTTATCTATGGGTCGGAAGCTGTAGTGCCGATTGAACTTGAAGTTTCTTCATTGCGAGTTGCCATCCAGCACGAATTAGTCAGTGGTGAGCAGACCAATGCAGAAAGAAGATTGGAAGAGCTCGCTGAGCTCGAAGGAAAACACCTCCAGGCGCAACAAAACATCCAACTCTACCAAGCTCGCATGGCCCATGCTTTTGACAAGTTAGTCAAGGGTCGAGAGTTCAAGAAAGGAGACCTGGTGATGGTCAAAAGAAGAGAAGTGATGGCCTCTAATCCCAAAGGGAAGCTGGTCGAAAACTGTGTCGGACCGTATGTCGTCCGTCGAGTATATGAAGGGGGTGCCTACGTCCTTGTAGACCACAAAGGAGTCATCCAGTTCTCTCCCTCAACGGAAAACACATTAAGCTGTATCATGCGGCGCAGCCGACACACCCCGAGTGATCGGTCGGAACACCCTTTCCTTGGCTAGTGGCACTCCGCCCTAACCGAGCTACCTTCTCCTTGGTTAGCGGCACTCCGTCCTAACCGAGCTACCTTTTCCTTGGTCTAGTGGCACTCCGCCCTAACCGAGCTACCTTCCCCTTGGTTAGCGGCATTCCGTCCTAATCGAGCTACTCTTTCCTTGGTCTAGTGGCACTCCGCCCTAACCGAGCTACCTTCTCCTTGGTCAGCGGCACTCCGCCTTAACCGAGCTACCCTTTCCTTGGCTAGTGGCACTCCGCCCTAACCAAGCCACCCTTTCCTTGGTCTAGTAGCACTCTGCCCTAACCAAGCTACCCTTTCCTTGGCTAGTGGCATTCTGCCCTAATCGAGCTACCTTTTCCTTGGTCTAGTGGCACTCCACCCTAACCGAGCTACCTTCCCCTTGGTTAGCGGCATTCCGCCCTAATCGAGCTACTTCTCCCTTGGTTCAGTGGCACTCTGCCCTAACCGAGCTACCCTTTCCTTGGTCTAGCGGCATTCCGCCCTAGTCGAGCTACCCTTTCCTTGGTCTAGTGGCACTCCGCCCTAATCAAGCTACCCTTTCCTTGGTATAGTGGCATTCCGCCCTAATCGAGCTCCTTTTCCTTGGTTAGCGGCATCCCACCCTAATCGAGCTACTTCTCCTTGATCAGGCGGCTTTCCACCCTAATCAAACTACCTCTCCTTGGTTAGTGGCATTTCGCCCTGATCAAGCTACCCTCTCTCGGCTCGCATTCCGAATAAAAGAAAAAAAAGAAAGAAAAGAAAATGGGGTTAAAAGTAGAGATACCCCGCCAGACTTGCTCCTATATCAGGTCAAGTGCAAAAATGGCTATAACCCAGCTGTGGCGAAAACCCGAAAGGGCGTCGCAGGCAAAATCGGGTACCCCACCGCGTGAAAACCCGAAAGGGCGCGTGGGCAAAAGTAAGAGGGGGCTGGCTTCGACGAAAACCCGAAAGGGCGCTTAGGTCAGTAATGTGAATAAAAATGGTGAGGACACGCGCCGCCTTTCTCGACGGAGCACGCGGAGCACGCCGGCATCTCTTTGGCTCGGCGACTACGGCATGGTTTAGAGGACCTTCTTTTACATGATGGCCATACCAGGCCTTGGTTTAGTCCCTGCGTGGACATGTTTATTCTTTATTGTGGACCTTTGTAGGCCAATTGGGGCCAATTAGACCTTTATTGGGTGTGCTAGGCTCATTGGTTGGGCAATAGGACTAGTGGGCCACTTCTTGGTCCAACCTTTTGGCCCATTAGGGTTTTGGGCGCCCCCTCTCTTCTCCTCCAAGAGGAGGAGGAGGCAGCCGCCCCCCTACCTTTTTTTTAGGAAGTAGATTGCGCACCCCCCTTTTTTTCCTTCCCATTCGATCCCCTCCCCCCCTTTGGCCGCCCCCCTTTCCCCCCTTGCTAGGGTTGAAACCCTAGCATTCCCCCCCTCCATATATAAGGTCTTATGTACTTTCTTTAGGAATGAATGAAATATTTTGATTGAGCAGCCATTTGCGCAGCCACCCCTTGGAGAGGGCGACCCTCTCTTCCTCCTCTGCTCCTGCGATGGGAGCAACCCCGGGGTGCGACTCCCCATCCCCTCGGTGCGACGCCGAGGTTCTTCCTCCCTTCTACTTCGTCTCCGGTTCGAGTTCGCGTGTTCCAGATTCGGCCCCGAGTTGCAGCGGCGTCCCCATCTGGTGCAGGTCGATTCTGAGCCCCTCCTTTTTTTGGTGGATACTTCTACGAGTCGGCAGCGCGTGGGCTTTGGTTTCGCCTCGATCCGAGGTCGGCACCACCCGTGGCGAGTTCTCTCGTGAGCTAGCGCAGGAGCCTCCCTCTCTGCGCGCCCAGATCCACCCTCCTTCTTTCAAAAATCCCACAGGACGGACAACTCCGAGTTTGGAGCTGATTTATTCAGGGTTTGTACCTCTCGTCGTCCTCTTTCCAACGCCGCCAACCTCGTCTCGTTCCGACGTCCGAGCTGTTCGTGGCGTCCGTTCCGGTGAGGTCGCGCGGGTCTGCCCAGTCCACCCGGTGCCAGGACAACCGGCGAGTTCCAAAGTTCACAGCGTCCAACCACGACCAGATCTGACCGAGCTCTTTGGTCCGGACCTGCTGCTCTGCGTCCCCGACGTTCTCCCACAAGCGGGGCCTCGTTTGCCTACCGGAGCAGCGAGTTACCATTTTCCCCGCTCGACAGCGCAGTTCTGGGAGCAGATTCCTTGTCCCCACTTGCAGGTACGGCCACGGCTTCCACGGATGGAATCTGAGCACTCCTTTTGGCCGAGGCTTTCTCCTGCGACCTAACTACGCGCCCTCGCTGACGGCGCCCCAATCGGACTCCGGATCCATTCGTGGGAACGTTTACCACCGAGTCGCGCGTTGCTGCGATTCTGCCGATCGTCATCCGGACCCTCCTCGTGGCCAACCCTTCACCGAGTGCCGCCCGTCAGCCCGTGTATCGGCCGCCCCGAATGGAATTGTTGTAGCCTGTTATCTCCCTGCGAGGAGTGGGCACCATTGCTGGCTTGTACCTATTCTTTCATTGTGTGTATCGGGGTTGTCGGTCTCGGCCGGGGTTCCTTCCCCACGCCTAGGCGTGGAGGTACGTGCGACGCTCCCCCCCTTGGCATTTTGCTTTACTAGTATGTGATCTTGTATGCCGCGTGAGAGTGTAGGGATCCTAGCTAGCATTCAACACTGCGAGATCGTGAGTGAGAGTATCCCATTCCGTGGCCCTAGTCGAGCACCGAGCTCGGACTAGACTCCTATAGTTGCGCGTCGGCTCCTTTGCCGCTTTGATCCACTCGCTTCCCTCATAGGGACGACCGTGGACTTGGGTTTCTTGTTGAGAGACGCCTCTCTTCGGAGGAATAGTACGGAGGTCGATCTCTCGGCTTGCCTTGTCACGTGTGAGTGCTGGCCGCACTTGGTCTTCATCATAGGTTTAGTCCATTTGTCAGTTCCGTCCCGCATCAAATTTGGTATCAGAGCTTAGGGAACCAGTTTGTTCTAGCAAATTGGGGTCTTAGGTCATTTGAGTCTTTAGGTTGTCTAGGGTGCAAATTAGAGCATTAGATCTGTCTAAGTTGCATGTAAGTCATTAGGTCTGTTTTAGGTGCATTTGAGTCCGTATTCTTCCCCAGTTTCCTTCACCATTTTGAGTTGTGTCTAGTCCCATCCCTTAGTTGTCCTACATGTCCCTTCCATAGTCCTAGGGCGTGCATGTGTATTTAGAGTCCTCAGGTGCTTCATCATGGCTACTCCTTACATCCTCCACAAGGGTCCGACCGACCCTCTATTCCTGGACATCATTGTAGATGGGGACCTTCGCTTTGATGGATCGAGCCCTAGAGCCTATCTAAAGTGGGAGGCTACCATGGGAAAATACTTTGAGAAGAATTGGATATATGGTTCCGAGAGAGTCAACATTGCCAGGGGTCAACTTTCACCTCAAGCTAGGGAAGTGTGGGATCACATAGTAGGTCTTAGGGCAGGTTGGAGGCAAGAGCCCATACACTCATGGGAGGAGATGAAGGTAGAATTTAGGAGGATCTACGCTCCCCAACGCTTCGCCTCCTACTCAGAGACCCATAGCCTGAGGAGCACTACCACTCCTCCTATCTCCCTCGATCAGTCTAAGGCCACTCTAAGGGCTCAACCTCCGCAACGCCCATCACCTCTTACCCCCAACCGAGCACATCATAGTTGGAGGAGCAAGGTGCCACCTGTCTGTGAGTCTAAGCCCGAGACTAAATCTCATGATTACCAGCAAGTCTCCCCGAATGCCCCTAACTTGAGAGATCTCCCCTTCGCAGAACTCCTGCAACTCGTTAGGGAGAAACTAGAAAGGATGGGCACTCCTATGGGATCATCGATTTCCCCTAGCCCACAGTCCGCTCCGCCTCCGTGCTCATGCCTGCCACCACCCCAGCGATCCACTCCGCCTTTTGTTCCAGTGATTTACGAGGCTGAACAGGAATTGATTGAGGAGTATCTAACGGGGGTCGAGGAGTTAGGGAGTGACCCCATGGAGCACCCAGTCGTGCCTGAACCTTTGGAAGTTAAGGCCGACACTCTCAGCCTGAGACCCTCGATTGAGAGCCAGGGGCCCCTCCACATCATAGAGGACTCAGTTTCCACTCCCGAGAGAGAGGCTTCACCCTTAGACCCTCATATAGAGACATTCTTACCTTCCGAGGGTGAACTGGTCATTGGAGAGTCTTTAGCTAGCTGGCTAAGGGAGGGTCTACTTCTAGATGTCTCCATTCCTTGCTATACACCCATGGGACCAGCCCTCCCAATAATACCCCTTAACTCCTTTCACACCACTTTTCGGTCCTTCTGCTTTCTTGAAAATGTGAAGGACTTCCTTAGGAGTTTAGATTATCAATGGGAGTTGACTTATATGTTGACCTTAGGGTCTGACCAACCCTATAGTCATAGCTTTACACTCCCTGTTTTGGGGTCTATTACCTCGGTCTACACCATAGGACATATCACATCCGAGGTCCTTTTATTATTTCCCATACCCGTGGAGGTTGATTTTGTCCCCGCTTATGGTTTCACGGTCCCGAGGGAGGAACCTAGCCTTCCTTGCCTTCCTCATGAGCCTCTTGCCCCATACATGAGAGTGCCTGAAGGTGATTATCTGCACCTGGGCGAATGTCGTACATGGGCAAGTATAGTGAAGGGACCTGTCGGGAGGGGTCATCATTTCTTTGACCCTTTCGATCCCCTCCCTAGTGAGCCTCTCGACCCATATTCTTTTCCCCACCTTGTCGAGGAGGTCCACTATCATACACCACCTAGGCCTTCTAGTCAACACCTCACCTTACCGGCATCCAGATGCCCGAGCTTAGGAGGCCAGGGACACATGTCTCTTCCCCATGTTTCTTCATGTCCACCATCATATAGGGGTTTGTCTCATATAGGGAATGTCATGAGTGAGTTTGGGCAATTTAGTCCCCATGAGTCTACCACATTCCGTAGGACACCCATGCATGATAGATACAACTTTGGTTGTCCTGGTCCTCCCCGTGTTGTCCAGTCATGTAGGCGTCATAGACATGCTGGGTCTATGTTTGGATGCCCTGGGCCACCCATGCATTCATATCGGTATGAGTCCACGCCACTAGTTTGGAGTCTACATCATCATCACCCCCTCGAGGCCAGCAACGCACGTTATAAGAAATTAGCTGACGCGCATCGACGCACCCGTGAGTTCCAAGTGGGAGAGTACGTCATGATCAGGGTTAGACCTGAACTGTTCCCTTCGGGGGCCGTGAAGAAACTCCAGGACTGCGGTGCCGGACCTTTTCGAGTCTTGAAGCGAATTGGGTCGAATGCGTATGAGATTGAGCTGCCAGACGACTATGGGATCTGTTCGACGTTCAATGTTTCAGATCTGGTGGCATATCGGGATCCCGCGGTGATTCCCAGTGAGCTTTTTGGGCCTACCCCTCCTGTTGAGAGCATTACACCTTCTGAGCGTCCACCTCCTCCAGCCCCATTACAGACACGCGAGCATATAGATTGCATACTGGATGAGCAGGTGACCACGACCAGGAGCGGAGCCTACCAGCGCTTCCTAGTGCGCTGGAGAGGGCGCCCTGCGACAGACGACACCTGGATCACACGTGGAGAGCTGGAGCTGATCGACCCGGACCTGCTGGAGCGTTATTGGAGCGATCGTGACCCTTACTCGACGGGGTCGAGTTCTTCCCACCCGGGGAGAATTGGTGAGGACACGCGCCGCCTTTCTCGACGGAGCACGCAGAGCACGCCGGCATCTCTTTGGCTCGGCGACTACGGCATGGTTTAGAGGACCTTCTTTTACATGATGGCCATACCAGGCCTTGGTTTAGTCCCTGCGTGGACATGTTTATTCTTTATTGTGGACCTTTGTAGGCCAATTGGGGCCAATTAGACCTTTATTGGGTGTGCTAGGCTCATTGGTTGGGCAATAGGACTAGTGGGCCACTTCTTGGTCCAACCTTTTGGCCCATTAGGGTTTTGGGCGCCCCCTCTCTTCTCCTCCAAGAGGAGGAGGAGGCAGCCGCCCCCCTACCTTTTTTTTAGGAAGTAGATTGCGCACCCCCCTTTTTTTCCTTCCCATTCGATCCCCTCCCCCCCTTTGGCCGCCCCCCTTTCCCCCCTTGCTAGGGTTGAAACCCTAGCATTCCCCCCCTCCATATATAAGGTCTTATGTACTTTCTTTAGGAATGAATGAAATATTTTGATTGAGCAGCCATTTGCGCAGCCACCCCTTGGAGAGGGCGACCCTCTCTTCCTCCTCTGCTCCTGCGACGGGAGCAACCCCGGGGTGCGACTCCCCATCCCCTCGGTGCGACGCCGAGGTTCTTCCTCCCTTCTACTTCGTCTCCGGTTCGAGTTCGCGTGTTCCAGATTCGGCCCCGAGTTGCAGCGGCGTCCCCATCCGGTGCAGGTCGATTCCGAGCCCCTCCTTTTTTTGGTGGATACTTCTACGAGTCGGCAGCGCGTGGGCTTTGGTTTCGCCTCGATCCGAGGTCGGCACCACCCGTGGCGAGTTCTCTCGTGAGCTAGCGCAGGAGCCTCCCTCTCTGCGCGCCCAGATCCACCCTCCTTCTTGCGAAAATCCCACAGGACGGACAACTCCGACTTTGGAGCTGATTTCTTCAGGGTTTGTACCTCTCGTCATCCTCTTTCCAACGCCGCCAACCTCGTCTCGTTCCGACGTCCGAGCTGTTCGTGGCGTCCGTTCCCGTGAGGTCGCGCGGGTCTGCCCAGTCCACCCGGTGCCAGGACAACCGGCGAGTTCCAAAGTTCACAGCGTCCAACCACGACCAGATCTGACCGAGCACTTTGGTCCGGACCTGCTGCTCTGCGTCCCCGACGTCCTCCCACAAGCGGGGCCTCGTTTGCCTACCGGAGCAGCGAGTTACCATTTTCCCCGCTCGACAGCGCAGTTCTGGGAGCAGATTCCTTGTCCCCACTTGCAGGTACGGCCACGGCTTCCACGGATGGAATCTGAGCACGCCTTTTGGCCGAGGCTTCCTCCTGCGACCTAACTACGCGCCCTCGCTGACAGCGCCCCAATCGGACTCCGGATCCATTCGTGGGAACGTTTACCACCGAGTCGCGCGTTGCTGCGATTCTGCCGATCGTCATCCGGACCCTCCTCGTGGCCAACCCTTCACCGAGTGCCGCCCGTCAGCCCGTGTATCGGCCACCCCGAATGGAATTGTTGTAGCCTGTTATCTCCCTGCGAGGAGTGGGCACCATTGCTGGCTTGTACCTATTCTTTCATTGTGTGTATCGGGGTTGTCGGTCTCGGCCGGGGTTCCTTCCCCACGCCTAGGCGTGGAGGTACGTGCGACGCTCCCCCCCTTGGCATTTTGCTTTACTAGTATGTGATCTTGTATGCCGCGTGAGAGTGTAGGGATCCTAGCTAGCATTCAACACCGCGAGATCGTGAGTGAGAGTATCCCATTCCGTGGCCCTAGTCGAGCACCGAGCTCGGACTAGACTCCTATAGTTGCGCGTCGGCTCCTTTGCCGCTTTGATCCACTCGCTTCCCTCATAGGGACGACCGTGGACTTGGGTTTCTTGTTGAGAGACGCCTCTCTTCGGAGGAATAGTACGGAGGTCGATCTCTCGGCTTGCCTTGTCACGTGTGAGTGCTGGCCGCACTTGGTCTTCATCATAGGTTTAGTCCATTTGTCAGTTCCGTCCCGCATCAAAAAATGAATGCTGAATAGTGATGATTCATTCTCTGTCCGGAAGACCCCTTTCGAGGTCGTGGCGGAGTCTTCATCTGATATCCCGGCAATATACATCTATTGTCATACCTTTTCGACCCTTGTCACCATCGGCAAGATCGGTCGCTACCTATCTAGTTTTTGTCACCATCGGCAAGACCGTCTACCCTTTTCGACCCTTGTCACCATCGGCAAGACCGGTCGCTACCTATCCGATTTTTATCATCATCGGCAAGACCGTCTACCCTTTTTCGACCCTTGTCACCATCGGCAAGATCGGTCGCTACCTATCCGATTCTTGTCACCATCGGCAAGACCGTCTACCCTTTTCGACCCTTGTCACCATCTGCAAGATCGGTCACTACCTATCCAGTTCTTGTCACCATCGGCAAGACCGTCTACCCCTTTCGACCCTTGTCACCATCGGCAAGATCGGTCGCTACCTATCCGGTTCTTGTCACCATCGGCAAGACCGTCTACCCCTTTCGACCCTTGTCACCATCGGCAAGATCGGTCACTACCTATCCGGTTCTTGTCACCATCGGCAAGACCGTCTACCCCTTTCGACCCTTGTCACCATCGACAAGATCGGTCGCTACCCATCTGGTTTTTGTCATCATCGACAAGACCGTCTACCCCTTTCGACCCTTGTCACCATCGGCAAGATTGGTCGCTACCTATCCGGTTCTTGTCACCATCGGCAAGACCGTCTACCCCTTTAGACCCTTGTCACCATCGGCAAGATCGGTCGCTACCTATCCGGTTCTTGTCACCATCGGTAATACCATCTACCTTTTCGACCCTTGTCACCATCGGCAAGATCGGTCGCTACCTATCCGGTTCTTGTCACCATCGGTAAGACCGTCTACCCCTTTTCGACCCTTGTCACCATCGACAAGATCGGTTGACTACTCTCTAACCTGGGCCCTCCGCCCTCGTTGACCAACAAAACATCATGGCATCAACATTTGACCCGTGTCAAGGGTCATAACACACCTCTCATCACCAGCGGCAAGGTTCGCTAGGTGCATCTGCCTACGCTACCTATGTCCCACATTGGCAAAGGCCCCGTTCCGGGAACGGCTACATCGCGGTGGAGCGAACACCTCACCCCTTCCTTGAAGGCGTGAGCGCTCTCCTGCGCCATCAGCAAGTATCCCTAGGTTCGGGTGACCATCCAGAATAAAGAAAAGAAAGAAGGAAAAGAAGTCGCGATTGATGGCGACGAAAAGAAATATTTCCATTTAATGAGAATGGGTGGAACACATTTTTTGCCCGAGGCATTCCCCGGGGGTACATGAGCTCCGAAGACAAAAAGGAGCATTACAAAAAAAAAGAAAGAAAGAAAAAAAAGTAAGGTCACGGCAGAGGGCGCCGGAAGATATCTGCCAAGTCTAAAAGGCCCAGCGAAGGGTATCGTGTCAACTCATGCAAACGGGTCTCGGTGGCTGTCAGCTGAGATAACCTCTCGTCTAGCGAGGCAAGTTGTCCTTCAGCCAGGTCAGCCTCTTCCGTTGTCTGGACCTCTAGGCGCTCACCTTCCTGCAGCTCGGCTTCGACCTTAGCAAGTTCCGAGCGCAACTCGTCCATCCGCACCGTGAGGAGCATCCGACGTTCCGAGATATTGCTGGCAACATCTCTCAGCTGTCCCACGGTCATCCTCAATGAACTGACGGCGGTGCGGCAATCTGCCTTCTCCAGCTTCGCGGCAGTCAACTGATCAGAAACCTCTCGACTGAGGAACTCCCGCCTGTTGGCGTGTTTTAACAACATCACAACCCGCGGGGTCCAATCATCCATTGGGCAGCCGAATGCTAAAAGCGATCGGGAGAGATGATCTATCAAGCTTCTCAGCTGCAGATAAGTCAGGTCCGGAGAAGTTAACATGGCCCGCTGGAGGTTATCCAGAGACTGCCACACCATGTCTCCAGAAAATTGTAGGCCCAGTGGTGAAGTCTCGGGGAGCTGAAAGTCTACCCTGCTATCTACCTCGGTCCAGATGTCGTCGGCCACCCCGAGGGACGTCGACGGCATAGTCTGTACGACGCCCACACCCAGTCCGACTATTGCGGCTACATCAACTGAAGGAACCTCCATGATGGCAACTTCCTTGCCCGCCCGTTGCGGTGAGGCTACAACAACCGTGTCGGCAACGGAAGGCGCTTGCTCTTCCTGAGCAGTCTCACCGGTCGCTGAGGCAGGAGAGCCCTCTATGATCGACAGAGCTTTAATGATATCGGCCTCGCCTGCAATAATTTCCCCTGCCTCTATTTCTGGGGGGTCACTCGGCTTCAGCAGTGACTCGTCACCAGCAACCAGGGCTTGAGCCCCTGCAACCTCAGGCGGGTCGCCGACCTCGGCAGTCACACAGGGTTCCTCTGAGGCTGCTGCAGCAGCATAGGTCCGTGGAAGCCGCAGGGCAATGGGCCGCACAACTGGTGGGAAGGTCGACTGACCCATGTCCACGTCTGGAAGGGGTATGCGGATCATTATAGCCGGCGGTACCACCTCAGCCTGCATTCCATATATGTACGTCAGCCAGCTGGCTTGAAAATTAAAAGAAGTGCTTCAAGTGGGAATCAGAATACTTCCTACCTCAACCGGCACTATATTTAGGCCTCCCAAAGTGGCCTATGAAGATTCTGGCCCTTCTCCTGTAGCCGGGTATGATGGCCCGTGCTCGGCTCCCAATAGCCTCGGAGGGCTAAACATTGGCAGGTCGCTCTCATAAGCTGAAGAAGCCCCAGCGTCCTCTGCCTCGGTGTCGACCATGGGGAACCCCTCATCATCGTCGGAGCCGCCGCCGTAATCAACCTGTTCAGAAGAGGATGACTCTTCTGCTTGTTCTCGAACCTCAAGTACCTGAGCGGGAACTAGGCTGCCAGGGGGGGCCCTCTATCCAGAGCCTCCTCAGCGATCTCTGTCTCGGGAGCATCCGTTGGCGGAATATCTAGGGGCTGGTCCCTTGGAAGCCCTTGCCCTCCGATGACAACCTCTGCCGAGGCACCAACCTCAGGGAGCAGTGTGGGTCGAACGTCGACTGGAGTCAAAGGACAATAAACAGTCAGGACTTGACTGAAAATACAACATGCCACGGAGCTCCACGGGCGGGTTGCGAATTACCTTCTGTTTCTCGATGAGGTGTCAGTGAAGGCAAGTCGCCCTCAACAGAGGTGAAGGGGACTTCCCCCTCTCTCTCTCCAGCGGCAGCTCCGGATGCCGCCTCCAACCCAACAACGGCGAAGGTAGTGCCGGCAGCTACTGAAAAGAAAGATGGTCAGCCCAGGCGGCCGAAACAAGCAAATAAGCCAATACAAGAATAAGGAGTCACCTTCGCCCTCAGGCCTTCCCGTCCAGGCGGCCTCGAATTCGGAGAATGATGGAACCCGAGGAAGTGGAGCAGCGGACTCCTCTTCAACAGCCTTCCTCCGACGTGCTCTAGTAGCGCGGGACTCTGCCCTCTTGACTTTCTTGGCCCTGCCGATAGCCTCCCTGACCTGGGACCTAGTTCGCTTTCGCGAATCCCCAGGGGGTAATGGCGTAGTGGTCGGAGCCGGCTCTGGAGTATTGAAATATGAAGGCTTCTCCGCCTTAGATATCAACTCCCTACAGTGTCGAGTCGCTCCCGTAGAAAGGCGAGCTGCAAAAACACATAAGTAAGAAGAGGCACACTGACTACAGAAGAAGCAGCTTCGGGGCTGAAGAAGAAAACAAGCATTACCTGGCAGCCCCGTATATCGAGGACTGAGTGGCCAGTAAAGCAATACTGGCGCCTTGTCCCGGGAAGCCGCCTCACAGATCAGCCAGCATACATCACCAATTGTTTCACTTTTCTCCGTCAGTTGGGCCAAATCTTCATGGCCGCGGGAGGACAAGTGATGATATAAGCTCAAGTGGTCGAATCCCCAGCCGTCGACGTACTTGAAGGATATTAGCAGCTAATGGCTCCGAATGGCTTCCAACGGACTGGCAACTGAAAGCCCATGAGAATGAAGCAAGGCGAATATCCAGGGGGTGTTGGCATACAAATCAGCCCGCCTGTCTTCCCTCCCAATGAAGGTCCGATAAGGATGAAAATGGTCGACTTCTGGGCGCCAGCTCGCCAAACTAGGAAGAGGTTCTTCCACCGGAAGGGGGATTGTCTGAAGAGCAATCCGGTCACCGCTAACCCGGCACAACCCCCAGAGAGTCTTGATATAGTCATCCCTCTGGATTTCTGGCATCTTCGGGTCGGCTCGGGACGACTTGCCCTTCGCAGCTTTCCTGGCTTCTACATATGCCATCGCCTCAGTGTTGGACCAAGATTTCAGCCTCTTCAAGTAGGCTGGATCAACATCCAGAATGGGCTCCCGCTGGGAGTCTAAAAAACGGCGTTCGGCAGCATGCCAGCAATACTTCCGGAAGTTCCGATAAAAGCCCGTTCGTGCATTCCACCACTTGATGAAGTCTGGAGTCACTCGGGGCAGACGAGCCGGGGTTGGCACCCTGAATGATACATCCTCTCGGCGATGGAAGTAGTCCCACCATCCACGGGCTTCATCAGTAGCCGTCTGACCAGCCCGGTGTCTATTCGGCAGATTGAATCGAGCTGAAGAAGAAGGAATTTGCTGGTCATACCCAAAATTCCGGCTGAAACGGAAAGGATAATACGGCTCCAGCCACAGCAAGCCGCTTTTCCTGAAGACTAGAACACTGGGGCGAATAGACAACGCCCACTCAACTAGTTCCGGCTCCAAGATGGGCCTTGTGCTCTTCGACCCGGTCAGCTGATGAATAAATTCCTCTGTCTCAAATAATTGGCATTGCCGCATCCTGTTGACAAGAGGGCTGGAGCTGGCAGCCAAGCTCCAGAAATGCAGAACGCCAGGGGAATCTGTTGGAACTGTAGTCAACTTCCCCCGAATGGCGAAAAGCTGATCCGCCAGTGAGGACGGTTCGGCACTGGCAAATTCGATCATCCGCGGCAAAGGACGATCTGACTGCATTGACCGGGGAGCTGCTTCAGGAAATAGGGTGTAGACCCAGGCATTAAAAAAGTGGAGGGGACCAACTGTCCGTGAATTTCTGGGGATGCGCGACTTGTGCAAATCCCCCAACATTTTGTATATGAGGCATAAAGCCACAGGGCACAGGGACAGCTTCGTCCCCCAAGCCATCAAACAGGCAGGGTAAATCGCCTCCGACCTGATCACCGTCTCGTCTCCTTGAGGAAGGGCGAATGAACAAAGCCAATATGTCAAGTACGCAGCACAGTGTGTAACTGCGTCAACTCCCGTGGGATTCGGGTCGGCCTGCCGCCCTCTCCCTGAGACAGCAGGATATGTTGCTTGGCGCCGAGCCCTCTTCTTCCGCGCCACCGCTGTCGGAACCACTGTGGGGAAGTCCTCATAGTGCTGCTCCCCACCAAAGAAATATTGAAGCCACATGCCCATCCGCACGCGCCTCTTCTCACCAGGCTTTCGCGCTTCCCGCGAGTCAAGTGTCAGGCGCAGCAGGGTGCGATATGCCTTCATCAAATAACGATAGGCGAAGCCCGTGAAGTAGTTGCCTTCACCATCCGTCTGGTCCTTCAGCCAGTCTGCGAAGCAAACTTCTTCATACGGCTCTCAATCTATCGGCAGGCCGCTCAGCTGAGAAAGGCTCCATAAATCCAATGAAGTTTCACCTTCTGCAGTGTAGAAAGTATTGTACTCTGGGCAGAAGACTTCAATCATCCCGCAACATAGACCTCGGGAGATCGGGTATCTATACCGGGAAGCATACACGCTCTGATAAACTCCGGCGTGCACCAAGATGGGGGCGTATTGCCGCAACACGAAGTCTGTAAATTCAACCGCTCCCGGTCTGAAGGCGTGAGCATCGGTGGCTTTGAGCTCTCCAAACCACCCCACTGAAATCTGATGTTTGAACCGGACCGCCAAGCAGTCCAAAAGAAAAGGCTCGTCCCGGTATCCCCAATGGAGCGGTGCGAGGAATAGACCATATATGGGCTTCTCCCTATCAACGCGGCCGGCGGTTTCATTCCAGCGAGCTGGTGTGTACTGCGGCGCTCTCGTCAGCATCCCAGCCTCGGGGGATAATTCCTGCACTCCGAGCACGGCCCCCCATTTCCTGGGTTCCTCGGGGATGTACATGGGCATACCATAGGTGACGGACTCAGTCAGGCTGTCCCGCTCTGCCAGTAGCGCTCCTTCAGCTCTGCGGACCAGAATTAAATCACGCTTCCCGCCAAGGTTGAAGCGCTCGAGGAACGCCATCAGGTGCTTATCCTTGGGGTAGTCCCGTCTGATGTCATCCCCTCGGTCATACCTGAAGTGGTTGCCGTCAAGAATCAACAAACGGCCGGTGTCGACGGTGTCGATTTCTGAATCCGAAGACTCAGCCACCACGGCTACATGTCGAAGCCCCCGATCAAGGGAATGGACATTCCCCCATGTCACGGCGACCCGGGATACGGAGGAAGAAGAGTCGGAGGCCATGTTATCTGTAAAACAGCACCCGGAAAAGAACAAACAAAAGTCAGAAATTAGTGGATCAAAACAATATTTCTGACAAAATTTCGACAGCATCTCCCCAGCTCGGGGGTTTGCCAAAAGAAAAGTGGAAGCCGTCCACTAAGGGAGCGGCCCCTAAAAGCAGCCATAGGCGCTAAGCCAATGCCAAATGGGACACCCGAGGGATCCAGCTCCGAGGACAAGTCCTACAAAGAGCCTCCCGGGGCCGAAGAACGGGTTTCAAAACCCAAAGAACAGCACTGCTCAACTCACCCGCTAACTCACACGGCGAGATCGCCCGAACCCATTAACCACTCGGCGCCGCGGGAAGAAGAAAAAGGGAGGAGAGAGGAAAATTTCTTGCAAATGAGAGCTTGTGAAGAAAAAAATGAAAGGAGGCTAATATATAGGGGGGGGCTCCACCCCTGTTAAAACGGCGCGCCCCGGGGCGCGCCGTTTTAAGCAATTGGCGCGCCGGGGAGCGCGCGCCGTTTTAACCTCTAAAAGGCCCAGGGCGCGCCGTAAAGGCGGCGCCATTTTAACCCTCGAAGCAAAGGCCGCGCCATTTTAAGTGACGCCGTAAGGCTTCCAGCCTCGCCGGATCAACATCCGACGCCAAAATTAAGTGCCGATCGAGCCTCCGTCAGCCAAAAGAAGCTCATCCGTAGGCCTTGCCGCAATCCTGCCTCACTTGCACCACCTACGTCTAGGGGGCATTTGTTGGCACTCAAACTATGATACTTTCGCAACCAAGCCGCGAAGATGAATGATACGGCCCACTGAAACACAGAAGCCGATAAAGATCAACTTATCAAGAGAACCCCTCAAGCTGACGAAGCCCTGAGCCACCTTGAAGGTAACGTCGGGGACTTTACCTCAGGAGAGTCGAAGTGAACCCGCAACCAACCGGCAGCGCGATCAAGCCTGCCCAATGATCCGGCATCGACCTCGTCATGCCGCTACCCCACATCCGTCGCCCGACCAAGGACGACGGTCTACCCGATGACTCTCCTAAGGAGGAAGAATGTCCTCGGCCATCCGCAATAAGGGGCCGAAGGTTCTGTCAGCAGAAGACCCCGATTACCCGGCACGGGTTCGGCTTCTCGCCATAGTGGGCCCGTTAGTGGCCGATTGATCACCGTTCAATGTGGAATTGCCCAGGATGTAGCATCATCCTGCAAGGAAGCTTCGACCACGAGTCCGTCTCAGCCAGAAGCACAAATCACAGTGCCGAAGACTGTGTCAGCAGGACACCCGTGTGCTCGGACCAGACACACACGAAGTCTTGTTTAAGGCCGTTCGTCCTATCAAGAGCTTCGTCAACACCCCATCAAGGCCCTTCGATGGCCAGGGCGAGGGGAACAGTCGACGGGAGCTTCCGGAATCATCTCCGGGCCCACCGGACTGACACGCCAAGTGAACAGGTTAAAATGTCGCCGTCAAACCGGCGCGCCGAGAACAAAACCGGGTGTTCCCCGGCGCCGTCAATCCGGCGTGCAAAGGCATAATGGGGCCTCTCCCCGGCGTCGTCAACCCAGCGCGCCTCTTCCTGGGGCGCCGAATTAACCCCAAGGCTATATATAGCCTGTCGACAAAAGAGAAAAAAGAGGGGATATCAAGAGGGAGATATCAAAGAGATCGGGGAGAAGAGGCAGAATCAAAAAGAAAGAAAAAAGAGAATTAGAAAGAAAGGGGGGAGGTCCAGGGAAGAGTCGGAGGGGGTTCTTCGATCTGAAGAGTCTTCTGTCCGAGCTCTCGGCGGCCCACACCTTGCTCCACCCGAGTCTCCCGGAATCGGAGAAGAAGAGCATCTGTTCCTTATCTCTCGAGGTGGGTTTCCCGTGTTTCATCCGGTGAATCCCTCTGTTCCGCCTTGGGTTTTCTTCCTCTGGCATAATGTAAGTGAAGGAGGGGAGGGACGATGACATGAGCCTCACCTCCCCTCCCTCACGATGATTCTTTTCCTCTTTTCATTGTAATGGGTTTCCCCTGTTAACGGAAACGGCGGCTGAGCAACAACGCCGGCGCCGGAATGTATATTCTCTACTTATCTATCTATTTTTTTATATATATGAATGAATGGAATGGAATGTGAGTCTCTGGCCGATGCCACGTTTTCTCTTTCTTCCCTGTTGGCTCCCCTTTTTTTTCCTTACAGCCGGTGAAACGGTGCCGTGCGATGATGCCGGCGCCGTGGAGGATGAATGCAGAGCACCGTGGGCTTCCTGTGTGAATGACTTCCTTCTTGTTTCGTCTTCCCGACGCTTTATGCCCTTCTATGGTAAGGGCTACATTGATTCCCCTCCCCGGGGGTTTTCTCTTTCGGTCGAATGCTAGGAATCTTCACCGTGTAAGGTGTGTCAATATATGGGTTCCTCCCACCTGTCTAGGCCGCCCTCGTAATACCCTTTTTGTTCTTGACCGTGAACAGAGGGAAGTAAGGGCGCCCCTACATTCCAGTTATTATTTTCTGAACATTCCTTGACGAATGTTTCTTTGATTCGTGAATATGCATATGCATGAACGTATGTATATCTACATGCATTAGTTTTGGCCTGCTGGTTATGCGAAGGATCTCACAGCTCCGTTCTACTGTTTCATTAGTGCGGATCGGTAACCCGGGGAGGGGGAACATCCCCCATTGTTCCGTTTTGATAGCACTCTGTCCACCGGGGACCGTCCCGCAGTGACGAATCTCCTATGGATTAATGAGTGAATAGTAAACGGGTTAATCCCGACATCTCAAATCCACAGTCCCTAATGGACTTTGTTGTGGCCGTGAGACGCGTGTGCCCCTCGTAGGCTGGCCCTCGGGGTTCCCTTCTCTAATCGGTCGTCCCGACTCGAGTAGTGTGGTGCTTTGGGTCGCGTGCCCCTCGTAGGCTAGCCCTCGGGGTTTTCGCTCCCATATCGAGTCGCCTCACTCACTCACCGTTACCCACGGACTCGGTGCCCCTAGCAGGCTAGCCCTCGGGGTCTTCCTATCCGTTTGGGTCTGCCGGCCGCCGTTGCGCCACCCGGCTTTTAGGGGTTTACTCCACCACGTGAGTACTCCCTGCGTCTCCCCGACGATCCTTTGGGATGGGGAGATGCTGCCGAAATTTCGGCTCGAACGAGTCTAAACTCGGAACAATCGCCGCGCTCGAGTCCGGATCTCGCGCGAGCCCGTGATTTGACCTTTGGATGACTCGGGACCGATTCGATGAATAATCAACTCAATAAATTTTCAAAACCCTCCAAAACCTTTTAATAAATTCATGAATAAACTAACGAAGCTCCTGTTTCCTTGAAATCGGGTTAATTCGGTGCGTTCATGCGCGATAACGCCTTAAAACGGCGCGCCCTTCCCGGCGCGCCCTTTCCGGCGCGCTCTCCCTGGCGCGCCCTTTCCGGCGCGCCCTTCCCGACGCGCCCCAGCTCCCCACGCCGTTTTAACAGGCTGCCCCTTTTACCTACGGTTCTGGCGCCGTTTTAAACCTTTTACCTACGTTTCAGGGCGCCGTTTCAAGCGTTTTAGCCCCTGTCTTCGCGAGCACTGCACCGGTTTCGTTCCGAATCGTGTCGTCGCATCATTCCAACCCTTCTCCCACTTATGGGATGACTTCCTATGCTAATTACAAAGGGATGCAAGTTCCTCAACCAAATAAACTAAATAAAATTGGCATGTTCAAGCTTGAATCGATACGCCTCGAATCCTTGCCGTTATGCCCTAGTCCACACACTCATATCGCATTAACGCATGCCCGAATGTGTGCATCCTTGGTATATCAAATAACATTGCCAGAAGGTCAGGTTACGCCTGATTGGAGGCTTCGTTACGCGTGAAGGTGGCCTTCGAGCCTAAGTCCTCCGCCGTGTACTAGGGTCCACCCTAATAAATTGTGTGTAGTCAACCGTATCATCCTGCATGATCACTTGCCTGCTCCGTACCCTTTATCCCAGCTTCGACAGCCCGATATCTCGGCAATTAATCAAAGGTGTTCCCTCCTCGTGGGTGATGTAATTAACGCCATAGCCTTTATGGTATGGCGGACTGCTGGTCCCGACCGAACCTCACATTCGCCCGACATGGGTCAGAATGAGCGCACAATAAAATCGTCACTCATGTGACTGGCACGCCCGCGTCATCAATCAGTCAGTTGATTACCAGTTAGTCAAATGGTTGATCGAGACGCGAACGAAAAGAAAGGAACGAAAAGGCGAACGAAAGAAAAGGTCGCAAATAATAGGTAGCACGCTGGCAAAGTTTTCTCTCTCAGTTCGACATCACCTACATCTAGCAAAAGGCGATTAAAGGCTATGCCATAGCCGAGCATCTCGCTCGCCATCCTCTTCCCAAGTTCGATCCGGTCCAATCAGAGTTTCCAGATGAGGAACTAATGTCCGTCAACCAATCAGATGAGCCAATGTGGACGCTATATTTTGATGGAGCTCTGAATTCTCAAGGGAGAGGAATCGGCGTCGCCCTCCTGTCGCCTGAAGGCCTCACATTCCCATTGGCATACCAGCTCAAATTTCCAGTTACCAACAATATAGCCAAATATGAAGCTCTTCTAGCTGGCCTAGAACTCGCTCATTCTTTTCGTATCACTGAGTTGCGAGTCGTAGGTGATAGTCAACTCATCCTTCGCCAGGTGCTCACTAAATATCGCACTCGCGATCCCAAACTCAAGCCATACCAAGAACTCATTGCTGCCTTTGCCAAACTATTCACCAAACTGATCTTTGTTCATGTCCCTTGTCATCAGAATATTCTCGCCGATGCCCTCGCCTCGTTGGCATCATCCATAAGGTTCCCTCTAGGAAGATGGTTTGAGTCCATTTCCATCTACAAACTTCACGCCCCTGCAATCGATGATGCTTCCTACATAAATATCAAAGACAGGATAGCAAGGAAGATCCTGCAGGAAGATATCCTTGAGAAGAGGGAAATCATGTTGGCAGAGGCCGAAGAAGAACTGGCTGATGAAGAGAAACCATGGTTCTATGAAATCGTCAAATACTGCCAAAATCAGTCTTATCCTGAAGGGGCCACCACAGAGGACAAGAAAGCCATAAGAAGGGTGGCTCAGAAATACACATTGGTTGGAGGTCTACTTTATAGGAGGAGCCTTACTGGTATTCTGTTACGATGTCTTGGTGACGATGAGGTTTGGAAATGTGTAGAGGAGACGCACTCGGGTGTGTGCGGTGGCCACGTGAATAGTCAGATGCTCGCCAAGAAGATCATTCGCCAAGGCTTTTATTGGCCCACTATGGAAGAGGATTGTGCTGTCTATGTCCGTAGGTGTGTCAAGTGTCAACTTCATGCCGATAAAATCCATTCACCATCTTCGTCACTTCATCCAATATCCTCCCCGTGACCTTTCTCCATGTGGGCATTCGACATCATTGGTCCCCTAGGTGATCCCAATTCCCTCACCAAGCAGAAATCTTTCATCCTTACTGCGACGGAATACTTCACCAAATGGGTCGAAGCCAAAGCTTATGCGGAAATCAAGGCGTCAACAGTCTGCAAGTTCATCATGAAGAACATCCTCGCCAGATTCGGCATCCCAAGCACAATCATCACCGACAATGGGCCACAGTTCATTTCTCAGGACCTATACGACCTCTGCAAAAAGTACGCAATTGCATTGCATCATTCATCGCCTTATTACCCACAAGGTAACGGCCAAGCGGAGGCCACCAATAAAACATTGCTCAAAATCATCAAAAAAACCTGCGAGTCTAGTAAGTTTTCAGACTGGCCAGAAAAACTTATCGAAGTCCTATGCGCCTATCGCACTTCAATCCGTACCCCCACCGGGCAGACTCCATTTGCCCTTACTTATGGTATGGAAGTGGTAGTCCCGTACGAGACTCTGATCCCTTCTCTCAGGGTACAATTGGACGAGGAATTTCCCTTCGACGATCGTCGTAATTCACTCCTCGCCCAATTGGAACTCTTGGATGAGAAGCGGCTGGCCGCTGCCGAACACGCGCGTGTGTATCAAAATAGACTCGCTCGCTTTTACCAAAAGAAAGTCGTTGAGAGAAAATTCAAAGTCGGTGAGATGGTCGTAAAAAGAATTTTTGTCAAACCTGGAGGTCCGCGTTCTAAGCTCCAACCCAATTGGGAAGGACCATTTGTAATTCAAGCCGTGTACCCTGGCAATGCCTACAAGCTAGTCAACGCCGAAGGGGCCGAGTTACCCCACCCTTGGAATGGGCTTTATCTTAAGAAATACTACCCTTAGCACAAAACAAAAAAAATGATGAAAAGATAGAAAACATCAAAAACAAAGAAATATTGAAAACCACTAAAAATATGGAAAATTCAAAATACCAATGCCTGGTGGTCACCATGTAGTCAAGTCATTGCATCTAACCTTCATGTTAGGATAGGGCCCATTAAGGCTTGGTAGGCACCGGGTCTTGGTTTGCCAGAACCGTGGAGATCCCTGTCCGGCCACGTCGGCCTATGCTCGCTCGAAGGAAGCTAACATGTGCTCACTTATGTATTTTATTCAAAAAAAAGTCGGTAGCATCACCTACGGTGGGGCCCCACCTAGAAGATCTCCGGAAGCTGTAATCTTTATTCTTTTCTCTTCGACCAAATGAGACAGTCGGCGCCCTTAAAACGCTGAGCATGAGAAACCGAAACTCAAACCCCAAGGGCAAGAGTAGGATCCATTTCCTCGAGCATCGATCAGAGCACGAGAAGAGGGCAGCGTCCCCGCAGGCATACGAAAGGGAGCCCACAAACGTCAAACGACTATATCTCCCTCACAAAAAGAAATACAAAATCAAAATCAAGAGCCTAGTCGTGACTGTGCCTGATGCGATAAATGGAACCCCTCAAAGCAAAAGTTCAAATTCACAAAGGGGGGGGGGGCTATGGAATGTAAATGCTCGAGATTTGGTCCGAAGTTGTCCGAAAGGATAGAGTTAATGGGCCCTTATTCGCTCGCTGGGTTAATGGCTTTGCCGGTCCTCTCCGGAGGTTTATCCCCTACACTCTTCCTTCTCCCTCTAAAGATGAAGGTTCGATGGAGTTTCTGAAGGGTGAAAATTGCCCAGGGTCTGTGACCTTATTTTAATATACACATTTGGTTGCCTACTTTGAAAAGTAAAAGCTATCGCTGTGAAGGAGTCTTCGTGTTTCTGGCTGGTCAAGACCCCTGTTTACCACCTTGATGTCTTCTTGTTTAACCTCGGACTTAGGCCAATGCAAGAGCGTCACCTATGGGTGCGACGGCGTCTGATTCCGGGTCAGCGTCGTGCGGTTGGTCATTGGGGTTCCAGGGTGTTCCATCATATACCATCAAGAGTTGTGAGGAAACAGACCCGGGTCGGACAAATCTCTTACCTCAAACACCTTTTGGGTGAATCCCTGTGGTCGGAAGCGACTGGGAGCCTAAGCATGGCATGACGGTATTGTCATCAGGGTAAGTCTTAGCCGGCGGGATCATCATTCGAGGGGTCTAGAGGCCCAAATCAACCTAGATGTGCACTTAGGATACTTGGGAGGTTAGTAAGAAACCCCTGTTCTCGTATAGGTTGGGTGCCATTTGGGTGCTTGACAGGCATTAGCAATAAAAAATTTTATAATAAAAGCAACAAAAAAATGGAAAAGAGAAAATGTACATATTTGCAAACAAAAAAAATCTTTTTTATGATAAAACAAAAAAATGCCAAATATAAAAAATAAAATAAATCAATTTTGCATGATTGCATTTGCGTGCATCATCTCACTTTTAATACCGCTTGCATTCGTGTGCTTGCCTGTCGCATTTATCATCACTGCATCTTTCTCTCGCCTTCCTTAAATAAAGGCTTGGCCCCTTGACCAGTTATCAAGGACAGTCAATGTGACCATTTGCTTATTGAGCAAGGGGCCAAGTCAGAACAAAAATTCTGATTTGTTTGTTTCAGTGATGTGTGCAGGGATTCGAGGCCACAAAAGTAAAGGTGAAAACCAAACAGACCAAACCTTGTATTTTATTCCTTTCCAAAATAAAAAAATTACATCAAGTTCCGCCCTCTCTCTCTGCATCACTCGTCCCACTACTCTCCGGGCA
This sequence comes from Amorphophallus konjac, assembly GCA_022559845.1. NCBI lineage: Eukaryota > Viridiplantae > Streptophyta > Magnoliopsida > Alismatales > Araceae > Amorphophallus > Amorphophallus konjac. The sequence continues at coordinate 298,684,373 of CM040119.1, forward strand.
AAACGCTCTCAAGGGTGCTACCCAACTACGAAAAACGGTGCTTCTACCGCTCTGTATTCCCCTTCCTATTCCCACACACCGGCGTTGATCCACGGAAACAGCAGAGAAGCTACCAACACGAAAGCCACGCTCTCGTGCTCTTCGGTAGCGCTCCTCACCATCTCTCAGCCACTGTTCAGCAAGACCAAGGCTGGTTCGGAGTTCGAATAATTGGGCCTCCATGGCCCTTCGTTCCTCCCTTTCAGTCAATCTGTTAGCTCTTTCTCTCTCTGTGTCTCTTTCTCTCTCTGCACGTTCTCTCTCACGGTCTTCCCTCTCCAACTGGAGAGTGATCCTCAGTTCCACGGCATCCCTAGAGGAGTCATCATCAGGACGACACCGCAGTTCCCTCTCCAGTTCTGCTATCTTCTTCCGTCTCCTTTTCCCTGCCGAGTGTACCATCTCAGATACGCGATAAGGCGTAAACAAAGAGAACTCAACACTAAAACTTTTACCTGTATACAGAGCATCCCTTCCGCCTCCGCAGCACGCTGCGTGGTGTGAGTAAGTTGCTCATGAAGCAAGTCAAGTTCTGAGGTGGGAATCCACAAGCTGGAAGAGGCATCACCTACTCCCATCGCTGGGGAAGCTGCGCCAATCTGGGCTTGCTACGACCGCGTGAATTAGCAGCCAACATCTGGAATCTGGGGTTTTAATTAGGAACGCACTGTACACCTACCAAGGCACTCGTAGCTCCGCGGGCATCGCCCAACCGTTGCTCCATCTCTGCCAAGCGAGTTCGTAAAGTCGCTATCATCGTATCACGGATATCCTGCAGCCATACGAGTCAGCATTTCCACCAGAAAACCAAAAAAGGGAGAAAGAAGAAAAAAGAAAAAGGGGAGACCTACCTCCGCAAGTCCCCGGGGTTGGAACCGCTCTGCGTACCTTGTCTTGTATAGACGCAGGTAATCCTCGCTATCCCGTGCCTGCGATTCCACGATTATGCCACCCCGTTGCCAGTCTTCGTACTGTTCGGGGAATCGCACATGCCAGTCAATGCAGGTCGCCAGTCCTCGCGTCTCTCTCCCAACGCGAGGTGGCGCAGCTGAATCCACCCATTCTTGAGCCAGTCCCAAAGTCCTCAAAACCAATCGTAGCCGAAGCGGCTCGATTTCATTCAGACAATGCATCCACAATTCCCGTCCGAACCGGGCACGACTTGCTAGAACCCATGGCTGGTCGGCATCGACCATGTCTGAGTAGGGTCTCCAGTTTACCATCGCTGCAGGGAACACCTGTAGCTCCCGCCTTAGCACCATCAGTTGGTAGGTTAGGGGTGTCGCACTCATGATGGGTTCCCACCGCCTGGCTAGCGGCACCATCGCGGGTCGCCAATGCCGAGCTCTCCCCATGGGGAGGTAATAATAGCTCCACAGCTGCTCGGCGCAGGTCATCAGTACCTTGCAAAAATAAGAAAAAAATATAAAACAAGCAAAACCAAAAATACCTGGATGAATGGTGTGAAACCACTCACAGCCATCTCACGATCCGCTTCTTGGAACAGGCCTGCAAACAAGTGTGTCAGCATGGCAGCTCTCCAAGCATAGTATCCTACTCTTTCAAGGTCTGATAACAGCTCCAGGAAGCGACATTGGATACCGTCCCCTTTCGAGCTCAGTACCAATCTCCCCAAAAGAAAGAGGAGAAATCTCCTCAAATCTATGTTGCATCTTTCCCAGTTGCCGAAATCTGTGCAGTACACGGCACGTCATCCTATTTCCATCCTTTCCATGAACTCTTCTGAGGATTTGTCATCTTGCCAACGAGTGTCGGTGAGCCCTAATGCATCCATGAGGGACGCCCTAGCTACCGACCTATTTTTTCGACCATCTAGGTCCAAACCCAACAGCTTCCGAGCACCTTCTCGGTAATCCGCATAAGTGACCCCGGTCACTGTCTCGCCCTCCACCTTCAGGCTTGTGATCTGGACCACATCCTCCAAGTTGGACACCATGTGCCCCCAGGGCATCAGGAATGCCCGACTCACTGGGTCCCATCTCTCACACAAGGCTTGGATCAGGACCAGGTCGAGCTCGAGCGGCTCGATCCGAAGAAAGGTGCCAAATCCCATCACGTCTAGCCTCGCCTTCTGAAAATATGGGAGACCTCGGTATGCTGCCACTACCAACTCCCATGAGATCTGTGATTTCATCACACTCTACGCATGCAGGGAATGGAGAGGAGGTTTGGTCAGAAAGAAAGGAAGAAAAAAGAATGGAAAAAAGGGCAGGAAAACTTGGCGTACGAGTTGCGATCAAGTCCTTTCGTTGAAGTGCCCTTCGAGATCCGAGAGCTTCCTGGAACTGCTACCGCTAGACCTGCTCCTCTTCGAGGAATGGGAAGATTCACCCTCCATCTCGACTTCAGGATTTTGAATCCCTCCTCTTCTGTGGGAATATGTACTCCTCGAGTTGGCTCTCAAGGACCCTGGGAGAACAAAAGAGCGGATATTTATAGAAAAAGGGAGGAGTGCCGAGCAAGATCCCTCCAATAGCCCTTGTGGTAAGGCACCTGCCATATGGTCCCATAGGTGTTACTTCACCACTCACACAAGGCGATTGTTTGGACAAGATGCCCTATCCTTTTGAAGGTTGTCTGCAAAGGCTGGCAAACCGCCCGAGAAGAAAAGCTAGGGCCGTCTTTGTTGACTCCCGCAATAGATTTCTGTAAAAGGGGATCGGAGCGAGACGCGTTTTTTCGTTCTAGGGCGAGGTTTCGACAGGCACATCACATGGAAATAGTACAAAGGAAGCATGGCGAAGAGGGAACGCACAAGAGAACAAACAAGCAGCAGAAAATCAAATCACTCCATTCATAATTCTACATAAGCTGTCATAAACATCACAATCATAGAGAGGAGGCGGGTCCACTAGCTCGCCAACTCTTGCCATTATCTTCATGCTCGTCCCTCTAGGCGTCCCTCTCCTCTCCCCTGAGGTGAGGGTCCCTCAGAAGCCTCCTGGATCCCCGTGCAGTAGCACCCACCTCGCCTCGTGGCGTCGGCTCCACAGTAATGACTCGCTGCTCCTCCCCTGGCGTGGCGAAGAAGCCACTAGCGGTAAAGCGACTAGACTAGCGCAGTCGCTCCCCGAACTCTGGCGCTCTCTCGTAGCGCGTCTCCATCGCTCCTAGCCTCTGCACCGCGACCTGAAGGCCCAGCTGGAGCTCCCTCACCTGGGCCTCCAAGGCCCTCCTCTCGGTCTGATCTCGATGTCGCTCGGACCTTCTCTCGGCTTTCTCTCTCTCTGCCTCTCTCCTCATCATCTGCAGAAGAACCCTTAACTCCAGGATGTCTAGAGAAGGTCTCTCCTCACCGCGATGTCCTAGCTCTGCTACAGTCGCCACCCAGGCATCACGCTCCTCTTCCGCCCGGGCAGCCCGAGCCACCGCACCGGCAAGTTGCTCCCGGAGGGAGGCAATCTCAAGAAAAGGGGCCGAGGAACTGGAAGATGCGCCGCCAGCCACTCCCACCATGGCTGTCTGCTGGGCACGCTGGAACGAACAAACAACAGCCGTCAGCTAAGCTTCACATTTAAAAATAGAAAATGCAGCACTTAGCTTACCAGGAGCGACAGTTCCTATTGAGTGGCGGCCAGCTGCCGCCTGACCTCGGCTAATTGGGCACGCGAGCCGTTGACGTCGCGCGTATCGCCGGCTCGGGGAAGACCCACGTAACTCTCTCTCTACTGCCGCAGGAAGTCGGCACTATCCTGCACCAGTACGCTCCCTTGCTGTCCAGGGAGACGTATGCGCCAGTCTTCAAGCTTCGCCTTGCCGCGACTCTCCTTCCTGACGCGGCTCGGCTCGTCTGCACTCGCCCACTCATCGGCCTGGCCCAGGGTCCTCGCCATGTCCTGCACCAAGAAAGAAGGGCCTCGCATCATAACAAAGAACGCGTCCCCTGTCTAGGACCCGTCCATCATTTGAGTGCAACACTCCCCGAACCCTTTCCCCCCTCGCACGCCTTGCTTCAAAACTCAAAATAGATCAAAGAAGGGGAAACCGAAGCACTCACCGAGCCGTGTTCACCTCCTTCCGCGCCATTGGGCCCCTCGGGTCCCTCGGGGGCCCGAAGCGGCCCTTCCTCCTCCATGGACGCCATTCCGTGCTCTGGCGCGTCCCTCCTTGGGCGAGGGGTCCCGCGTCCCTCTCCACCTTCGCCGTGGTCCAGACCGCCGAACTCCATCGATCGAGGGGAAGAAGACAAAGACAGGCGAGCGAGTTCCGGTGGAAGGCGGGCTCGTTTGCGGGTAAGGCACGGGAGAAGAACGGCCACCCGGGGCTTTAAATTTGAATTCGAGGATTAAGACGTGTCCTCGCGCCTGGACGCGCCCAAAAAAGGGGGAGAAAGGAAATAGAATCCCCCCGTGCAAAGCGCAGTTCCCCGCTGTTCAGGGCAAAGTCTCGTAAGACATGCCTCGAAACAACTCGGTGTAGCAGAAAAGTGAGAGAGGAAAGGTACACACAACACAAGAAAGCCATTTTCATTTCATATAATAGTCGAAAGTACATCATGCAGTAAGGAGGGTGGAGAGTACAAGCAACTCTCTAACTCTCGCCATCACCCTCCTGGTCATCTCTCTCCTCCCTCCTCTGACGGGGATCCCTAGGGGGCCTCTGCGAACCCTGAGAAGCCGTGCTTGCCTCCCCAGGTGGCACCATGCCAGCCTCCAAGGTGTGGCGACGCTCCTCGGCCGAAGAAACTAGAAAGCTGCCCATGAAAAAGGAACCAGACTGACGAAGTCGCGCCCCGCGCTCCTTCACCCTCTGATACCGCTCCTCACTCTCCCGAAGTCTCCCCTCCGCCGTGCCAAGACTCAGTCGGAGCTCCGACACCAGGGCCACCAGAGCCCTCCTCTCGTCCCAATCTCGATGTCGCTCTGCCCTCCTGTACTCCCTCTCTTTCTCTATGATCTCCCTCTCCCTCTCCCTCTCTCTCTAGGATCTCCCTATCCCTCTCCCTCTCTCTCTCTACGCTCTCCCTATCCCTCTCCCTCTCCTCTCTCTCTCTCTCATCGCCTCTCTCCTCGACAGCTCGAGGGCAATCTGCAGATCTAACACTTCACTAGGTAGCTCCTCAGCCTCCCGTCGCCACTCCTCCTCTAGCTCCACAATCCGGGCATCACGCTCCGCCACCCGAGCATCGCGCTCCTGCTCGGCACGAACAGCACGGGCCAGGGCCTCCCGAATCTCGGCCACCTGTCCAAACACGCATGCACCGTAAGAGAGCAGTGATAAAAGGAAAGCAGCTAGAAGAGGGTCAGGGCCAAGCAAACACTCACTCGAGCCTCGCGGTCACGCTCGGCCTCCTCAGCCCGAGCCACCGCATACGCCAGCTGCTCCTGAAGGGCAGAGATCTCCGGGGAAGGGCCCCACGAACTGGAACCCGCTCCACCAGCCGTCCCGGCTGCTGCTGCCTGGTGGGCCCACTGAAACATGGGGCAAACGACAGTCAGAGGCTAAGCATCGAAATCCAGGTCACAAAAAATGCATTGCATAGACTCACCAGGATCTCCAACTGCTGTCAGATGGCCACCAACTGCCGCCTGGCGTCCGCCAACTGGGCCCGCAGGTCGGCGATCATGTCGTCACGAGCATCCTGCATGGCATATAAGTTAGTATCACATGCATATACACATAGAAGAATGAAGCATTTTCATTTCACACTTACCCCTTCCATACCACTGGGGGAGAGGCGGTCCCCGTACGTAGCTCGATACCGTCTCATGTAATCAGTGATGTCCTGTACATGGGACACCACTGGGGCCCCGCCCTGCTGCCAGTCCTGGTACTGTGCTGGGAAGCGCGTACGCCAGTCCATAATCTTCGCCTTCCCCTTGGCCTTCCGCCCGATGCGGGCCGGCTCATCTACATCAACCCACTCCTGGGCTAGCCCCAACGTCCTCATAACCAGTCTGAGCCGCAGCGGCTCGATCTCGTTCAGGCAATGGACCCACACGTCCTGCCCGAAACGAGGAAGACCCGCTACAACCCAAGGCTGGCCAGCGTCGCCCATGCCCAGGTAGGGTCTCCACACCACCTGCATCGCCATACATACATCATGTTAGTTGCCATTCAGTCACATGTATAAAAACACCAAAAAAAAATATATACGCATCATACCATGGCCTCGGGATACTTGCTCAGCTCCCGATGAAGCGACGCCAACTGGTAGCCGTGGGGTGCCGCAACCACGACCGGCCTCCACCGCCGCGCCAGAGGCACGGCTCTCCTGTTCCCATGCCTAGCCCTCCCCATCGGGAAATAGTAATAGCTCCACACCTGCATCCATCATACATCATTAGTATAATAATTGCATATTTAACTACGATAGAATGCATAAAAAAATGTTTACCTGGAGAAAAGGTGTGAAGCCACTGAGTGTCGTCTCCTTCTCCGAAGTCTGGGAGAGATCGGCGATCAGATGAGCAAGCAGAGCCGCTCCCCACGCATAGTGTCCCACTCTATCCAGGTCCGCCAGGATCACGAGGAAGCAGCAGTGGATGCCATCCCCCTTCGTCCCCAGCAGAAGGCGGCCCAGGAAGAAGAAAAGAAACCTCCGGAGGTCTAGATCCACCAGCTCCCGCTCGCTCGGGTCCTGGGTGAAAGCTGTACGGGCATCTCCCTCCAGTCGTGCTAGAAACTCCGCTCCAGTCTCGCTAACCCGCTGGCCCGGGTCGACGAATCCGAGCGCCTCCATAATCTCCACTCGACCGACTACCCTGCTATCTCTGTCGGTCACGCTCGTCTCTAACCACAGCAGGTCCAGGGCACTCTCTTGGTAGTCGGGGTAGGTGACCCCGCTGACCGCCTCTCCGTCAACTCGTAGCCCGGTGATCCGAGCTACGTCTTCAAGTGTCGGCACCATGTGCCCCCAGGGCATCAGAAACGCCCGACTCGGCGCATGCCACCGCTCCCTCAATGCCTGGATAAGAGGAAGGTCGAGCCGGAAGGGCTCGATCCTGAGGAAGGCTCCAAAGCCCATGGCGTCCACACGCGCCCTCTAGAAGTCTGGCAGCCCACGGTACACTGCCACCACTAGAGACCAGCTGATCCGGCCCTTCATCATGCCCTGCACACCACAAAACCAACAGGGCAACACATCAGAATCATGGATAATAATAAACAATAACACTATACATAATATTTATTATATATATATTTTTAGAGACGTCCAACCTTCTAGACGCCTCCTTCCTATTTTTTTATTTCTTTTTTTAACAAAAATCAAAACAAAAATAAATAAATAATATATATTATCGTGGAGGCGTCCACCGCCCTGGACGCCTCCTTATTTTTTTTTATTTATTTATTTTATTTACGTAATAACCAAAAAAACAAATAATAAAAATATAAATAAAATTTTTTGGAGGCGTCCAGGCCCCTGGACGCCTCCTTCCCCCACTCCTCGGCCTTCTCCACACAGCCTCTCGTCCGCCCGTTTATCCTAGTGAACCAATAGAATGGAAGTCTAAGGGGCTTACCGGATCGTGCTCGTCCTCTCCCGCGTCGCCAGCGCCCGCGGGGCCCTCCACGGCCAAAGGAGGCGCCTCCTTTTCCGCAGCTATCTCCTCTTCCGCAGCGATCTCCTCTCCTGCGGTAGCCTCCTCTGCATGATCCCTCGACCTCCTCGGACGACGAGCCTGTCGTTTCCGCTTCTCTCCACCCTGGCTCGGGCCTCCTTGCTCCATTGGAACTGGGAATAGGTCGTTTAGAGTGAACAAGTCGTCAGAATGAACAGTAGAAGTGGAAGGGGGGGGGGTGAGGCCCCCCTTTATATAAGGAATCACCCTTTTTTGGGGCGTCCAGGCACCTGGACGCCCCCACTTTTTTCTTTTTTTTCAAAAATTTAAAAAAAGTAGGGGCTTCCAGGCGCATGGACGCCCCCAAACAAAAAATTCCAAAAATTAAAAAAAATCATTATAGGGGCGTCCAAGACCCTGGACGCCCCCAAAAAATAAAAATTTTAAAATAAAAATAAAAGAATTAGGGGTGACCCTGGACGCCCCCAAAAAATAAAAATTTTAAAAATAAAAATAAAAGCTTAGGGGCGTCTAGGACTCTGGACGCCCCCATAATAAAAATTTCAAAAAAGAAAAAGAAAAAAAAGAAAAAAAGAAAATAATAATTAAAAGAAAAATCATTCCAGATAAGCGTAACAAAAATAAAAAAAACACAAAGAAAAATAAATCACAAAAAAATAATAATTAGGGGGACGGGGGTCTGAAACATCCAAATTCCATATTTTATTCCATCAGAAAGCAGGACGAGTTACATCAGGGGCTTAGGCGCCTTAGGCCTTAACTTCCCCAGTTCAGTTACATAAGCCCTCCATAGCTCGCATTCTTCCCCCACATGCGCTAAGGCCTTTCCCGCAACACTTGTCTTCCAGGGTGCTTTGACGGCCTTCGCTTCCTTCGCATCCGCTTCAGTGCCCAACTCTCTCTTCTTCAAAGGAACGATGCCAGTCGGTAGTGGGAACGAATGACGTGGAATGTCGATCTGGAGGCAGCACCGATGCGCGTTGTAAAGGACAAACTCGGTCGCACCAATCAGTTGGAGATCAACTTCACAAGAAGACCTCATGAGGAGCTCAAGCAGGAGTAAACATGCCGGTGCGCAAGAGAAGAAGCTTTGTGTCACGGTTCGAAAGTGAGACCGCCAGTCTTCACGTATCTTTAGCCACGGAACACGGTTCGCCACGGTGCCACCAAAGCCTAACACGTCGGCTATGTGATAAAGGGGGCTTTGTTGGAAGAGCTTCGAAGCGGTTGGCATTCCCTCACGGTGATCAAACTTGAAATGCAAATCCAGCCAGCAATTCAGGACAAGTGCGCAACTAAAAGGAGGCTTACCCATGCTCGAGGCAGTAAGGCCACTATACAGGTAGGCAAGGACAGCGGGTCCCACCCTCTTTCCATGCCAGATCCCGCAGATAGCACTCAGTTGATCTTCCTCTACCATGTTATCGGTATAAGGAAACAAGAGAGCACCCGCCAGACAAATGGTGAACCCTTTCATGATTCCCTCCAAATAGTCATCGTCTGGTAACCCTCTCAGGGCCTCTATGACCCATTCCGCGAGCTTTTGCAAATCAATTCCCTTTTGAGTACGAACCTTTCGGGCTGCGTCGGGCGGCATGAAGCTTCCAAGGACACTTTCGGAAGTCCCCCGTGTCAGCATCCGCATAGCCTTCACCTTCCCGTCACTCTTGAATTTCTTCAATCTGAGCAGAAGTTCCACCTCCTCGAGGAGGATGGTCGCCTCGAAGGTCGGGAAGATAAAAGTGTGGGTCTGGGGATGCCATGTAGCAACCCTGATAAATGAATATTTGAAATGAATTAACATATATATACTACAGAAGTAATACATATAATAAGAAGAGGGTTAAATAGATGAAATAAAACAAGATACAAATAACGCCTCTTAGTAAGGCGTTAATTTAAAAAGGAACGCCTCTATCTACGGCGTGACTAAAGAAAGGACGCCCTCACCTGACGGCGTCAAATTCCAAACGCCAAAAAGGGCAAGGCCAAGAAACGCCCTTTACTTGGGCGTGTTTTAAAAATAAGGAACGCCCTTATACAAGGCGCTTCTTAAGAAATGACCTGTACAAGGTCGTCAATTCAGGAATCGACGCCCTGACCAAAGTCGTTAATTCCATTCGAGTTCCGTTCGACACCAGAGCTTATCCAGGGAAAGATTAACCTAATCCAGTAAGTGTCTACTAGGGTAAGGACTCTATTAGGGATATATTACCCTCACACGAACACTAACTCTAATAGGATTTCCATAACCCTATAAATAATACGTTCGATCCAAACCTAAACCTATTTGACCAATCGACTGCAGAGGTACGTGAAGAACCAATAGTTCTTCTTATTTCTTATTTGTTCTGTTCCCTTTTCTTATGTACGTAGCACATGAAGAATTAACGATTCTTCATCCCTTCTTACGGGTTAAGAAGCTCCTACGAAAGAACCAGGTGATGTTCTTTCTTCCTTAAATCCTCATCGTTTCCTACTATACGATCATGTATTGATCTTCTCTTATGTGTAGGGAGTTTGTTTTTCATCAACTGGTTACTCCATCTGACCTTGTTACTATGGATATTGGGTTGACAAAACTCAACTTCCTTCCTTCCGAGAAGGCCCTGTTAACAAATAGAGTTTTTCACCTTCATTCGTCCAGCTTCAGACAGTTATTAAGGTAGGTTTTCTCAAGTTACTGTAGCCCAAATGAAATTAATGCAAGATATATATATACAAGCATGTCATGCATACGGTTATTATAGTTTTCATGCATTTTCTGCAATATTTTGAAAGAGACGCCCCTGTCAAGGGCGCTAATTCACATGAAACGACCCTTCCCAGGTTGTAAATTTCATGTTTAACGCCCCGTACTCAGGCGTTAATTTCTTTAAACCGTTAATCACCCATCTTAAGAACTGATTATCTAAGAAATCATGATTATAAATATATGCATGATCCTATGTCTTCAACCTGCTAACTTTACTGTCATGATATTACATTCGTTCCTCTGTTATCCTGAAATTATTACTGTCCTTAAAGTTTCTGAAGGAACTTGAATTAACGACTTGGACAAAGTCATTTTCCACATATTAGCGCCCCCTCATAGGGCGTGAATCTGAAAGATAACGCCCCTTCCTAGGGCGTGTATCGGTTAAAATCCTGAAATTTATATATTCTGAAAAATAGAATTAAATAGTAACGCCCCTGCCCAGGGCGCGTTTTGATAATTCCTGAAAATTAATTATATTCTGTCAAATATGTAAACAATAAGACGCCTTCTGGTGTAGTCGTCAGATCTTGAAGAAACGACCCTGACCAAGGCGCGTTTTAGATAAATTACTGAATTAATGAAAATTCTGCAAAATAGAAACACGTGTAAACGCCCTTATGTTAGGCGTTAATTACTTGAGAAACGACTTGACCTAAGTCGTTATTTTCTGTAAACTGATTTTTATCCTGATTCTGTTAACCGATGGTTTCATATTATACATATACGTATATATCGGCACTATTCTCCACTCCGTGAGTATAGTCCCACTTTTCACGATTGTTTTATCGATCACACTCAACTCTCATTGACATACAAGCTCTCCATTGGACATTCCGTTCCTTTGGACTAGCGAGTTAGTCATAGAGACCTCCGTAAGACTCCTCGTACCTTGGATTCCCTCAAGGTCGACTGAGCTGGTTGTACCCTAAAAACCCATTACACCATTGATGCCATGTCACTCTAAAGAAACATGGGATACCGGCCCTTATGATTATACAAAGAGTATATCATAAGAAATTCTTAATGGGATGATGATATCATGCCATATCATGTCGTTCTTGTAAAAACCTCAATTCTATGATAGGAATGAGGGTATCTTACCTTTGATATACTGTTCATGTGGACCTCAATTCTATATAAAGAATGTCCATACTGATTTGTCATGGTACCCAAGTTAAGGGAACCATATTCTACCTAGATTTTCATCGATATCGTGATTATACCGTTATTATCGCCATTCTATGTCCTTCGTCATATTTTGGACTCTATTCTATCAAAGTTGTCATACGTGTTTACAAGCTTGATTATTGAAATTCTACGTTGGCTATAAACAAGAGTGGATGTCAAAACACATGATAAATGCCTGCGCATATAGGGCCCGATCTGGTCCTGGGAGGAGCACCCGAAAGTACTTGTGCCCATGGGAGTTAAAATGATAAGGTATCTGGCATTATACCGAGTACTTGACTTGCTTGATTGGACATTCCACACACATCTTGTACTTGAATCGTACTTGACTTGACATGAATTGCGTGGTCCGAAAAAGGGTAATTTACTTGCTTGATACATGATAGCCAAAGTTCTTGACATGACTTGTTAAACGTACTTGCTTGAATATCTTGAATAAACTTGTTATCTTGTTGAAAGTTCATGATTTGTTCATCTTATTTCCTTGATATTACATTCTCTCTATCTTGTCGTTTTATGCGAGCATGCATAGCTTTATTGCATTCATGAAAGATGTAATTACTTACACCCCTTGCTAGTACTTGAGATATAATTTCCTACTGAGCGTTCGCTCATTCCGTTTGTCCCTTTTTACTTCTCAGGTAAGTCCGACGACGATGAAAGTCAATCGGATGGGAATGGTCAAGAGTGAAAGAGCTAGAGCTTGTCCAAGTGTCATCTAGTCTTTTCTATAGTTTCTTGAGTCAAATATGTATTCTTTTCCTTTTTATTAAACAAAGTATTGGATTTGTAATAGTCTATCCATTATGAAATAAAGGATTGGGTTATCTTGCTATTTTGCGCATCTCTGTCTTTATGTCGAATACACGACCACTCTGATTGACATGATTGATATAAACTCGTAGCGCATCTCCGGGTATCTTCCGCGCTCGGGGCGTGACAGTTTTTGTGGTATCAGAGCCTAAGGTATTCAATTCCCAGGAAAAAAAAAAAACCCAAGTCCAAGGATAAGTTGAACGTTTAACCAAGTGAGATTGGGTAGAACCAAGGGGTAAGAGTCAATGAGTCTTTTAATAAGATCACAGTGATATAATACTAATGTAGCTATTATAATTGTAGGATAATGGCTGCCGAACGTGCTCAATGGCGCAACATGCAGCGTACCCTTCAAGGAATGACTCAAGTGCTACAACAGGTAGCACAGGGTGGTGCTCCATGAGCTGGAAACTTACACCAAGCCTTTAAGGGCATGAATCCCCCGAAGTTTATGGGATCGACCGATCCGGACGATGCCGAGCATTGGGTTCGGGAGACTGAGCGTATATTCCGTGTTATGCAATGCACGGATCAGGACAAAGTTCTATTAGCTACATTCCAGTTAGAGAAAGATGCTAGATGCTGGTGGGAGTCTATTGAAGCAACCATCGACCCTACTCAAGTAACATGGGAATAATTTGTGGAATACTTCAATGCTAAATATTTCTCGGACCGAGTCCAAGAAAAGAAGGCTGCAGAATTCGCTGCATTAAAGCAACGATCTTTATCATTAGCAGATTATGAAGCTCAGTTCTCCAGGTTGTCTAGATATGCTAAGCATCTTATTAGCACGGAGAAGATGAAAGCCCGTATATTTCTTAATGGGCTTAGGCCCCACTATATTACTCAACTGGCGCCTATGGACATCCAAGTTTATTCTGAAATAGTGCGCCGAGCTCAACTACTTGAAGATGCCACGGAACTATCTGATAGGATCCGTGAGAAAGACAAGAAGGAACAAGTCACGGGTTCGGGTTCTTTCAAACCCAATTTCAAGAAGAGGCCCAATAATGGAGGTTCTTCCTCTCAAGACCATAAGTTCAAAAAGACCAAGCCTTTCTCTATCACAACTACCCCTTCTAATACAGTGTGCAAGCATTGTGACAAGGCTGGTCACAAGACAGAAGAATGCTGGAGGAAATTAGGAGCTTGTCTCCGTTGTGGGAGTCGCGAACATCGGATTCCCGATTGTCCATTAATGAATGACCAAGCCGGTGACGGTAAACGCCCGGTGACAAAGAACGCTCGACTTCATGCAATAAAGGAGACCGAACAAGAAGAAGGTGGACTGGTAGAAGGTACATTGAAAATTTGTTCCAAAAGTGCTTATGTCTTATTTGATACGGGTGCATCGCATTCCTTTATTTCTAAGAAGTTTGCCGACCCGTTACCATTAGAACCAGAATGGATAAAAATAGTTCTAACTACTCCTCTTGGAAGTGAAAATGATATTACTCATCACTACCAAAACTGTGAGGTAATGGTTCAAGGTAGGAATTTACCTATAGATCTCATATGCCTCGATCTAAAGGAGTATGATGTTATACTGGGAGCGGACTGGTTATCCAAATACCAGGCAACGGTTGATTGCCGCGATAGCCGAATTGCTTTCAAAGATATTCCAGAATTAGTCTTTACTCGCCCCAAGAGTCGGAGCAATTCCCCTCTTATTTCGGCTCTCCGAGCAAGCAAGCTCGTCAGGAAAGGATGCGTATCCTTCCTTGCCTTTGTCACTGTTAAAGAAGCTAAGGAAACCAAGATAGAAGACATTCAGGTAGTGCAAGAATTTCAGATGTATTTTCGGAAGATTTGCCGAGATTACCCCCTCAAAGAGATGTGGCCTTCACCATTGACTTAGTCCCTGGTGCTGGTCCTGTTTCAAAGGCACCATATAGAATGTCCCCTGCTGAACTCAAGGAGTTGAAGGAGCAGTTAATGGAACTAATTCGAAAAGGGTTCATTAGACCAAGTACTTCCCCGTGGGGAGCACCTGTACTGTTTGTAAAGAAGAAAGATGGATCCATGAGGCTATGTATCGACTATCGACAGTTGAATCATCTTACTATGAAGAACAAGTATCCCCTGCCGAGAATCGATGAGTTATTCGATCAAATTTCAGGATCCAAATATTTTTCGAAGATTGATCTTAGATCGGGATACCATCAGTTAAGGATCAAGGATGAAGATATTCATAAGACTGCGTTCAGAAGCAGGTATGGCCACTATGAATTTGTTGTTATGCCTTTTGGACTAACCAATACCCCTGCTGCCTTTATGCAGTTAATGAATAGCATATTCAGGCCTTATCTAGATCAATTTGTGGTGGTTTTCATTGATGATATATTGATATATTCCAAAACTAAGGAAGAACATGAGGAGCATTTAAGGATCGCATTGCAAGTATTGAGGGAAAATCAATTATATGCAAAGCTCAGCAAATGTGAATTCTGGCTTGAAGAAGTGACTTTCCTCGGACATGTGATATCCAAGGATGGTCTATCTGTTGATCCATCAAAGGTTGAAGCTGTTAGAAACTGGGAAAAACCAACCAATGCTAGCGAGATCAGAAGTTTCTTAGGCCTTGCAGGATATTATCGGCGATTCATCAAAGACTTCTCCAAGATCGCCGTGCCCCTCACAAGGTTAACTCGCAAGGAGATCCGATATGAATGGAGTGAGGAATGTGAAAGAAGTTTCTAAACTCTCAAGGATCATCTCACTACAGCTCCGGTGTTAGCTCTACCAATAGAAGGAGAGAAATTCGAGGTTTACACTGATGCTTCTGGCATTGGCCTCGGATGTGTCCTAATGCAACAAGGAAAGGTCATAGCATACTCTTCACGTCAACTGAAGAAGCATGAGGAGAATTACCCCGTCCATGACTTAGAACTGGCCGCGGTGGTATTTGCCCTAAAGATATGGAGACACTACTTATATGGAGTGCAGTTTACTGTATACTCCGATCACAAAAGTCTCAAATATCTATTTTCACAAAAAGAGCTAAACATGAGACAAAGACGCTGGCTAGAATATCTCAAGGACTTCGACTTCAATATACAATACCATCCCGGAAAGGGTAATTATGTTGCTGATGCCCTTAGTCAAAAGTCGAGAGCAATGATAGCCAATTGTATGATACAAGAATGGAGGTTGCTAGAACAATTCTCCGAGCTCAATATAAGCTTGGACAAGGAAGCCAAATTTGTCACATTATCTCATGTAAGCATACAGTCAGATTTATTATCTGAGATACAAGCGCTTCAGGATGATGATCCTATATTAGTGGAAATCAAAGGCAGATTAGAAAGACAATCTGATTTTCAACCAACTTCTGATGGAAGATTATTATTCAAAGGTAGAACTTGTATACCCGACTGTCCGGAATTAAAGAAGATCTTAGATGAAGCTCACCGATCAAGGTACACTATTCATCCAGGATCAACCAAATTGTATCAAGATGTAAAGAAGAACTTTTGGTGGCTTAATATGAAAAGAGAAATAGCAGACTATGTATCTCGCTGTCTCACATGCCAACAGGTCAAGGCAGAACACCAAAAGCCTGCTGGAAAACTACATCCTCTAGATATTCCTAAGTGGAAGTGGGAGGACATTGGTATGGATTTCATCATGGGTTTATCCAAATCAAAAGGAGGACATGATGGAATATGGGTTATTATTGACCGTTTAACTAAATCGGCGCATTTCTTGCCAATAAAGAGCCGATGGTCAATTGATGTACTAGCTGCACTATACATCAAGGAAATAGTCAGGTTACATGGAATTCCTGTCTCAATCGTGTCTGACAGAGATCCCCGTTTCACTTCTCATTTTTGGAAGGGATTACAACATTCGTTGGGAACAAGGCTCAACTTTAGTACTGCTTTTCATCCTCAAACGGATGGTCAGACCGAGAGAACTAACCAAGTTGTTGAAGATATGCTTAGAGCATGCATCATTGACTTTGGAGGAAGCTGGCACGGTCACTTGCCACTAGTGGAATTTGCATATAATAATAGCTACCAAGCTAGTATCCAAATGGCACCTTTCGAAGCTTTATATGAAAGGAGTTGTCGATCACCCTTATGCTGGAATGAAGTTGGAGAGAAACAACTATTAGGTCCAGACATGGTAAGGGATACAACTGAGAAGATACAAGTAATCAGAGAAAGATTGCAAGTTGCTCAGACCAGGCAAAAGGCTTATGCTGACACAAGAAGAAGAGATCTTGAATTCCAGGTTGGAGATCATGTATTTCTTAAAATATCGCCTGGGCGTGGCATACGAAGATTTGGTGTTAAGGGCAAGCTTACGCCAAGATTCATCGGACCATTTGAGGTACTCGAAAGAGTTGGCGAGGTTGCTTATCGCATTGCGTTGCCTCCTCAATTGTCTGACGTGCATAATGTGTTACACATATCTATGTTGAAGAAGTATGTGCACGATCCATCTCATATTATTGAACATGGAGATCTGGTGATCCAGAAAGATCTCACCTATGAACAGAAGCCTATGAAGATCTTAGATCGAGAAATACGAGCTCTAAGGAATAAGATTATTCCCATGCTCAAGGTGCAATGGAATAAGAATCCTGAACATGAAGCAACATGGGAGACCGAGGAATCTATGAAGAAATGATTTCCCGAATTATTCTAAGAGGTATATGTTCTACATATATATATTGAATTTGGGGACCAAATTCTTTTTAAGTGGGGGAGGGTGTAGCAACCCTGATAAATGAATATTTGAAATGAATTAAAATATATATACTACAGAAGTAATACAGATAATAAGAAGAGGGTTAAATAGATGAAATAAAACAAGATACAAATAACGCCTCTTAGTAAAGCGTTAATTTAAAAAGGAACGTCTCTATCTACGGCGTGACTAAAGAAAGGACGCCCTCACCTGACGGCGTCAAATTCCAAACGCCAAAAAGGGCAAGGCCAAGAAACGCCCTTTACTTGGGCGTGTTTTAAAAATAAGGAACGCCCTTATACAAGGCGCTTCTTAAGAAACGACCTGTACAAGGTCGTCAATTCAGGAATCGACGCCCTGACCAAAGTCGTTAATTCCATTCGAGTTCCGTTCGACACCAGAGCTTATCCAGGGAAAGATTAACCTAATCCAGTAAGTGTCTACTAGGGTAAGGACTCTATTAGGGATATATTACCCTCACACGAACACTAACTCTAATAGGATTTCCATAACCCTATAAATAATACGTTCGATCCAAACCTAAACCTATTTGACCAATCGACTGCAGAGGTACGTGAAGAACCAATAGTTCTTCTTATTTCTTATTTGTTCTGTTCCCTTTTCTTATGTACGTAGCACATGAAGAATTAACGATTCTTCATCCCTTCTTACAGGTTAAGAAGCTCCTACGAAAGAACCAGGTGATGTTCTTTCTTCCTTAAATCCTTATCGTTTCCTACTATACGATCATGTATTGATCTTCTCTTATGTGTAGGGAGTTTGTTTTTCATCAACCGGTTACTCCATCTGACCTTGCTACTGTGGATATTGGGTTGACAAAACTCAACTTCCTTCCTTCCGAGAAGGCCCTATTAACAAATAGAGTTTTTCACCTTCATTCGTCCAGCTTCAGACAGTTATTAAGGTAGGTTTTCTCAAGTTACTGTAGCCCAAATGAAATTAATGCAAGATATATATATACAAGCATGTCATGCATACGGTTATTATAGTTTCCATGCATTTTCTGTAATATTTTGAAAGAGACGCCCCTGTCAAGGGCGCTAATTCACATGAAACGACCCTTCCCAGGTCGTAAATTTCATGTTTAACGCCCCGTACTCAGGCGTTAATTTCTTTAAACTGTTAATCACCCATCTTAAGAACTGATTATCTAAGAAATCATGATTATAAATATATGCATGATCCTATGTCTTCAACCTGCTAACTTTACTGTCATGATATTACATTCGTTCCTCTGTTATCCTGAAATTATTACTGTCCTTAAAGTTTCTGAAGGAACTTGAATTAACGACTTGGACAAAGTCGTTTTCCACATATTAGCGCCCCCTCATAGGGCGTGAATCTGAAAGATAACGCCCCTTCCTAGGGCGTGTATCGGTTAAAATCCTGAAATTTATATATTCTGAAAAATAGAATTAAATAGTAACGCCCCTGCCCAGGGCGCGTTTTGATAATTCCTGAAAATTAATTATATTCTGTCAAATATGTAAACAATAAGACGCCTTCTGGTGTAGTCGTCAGATCTTGAAGAAACGACCCTGACCAAGGCGCGTTTTAGATAAATTACTGAATTAATGAAAATTCTGCAAAATGGAAACACGTGTAAACGCCCTTATGTTAGGCGTTAATTACTTGAGAAACGACTTGACCTAAGTCGTTATTTTCTGTAAACTGATTTTTATCCTGATTCTGTTAACCGATGGTTTCATATTATACATATACGTATATATCGGCACTATTCTCCACTCCGTGAGTATAGTCCCACTTTTCACGATTGTTTTATCGATCACACTCAACTCTCATTGACATACAAGCTCTCCATTGGACATTCCGTTCCTTTGGACTAGCGAGTTAGTCATAGAGACCTCCGTAAGACTCCTCGTACCTTGGATTCCCTCAAGGTCGACTGAGTTGGTTGTACCCTAAAAACCCATTACACCATTGATGCCATGTCACTCTAAAGAAACATGGGATACCGGCCCTTATGATTATACAAAGAGTATATCATAAGAAATTTTTAATGGGATGATGATATCATGCCATATCATGTCGTTCTTGTAAAAACCTCAATTCTATGATAGGAATGAGGGTATCTTACCTTTGATATACTGTTCATGTGGACCTCAATTCTATATAAAGAATGTCCATACTGATTTGTCATGGTACCCAAGTTAAGGGAACCATATTCTACCTAGATTTTTATCGATATCGTGATTATACCGTTATTATCGCCATTCTATGTCCTTCGTCATATTTTGGACTCTATTCTATCAAAGTTGTCATACGTGTCTACAAGCTTGATTATTGAAATTCTACGTTGGCTATAAACAAGAGTGGATGTCAAAACACATGATAAATGCCTGCGCATATAGGGCCCGATCTGGTCCTGGGAGGAGCACCCGAAAGTACTTGTGCCCATGGGAGTTAAAATGATAAGGTATCTGGCATTATACCGCGTACTTGACTTGCTTGATTGGACATTCCACACACATCTTGTACTTGAATCGTACTTGACTTGACATGAATTGCGTGGCCCGAAAAAGGGTAATTTACTTGCTTGATACATGATAGCCAAAGTTCTTGACATGACTTGTTAAACGTACTTGCTTGAATATCTTGAATAAACTTGTTATCTTGTTGAAAGTTCATGATTTGTTCATCTTATTTCCTTGATATTACATTCTCTCTATCTTGTCGTTTTATGCGAGCATGCATAGCTTTATTGCATTCATGAAAGATGTAATTACTTACACCCCTTGCTAGTACTTGAGATATAATTTCCTACTGAGCGTTCGCTCATTCCGTTTGTCCCTTTTTACTTCTCAGGTAAGTCCGACGACGATGGAAGTCAATCGGATGGGAATGGTCAAGAGTGAAAGAGCTAGAGCTTGTCCAAGTGTCATCTAGTCTTTTCTATAGTTTCTTGAGTCAAATATGTATTCTTTTCCTTTTTATTAAACAGAGTATTGGATTTGTAATAGTCTATCCATTATGAAATAAAGGATTGGATTATCTTGATATTTTACGCATCTCTGTCTTTGTGTCGAATACACGACCACTCTGATTGACATGATTGATATAAACTCGTCGCGCATCTCCGGGTATCTTCCGCGCTCGGGGCGTGACATGCCAGATCTCCACTAGTGCGCCCATAGCCGCCTAGTCCATACGAATCTTCTCGTAGTGTTTGGCGTGAATAAGGAGCCCCTACAGATGCCACTTCGAGAGTATGGCCCTCATGCCGATGGATATGTTGGAAGTTAACTTTGAAAGCCATGGCAATTTGGAAAACTTCCTCGGGCCCGGGAAGAGTGGATATGGCTGAAAAAGGAAAAGAAAGAAGGAGGAAGGGAGCAAGTGAGAAGAAGGTTCAAGAGGAGAAAAGTTGAAATGAATCAGCTTACCATATGCGACATGATCATCCCGCTGAGATGACCCTCGAGGTCGGAGAGTCGCCTAATCTCGCTGCCAGGCCTACTCCTCTTCATAACACAGGAAGACTCTCCTTCCATCATGAGATCTCTAGATTCTCCTCTCCTTCCTCTCCTGAGCTTCCAAAACCCACCTTGGTGCATTTGAATGAACTAGCCTAAGGGGAGTTCTTATAGGAAGGGAAGATCGCTACAGGACAGAACATGTCACATCAGCGGTCAGTGTCAGGATTTTGGCTAGATCTCCTTTCCATTGTGGTGCGATTCTGTTACGATTCTGTTACTTTCTGATGTTATTAATCCATGCTGGCCTGTGCAGGTTTTACTAACGGACGTCTTTGTCCTATATCCTGTCCCACCTTTCAATGGTTGGTCCCACCATGTCATGCATCGTAGTATATGATACCTACGCTACTAGAACATGTCAAGGACCTCGCGGCCCGAACGAATCTGGGATTTGAGTTCCCCTTCAACAAAAACAGTGATGATCCCGGAAGAATTTGGGTTGTACGGATAGGCCGTTAACTTGTGATAGCATGGGGACGACGGTTCCATTCAGTGAGTTGGTGCGCGGATAAACGGGCCCCAGCCCAGTGTCGGCTCACCGGATCGGTATCCTGACCCATTCTTAACAAGTTGACAATATTATCCTTAGCTATTTTCTATTTTAGTTTGTTTTAAATTTTTATTTAAACCCAGCATGCATTCATATAGGACTTTGATTTATTGCGGAAGATCATTCAAGTGATTCGATTGTGAAAGCCGTTGTGTTTCAATTCCTACAAATATGAGATATTCCACTCCGAATGAAATACTGGGTTTCCTTGAAACGGCCCTACGCTGCTCTTCCAAAGGAGACCCTTGTTTGGACAGACTCTCAGATATTTCTTTACTTTTTACTTTGTTTGACCCACCTTGGCCGCAACACTTCCACATTGGCTGGTAACCGCTCACCGAAGGTGAAACCTGCAGGTTTATGACCCAGGTACTTCCACACCGAGAAGTTTGTCTCTTTTTATTTCCTGCCTGAGCGCACATCTCACCCTCCCTTATTTGATCTCCGTCCAAGCAAATCGTCAAAATTTGAAAGACCTCCTTCAAGGTCGCCTCATTGAAACTTCAGGAAAGATTCCAAACAGTAACGTCAAAAGCGCGTCTCATCACACCTTGGCATCAACTTATCAGTCCGCTCCCACTTCATTCCATTTCACTTTGATACCCTTCCATTACGTGTCACTCCCTTGCAAAGCAGACGTCAAGGCGGGGCAGCTGTAGACACGCCTTTCCTGACGTCTCCTGAGAAAGTCTCATATTACTGTACGACGCCCCACGAGGGCTTACCCATTTTTGAATCACTTGAGTGCTTCCTTTTCTTGAATCTTCTTCCGCCCTTTTCGGCATCCGGAATCGTCTCGTTGCAGCATTCGGACGGCATCAACACCATTCAGACACGCCAAGGAATTCCGGAACCAGGAAGGGTGCCCGCCGGGGAGCTACCGACGCCTTTTCAGCGGACCCGGGGGATCTTAATGGAGGTGCCCAGGCCCCTGGACGCCTCCATTACTTTAATTTATTTTTTAAGACAAAAAAATACATAAAAAATATATATATTTATGGAGGCGTCCAGGCCCCTGGACGCCTCCATGAAAATAAATATAAAAAATACAAAAATGCCATCTTTGGCATAATAATTAAAACAAAAATAAAAAATATATTTTTTTGGAGGCGTCCAGGACTCTGGACGCCTCCATCAACTTGCCCACCGGGCCCCGTCCACCGACCGACGGTTTGTCGTGTGTGAAAAAAGCCAATTGTGGAAGCGTCCAGACAACTGGACGCGTCTATTTCCGAATCACGAGGCGCCGCTCACAAAACCACGCGTTGTGCCAAACCGCGTGCGGCTTTCGGTGGAGTTCGGTGGACCTTATTGAGGCGTCCGGGACCCTGGACGTCTCCACGAAAATATTCAAAAAAAATGAATAAAAATAGAATAAAATATTACTTCGGCCCTGATGGAGGTGTCCAGGGTCCTAGAAGCCTCCACCCTCCGGAGCCTATAAATAGAGGCCCACCCCCTCAGTTCTGAGGGAGCTAAGAAGCGATCCGATAGGCTGCCGGAGCCCAGAGGCTGCCGGAGTCATTTTTCTAACCCGTGGGGTCTTTTTGTAGGAGGAGGTCTTGCCGGCTTCTCGGGTGTCCAGGCTCGCGAGAGGAAGGCTGTCTTCATCTATCGCGCTTCCACGTCGTCCCCACGCTGCCGAAGCTCTGCCGGATCTCACCATCGGCTCATCCAATAAGCCATTTCTTCCCCTTTTTCCCTATAGTTCTTTACATTCATCATACCTGCATCCTCTATCTCCCTTCATAAGGGCGTCGCCTCTTGCATACTTCTTGCATTCGTCATCGCATTTTCCTCCTACTCGAGTCCGAGAGGGGTTTAAAACCACACCAACCAGGTGTGTGTCAGGTCACGATCTCGTTACTTTTATTGCAAGGAATTGTTACTACACTGCCGTTTTCTAATTCTGTTCGTTTATTGTCTATTGTTTTGCAAGGGTAACTGAGGAAAGCCCTCTCCGTCGGCCGGCCGGTAGGAGAGGAAGAAGCAACCCACCGTCTCCCGCTCTTGAGGTAGGCGCGATCTCTTTCTATTTTGGGGTCCTCGACCCTTGGCGATCACCTTATATTCTCGAGGCCGCGGAGAGTTACTTCCCGCAATGGCCGTTTAATTTTTATCATTCATATTCTGCCTCTTTCTCACATTTGTCTATTATAATTGCCATATTCTCGAGGCCGCGGCGAGTTACTTCCCGCAATGGCTGTTTAAATTTTGTTCTTTATAATCTGCATCACTCTCGTATCTATCTCTTATATCTGTTATATTCTCGAGGCCGCGGAGGGTCATCTCCCGCAATGGCCGTTTAAATTTCTATCATTATATTACGTGTTATTCTTCATATCTGTCTCTTATATATGTTATAGTCTCGAGGCCGCGGAGGGTCATCTCCCGCAATGGCCGTTTAAATTCCCGCCATTATATTACGTGTTATTCTTCCAACTGTTATATTCTCGAGGCCGCAGTGAGTTGCTTCCCGCAATGGCCGTTTCAATTTCCGTTATTTGATTTTTGCATTATATCTGTCCCGCTCGCCCCGCCGGAGCAATCTCCCGTGGTGGCCCCTTCTCTCTTCTCTCTTGATCTCTTTGTGTTAC
Source organism: Amorphophallus konjac (assembly GCA_022559845.1). Taxonomy (NCBI): domain Eukaryota; kingdom Viridiplantae; phylum Streptophyta; class Magnoliopsida; order Alismatales; family Araceae; genus Amorphophallus; species Amorphophallus konjac. The sequence continues at coordinate 298,708,081 of CM040119.1, forward strand.
AGCTTAAAGCACCAAGATAAAAGCAAAAGAGGAGCCCGCGCGCTCCGCTCTCTCCGTCTTCATCTCCAAACCGCTTGACGTCGCTCACATTGAGGTCTTCTAAGAGTGGCGTAACACTCATTCTTGTAGCTGCAAATGTAGCAGCACATGGGCTTGACATTCCGCATGTTGCCCATGTTGTCAATCTTGATCTCCCCAATAATATTGATAACTACGTTCACGGAGTTTGGAAAATCGGGCCTCGCGACTGCGTTCTTCAACAAAAACAACATCTCGTTGGCAAGGCCGCTTGCTGATCTGATGGAGGAGGCAAACCAAGAGGTTCCTTAATGGTTGACTCGCTATGCAGCGCGTCCCTCTTACGGCGGTCAGGTCGACAGGGCCGTGGTACGGCTCAAGAGCAAAGAGACAGAGGGAACCCCAACCGTCCTGCGCACCAACGCCGTGGTGCTCGCCGTGGGACCGTGGTCTGCACGATTGCCATTACCAACTCGTTGTGCAGGGTGGCGGGCCTTAAGGCACACAACATTGTCCTCCGCCTGCAGAACCCGGATGCCATCACCCCGCATGCCCTCTTCCTCAGTTACGTCCCCTCATCTGGCACGCCTCTGGGCGGTCTCCACCGGCACGCTCCAAACAGCCCTTGGCCGGCACACTCTCAGGGTGCTCCACCCGGCAAGCCTACTGCCCACTTCACCCGGCACGCCCCAAACGGGCTTTGGCCGGCACAATCTCAGGGTGCTTCACCCGGCATGCCTCAAGCGGGCTTCACCCGGTAAGGCTGGCAGCCCTCCACCCGGCACAATTTATTTTCTTCTTCACCCGGTGCAGTCCAAACACCCTCCTGGGCCTTTCAACGGCACGCCCCTGCAAGCCTCCAGCGGCACACTTGCGAAGGCCTTCAACGTCACACCTGCGAGGCTCTCCAGCGGCATGCCTTCCTCAGCCCCCAACGGCATAGCGTTCGGCCCATCCACGTCAGTCAACTCTCGTAGCCCTCGGCGTGCAGCGAAGGCATGGCAGGCCCATACCTGCACCTTGCTGGGCTGTCCTCGCCCCACCTACTCCCGTCCTTGGCAGTCGTCGGCCTGACCAGGGGTATAAGAACCCCTTGCTCCGATGAAAAAGACACACACAGGGAGACGGAGAATACACAGAGGCCTACACAGACGAAGAGAGAAGAGAGAAGAGGAAGAAGAAGAGCTCGCCCGTCCAAGCTCGGCAAGCCCAGGAGGGCTCCAGAGAAGAAGAAGAAGCTGGAGAGAGAGAGTAAGAGAGTAAGAAAATGAGAGAGGGAGAGAGAGAGGCTTCATGTAATGGGGAAGTGGGGAAGAGCAGGGAGCCGTCGCCCCGGCTCGACCCCAGCCTTCTCCTTGCCCCTTCCTTCTTCTCCCATCCTCTGGTTCCTTTTTCCCCCTTTGTTGTTTGCCTCAGATGTACTCTGCATTGTCTGACCCGTGGCCAGCCCCCCGGTCACTCCTTTTTATGAATGAAAGTGGTTTATTTTCTGGCTTTTTGTCATCTCTGTTAGCTCCCATTTTCACAGTGTGTTTGGTCGTTTGCTTCTTCCTTCCCTCTGATTCTCCTATCTGCTAGGCTACTCGTTTGTCAGGGTGTTATGGAGTCTACCCAATCCCATGGGTGGTATTTCTGGCCTGATGGCGTGAGGCCATTCTCCCTCCTATGGTTTTCGCAGTAGCGTCACCCTCTGTAGTTCTCCCCCCGATCCTAGGCACTATCTGTCTCTTCCCTTGAGTAGTTTAATCTCATCGTTACCATTCAGCACCCTAAACCCCTCCATTAGCCAGAGTGCTTCCCATTCTGCCCAGACTGGCCCCTGACCAACACACCCTCTTGGTGCCTTGCCCAGTACGCCCTTAAACCATCCCAGCCGGCACACCCTTAACCATGCTAGCCCGGCACGCCCTTGTGCCCCTCAGCCCGGCACACCCTGGCCACCCTTAGTCTGGCACACCTATCCAGCCTCCCATCCCCTTCTAGCCAGCACACTAGCCACCAGTTCCCCCTTTCTTGCCCGGTGCACCTCTAGCCAGTCCTAGAGAGGCCTCCGGTCCGTCATCTTTTTCGAGATTTCCGAAGTTTTATTAAAGGTGTTACCGCTCTCGGGCGCCCACCTCCAATTGTCGGGTTCTGCCACTCTTTGTGGGCGCGTTCCCTTTATCTCCCTTACCATCCGGGTCAAGGGGAGATGCTGCCAAATTTTCATCAGAAATAATAACATGTTAAGAGGCAAAAGGAAGTGACAAACGAAAAAGGTAATAACATGTTAAAAAGATAAAAGGAAGCAACAAACAAATGAAATGGACAACGGTAAAATGCTTCAACCAAGGTAATGGAACCGCAATCAACACAAAGAGAACCGGACCGAACGACAATTAATCAACTTGAACAGCCGTCTTCCGGAAAGAAAGAAGGGGAGATAATCAAGAGGAAGGGGAAATGAGATCCACGTAGACGTTACAAAATCAAGGGAGAGAAATAGAAAGGAAAGACATAAGAGAATGGCAGAGGAGTGGGTCCCGTCCAGACCTCGCCCGTCGCACCGGCCCCCTGGGTCTTCACCGGTACAGCCCGCCTTGACCTTTTTCGACGCACTCCCAGTTTCATCCTAGCCGGCACGCTTCCTTGGCCTTTCCCCGGTGCACCTTCAACATCCCAACCCGGCACGCCCCTTTTGAGCCTACGCCGGCACACTTCGGCCCCCGCCGTCGCCGGCACAGCCCTTTGAAGCCTTCCCCGGTATACCATGTGCTCCTTCCCCGGCACACTCGGCCAGGCCCTTCACCGGTACGCTCCCCATCATCTACCCGGTACGCCCGCCAACTGCCTCCCTGATACACTCTCTTGGCGCTTCTCCGACACACCCTAACCTACCCGGTACACCCTCCAGCCCCCTCTCCGGCACGCTCTCCCTGTCTTCGCCGGTACGCCCCTCTTAGCCCCCCCAATGGCCCACTCTTCCTTCCAAAAGAAAATATGTAAAAATATATAATGATAATGATAATAATACTAATAAAAGAAAATAACATAAATCATGATAAATAAATAAACCTGAAAACATAATAAATAAACAAAAAATGTGTAAATATATATATATAATAATAATAATAAATAACAAATAAATAAAAAAATAAAAAAATCATCCAGAACAAATGCAAAAGGGGGAATAAACAACACAAGATTATATGGTAAAAACTCCAGATAAAGAAAATGGTAAAAATCCATATCACAGCCCCGTCTTCCCCCGTGACTCGGTGTTAAAGGAACAATAACGCTGCCCCGGCAAGCCGGGCCAGAGTCTCGGGAATTATCCTGACATGGCCACGGTCCGACCTCGCCCTGGGCCGACATTCCAATTAAACCAGATCCGTCTCCAGGCCCGGATTCTTCCCGAGCCACTATTGAAATTGCCGCGCTTTCGACAGACATTTGAACGGTTTTATCCCGACTTCCATCGTGTTTCTACCTGGGACCCTCGTCCGAATATGAAAGGGTCCGCGAGTGACCGACATGGCCGATGACTCGTATCCCGATGCGGGCTCTTGTGTGATTTATTCCTCCACACTCTTGCGCAATTAGTATTAATCCTTTTAGGCCGCAGGGCCCCTAATTTCGGTAATTAATCAAGGGTGTTCCCTCGTATGGGGGATGTAAATGACGTCGTGACCTTTATGGCGCGGCGAGATTCGGTCCCGACACGAACTACACAATCGTCTGTTTAGTCAGATCGAGCGCACCATGGGCTTCCGTGAAGTCCGAATAAATAGTCACTTTGTGACGGGCACGCCCACGCACTTAATAAAATTAATAAACAAATAAACCATGGATTCCAATTTAATAAAAAAGTGCATCCACAAGTATCTTTTGTATTTGAAGGCACATGACTCATATTTTACGAGCAATCGAGTCTAGTACATGCCTCCTAGCCGTAAGAATACACGTTGTTTAGACATCAGTATTCCTAGATATTTGGTAAGACTAACTGTTATGTTTCAGATTGAACAGAGATAGCTTTGTCACCTCATGACATATCTAACCTCATTTATTTGATTTATTTGATGAGGAGATATATTTCTCAGCAACTGTAGTATTACTCTGTCTAGAGTCAAACATAATTAAGATAGAGATAACACGGGCACATCATGACATATCATTCGTCACTTGATTTGATGACGTGACATATTTCTCCGTGTAACAATATCATTGCTTTGTCTAATTGACTTTCAGGAATTCAGCTCATCAAGATGTTTAAAAACAATACTAAGCCTTACTTGATCACTAAGGTTGTCATGAAGTTTGAATTTTTAGATTTCAGGATAGTCATTCAAAGCACAATATACAATCTCTAGTTAAGGTCTATTAAAATCACAGAACATAGATGTTTTCAAATGATATATCAGAACTTCAAGGAAATCATTAAATCTGAACCATTTTCATTGGATGGACATCATTAGTTCATATAATAGGAAGCTCTTACGCCATAATTCTGTCTGTCTCATGATCACATATTCAGACTATAAGTCATTGAAGTTCAGATTGCAAGAGACTCCCCGTAAGGATATGTAGTGGATACACTCAAGGAGTGATGTTTGAGGCAAGTGTAAAGAAAAATGTCAATGAGAGGTTGACTTGAACCATGCTGGGGTTGACCTGGTCAAACATGAAGTTAGCAAATATGAAATGCATGATCCAACACATGGTTGTACACTTATGAATGGCAACAGAATGAAGATGAAACATATGCATGAATGCTTCAAAGAGACAACTCCCCCTTCCTATATGGCCTATATGTGACAGTGACGCATGGTACTTGGCGGAGGTGAAACCTCACGCATATTGAGTGCTTCTAGACAAGCATAACCTGCCTTTCCATACATCAACATTTAATATACCATGGCCATGTAAGAATGATGCTACATAAACCATGTAATGCATCGTGAACATGAATTCAACTTTATTACGCATCATGACTACATGCAATGCTACACCATATGCAAAATGAAATATTTACATATAAACAATGCATGGAAACCAATCTGTAAAAACACACAACCAAGCTGAAGAAGATCATCATTTCAATGTTTATTAGACCGAGGTCTGTAAAAACCATGCTCCCTTTTGAGTGTTGTAAACCTGTCATTACACAAGGGCTTGGTGAAGATGTCAACAATCTGATTCAATGTATCAACAAAATACAGTTCAAAGTTTTTCTTAAAGACCTCATCTCTAATGAAGTGATGCCTAATCTCAATATGCTTGGTCCTAGAGTGCCGGACTGGATTTTTTGCAAGGTTGATAGCACTTGTGTTATCACACAGAATCAGGACACAACCAAGATCTACTAAGTAGTCTTGGAGTTGGTGTTTAATCCACAACACTTGGGTGGTACAGCTCCCCGCAGCAACATATTCTGCCTCTATGGTTGAGAGAGCAACCGAGTGTTGTTTCTTGGAGGCCCAAGAAACTAAACACCCGCCTAGAAACTGGGAATAGCCACTAGTACTCTTACGATCCAGCTTACATCTAGCGTAGTCTGTATCAGAATAAGATATAAGAGATAAATCACATGATGACGGATATCACAATCCCAACTCTTGAGTTCCGACAAGATATCTAAGGATACATTTGACAACAGTCAAGTGGGATTCTCTAGGACTAGCTTGAAATCTAGCACAAAGGCATACACTAAACTGGATATCTAGTCGGGATGCAGTCAAATAAAGCAAAGAGCTAATCATACCTCTATAGATCTTTATATCCACTAATTTACCATTTTCATCCAAATTCAATGATGTTGTGGTGCTCATAGGAGTTGCAATTATTTTACTGTTTGTCATGTCAAATCTTTTCAGCAGCTCCTTGATGTATTTGGCTTGACTTATGAAGTATCCATCTTCTCCTTGGTTGACCTACAAACTGAGAAAAAATTGAGTTCTCCTATTAGGCTCATCTCGAATTCGCTAGTCATGAGGTTAGCAAATTCCTCACACATTTCAGATTTAGTAGAATCAAACACAATATCATCAACATAAATTTGAACAATCAAGATGTTCTTACCTTGCTTCTTGGTAAAAGTGTTTGGTCTACCTTACCTCGTGTGTACCCTTTCTCAATGAGGAATGAGCTTAGTCTCTCATACCAAGCTCTTGGTGCTTGCTTAAGTCCATAAAGCGCCCTGTCTAGCTTATATACAAAATCTGCATGGTTAGAATTTTCAAAGCTAGGGGGCTGCTCAACATAGACTTCTTCTTTGATCAAACCATTCAAGAAAGTCCTTTTTACATCCATTTGGTATAGCTTTATTCTAAGGGAGCATGCAAAGGCAAATAAAATTCTGATGGCCTCAAGTCTAGCAACTGGGGCATAAGATTCCTCAAAGTCTACCCCAAACTCTTGATTATACCCTTGAGCCACCAATCTAGCCTTGTTTCTTATTATCTTACCATCCTCACTTAGCTTGTTCCTAAAAACTCATTTAGTGCCTATGACAGATTGTGATGAATGTCTAGGAACAAGATGCCAAACTTTATTTCTTTCAAATTGGTTTAACTCGTCTTGCATTGAATTTATCCAGTTTTCATCTTTTAATGCATCATCAATATTCTTGGGTTCAAGCTGAGAGACAAGAGCAAGTTGATCTAATTCTTCCACAATTTTAAAATGTGACCTTGTTCTAGGTGGATCATTTAAGCTACCAATGACATTTTCTAAAAGATGATCCTTAAGAATTCAAATGTCTGTAGAATCATTACCTTCTCTTGGAGCTTGATCCATTGCATTGCTTGATTCAGCTAGGTCACCATCTTCTCTTATTTCTTATTGTGGAGGATCATTCTTTTCCTTCATGCTTAGGAATTCCCCATCTTCATCATTTTTCCTGTAATAGTTATCATTTTTAGAATCATCATGATATTCATCAAAGAAAACATGGGGTGATTCTTCCACAGTTTGACTCTTAACAATGTAAATTCTATAAGCCCTAGATCTATCAGAATATCCAAGGAATATACCTTCCTCGCTCTTGGGCTCGAATTTATCTAAGTCTCTTTTATCATTATTGTGGATGAAGCATTTAGACCCAAACACTTTCATATGTGAGAGAGAGGGCTTTTTACCTTTCAGCAACTCATAAGGAGTCTTTTTGGTATGTGGTCTTACCATAGAGCGATTGATGATGTAACATGTCGAGTTTACCGCCTCAGCCCAAAATTTTCTTGGGAGTTACCGTTTGGCAAGCATTGTTCTTGCCATCTCTATGAGTGTTCGGTTCCTTCTTTCAACTACACTGTTTTGCTCTGGGGTTCTTGGTGAAGAAAATCGGTGTGAAATGCCTTCAGCCCTACAAAGATTATAGAAGTCAGCATTTTCAAATTCACCACCATGATCAGATTAAATGTTGGAAATCTTAAACTCACCGTCTTGCTTTATCTTCATATAGAGTGCCTGAAACTCATAAAAGCATCATTTTTATGTGTGAGAAAGAAAACCTATGTGAACCTAGAGTAATCATCAACCAAGACATATCCATATTTTCTACCACTTAAACTAGCAGTTCTGGTTGGACCAAATAAATCTATATGAATCAGCTCAAGTGGTTTAGATGACATGTTTGCAGATCTAGCCTTGAAGGATTTTCTTGTTTGTTTACCTAGGGCACATGCATCACACAATTTATTTTCTTGTTTAAAAGATAGTTCAGGCAACCCTTTCACCATTGAATGCTTTAACAGTTTATGTAAGACATTGTAGCTAGCATGTCCTAGTCTACGATACCATAACCATGCAAGCTCAGATTTTGGTGCAGCAAGATAAAGATTTATGTGAGCAGGATCATCTAAGTCAATCATGTAAACATTGTTGACCCTTTTTCCAGAAAATTTTAGCTTGTCAGATTTTGGTTCAAGGATTCTACACTCATGAATTTCAAACAACACTTTATGACCTTTATCACACAATTGACTTATGCTGAGCAAATTGTACTTTAAACCTTCAACTTACAGCATATTTCCAATAGAGTTGGAGAGGTTCTTACCTACATTACATGTTCCAATGATTCTTCCTTTGTTGTTCCCTCCAAATGTGACGTGTCCTCCTTCCTTTTCCTCCAAGAGACAAAATTTTATTTTATCTCCTGTCATGTGTCTTGAATAGCCGCTATCAAGATACCACATGTTATGCATGGCTACAAGACATTCCTGCACAAGCATTTAAGCAATGGTGTTTGGAACCCAACCACATTTGGGTCCCATCAAACTCTTCAAATTTTCAAAACATGAAACCATTTCTTTTGGAATCCAAACCTTCCTAGCATTCATGTTTTGTTTGCTTAGAGTAGGGATTTGGTTTTTCTTTTCAATTTTGACATTCATTTTCTGTTTGGAGGCTCTTTGTTGGAATTTGTGGAAGTTTGAGAAAGTTTGCTTCTTAAACCATTGAGGTTGTTCGTTAGTTTTGGGTTGAAAGTGATTGTTTTGCCACCTAGGAGATTGAAACTTATAGGGTTGGTGAACACAAGAATCACAATTTCCCTAAAAGTAGGGTTGTGTTGGCCTATATGAATGTGCAACACAGTTATAATGACATCTGGAAGGCTGAGCAGGTAATGGCCAATTAAGTGTTGACCTATGCTGCTGGGAAGGTTGACCTTTCTTAGGTTTTTGGACAATCTTTTTGAGAATTTCAGTGGCTTCCTCTTCAACCTTTTCTTTTCCTTTAGATGTTATTTTTGAGGTCGAAGCATCAGAAGAGGAAACAAATATGACAGTCTTTAACCCAATTGGCCTTTTATTTGTTGGTTCAAAACCCAACCCTTCCTTGTTGAACTTCATTCTAGTACCTAGTAGTGCATCTAGGTTTTCTCTTCCATCCATAAACTTTTCTAAAGATTATTGATTATCCTTCAAGTCTTTTTGTAGGTTTTCAATGTTTTGAAGAAGTTGAGTGTTGACTTGTTTGACAGCTTCATACTTCTCATTACTCAATTTGCTGTCCTTTTCATAGCTTTGCATTTTTAGCTTCATACTATCAATCTCATTTCTTAAGTCTTCGTTTTCAGTTTCCAAGTCAGCCATTTCTTTTCTTCCCTCTTCCAAATCCTCAATCATTTTTTTTAAGATCTTCAATTTCAATTTCAAGTAGAGCAGTCTTATCATTCATGTCATGATCATGCACATACAAGTTAATTTTCTTTTTTAATGATTTATTCTCCTTTTTGTACATGTCATATTTTTTCATGAGCTATATATATGCTTCCTCCCAATCATCAATTGTGTAATTTTCAAAAGGAGAGTTTACCTCAGTTTCTTCGTCACCTCTGGCCATGAGACAAAGATCTTCTTTTTCCTTGTCCGAGGAGCTAGTTCCACCATCACTTTCTTCCTCGTCACTTCATTTGGACACCATGGCCTTGTTTATCTTCTTGCCCTTCCATTTGTCAGCTTTTCTAAATCTGTCAGAACAATCAATCTTAAAATGCCCTGGTTTGTTGCAAAAATAACAAATGATTTTGTCAGATTTCTTAAAATTTTCAGAATTAGATTTGAAACCATTTCTTACCTTTGACCTTCCTCTCATGAAGCTCTTACCTTCCTTTCTCAGAAATTTTCTGAACTTACGTGTGAGCATGGCTACATCATCCTCATCTCGCTCACTTGCAGAATCCTCACCTTCATCAGAAGTGCCTTGACCGATGGGTCCTACTTTAAGAGCTAGAGGCTTTTTCTTAGGTACTTCAGCCTCTTTGTTCTTAAGGTTGATCTCATAGGTCATCAATGACCCAATGAGTTCATCTACCTTAGTAGTTACGAGATCTCTCGATTCTTCAAACACGGTAGCCTTTGTGTGCCATGCGGGAGTCAATGATATGAGAATCTTCCTCACAATTTTCTATTATGAGTATTTCCTTCCCAAATCTGTTAGACTATTAGTAAGCACAGTTAAGCGAGCATACATGTCTTGAATTGACTCATCAGGCCTCATCCTGAACATTTCATATTCAGAAACTAAAATGTTGGCTTTTGTTTCTCGTACCTGAGAGGTTCCTTCGTAAATTACCTCTAACTTGTCCCACATTTATTTTGCCGTTGCGCAGGTAGCCACTCTTGAGAATTCTACTAGATGGAGTGAGCATTGCATGATGTGTTTAGCACTCCAATTGACAGTAGATTTTTTTATCTGCTCTTTGGTCCACAAGTCCTCATCATCCGTAAGCTCATACGGACCTTTGCTGATCACTCGCCAAAGTTCGTAGTCTTGGGCGCGAATGAACACATGCATGCGATGTTTCCAATAAGGATAATTAGTTCCAATAAAATAAGGAGGCCTATTCACTGAATGTCCTTCAGGTAAAAAACCCTTGGACGCTGATCCACCAATTCCCTCAAGGTCGTTGGACCCCATAGTGAGAGATTAGGCTCTGATACCACTTGTTGAGTAGTGGATAGCGGATCTAGAGGGGAGGGGTGAATAGATTTGCTCCTCTTTTCGATGAACACCCCTCTTTAAAGCTAGATAATGATAATATCAGCAGAATATAACTAGCTTAACGAAGGACACAACGATTTGCTTAGCAAGATGCTTACGCAATATAGAGATTGAACCTAAGCATGCATCTAACACAAGATAATCGCACAAGCAAACCACAACACACGAAATTTTAAGGTGGTTCGGACTGAATCTCCAGTCCTACATCCACCCCTCACTAAACCCGATGAGGCTTCACTAGTGCCACGCACTGAACCGCAGATCGAAAAGACCTCCGATTGCCTTCATACTAACCACTGGTAGGGACGTCAACACCGCAGATCGGACAACTTCCGATTGCCTTCCTACTAACCACCGGTAGGGACGATCTTCAGTTTCAAATGTTTGAATGAAATGGAAAGAGAATAAGATAAAAATGTTTGTAAAGATATGCTGAAATGAAATAGATCTTGTCTGAGATTGCTGGAGCTTGAATCTTATTTTCTTCACACAATGTAAACTACCAACAGAAGCTTCTTTTTTCTTCACAAACTCTCTTCCTGATTCAGCAACAATGGCTTCTTCTTCCTTGTGAAATGAGCTTCCTTGGATCTCTTTGAGTTGATGAAGAAGACGATGGATGTAGATTTGATCACCTTTGAGAACCTTGATTGCTTCTAGCTTCCTTGGAGGTTGCTTGCTTCAGATCTAAGCTTGAATCACCTTGGAATGGATGAAGAACTTCTGCACGGAGTACTGTTCACGGCTACAGTACCTCTTTTTCCAACCTCCTCTTTAGCCTCCCTTGATCTCCCTTTGATTCAATTGATCAACTAGGGTTTCTAACCCTCTTGCATTGGTTTTATATCTTTTGAATGGTCCATAGACACCTCCCAGACCAGATCCACAATCCATGGGAGATTGTGTGACTTTAGGATTAAACAAATGCAAGGAAAGGGGCTGGCCTCGAGGTGGAAAATGAAGTCAAACATTGCTGCATCGGGGTTGGCGGTCGACCGGAGATAGGTGGCAGTCGATCAGAATTTTACATGTTTGACACCATTCGTTGCTGTTATTTTCGGTCGACCGGAATCCCTTGGCGGTCGACCGCTACTGAAACTTTCTGTAGCTTTTAGGTTGCTGGAATTTACGGTCGACCGCCCCTGGGCCAGCGATCGACCGCTAGCTGGGGAGATCTCGGGTTTCCCCGGTTCAGCCCTTTAATCCCTTTAGACACTCATTCACGTCTATGGCATCAAACTCAACATAATCTTAAGGATTTATACTGAGTCTTTGACCTTGTGTTCTCTTGGCTATGCTTCATTGTGCATCAACTCTTTTGTACCAAGTGTTGACTCTTCTTGAAGGGATTTTCATCCTTGCTTGGGCGCGATCATTAGGCTTTCACTTTTGCCATCTCCACTCCAGTCTTTGACATATCTGTCATGAAAGAACATGAAGTAGTTCAGTCATATTAGAGTGGGAAATATCAATGACTTATAGTGTTTAGCCATTATCAAAATCATGAATGTCGAATGACTCAAATGACCATAGGGGCACAAGAGAAGAGGGACGGAAGGGGGAGAAAATTGGCGGCCTAAGGTTGGGAGAGAAAGGGTGAAAATTGCCAAAAGAAGAACTCCCCTTCTCCTCTTTGTCATAGGCTATTTATAGGGAAAGTTGGGTCAATGGAGGGTGGAGATTGTATCAAAAGGAGATGGATGACTGGGATTTAGGTAGAAGATGATGTATGGAGAAAAGGAAAAGGAGGTGGGCACCTCCCTCCTTGGAATTTGGGCACCCCCTCATCATTTCTCCCATTTATTTCAAACTTTGAATTTTCTTGTCCCTCCAACCAAAATATGTACTACTTCTCCTCAATTTCAAACTTTTGACATTTCTTTTCCCTCCAACCAAAATACAAACTTTGAATTTTAATTTTCCTTCAACCAAAATATGTGCTTCTATGTTTGACTTGGTCAAAGTGGTGATGATAGTTTTGCCCTCGGAGTTTCTTGCAATTACCTTCAGTGTCCTGCACACACATAATTATAATTAATCCATAAAAATTATCATAATGTGCACATATATCATAATGTGCACATAAATCTCAAATGCTCATGGTTATGCAATGGAGAATTAATGCTCATGGCCTTCAACTTTAATTTATTAAATAATATCACCAAATTAATCAATTTACGTGAAAGCTCCAATTTAAACGCGGAGTTGAGGTTAACTATGAAATATGCATAATTACCTAATTATATACACAAAAAATGGTGTTCATGCGATGAATTACTATAAAAAATGGACACTCATAACTTACTCATTGCTAGTCCCTTAGTAATGTAAATAAATTTAAATTTAAGACTAACAAGAGTTTGTTAAATTCATACTCTCATATCCAGCTCTCCCTTCATAGAATCAACCAAAGATTAGGAATCTGGAATCATTAATGCACACTAGCCTTATGTAGGAACTTAATAGTACATGATCAAGAATTCAAATCAAAGCTCAATAGCACTTGTGCATGTGTAACTACCAAATCCACAGCTTAGATAATTGCATCCCCCATTCGCTATTCCAAGCAAATGCCTTTCAACCCTGCACCTCTTAGATCAGAGCATTAAGTATATTAGCTTTTTATCTGCCTTATTGTTTTGTCTCTTTGGGATCTTTTATACCGCACATGATGCTGCACTACCCTTCACTGCTCAACGTGAACCTCAACTCTTGCCTTAGGTGAAGCAGGCCCGGTTTCACAGATCAAGGTTCCCTTTTCTATTTTACGTAAATCTCAACACGTCTTAGGCGAAGTAGGCCCGGTTACTAAGACTAGGGGCATTTTTCATGATATTTTTTTCTCTCTTTTTCCCTTTTTCTTTTAATAGTGCCATTGCACTTATTTGATAGATAATTTGGTAGAAAGCTTTAAAAAAGATCTCTTTTCCTAAGAAGTGCAGAATATCAGACAACATACCCAAAATAGCAGAGGGCTTGTCTTGCTTGTTTCATTAGTGTGCAATGTGAATTTCTTTTTTTTTAAAGTGCACATGAACTTTAAAGGGATTCTTATATTAGTTTTCCATGGCCAGATTGACTAAATTTTTTATCATCCTTCTCCCTAATTTTTTTTATTCCAGAATTACTTTTAATGTAAGCATGAACAATGAAACTCAAAATTGAGTTTACATCTTTCTACGTTCATGCAACGATGAAGTTGGTCATCTCTTCTCGACCCCGTTCTTGATACAGCACGGGGGATAGTTGTCGACCTCCTGCAGGAGGGGTATAAGCTAGTCGAGCTCTGTCGGCAGGTTGCTGGAACCTTCGTCCCACAGCAAGGACGTTGGCTTGGCGGGCGCAGGCACGGAAACTTTCGCGGCGCGGAGGGTCCGCAACCACTTCTTCTTCTTTTGGGGCCAGGCCCCTTTCTCTCCTTCCTTTCGCTCCGTCGTGAGCAAGGCGGCGGTGGATAGGTGCAGCTTGATGAACAGGTTGGACCCTCTTGGGGACCCACACCTGTTTAAATTTCCTTGGCCTAGCGACCAACTTCTCTTGGCCGTGATGGTCGGCTTCTTCTCTTTCTGCCCTCCTTCCAGCGAGGGCTTGATATGAGTTACGGACGGGGATGGAAGGGACGACCCAATCCGGGACTATCCGCGCGTTGCGTCCGTTGAGGAAGATGCGCATGCCACCAGCCATCATAGATTTACTGGATTGCGAGAGGGTTCTGGTAACCACAGCAGTACTCCTCCGGATTTGCTTACGTTGACGTCCTTCGGAGTCCCTGTTGACAGCATCGGGGCGGACCCCACAGACAGCATGGTGCACCAGGCAGCTGGCGACCAAGGTTGGACTCTTGAGCGGGTCGTGGCAGTATCGAGCCTTCAGAGGCTCCATGTTCTTCGTAGCTCCCTCGGCAGAATTCCACAATTTTGTTCTTAAGGGAATTCTTAGGTTTTGACCTCCCTTTTTCTCCCCGGGCATGCCAGCAGTGAGCTGTAACATGGCCCAGCTTCCCACACTGGAAGCAATGGATTTTCTTCTTCCTACTGAATGTATGGGGTTTTTCATGAACAATCTTAGCACTCAATTCATCTTGAACCATTATTCTACACTCATGCATATGATGACCCGATATGCCACAGTAATGACATGAGGTGTTCTTTGTGTGTGCATGTGACTAGATGTGGAATTGCTTTGTACCATGCACAAGATCATGAGGTCTAACAAGTTCAGGAGAAGCTTTCGCAGCAATGGATGTGATGCGGAACGGATGACCGACTCGGGCTAAGACATACGACCGACTCGTTGTGCGGCCAGCACTAGCACACTAAGGCAAGCCGGGCGGCTGACCACCGTGGTATTCTCCGGGTGGAGACGTCTCTCAACAGTGACTCTCTTGAGCCCGACGATCATCCCTTGCGAGGGAAACGTGGGGATCGCGGCGATTAAGAAACCACCGTCGCCTAGGGTGCTAATCCGCGCTCGGTGCTCGATTGGAGCTACGGAACGGGCACTCACAACTCACAATCGCGGTGAATTTGAAACTAGCTATCGGCCCTATTCTCACAAACGCAGCAATATAGAAAGCATACTAAACAGCAAATGTAAGGATCGGAACGAGCACGTACCTCTACGCCTAGGCGTGGGGAAGACTCCCGGTCGATTTCCGAACAACCCCGATATACAAATGCAATAAGATTACACTTTCAAAAATATATGCCCACTCCACGTAGGGAGGTATCGGGCTACAATGACTGATTTTGGGGTTGCTGGAACCCGGGTTGACGGGCCACACTCGCAGGAGGCGAGGAACGCGTGCCGGAGCCGCTCGGGTATGCCGACGAAAAGCCGACCCGGTTCTGCCCGCGCTGGTCACCCTGCGCAGCAAGCTTGCGGAGGCTGGTGCGGCTGGATCCGATGCCCGATCGGAGCGCCGTTTGTTGGAGAATGTCGGCGACTGGATGTAGTATCTTCACTCTGAAGGGCGTGATTAGATGCTTTCAGATCTGGGCGCAGCGATGACACTTCTCAGGTTCTGGTTTTGTGCTCACAGAACTCCACAGAGACACAGTAAAAAATATGAAATAATGGTTTCCGATGTCGGATCGGGGCACTCTTTGTGGGAGAACGTCGGCGACGCCCTGAGGAAGAAATACTCTAAGACCTCTCACAAGGATCTTGGCCGGATGAAGGTGGGGCAGGCTCTGAAAGTCGACTCAGATCTCAGCCGGACCTGCTCAGACCAGCCCGTGTGATCCACAAGATCTGTCTTCACGATCAGCACCTGTCACGGATCGAGGCGAAAACAGCGGCAACGCGAAGAGGACTTGAAATACTACGATTTCTCTTTAGAAACCAACTTCTGATGGCATCGGGGTTGGGCTCCAGGAATTAAAACACAGACATCTTCAATTCTGGGCAGCATTCAGGAACCGATCTGCATGCCTCCACGAGAAAAATTGGCACCATTGGTCACAAACTCGGATCGACACAAAACCAAAACTGAATCCTTGCTAACTCGTAGTAGTATCAAGGATAAATCAGGTGAAGCCAGAAGATAAGAGGAAGAGGGGGGGATAGATGGTCGAGTCTCACGACCTGAATACTGTCCAGTCACAGGACAGGGTTGGGAGTCACACCCAAGGAAGAAGAAGTGAATTACTCACTTAATGCAATTTCTCACAAAATCTTTTCATTAACCTTTAAACACACATTGTACAAGCCTTTAAATAGGCATTACAAGAGGTATAGAGGGGAGGGGCTGCGTGGGATACACAATGAGAGAGGGGGAGAACCCATTACAATGTGATAGTGAAAGGGGGGGGACAAGGGGCAATGGTGGCTCACCTAACTTTGAATTTCTTGTAAAATGTTAGGTGGCAGCCATTGGAAAATTGACCAGCAACCTTCTAATACCCCATGTGGTAATTGGAGAAGAAAACAAATCAACCATCTAGCCTAATAAGCCAAAAAATGGGGTGCCCCCTTCTTGGGCCTAGAATGGGCCACTTGGTGGTCTTGGCTTAAGCCCACCTATCCACTCTAGCTTAAGGCCCTTTCCATCTTGAGAACCCAAGAGTAAAAGAAGCCCATTCTAGTATGAGGCCTCTCCCACTTAGAGAGCCCATGTAGGAAGGGAGCCCATTTGGGCCTTGCTAGGCTAATGGGTTCTTCATATTGGTCCAAGGCCTTTCCTTTCTTATGGAATGCTTAAGGGCCTTTAACCAATTGGCCTTTTAAGGGTCTAGCAACCAGCCCAATATGAAAACCCATGTATAATCTTCAATACAAGCCCAAATTTAATGCAAAAAGTGTCCAAATGGAAGCCAAATTATCCCCAATTCGATGGGAAGCCGATGTAGTCCACTTGGCGCTCCGCGTATGGCACCGTCGGTTCGCCGACGTGTCACGTAATCGCCCTCGTGTCCGCACCAATTCTCCCCGGGTGGGAGGAACTCGACCCCGTCGAGTAAGGGTCTCGAAGCTTACATTCTCCGCATGTGATCAAGGTGTTGGTCATCGTGGGGCATCCTCGCCAACGCACTAGGACGTGTGGATATGTGCCGTTCCTTGTGATGATCCCTGCTCATCCAGTATACAATCTATATGCATGCGTTGAGGCTGGAAGAGGTGGACTCTCGGGTGGGGTTTCACTCACAATAGAAGGAGAAGGCCCAAAACTCACGAGGCATCACCGCGGGTTCCAATATGCTACCAGTTGAAACATGGAACGTCGAATTGACACCATAGTCGCTCGGTAGTTCAATATCATACGCATTCGGACCCACTTGTTTCTTAACCCGAAAAGGGTGGGTATCGTGGACTTAGAGTTGCTTTTGGTCTCCGGGAGGAAACCAATCCGGTATGACCCTGCTCTAGACGTACTCTCCCTTTGAATCCTCGGATATGTAGCATGCATCGGCTACCTCCTTATATGTGCTTTGACTGGCCGTTTATTGACATGACTTAATGCAAACCATATGAAAGAAAACAAACCATAGAAACAAACACAAACACTTGAACATAGACAAACCTATGGCTAGTCTGACCTACGCTTGGACGATGGCGGACCAGGACACCCAAATGTGTGCCATGCATACACTAGATGCAACCAAAGGTAGGTAGGATGATGTACTCCTAGACACCCAAAAAGACACCATGCATGCAAGGACTTCCTATTAGATGTGGGTGTGGGTGGGCTAAGAGGTTCATCACCACTACATGTAGGTAAGGCATGCCATGCTTCCCAATAATCGGACCTGTTTCTATGTGGAGTTTGATTGGCCTGAGTGGGAAGAGAGTGGAAGGGGACTTCCTTGACAAAGTAGAGGGGAAGTGGTGGGTCACGAGGCCCACTAGAGAAGGGGTCGAATGGGTCAAAGAATGTGTGACCCCCCGATTCCTCAATTACATAGTCCCATGTTTGAAATTCATGAAGGTGATGGTCACCTTCATCCATCGTGGTAGATGGGACAGTGTATAGAAGATAGGGCTCCTCCCTCAGGATAAAAGGAGTGAAGTCGGGCTCGACCGGTAGCGGGAGGAGTAGAAGAACCTCCGTGGTAACATGACCCACGGTGTACACGGAGGTTATGGACCCTAAAGCGGGATGAGTGAAACTACGACCTGTGGGTCGGTCGAAGCCTGGAGCCAACAAGTGCGTAAATATCAATTGCCGGTCTAACCCTTTAAGAAGGTCATCCAATGTATCCATATAGTGACTAGACCGGAAAGTGGTGTGAAATGAATTGATTGGCACCAGAGGTAGGATAGGGTCCATAGATGGGAAGGGAAGTGGGACCAAGCTATCCTTGAGCCAACTAACTAGTGGCTCGGCTATGTAAAATGTACCCGTTAGAAATACGGGTGGCTCGGGCTTTGGTGGCTCCAAATGAGAGGGCTCTGAAATAAGATCGGAAGGTGAGTGTGATGGAGCTCTCATGGGTGGGGAAGGAGGATCCACTATGATGGGGAGAGGGCTTGGGGACTCCGTTGATGGGGCCGGGTTAAGACTACCGGCGATGACCTCCTTAGGCTCGGGTAGGAGTACATCACTAGGAGTACGTGTCCTATCCACCCCATCCAACCGGTCCAAAATCATTTGCATAAGTTCGGCAACGGAGTGGGTTGGAATAGGGATATCCTGGTGGACTCGCCCGTAGTCAACCGTCCTAGATTGGGTCTTGGCTCATCGACGTGTGGAGCTCTTTGCCTCCGACTAGGACCCACTTGGTTGGAAGTGATTGGGTGGGGCCGGTTGGAGGTGACCGGTTTGTTAGGGTGCTAGGCCCGGATACAGAGGGGGGGGTGAATGTATCCTGGTACGAATAATGCCCAAATAAAAAACTTAGATGCTAGGCAAGTTCCAGAATTAAGCTAATTCGATTGAACATAATAACAAGCAGTAGGAGCGTGCCTATCCAAGCATCTAGCGGAAGCAAATCAAGCAATCAAACCACTACTCAATAGATTTTTTAGGTGGTTCGATCCTCCAGACCTACATCCACCCCTCACTCCCAACCGGAGTGAGGCTTCACTAGCAAATGCTAGAACCAAGCAGACTCAGTCTGCGAACAAGGTGCTGCCACACAGCTTGACCAGCGGAACAACCTCCCCTCTTCCTCCCAACCGGAGGGACACCCCAAGTGACTCCCAGCCACTTGGAAACTAGAGACCGAAGTCTCTCTTCCTCCAGACCGGAGGGACCCCTGGACTTGCGAGCCACAAGCCCAGAACCAGAGAAAAGTCTCCCTTCTCCTGAATCCACAGGAGGAACCCGATCCCAGCAGGGCAATTGGAAGAACAAGGCTAACCAAAGAGACAAAAGAAAAAATAAGGAACCATAAAAAGCACAGCAACAAAAGCTGGAAATGAAACACAAGAGATGTAGCTCTCAATGAGCATAGTCGTTCTGGATTTGATCCACGAACAGACTGAACTGATCTTCAATAGACTCTCTCCTCCTCTTCTTTTCTTCCTCTTCTTTCTGCTTCTCTTTCTTCTCTCTTTCTTCTCACTTCTCACGAGCACTATCTCTCTCTTTTCCTTCTTCTGCTCTCTTTTCTTCTTCTTCTCTATTCTCTGTATCGTGGAGGCACTCTCTGCTCTTCAGCTTTTCTCGATGGCTCTCTGCCTTTTGATCCCTCTCAGCCGATGGAAGAGACTCCATATATATACCAGCAGCAGGCAGCTAGGGCTTATGCTCTTTTCGATTCCCGCCCAAGCTTTAGTGGTCCACGTGTCTGCATTTCAGCCCCTAGGATCACGTGCAAGTCTTGATGGCCTCATCCATTACACCTGTCAGAAAATCAGTTGAATAACCTATTAGTTAATCAGTCGAAGACAGTATCAGCTTAAGGCAATGTTCAGACTTCATTCAGCGAGCAAGGCACACATAGACGGCTGTATAGACTTAGTTAGTTCAGGCCGCTAACAATGAGTGTATAGACTTAACGAAATAGTGAGTGTACAGACTTTAGTGTTAACGTGCCAGAGAAACCAGTGTACAGACTTCATGTTAACGTGCCAGACAAACCAGTGTACACACTTGCTAAGCTTTCGCTAAGTCTATATAGACTTGATGAAAGAGTGCCTGGAAAGGCAGTGTACACACTTAATGGCGTGAAGGAACGAGTGTATAGACTTAACTAGTTCAGTGCAATCCATAGCAATGTATAGACTTAGGCGTTCTGTTCAAGACAAAACCAATGTACAGACTTCATGCTGTACAGACTTGATGTTGATCAAAAGACCTTTGGACATCAGCCCAAGACGTCAACGCTTCCATCGTGTAGCGTCGCCTCAGCTCCTCAAGCGAGATGCTCACGCCCTTGGCAACTGGCCAATGCGTCAACGCATCCAGTGACAGCGTCGACGCAGTGAACAAGACAGAAAGCGAAAGACGCACAATTGCGTCTACGCAGTCAACCAAGTGCGTCAACGCACTAAAAGCACAGAACCCATGAAGACAGACAGGCTGTACAGACTTTGATGCTCAGAGACGATTGTATAGACTTTGCCTTGGAAACGAGTGTATGGACTTTGAAACAGCAAATGAATAAGTATGTACACTGAGTCGAAGAGGCAGGCTGTATAGACTTTGGAGTTTAACATGCATGAAAACCAGTGTACAGACTTGCTGTCCTCACAGCTGACGACTCCAGTGTATAGACTTGCTGAGGGAGTGACTGTACAGAGTTTGGAATGTTAGAGCCAATGAATAGACTTGTACAGTGCAGCGAGTGTACAGACTTTGAGTGTTAGGGCCAATGTATAGACTTGTAAGCCCATGTGGATGTATAGACTTGATGATCCACTGTGGATGTATAGACTTGACTGAGTGAAGTCGATGTACAGACTTGCCTATGCGAAGCCACTGTACAGACATTGAAAACGTGAGGCCAGTGTACAGACTTAAAGAACAGTTCAATGTATTGACTTAGCGTTGTATAGACTTGGCTTTGAACGCTTGAGCTGAAGACAATGTACAGACTTAGCGATGTATAGACTTGGCCAGTAAAACGTAGGAAAATGTATGAGTGTATAGACTTGGCAAGCGTAGGAAAAGATGTGGAGTGTATAGACTTGGTGAAACAAAGTCCAGTGTATAGACTTGGTGAACTGACTCCAATGTACAGACTTGCAGATGCGAAGCCGATGTACAGACTTCACCAACAAGCTTGAACACGAACAGGCTGCACAGTGCACTGTATAGACTTGGACCAAGGCATGAACAGTGGAAGCTACAGTCCAATGTATGGACTTTGAAGGATTTGAGCGTGAGACTATATAGACTTGGCCCCTTTCCGGATGTATAGACTTTGAGTCAAGAAGACCAATGTGTGGGCTTACTATAAAGAACAATGTTCTGATGGGTCGACGCATCAGCAAGGGTGGATCGACCCACCACTGTCCATACTATCCAAACAGAATGTAGATAGATGAAGATTGAGGCCGTTGTACAGACATGGGGTTCAGCTGAGGATGTATGGACTTTGACGAAGTGAAGCAGTGTACAGACTTTGAATCAAACCGATGTATAGACTTGAATGGGCATGGAGTGTATAGACTTGAGAGATTGAACTGAAGAGTCGACGCATCAGCTCAAGGAGTTGACGCACTGCTGTGGAGACTGTGTAGACAGAGTGTAGACAGAATTAAGTAGAGCATGTTATCTGACAGCCCTATGAACTCCATACATTTACATGATAAAACATGAATTTATCGTGCATATAAAAGAAACATTATGATCAGAGAATGACTGAATAATAGCATGATGACACACAGCAAGATGACTCACAGTGATTAACTCACATCAAAAACCAATCATCAAAACCATCATCAAAACCACACAGTCATCAAAATCATCATCAAAACCACAGGGGCACAACAATCTCCCCCTTTTTGATGATGACAATACTACACTGTGAGTAATGCTGATGACACAATACTACACTGTGAGTAATGCTGATGACACAAACTATTCTCCCCCTTTGACTTCATCAAAAAGAAAATAATTTGAAAAATTATAGCATGTATAAAAATTCAGTCAATTTCTCCCCCTTGCAAGAACATGATTCTCCCCCTTTAAGAGTTTCAGCAAAAGCATGAGTTAGAGATGATCAAAAGGAACCTGCATGCACTGATTGAATGATATTCTCCCTCTTTGGCAAATAATCTCCCCCTTTGGTATAATCAAAATAAACCATGGGAAGGGGTATGAATGTAGATGCAGATACCAGAAATATGAATGCAAGAGCACAATTCTTCTCCTTCTATGCAGCATGATGCATATGACAAGGAGGCTCCCCCTCAATAAATGGAACCTTATGAAATGAATGAGAAGGAGACCACAGGGGCAAACAAGGAGAAGTTCAGGTCAATGAGCAGAAGAGGTTCAATTAGCAAATTTTTAAAAAAGCTCCAATCTCAGAAAATTCAGTCAGATTTTCAGAGAGATATCAATCTCATAAATCCAAAACATAAGTTTTTCAAAGTCTTCCATTATAAGGGCTTATGAATGAGCTTTATTGAACAGCATGGTTTAAACATGATGTATGTAGAGTTTATCAATAAAATTCTGTATTGATATCTAAAACCATGGTTTAATAAAAATAAACCAAACCCTCATATTTATCTTGATAAAACTCTCTTTCTCTTACACAATCAAATTTATTGACTTCTTTCGGAATTACATGCATCAGTATTGAAATCAAGCAATTATGAAGTCATATGATTTTGTCTAGGGTTGTAGCAATTTAATTTTAGCATCAATATTCAGATATTTCAATTCGTTCAATAATTTTTCATGCTACAAATTTTACGAGCACTCTAGTTCAGTGCACACCTTGTAACTAGAGGATATACCTTGATCAGAGGCCAATATCCCTAAGCACTTAGTGTGACTAACTGTCATGCTTTATATGAACAGAGGTAGCATTTACACATCATGACACACTGCAAATCATTTCTTGATGAGTGAGTTGTATTTCTCAGTGTGCATGCCATTGCTCTGCCTGAATTTCAATTATTCTTAATCAGAGTTAACTATGGTACCTCATGACACAGTCCTTTGGACATGTGTTTCTCAGTGACCAAGGTCATTGCTCTGTCAGAAAATACCCTTTAGACATTTCAGAAAAATTCATTTGCTTCAAATCAATAACAATTTCATGTACTTAACCAAATAAAGTCATGTATTCAATAATGCAGATTTCAGAGGATTTTACAAGACACAACATGAAACAGATGGTTAAGGTTTATTAAACATGCTTCAGATATTTTTAAGAGATTTTAAAGCCAAACTCATTGAATACATTAAACTTAAACCACATGAGTTATTTCAGTCATTCATAAAAATGTATAATAGAAGATTTCTAGTTCAAGAGTTTTCAGATTTATGATCGAGATAGTCCCATTGAAATCTTCATGAAAGACTGATAGAATTCTGAAACCAAATGATACCAATTGATAGGAGAGATTTCGAGGCTCAATGATTTCTGATATTATCAAGGTTTGTCAACTAAGATCAATGATGAAGGGTATGCAATGAATTCTCACAAGAGTATGCATTTGACAACCTATATGCGATGCATTGACTCCCCCTAACACTATGCATTCAGACAATCTTTTTGGCATTTTTCATGAAATGCAATGCAATTAACTACATGCATGCAAAGACTCAACACTGAATGCTATGCAAAGATATGCAATTAACTCCCCCTGAAGACATGCAATGTTTGCCATGAGACACTGAACATATGATTTTGATTCATGCACATTCAGACTGCCCTATCAAGCAAAAAGACCCATGGTACTAGGCGGAGCACTTGGTCTAAACGACCACCTCACACATAGTAGGAACCTCCAGACAAATTTCCCTGTCTTTTGGTAGTTTACCATTTACATACCATAGTGGTCAATCATGATAATTCAATGTGCAGTCCTATGTATAAATCAGATTTTCAGTGAACTATGCAACAGACAGTTTTCAAACAGCATTCAAATGCAGTTCAGATTTTTCAATGTACTATACATGCAAATCACATATATGCACTTCAGATGAGGAGAGTTCAGAGGCATCAATTCAGACAATGCAGATGAAGAATGATTATGCAAAAACAGATTTAGTATGTCATGCAGTAGAACTAAAAACAGGAAGTGTAAGAAATTTACCTGAAAGATTCAGGAAGGGGTTTTCATTCTTGAGTGCTTTGGTTTATTACCCCTTTTATTTCAGTCCCAAGGCACACCTGCAATACCAAATGTTATTTTGCACAAACAGGTACCCAAGAAGTCTTGGGTCCTGACATGACAGTATTACTCCTAGCAGGTTTTCTCAACAATTTTCGTGCATGAAGGTCATCAGATTTCATCAAATAGCAATTATACATTGAATGACCAATTTGTCCACAGCAATGGCATGAATTAACAGATTTCAAATTCCTCTTATGCACATTACTGTTGTCATGAAGTTTATTGGCAGAGAGAGAGTTCTGTTTACTATAATGATACCATGCACCAGATTTTAGATTTGATTTATGCACATTTTTATTTGCATGAACTCTATGTGCATATGTATGAAACTTTCTGTTAACAGAATAGAAATTCTGTTTACCAAGACTGGCCAGCCAACATTCAGCAGCTCTATGGCCTGTCTTCCCACAGTGATAGCATGCATGAGACTTTCTGTTAATGGCAGGGAATTTAACAGTTTTAGAATTGAATTTTCTACCCTGAGCATGCCAACAATCAATGGCCCTGTGGCCTGTCTTTCCACATTCAAAGCATGAAATAGAATTTCTTTTACAAGAACCTGGCCAGCATTCAGAGTCCCTGTGACCCCTTTTGTTGCAATTAAAACAGATGATGTGCTGGTTCATAGAAACATATTTATTTTTACTAAAAACATGTTAGTTTGCAGGGAATTTAGCATGATATGAATAAAAGGTTTTCTTACCACTAGCAAACCAACAATGCGCAATTGAGTGTCCTAATTTGCCACAATTAGAACATGTGACACTCCTTTTCTGAGGTGAATGATTTTTATCATGAGATCTCCTAGCACTCTTATCATCCTTCTCCATCAACTTACACTCATGCATCAGATGTCCAACTTTATGACAGTAATGACAAATAATCTTCTTTTTAGATGCATGTGAGTGTGTGTGAGGACTGTGATCAGTAAACACTGATGGACCCTTTTTATTTATTTTCTATTTTCCAATCATTTTCTGATTTTTATCATATTTTTCTATTTTCTTAGCCTTATACTGAGGTGAAGATGAAGTAGAAGACTTTTCCTGTTCAGAAGATTTAACAAAAATAGTTTTCAAATTGGATCCATCGACCTTCCTCATGACTGGACTGTAGCCCAGTCCCTCTTTCTTAAAATTATCCTTTGCTCCCAACATTTTCTGAGCAATGGGCTGTTTGTCTTTAGAGGTGGTGGCTACATCTGAACCACTTACAAAAGATGTCATAACTTTGTTCTGAAGTTCCTTCTTGTTTATCTTATTGTAGCCCAGCCCTTCCTTCCTAGGGTTGATTTTTATACCTAGTAGCTTGTCTAGGTTTTTCTGCCCATCAACAAATTTAGACAAGGAAACTTTCAAATCCTGAATATCATTTTCTAAAGAGGAAATATGTAGCTCATAACTGGCAATCTCTTGCTCACAGCAATTCATAGCTTCATTCAAAACTTTGTTAGCAGTTTTATATTTTTCAACTTCCTGTTCCAAATTGCTCAGTTTATCAGAATCTTCAACACAAGTACTTTTTCCTCTTTCCAAAGTAAGAAGTCTTTCAGACATGCCACTGTTTAACAGCTTCAATTTTTCAATTTCATCTTTCAGTTTATCATTCTGAACCAATTCATGTATTAGAAGCTGATCTTCTGAATTGACTTCTTGCTTTCTTCTATTTTCACATTCCTTCAATTCTTTTTGTTATTTTTCAAACTCTTTCTGTAATTGTAAGTTTACAGATTTTATGGCATTCAATTTTTCAATCAGCAATGTGTTCTCCTGTTTAAGTTTCTCTGATTTTTCTTCATCTTCATTAACAGATTTTCTCAGAGAATCATTTTCAGATTTTAGCTTGTTTAAATCTGAGTTCACACTTTCAAAGTTTTTCAGCAATTTTTCATACTGGTTATGATAGTTAACAAGAGTCTGATTATCATTATCTGAGTTGAATTTTTCTTTAAGTTCAGATATCACATTTATATGATCTTGATTTTTAGTTTTCAATAATGAAACTTGTTTCTTCAATATTTGAAAATCAGACATACAGGCATCATGAATATTTTTCAATTCAACACAATTTCTACAAGGAGAACTTGAACTATCTAAACTAGTACCCTTCTTCAATTTTTTATACTGTTTTCTTAACAGTTCATGAGATTCAAATAATTCAGCATATGTATTCTCCCAATCTTCTAGAGAAAAATTCTCGAAGAGATTTACCTCATCATCATCATCTTCTTCAGTTTGATTGCTGCCTTGATTTCTTCTGTTGGCCATCATGCAGCTGTCCACATCTATCTCCTGAGTTCGCTTCAGTGTATCCAGAATGTCTTTAGCAGAACTGCAATCAACGAAGCATGAGTGAAAGGCTCTATCAGTAGCTGCCTTCATTAGATTTATAGCTATCTGATTCTCTTCATGCATAGACTTGTGATTGTCAGTCCATTTGGACTTTTTCTTTGGTAGTTCATGAGGACCATGTGAAATTACTTTCCACAGGTCTGGATTCACAGATTTGATATAATTCTTCAGACTAGCGAACCATGCATTAAAATGCGTACCACTAAAGATCGGTGGATGAGCCATGAGAACACAACAGATTAATGCAACAGGAATATTGATGCACTAAAAACAAATTAGCACCTAAGACTGCAAGATCAAATCTGCAGGTCGCTGGACCTTGTATGCAGACACCGTCTCTGATACCAACTGTTAGGGTGCTAGGCCCGGATACAGAGGGGGGGTGAATGTATCCTGGTACGAATAATGCCCAAATAAAAAACTCAGATGCTAGGCAAGTTCCAGAATTAAGCTAATTCGATTGAACATAATAACAAGCAGTAGGAGCGTGCCTATCCAAGCATCTAGCGGAAGCAAATCAAGCAATCAAACCACTACTCAATAGATTTTTTAGGTGGTTCGGTCCTCCAGACCTACATCCACCCCTCACTCCCAACCGGAGTGAGGCTTCACTAGCAAATGCTAGAACCAAGCAGACTCAGTCTGCGAACAAGGTGCTGCCACACAGCTTGACCAGGGGAACAACCTCCCCTCTTCCTCCCAACCGGAGGGACACCCCAAGTGACTCCCATCCACTTGGAAACCAGAGACCGAAGTCTCTCTTCCTCCAGACCGGAGGGACCCCTGGACTTGCTAGCCACAAGCCCAGAACCGGAGACAAGTCTCCCTTCTCCTGAATCCACAGGAGGAACCCGATCCCCAGCAGGGCAATCGGAAGAACAAGGCTAACCAAAGAGACAAAAGAAAAAATAAGGAACCATAAAAAGCACAGCAACAAAAGCTGGAAATGAAACACAAGAGATGTAGCTCTCAATGAGCATAGTCGTTCTGGATTTGATCCACGAACAGACTGAACTGATCTTCAATAGACTCTCTCCTCCTCTTCTTTTCTTCCTCTTCTTTCTGCTTCTCTTTCTTCTCTCTTTCTTCTCACTTCTCACGAGCACTATCTCTCTCTTTTCCTTCTTCTGCTCTCTTTTCTTCTTCTTCTCTATTCTCTGTATCGTGGAGGCACTCTCTGCTCTTCAGCTTTTCTCGATGGCTCTCTGCCTTTCGATCCCTCTCAGCCGATGGAGGAGACTCCATATATATATCAGCAGCAGGTAGCTAGGGCTTATGCTCTTTTCGATTCCCGCCCAAGCTTCAGTGGTCCACGTGTCAGCATTTCAGCCTCTAGGATCACGTGCAAGTCTTGATGGCCTCATCCATTACACCTGTCAGAAAATCAGTTGAATAACCTGTCAGTTAATCAGTCGAAGATAGTATCAGCTTAAGGCAATGTTCAGACTTCATTCAGCGAGCAAGGCACACATAGACGGCTGTATAGACTTAGTTAGTTCAGGCCGCTAACAACGAGTGTATAGACTTAACGAAATAGTGAGTGTACAGACTTTAGTGTTAACGTGCCAGAGAAACCAGTGTACAGACTTCATGTTAACGTGCCAGACAAACTAGTGTACAGACTTGCTGAGCTTTCGCTAAGTCTATATAGACTTGATGAAAGAGTGCCTGGAAAGGCAGTGTACACACTTAATGGCGTGAAGGAACGAGTGTATAGACTTAACTAGTTCAGTGCAATCCATAGCAATGTATAGACTTAGGCATTCTGTTCAAGATAAAACCAATGTACAGACTTCATGCTGTACAGACTTGATGTTGATCAAAAGACCTTTGGACATCAGCCCAAGGCGTCAACGCTTCCATCGTGCAGCGTCGCCTCAGCTCCTCAAGCGAGATGCTCACGCTCTTGGCAACTGGCCAATGCGTCAACGCATCCAGTGACAGCGTCGACGCAGTGAACAAGACAGAAAGCGAAAGACGCACAATT
The DNA here is from genome assembly GCA_022559845.1 of Amorphophallus konjac. Classification (NCBI taxonomy): domain Eukaryota; kingdom Viridiplantae; phylum Streptophyta; class Magnoliopsida; order Alismatales; family Araceae; genus Amorphophallus; species Amorphophallus konjac. The sequence goes on from CM040119.1 coordinate 298,736,665, forward strand.
GCGTCTACGTAGTCAGCCAAGTGCGTCAACACACTAAAAGCATAGAACCCATGAAGACAGACAGGCTGTACAGACTTTGATGCTCAGAGATGATTGTATAGACTTTGCCTTAGAAACGAGTGTATGGACTTTGAAACAACAAATGAATAAGTATGTACACTGAGTCGAAGAGGCAGGCTGTATAGACTTTGGAGTTTAACATGCATGAAAACCAGTGTACAGACTTGCTGTCCTCACAGCTGACGACTCCAGTGTATAGACTTGCTGAGGGAGTGACTGTACAGAGTTTGGAATGTTAGAGCCAATGAATAGACTTGTACAGTGCAGCGAGTGTACAGACTTTGAGTGTTAGGGCCAATGTATAGACTTGTAAGCCCATGTGGATGTATAGACTTGAACGTGCACTGTGGATGTATAGACTTGATGATCCACTATGGATGTATAGACTTGACTGAGTGAGGTCGATGTACAGACTTGCCTATGCGAAGCCACTATACAGACATTGAAAACGTGAGGCCAGTGTACAGACTTGAAGAACAGTTCAATGTATTGACTTAGCGTTGTATAGACTTGGCTTTGAACGCTTGAGCTGAAGACAATGTACAGACTTAGCGATGTATAGACTTGGCCAGTAAAACGTAGGAAAAGGTATGAGTGTATAGACTTGGCAAGCGTAGGAAAAGATGTGGAGTGTACAGACTTGGTGAAACAAAGTCCAGTGTATAGACTTGGTGAACTGACTCCAATGTACAGACTTGCAGATGCGAAGCCGATGTACAGACTTCACCAACAAGCTTGAACACGAACAGGCTGCACAGTGCACTGTATAGACTTGGACCAAGGCATGAACAGTGGAAGCTACAATCCAATGTATGGACTTTGAAGGATTTGAGCGTGAGACTGTATAGACTTGGCCCCTTTCCAGATGTATAGACTTTGAGTCAAGAAGACCAATGTGTGGGCTTACTATAAAGAACAATGTTCTGATGGGTCGACGCATCAGCAAGGGTGGGTCGACCCACCACTGTCCATACTATCCAAACAGAATGTAGATAGATGAAGATTGAGGCCGTTGTACAGACATGGGGTTCAGCTGAGGATGTATGGACTTTGACGAAGTGAAGCAGTGTACAGACTTTGAATCAAACTGATGTATAGACTTGAATGGGCATGGAGTGTATAGACTTGAGAGATTGAACTGAAGAGTCGACGCATCAGCTCAAGGAGTTAACGCACTGCTGTGGAGACTGTGCAGACAGAGTGTAGACAGAATTAAGTAGAGCATGTTATCTGACAGCCCTATGAACTCCATACATTTACATGATAAAACATGAATTTATCGTGCATATAAAAGAAAGCATTATGATCAGAGAATGACTGAATAATAGCATGATGACACACAGCAAGATGACTCACAGTGATTAACTCACATCAAACCAATCATCAAAACCATCATCAAAACCACACAATCATCAAAACCATCATCAAAACCACAGGGGCACAACACGGTTGGGGCACGTAGACCTTCCTAAGCTCTCTCTTCATGTCCCACCATGACTTGATGGGCCATTGCCCCCTAACCTCTCTCATTCTTTCGATGTAATCACACTTTTCGGCAGCCTCATGAAGAAGCCGCTCTTTGGCGAAAGAGAATTGTATTGCCTCGGACATAGTATAACAATCAAAGTAGGTGTCCATGGTGGCCTCCCACTTGAGGTAGATGCCCGAGTCATTGGAGCCAAAAAAATCTGAGGCTTCAGGCCTACAGAAGCGGAGAGGATGGTTGCCAAGCCCATGGGTGGGCCAACGGTCATATCGCCCGGGTGATTGGGACTCCATGAGAATTTGGGGAACTACATGTTAGACATGCCGACACTTGGACAAGACTGACTGACTCTTATAGGACTACACGAACTAGAAGACACCGACTAATGCAAACACTCACTAATGCAAAAAAATGATGCACGTAGACCTAACCAATATCCGGTACGTGGCGGAGATAAGCAATCCGAAGATCACTCGCGCAAGTACGCTACCTTCCCGATAGGCATAACCTAATGTTCGGGCAACGCCTTTTAATATACCGGGCTATTGGGTGAAATGCAATTTGAAAACACTCTTTTTTTTTGTTTTGAAAGTAATGATGGTTCTAGACTTGACTTAGACCATGATGCATGTAAGACTTATGCAAAGACTATCCTAGACTCAACCCGCTCTGATACCAAACTGATGCGGGACGGATGACCGACTTGGGCTAAGACGTACGACCGACTCGTTATGCGGCCAGCACTAGCACACTAAGGCAAGCCGGGCGGCTGACCACCATGGTATTCTCCGGGTGGAGATGTCTCTCAACAGCGACTCTCTTGAGCCCGACGATCATCCCTTGCGAGGGAAACGTGGGGATCGCGGTGATTAAGAAACCACCGTCGCCTAAGGTGCTAATCCGCGCTCGGTGCTCGATTGGAGCTACGGAACGGGCACTCACAACTCACAATCGCGGTGAATTTGAAACTAGCTATCGGCCCTATTCTCACAAACGCAGCAATATAGAAAGCATACTAAACAGCAAATGTAAGGATCGGAACGAGCACGTACCTCTACGCCTAGGCGTGGGGAAGACTCCCGGCCGATTTCCGAACAACCTCGATATACAAATGCAATAAGATTACACTTTCAGAAATATATGCCCACTCCACGCAGGGAGGTATCGGGCTACAATGACTGATTTTGGGGTTGCTGGAACCCGGGTTGATGGGCCACACTCGCAGGAGGCGAGGAACGCGTGCCGGAGCCGCTCGGGTACGCCGACGGAAAGCCGACCCGGTTCTGCCCGCGCTGGTCACCCTGCGCAGCAAGCTTGCAGAGGCTGGTGCGGCTGGATCCGATGCCCGATCGGAGCGCCGTTTGTTGGAGAATGTCAGAGACTGGATGTAGTATCTTCACTCCGAAGGGCGTGATCCGATGATTTCAGATCTGGGCCCAGCGACGACACTTCTCAGGTTCTGGTTTTGTGCTCACAGAACTGCACAACGACATGGTAAAAAATATGAAATAATGGTTTCCGATGTCGGATCGGGGCGCTCTTTATGGGAGAACGTCGGAGACGCCCTGAGGAAGAAATACTCTGAAGACCTCTCACACGGATCTTGGCCGGATGAAGGTGGGGCAGGCTCTGAAAGTTGACTCAGATCTCAGCCGGACCTGCTCAGACCAGCCCGCATGATCCCACAAGATCTATCGTCACGATCAGCACTGGTCACGGATCGAGGCGAAACCAGCGGCAACGCGAAGAGGACTTAAAATACTACGATTTCTCTTAGAAACCAACTTCTGATGGCGTCGGGGTTGGGCTCCAAGAATTAAAACACAGACATCTTCAATTCTCGGCAGCATTCAGGAATCGATCTGCGTGTCTCCACGAGAAAAATCGCCACGGTTGCTCACAAACTCGGATCGACATGAAACCAAAGCTGAATCCTTGATAACGCGTAGTAGTATCAAGGATAAATCAGGGGAATCCATAAGATAAGAGGAAGAGGGTGGTAGATGTTCGATTCTCACGACCTGAATACTATCCAGTCACAGGACAGGGTTGGGAGTCACACCCAAGGAAGAAGAAGTGAATTACTCACTTAATGCAAGTTCTCACAAAATCTTTTCATTAACCTTTAAACACACATTGTACAAGCCTTTAAATAGGCATTACAAGAGGTATAGAGGGGAGGGGCTGCGTGGGATACACAATGAGAGAGGGGGAGAACCCATTACAATGTGATAGTGAAAGGGGGGGGACAAGGGGCAATGGTGGCTCACCTAACTTTGAATTTCTTGTAAAATGTTAGGTGGCAGCCATTGGAAAATTGACCAGCAACCTTCTAATACCCCATGTGGTAATTGGAGAAGAAAACAAATCAACCATCTAGCCTAATAAGCCAAAAAATGGGGTGCCCCCTTCTTGGGCCTAGAATGGGCCACTTGGTGGTCTTGGCTTAAGCCCACCTATCCACTCTAGCTTAAGGCCCTTTCCATCTTGAGAACCCAAGAGTAAAAGAAGCCCATTCTAGTATGAGGCCTCTCCCACTTAGAGAGCCCATGTAGGAAGGGAGCCCATTTGGGCCTTGCTAGGTTAATAGGTTCTTCATATTGGTCCAAGGCCTTTCCTTTCTTATGGAATGCTTAAGGGCCTTTAACCAATTGGCCTTTTAAGGGTCTAGCAACCAGCCCAATATGAAAACCCATGTATAATCTTCAATACAAGCCCAAATTTAATGCAAAAAGTGTCCAAATGGAAGTCAAATTATCCCCAATTCGATGGGAAGCCGATGTAGTCCACTTGGCGCTCCGCGTATGGCACCGTTGGTTCGCCGACGTGTCACGTGATCGCCCTGGTGTCCGCACCAGGATGAGAATTTGGTTTTCCTTTTACTTCCAGTCTTTTTCTGATTTCTTTCATTTTGTAAATTTTTATCCTTATTTTCAATTCTCTGAGCAATGAATTGGAAAACAGATGAAGTAGAAGCTTTATCTTATTCTGAGCTCTTAATAAAAACATTTTTCATTCGATTCCCATCAACCTTTTTCGCAACTGGACTGTAACCCAGTCCCTCTTTCTGGAAATTCACATTGACTCCAAGCAACTTATTCAGATTATTCTTTCCTTTTACAAATTTTTCAAGGAGTTCTTTAAGTCTTCAATTTCAGAGTTAAGGGTCACAAAGTTAGCCTCATATTTGTTTAGCTCAGATTCACACGCAATCAGCTGCTGTTGCAAAGCATCATTCAGGTTCTTCAGATTTTCATTTTCTTGTTGAACCTTCATTTCATTGTAGTTCTCATTTTCCTTCACAACAGATTTTCCTTTTTCAAATGATAGCCATCTTTCAGAGAGAACAGTATTAAGAACCATTAGCTTTTTATTTTGGCCTTTAAGATGCATGTTTTCTTCAATCAGCTTATCTTGAAATTTATCATTTTCTTTCTTTTGAGCCAGCAAAGAATCATTTTCTTCTTTCAAGGAAGTGATTAAGTTTTTCTCCATATTATCATCAGAATCTAAGTCTTCAATCAATTCCTTTAAGAATGCACATTCATTGCAAGAACCCTCATTTTCAGTTGAATTATTTTTCAGGTTCTTATTCTCAGATTTTAATATGTCCAGCTCTCTCTTCAATTTTCTTTTCTCAAATTTAATTCTATCATACTTGATCAACAAATGTTCATTCAAATCTACCAAATCCTCAAATGAAAAATTGACAATGTCAGAGTTTATCTGTGACGAAGTTTCTTCAATTTGAATCAGATCTTCATCTGAAGCCATGAGGCATTTCACTTCGTCCCGACTCCTGTTGGCTGCTAACATGTCGAGCACTTCGGAGGCACTACAGCAATTGACAATGCAAGAAAATTTATCAGTATTTATCACCCCTTTTATTAGGTCCAGGGCACTCTGATTCTCAGAGAATTTCAGTCCGTCTGTAGCTTTCCATAAGGATCTATCCTTTGGAACTTCATAAGGGCTGTGTGCAATGATCACCCACAGATCTGGATTAATCTACATCACATGTTCCCAGAACTGGTTGAGCCAGTTATAAAAACCCAAACCCTCATATTTCGGGAGATCAACAATCGAAGACATCCTCAGATTAAATCACAGAACTGAATGCAGGACAAATGGAAGGCAAAGATAAGGAACACAGATCAAACCAAAATGCACCGAAACAGAATCCAGGAATGGATCTGCAGGTCGTGGGACCCTCTAAGCAGACAACCGCTCTGATACCAATTGATAGGATCTAGCAAAGGTGCGCGAAGGATTCAAAGGGGGGGTGAATGAATCCCTCTATTAAAACCTTGACCTAATAAAAATTTAATTAATCCAAACACAAAGTCCTGATTAAGGCAAATCATAGACTCGAATGACTGATATGCACCGGTAAACCTTGATAGCCAAACGAATCTAATAGAGCCTAGTCATGCATCTAACAATTCATAAGAGACAAGCAGACCACAAAGAACACAAGTAATTTTTAGATGGTTTGGTCTACTGCCTGCAGACCTACGTCCATCCCTCACTCAAATCCGAGTGAGGCTTCCTGTTGCCTAACAGCTTGAAACCGCTGCGCAATACAGCTTGCGTCCGCTGAGCCTCACAGCTTGCTTACAAACGGCTGAGCAACACAGCTTGCTATCCAGATGATCCCTCCTCTGACCACTGAGGGTTACAGCTTAACCTCCGCTGCCACACAGCTTGAACAAAAGATCAAAATGAAATGAGAATGATGAAAGACAGTGACTGAAAGCTGACAATAAAATTTGATGAAAATCTCTCACACAGGAGCAAATTGGACTGGATTGATCCAAGTACCAGTGGACAGACTATCAGTGATTCTTCTCACGATCTCACTCTTTCTCTATCTCTTTCTCCTTTTCTTCTGCTCTCTGAATTGGGCTGGCTGTTGGTCTTTTCTTCCTTCAATCTGCAACCTCGTATGCTCCTAGTTCTCTCTAATTGTTCTTCTCTTCAGACTTCAGAAAAGATTTTTATATTTTTCTTCTGTCTCGGAATCCCGTGCTCACACACTGGGCGTGTGGAGGGAGAACTCCCGCCTAAATGCTTCCAGGAGGCTCTCAGTCACATGTCACCATCTGAGCGTTGTAGCCTTCCACGTGGCAGTCTTATGGAGGACGATCCGTCTTGGATCACGTGCCCCTCCTTGGAGATTGGGATCACTCGGTCTTGGTTCTCCAGAGAGAAACCCTGTTAGAAGAACAATGGTCATTTAGTCAAACACTTAGCACAAGTTGCACTGACACGAATAGAGAGTAAGCATAACCTGCACCAAGTAGGAGTGTGCAAGTCAACCATTGCGCTGACTTATTACAAGGTGAACAGAGAATTGCACCGACATCAGAAATTGTAGCGGCATGAGTTGCACCGAGTTGATGTGAGCAATAAGTGGAAAATGCACTGACTTATGAATGTGCATGACACCATATGCACGGACCTTAGTGTCCAAGCGTGCAACAAATATGCACCGAGTCAGAAATGTCTACAACATGCACTGACTCTAAAGTATCCAGGACAAACTTTGCACCGAGTTAGATTTGCAGTCGAAGCAAGAGCTACACCGAGATGCCAGATAGAGATGTGCAGAGCAAAACTTGCACCGAGTCAAGATTTCCAGTCCAAGTAAGAACTTGCACCGAGATGTAGATATTCTGTTCAAGTGAAGACTTGCACCGAGATGGTGGAGAGGAATGCACTGACACTAAATGACAAGACTGAACAGTGCGTGCTGGTCAAGAATTGCACGGACCTAAAAATTGCACCGACCCAGAGAGGTGAGATGCAAAGGTAATATATGCATGGACCTTGATGCGCATGATGCATTGAAATGCACTGACCCTTTTATGTATGAGACAAATAATGCACCGAGAGAGAAACGGGACGACAGTGTGTGTGCGAAAATAGAAACTTGCACCAAGGCAAGCACTCATGTGTGAAATGCAAAACTAAGCTAGACTTGCACCAAGCTAGATTTTTTTGGCGAGACAACACATGCACTGACTATGATTTATTCTATCAGATAACATGCGCCAAATGGACCATACATAACAGATAGAATTGAAGGATTTAAACACCTTAATCTAAACATGATTCATAGAAAGTCATTATCAAAACTAGGGTTCCAGCAATGGGATGGTTGGGGAAAAGGCGGCGTATGGAGAGATGTTCTTAACATACGTGGTGGTTGAGCTAGAGTTTGGTTTAGAGCCCCAACAAAGGCGTTCTCTTCATGCCACCCTTGTCCTCTTTTCACTTCGTGGAAGGAAGTAATAGGGTTTACTTGCTGGTTCGGAGGGTGCTCCGGCAATGGATTATGGACAATCCCCATGTCCGATTGAGGTGCGGGAGCTTGCTACTATTGAGGAGGAGGTGGAACTTGCTACTGAGATGCTGCTAAGCCTGCTGCTGCCGAGGAGGTCTTCGTGCCTTCAAGGTTGCAATAAACTACCTCGTTTCATCCCAATTGATACTACCCTGATCATTCAAATCATAGATATAATCTTTGAAATGAAAGCAATGATCTATATTGTGACCAGGCTGTCGGTGGAAGACACAATACCGAGAGGTATCCACATTAGAGGGCCAGGTTGTTCTTTCTTTTGGCAAGGTGAGCAGGTTGGCGGCCATGAGTGTGTTAAAGATGTCAGGAAGACTTTCAGGTAATGGTGGGTATTGGGCCCTTTTGGGTCCCGGTGGTCTTCTTGGTTGCTGGGGGCTATAATTGGTGGGTGGCGGCACTTGGTGGTAATGCTGAGGAACTGGGGGGTTTGGGTGGACTACTTGATTTTGTGGAGGAGGATGGAAGGGTCGAGGGGGAATATTTGCTTGGGGAGCGGGATTAAAGAAGGGGAGTTGTTGTGGAGGTTGCGGAGGTCTTGGGTTAGGGTTGCGGAAAGGTGCGGGGTTGCCAACCACACCTACCTACTCGTTAGTCACAATGCCTTTGGTTCTCCCACCACTATTGTTAACATTGGTGTTCTTCCTGACCATCCTTGGTTTCTGTTCAAACATGCCCATGATGGGCGAATCTTTCATCCGAGTATGTATATATCTAGCTCTCTCATAGAGCTCTTCTATAGTGCTTAACTTATTCATGGCCAAAATATGACAGAATTGTGGAGTAGAATTTGATATGATCATATTAAGTTGCTCCGTTTCGGAAAGGGTGTCTTTCAATCTTTCGGCCATAGATCTCCACCTATCGGCAAACAAAATGAAGTCCTCCTCGGGCTTCATCTTCTCGACAACAAGATCTATGACTGACAGAGATGGACCCACACGGTCCTTATATTTCTGTAAGAACTTCAGCTGAACAACATCAAAATCACCGGCTTCGACCAACTCCAAAGAATAAAACCATTCAAGTGACGGACCATCTAGAGACCTTCTAAAGAGATAGGCCAGAGAGGTCTTATTATCCTGCCAGAAGGATGCCTCATACATGATATCTTTCAGATGAATAAACGGGTTACTCGTTCCATTATAGCGCCGGAAATTTGGCATTTCGGAGGGCGACAAGTGAAAAACCGACAAAGATGGGAGAGCAATCTCCGGAGCATTCTTCGGTGCCGTAACCTTCTTAAGCTGCTCCTCCATACTAGCAATCTTCTGGAGGAGTATGGTGTTGGTGTCAGACTCGACTGGGGCCAGATTAGAAGGGAACGGATTTGGCATAGGCCTCCTTAAGAATTGGGGAGGTTGAGGATATTGAGGCCTAACCACTGAATGGCTTGCCGGTTGAGCTGGCGTAACCATGATAGGAGTTGGTGGTCGTGAAGGAATCTTATGTGAGACTGCCTGGTCATTAGAAGATGAATGGCCACCTGCGGCCTGAGGAGGGTTTGAGGATGAAGGGATAGATTTCCCTTTTGGAGTGGCCTGGATCGCCAGACGTTGAGAATCGTCCAATTGAGATAAAGCATAAATAAGATCATTGAGATTGAAAGATGGGGAAACGTCCCCAAATGTATTTTGCATGATAGGTTGAGCTTGGGAGGAAGGCTCAGACTCTTGGGTAGTGGTGTCCACCACATGGACTTGGGAATAATAAGGATGGGAGGGAGCATAGTTTCCCTCGTAATGGGTGGAATCCTGAGGGGGAACCTCATAGGATGGGTCAAATTAACCCTCCTCACAACCATCATAAGAGTACTCGTAGTTGGCCATGTTAATGATTCTACCTGAACGAAGTTGCATGTTTAAGGTAGGGAATTATCTCAAGCAAACAAATATAAACAAGAAACAATCACCCAATCAAGCAAGTTGTTCACACAAGTTGTAATGAACCCGAGATTTTAAGGTTTTCATGAGATAAAAATAGATTTTAATTGTATAATCGATTCTCACTCTTCAATATGGGTCCTAGTTTCAAGTTTGGGTGTAATCTCCGGGTCAACTAAGTTCTTTCTCTCTCCTTACCAACAGATGGGTTGACTATACTCCGGGTACTTCAAATGGTACAACCGGCTCGACATCCGTTAGAGAATCTACGGGTGCGGGGACTTACGGAGGCCTTGGAAAAGGAATTTTCAGTCCAAAGAGACAGAATGCTCAATGGAGGGTCCTTCCAATTCCAGGAAAGGGTGTGGCATCCTAGGAGTGTAGAGAGAGGAGGTCTCTCAACCAAATGCCCTAGAATACAGGCTAATGCAGATAGATCAATCAGTAATAAGTAGGTAATCAGTAAGTGCAGCAAGCAGATGAAGACAATAGTAAAAATCGAGGTTTTGTGAAAATAGAACAAAATGACGACCTGACAGCAGTCGCTATCTAAGTAAATAGCATATGTCTGACATTCGCTGATCTAATGAATCAGTGAATAGTAAAGTGAAATAGCACCTTGGTGTGAGGCACTGAATCTTTGAATAACGCCTCTATAGAGGGGCGTTGATTAACAATGAACAGTAACGACCGTAAAAGAATAATCAACAGTAACTCAAGAATTGACGCCTTGGAAGTAGGCGCTAAATGCGTGAATAACGCCTCTGTGGAGGGGCATTGATTATAAAAATAATGATAATACCGAAAATAATGCAAACATCACCTCTATGAGAGGTCGCTGATTATATAAATAGCGACTGCAGGGCAGTCGCTGATCAATTTCAGAGAACAGAGAGTAATGTAAAAGCAAATAGAAAATCAAATTTTCTTCTTAAAAATGCTACGAACAGTTTACAAATTGGCTAATCAAGTGGGAGGTGTGCACGTGATGCACAAAGGGAGTGTGCTACGTGGAGCACTAAGGAGGGGCACACGTGGGTGCCAAAGGAGGGGCACGCGAGGGTGCCAAAGTGAGGGGCACACGTAGGTGCCAAAGGAGGGGTAATCAAAATAAAAACAACAAGAGTCCCACCGTGATCGCCAATTTGTGAACGTGTCACATAGACATTAAGAAGAAAAGGAATTTAATTTCTTAAAAAAAAGAAAGATAGGGAATAGAAAGAGAGCATGTGATGCTCTAAAGGAGTGTGATCGCCAGAGGGGTTACCTCAAAAATAAAAAGATGATTGCATGTACCTTGTGAAGCGGGTGAGATTGTGAGTCCTTTTCTTCCTCCTTCTACCGACTGGCCTGATGTGACACGACCTTGAGGGTGATAGCCACTAGGCCAATGCTCCTTGGACCTATGACTCGTAAGCAATCCAACGTACCTGGCGATATCACTTAAGCGGACTCACCCGCGTAATGCACACATGTGCTCGTGGGCAACCCGGTGATGATGGAGAGGGTCCGAGGTGGGACCTTGATGCTCCAGGGGATTTGTCTAGTTTAAGGCTGAACCCCTAAGGGCACGGGATGCCCACTTTTACGAGCAGCCAGCACACCAAGGGCGTGGGTTGTAGGGTCTCTCTCACAACTCGCTCTGCGATGGTTGCTCAATTTGATGCCAATTTGGGTCAGGGCACTCTCTCACCGTCCGACGGAGCTAAGAGATAATACTAATTAAGCAAGGAATACTAGCAAAAAGAAGTGACCAGAAGCTCACCTGATCGGCGAGAATATACCAATCCCGACCGGAGACGAGGGCGAGCAGGGAGGCGTGGGTACGCACCCGCATGCCGCGTCGGTGCAGCTTTGACCTAAAAATTAAAATGTTACACCACTACACCTCTCACAGGAGGGGAATCTCGGGGTGGGGATTAATTGAAATTACATCTAAAACTACCTCCATGCAGGGAGGGGCCTTCAGTCGGCCAAGTGAGGGGAGAGGAAAAGTCGATGAACCCGAATCTACCCGATGTGACCAACCGGGGTAGAGAGCGGAAGTGAGCTGCTGCGAGCATCTCCCGGTGCTGCAGAAAGGCGGGACTGATGTCGAGTCGACTAAGGGCAAGGTAGAAGACGGCCGTAGGATCTGGTAGTTGTTCGGAGATCGAACCGAGGTGCTGCGCCGTCGTCTTCACAAGTTGCTCTGTTCTGCCCGGTCTTGGACAGCAAGATAGAGGGTTGGTGTCGGGACAGCCACGAGCTAGTCCGAAGGTTGCCGAGGGCAGGATCAGAGATGAGACGACCGAGACTGACCAGGGAACGGACCGTACAAGTTCGGCGCCATTTGGTGGACGACGGTGGTCACTGTAGGTCGGAGTACACGGCTGGTAAGACTGAGTTCTGACTGATGTAGAATCGAAGGGTACTAATGCAGAAGCTGCCCCGGGCGCTACCAAACTCCGATCGAGGCTAAATTGGCGGCAACGCGACCGTGGACAAAGTAGCTTTGAATGACAACTCACGAGACTGCAATCAGGGGTCGGAGAAGAAAGCTCTGAGCTGAAGAGTAGGGGTCGGTCCAACCTGGACAGACAGGTGCAGTCTGCGACCTTCAACAAAAATGGCCGGATCCGGGTGCTCGGGCAGGCAATTGACCTCCTACTTTCTGGTACTGAAAGAGGACTGGACGTAGTTCTTTCCCTACAAAGATCGTGCCAAGAGCTTAGCCGAGCTAGTCGGGGGAGCTTTTACACTCAGCTTCAAGTCACCAGTCAGGGTCTGGCTGCGCAGTCCGGCGAGATCCGTTCCTCCGATCAGCTCCAAGCTTGGATGCCAGCGGGACCACCTCCGTTGTGAAGCTGACTCATCGAGTTTTCCACCAGTATAAGATACGTCACCTGAAGCCTCACAATGGCACCATGGCACTTTCTTCAATCTACTGGTACTCTACTGCCTTCGAACTGGTGCTGGATCTGCAACTCACCGAAGGTGAATGGGGTTGGAAGGGGGTGAGGTACAGCAAGGGATGGTGGCTAATGGGTATATGGGTTGGGAAGGGGTGTTAGGGGTTGGTGGGAGTGGCTCGGAGAGGGAGGTGTAGATTCTAAGAAATTCACTTAGAACAATTAAACAAAAAAGGAAAAAGAAGGAAAGAAGAATGGGAAGATAGGAGAAAAGGGGAGCATGCGAGGATGCTAATGGAGAATGTGTGATCGCCAGAGACGCGACGGCCTCAAAGGATATAACAAATAATCAACGGAGAGATCGCGAATATAAATACCTCAAAAGGATGCGGGGGAGATTGTGAGTGCTTTCCTTCTCTTCCGATCGGCCGGCCGATGAAGGGAGTTCTTCTTGTTGATTACCCTTGCAAAGATCAAAGACAACAACCAATGAAAATAGGAATTAGAACCAAGGTGTAGTATCAAATCCACAATATGAATAAAAATATGAAAATATGGACTAGAACACACCTTGTGGGTGTTGCCCTTTTAAACCCCAATGCAATGGGTGGGATATAATATGATGAATGATATAAAAATAGAATAAGTGCAAGTGTTGCACTGGAGGATGGAGGTTCTCAACGGGGTTGAGGTGATTTGATAAAAGAAAAAAAAGTATGATGCATGAACTAATGCAGATAAAGAAAGATAAATAGAGAGAATAGGGAAGAAAATAGAGGAGCCTGGGATTTCTCCTTGGGCTTTGATGGTCGTTCGGGAGGAAGACTCAATGGGAATGAAGCTTTGTACGCAGAGCTTCCTCCTTCAGCCAAGCAACCAGTAGCATTTCCCTGTAAAAAAAAGAATCGGCCTCTCGACAGAGCCACAGGAAGCTCTATTTATAGGGAAAATTAGAGTTTTAATCCGATAAAGATTAGAAAATTTTATTTTAGCATGAGACAAATATTGGAAGGAGTTACTCCAGTCATGGAAAGTCATTAGGGTCCTTTCCGAAGTGAAAAGGGACTCAAAACGAGGAAATAAGGAGGTTCTGGGAAAGTTCGAAATTCAATAAGAATTGACGACCGTATGACAGTCGCTTTTTAAAATGATGCCCGAGGAGGCGTCATTTTTTAAAGAATTGATGACTTACAGAAGGGCGCTATTTAGTGATTAACACGAATTTTGGTCGGATTCAAAATCTCAAAACATGGCAATGAAAATGACGATCTGACTAGGGTCGTCAATTGAAATGACGCCTTGCACAGCATCGTTAATAAAAAGCCAAAAGGAATAGACGACCGTGAATTCGGGCGTCAATTAAATTGACGTCCGATTGAGGGTCGTTATTTCAAAATATGCAAAACAGGACCATTTTTCATTTCTCAATATTATTTTCTCATTTTTTATGTGAACGTGCATCCAACTGTGCTGATTCCAATGACTATTGTTTCGTATTTTTCTGACACCCGGAAGGCCGCCAAATCACCCCTGAAAGAGAGCCAAATATAATATTAAAATAATCAAATTTGAAAATGACACCGAGCAAATGTCGTTAATTCAATTTTTTTTAATTTTTTTTATTTATTTAAATCAAACAAACACCCCTGGCTAAGTCGTTAATTCTAAAAAAAATCTGAAAAATTCTCAGAAAAATCTAGAAAAATGAGAAAAATGAAAGAATGGACGCCTCTATTGATAGTCGTCATTTTTCTTTTTATTTTCTTAAATTTTCTTAAAAATAAATGACGTCAACTCTCATGCCGTTAATTCTGAAAAATTCATAAAAATAGAGAAAAATACCCAAAAAAATCTAGAAAAATAAGAAAAAAAATAAGAAAATAGAGGGAAAGGGAGAAATCCAAGAAAAGTGGGGAAAATCACTCAAACAAAGTTAATTTGGGGGTCAAATTGAGGAATTGCGAGGCAATACGAGATGTGCTCAAAGTAACGTCAATTTTGGCGTGTCTACAGCTGCCCTGCCTTGGCGTCTACTTTGTAAGGGAGCATAGCAAACTAAAAAGTAGATGCCAAGGTGTGATGAGACACGCAATCAACATCACTTGATGAGAATTAAATCAAAAGCTCGAGATGAAACAATCTCGGGAAATTCAAAGAAATCAACGATGTTTGGATAAAAGAGGGAGTGTGCACGCGGGCACGAAAAGGAATGATCAACTTCCAGCGCGGTGGAAGTACCCCAGGTCACAAACCTGTAAGTTTCACCATTGGGGAGCAGTTACCAGCCAATGTGGACGTGCTGTAGTCAAGGTGGATCAAGGGAAAGGATTGAAATAAGAGGATAGAAATCCAAACAAGCAGCTTTCGAGAAAATGACCCAAAACAGCGACAAAACGAACTGAGGATTCCATTCAGCAATGAATATCTCATATCTGGAAAGATTAAGATCAATTTGACTCTCCAAATCAGCTTATCAGAATGATTTTCCAATGTTGATTCAAAGTCCTATATGAATGCATGCTGGGTTTAAAAGAAAAAATTAAAACAAATGAAAATATAAGATAACCAAGGATAATATTATTAAACTGCCAAGACTGGGTCAAGAAACCGATTTCACGAGCTGATACTAAGTCTAATCCCGTTTATCCGCGCACCAACTTGCAAAAGGGAACCATCGCCCCCAGTCCTGGACGGCTCAACGGCCTATCCGTGTGACTAAGACTCCTCTGGAATCATCATTATTTTTGAAGAAGGGGAACTCAAATTTCATATTTACCAAAGCCACAAGGTTCTTGATATAATCTAGTAGCGTATGTAACATATAGTAAAAATGCATACAGGAAGATTGTGATAGCAATGAGCATATGGGGAACTGAGAAAATGCAGCACATAATGCAGTCACCGTGGGACTTGAATGTTGATGCCCAGAAGGTGGGGCCAAGGGCTTCTTCCTGCGCTCAAAAGTTCATTAGCCAAGATATAAGGAAGATAACAAGCAATGAATAAGGCATTTAAGCATAACAAGCATAGCAAAGATGGAATTCAAGCATGAAAGCATGAATAGCATTGAATAACATAGCATGTATCAAAGCATCAACAGTATGAGTTGAAAATATAGCATTGCAAAGTATCATTGTTTGTTGTTTGTCATGAGGATGACAATCTTGGCATGTGAGATTGAGATTGGATGATTATAATCAAGTAATGCCCAGTGGCAGAGTGATCAAGTGAAATCAGCAGGAGTTGATTAAAAGATTTTAGAGATGAACGATCAATTAATGCCCAGTATAGAGAGATGATAATCAGGAGTGTCCATAGTGACGAATCATGGTGATATTGGGAAGAATCAAAAGATTGATAGCGGTGAAGGGAGAGGACTCATCTCGTGCTCTTGATCCTTTGCAAAATTATTGTTCCTGCAAAAACACCATCAGAAAATACAATGCAAATTTTTAGATTTTGGAATATGCAAATTTTTATGGGTTTAAAAAGATATTCAAATTTTTATGTGGATGTTTAGAAAATATTTGAATATTTTTTGTGGATTTTTAAAAACATTCATTTTTTTGGGATTTTGATCAGGAAATATTCAATTTTTTTGGATTTTGATTTAGACTTTGTTAATGCAGCATCAAAGGGTGTTTTTGAACCACTGGCTAGGGGTCCTCGTTCCTTCCCCTTTCGCTAAAAAATACCCAA
Source organism: Amorphophallus konjac (assembly GCA_022559845.1). Taxonomy (NCBI): domain Eukaryota; kingdom Viridiplantae; phylum Streptophyta; class Magnoliopsida; order Alismatales; family Araceae; genus Amorphophallus; species Amorphophallus konjac. The sequence continues at coordinate 298,753,045 of CM040119.1, forward strand.
AGCCGGGCGTGCATTTAAAGGTGACGCCCTACAACCGACTGTCCATGGTTAACGGTGCCCCTACCAAGGCCATACCTGAGAAACATTCGGTCTTAGAGGGAGAAGAGAAGAACAATTGGAGTTAAGCTTTATGCAGGATGGAAGATGTTGGGATTTGAATTCCTTCCAAGGTATTACACCTCAAAGAGGTAGTTTGTTGCGCCGGGGCTTTGTGCCTTTGATTTTTAGACCCTTGACATGCATACGACCAGGGTTTTCCCTGCGGAGACTTTGCCTCTCTTGACATGCCATAATTCATAATTTTGCATTTATCAAAATCTTGACTTGATTTTCATAATAGCCCTTTTGGCGAGATGTATCATGAAATTTGATTTTAGTTTGGGTCAAGACTGCCCCTATTTGAGACTTCTCTTGTATTAGGGATTACCTAGGTTGGTCATTTCATCCGTCAACCTCTTGCCCCTGCATTCGACTGAGTAGAGAAGAGAAAAGACTTTCAGATATACTCATGGCATGGCCAAAGTAGCAACGGTGTTTAACCAAAGGAGCCGGCTAAGGACGCCATGAAGTGTGTGCGGTGCCCAGCTAAGGGTTGCTCTTAACAAGCGGGGAGAGAATGTTGAATTCCCAGCGCGGGGTTCTTATAACCAAAGTGCTGCATAGCAAGCCTAAATACTCTTTTCAATTTTTTTTTAAAGATGAAATTCAATAAAGATAAATTCTTAGGATAAAGGCTTAAAATATCACTTTTAATCTTGTTAAGAAGTACTTTATTTTGAAAATCATGCGTGAAGCAGTGAGATAATGATATCATAAAAATACGTACTTACACCAACATATTACCTTGTGATCTTTGTTGAAGCAGCTGCCGTGAGAGGCGGGGTTGATCATCGTGGGATAGTCCTCTTAGGCAGATAAAAGGATTGGAAGCAAAGGATTTGGAAGTGGCTTAACAAGAAGGAGTGGTGCTCAGACCAGACTCAGATGAATAAGGAGTAAAGGAAGAGAGGCGAGGGCTAGAACTCTCTTGCTAAGGCGCGGAGACCCTGATCACATGGAACAGTTTACAGAAGGAGAGGAGAATTAGAAGGAGGAGTGAGGACTAAAGCCTCGGAAGCAGTGGGAGAAAGGGCAGATGCCCAAGGCAGTGGACGTGGAAGAAGTTGGGTCGGACCCGTGATTAGGAGTAATTAGAAAAAGAAATTGATAGATGGAAAGAGGCAGATCCGGAGGGTCTAGAGGCAGAGGAGGAGAATCATGAGGGGAAGAAGAATCCGGAGGCTCCGGAGGGATAAAATATCAAGGGACGCGGTGCCCTGGGAAGAAATAGGGAAAAAGATGATGGAAGAGGAGAAAAAAATGAAGAACGCGATGTCCTGGAAGAGTAAGAAGACAAATCGGAAGAAAGATGGAGAGTCCGGAGGTTCCGGAGGAAGAAGATGCCGAGGGACGCGGTACCCCGGGAAGAGTGGATGAAAAGGGTCAGGAGGGTCCGGAGGTTCCAGAGGGATGGCGAAAGAAGGGATGTGATGCTCTAGAGAGGAGATAAGAAATCCAGAGGATTCGGAGGAGGAAGACACCATGGGGCGTGATTCCTAGGGAGGACGGGAGAGGAATCTGGAGGATCCGGATATGGAGGTGTAGAGGGGCGCGATGCCTTAAAAGGGAGGTCCGGAGGTTCCGGAGGGATAAGATACCGAGGGACGCGATGCCCAGCGAGAATCAGTAAGAAGCCCAGAAGATCCGGACTTGAGGGTGTGTAGGGGCGCGATGCCCAAAGAGAAAGATCCGGAGGTTCAGGAGGGGGAAGATACCATGGGACGCGATGCCCGGGGAGAAGAGAAAGATCCGGAGGTTCCGGAGGAAGAAGACGGAAAGGGGCGCGATGCCCAAGGGATAGAGAGAGGGATGAAGGATCCGGAGGTTCCGGGGGAAGAAGATAGAAAAGGGCGCGATGCCCTGGGAGAAAGTCCGGAGGTTCCGGAGGAATGAGACACCAAGGGGCGTGATGCCCCAAGAGGACAAGAGAGAAATTCAGGCAGTCCAGATGCAATAGTTGGAAAGGGGCGCGATGCCCTGAGGGAAGATCGGAGGGGGCACAATGCCCGGCGAGTGTAAGGGGACCTGGAGATCCCGAAGATAGAGGCGAAAGGAAACGTGGGGGATCCAGAGATTTTGGAAGGCGGGGACGATACGGGTTTGGAAACCCGGGAAAGAAGAAGTGCAAATGCATGTGGATGCAATGCAACGGATACGATGAAGACATGGATGCAACAGAATGCATGAGATGCAAAGAATATGAAGAACATGAAGGGCGAGAGGATGAGATCATCCTCCTTACTCTTGGAGTGGCCCATGAAGAATCGGTGATAGACAGAAATATGGATGGCGTTGAATAGAAGGTGGATAAAATAGTGGAAGGCCCCTTAGCACCAAGATAACCGCCCCTCCATGGCAGTGAAAGTGTATAGCCAATTGGCCCAATGGATAAAGCAAGAGCCCATGATGAAGCTTCAATAGTAAATGACAACTCCCTTGGAGAGTGAAAAGTAATAGTGTGAGAGAGTTGGAAAGTTGGGATAGGAAGCATTGTGTTGCCCAGGGGTTGTGGCGTATAGGGAGTGTTGAACAAAATGGTCATTCGCCCCTTGTATGGAATAATGGGTTCAAGATTTGAAAGTTGGAACAAAGGGTGCCTTGCCCGGCCCGGCCCCTGGGCACAAACGTACACGGCATCAAAGTTTGACATTCTCTCTTAGTGAGCAGTGGCGGGGACTTGGCCTCTTCGATCATGCTTGGCACAACAACCCGGATTGGCATCCGACAAATAAACTCTTGCATCTTGAACAGCATGGCCGTGGCCAAATCTTTCTTTCCCGGCTCTTGATTATCTTTGGCACGAGTACTTACAGAAGGACGCCCGTTCCGAATAGTAAAAGGGGGTGAAGAGGAGGTGGAAGGCTCCATAGATGGTGATAGTGTAATGGAAAGCGTTGAAGAAAGGATGAGTGGAAGTGGAGGTTCAAGCACGTCGAGCTTCCCCCTTTGCTCGGAAGCAATCGGGGTTGGCTCGAGTGCAAAAAGGGGTGGATTCTACTCAGGACCAGCCACGGGTAAGGGTGAAGGGTTAAGTAGTGAAATAGGGGTTATAGGCATAGTGGGTTTTGGGGTTAAAGGGATAATGGCGGGTTGAGGTGGCGGACAAAGAGAAGGAGTAATAGAAGGGTTGGCAGAGACCGGCATAGTGGAGGGTGATGGAGGCTCGGCGGAGGCAGATGGAATGGAGGCTACTGGCGTGGTTACGTGAGGTGAAGGTTTAGTGCGTTAATAATGCCGGATGGGGTGAGAGGTGTTAGGGATAGGATGAGACTCATGGTGTGGCGGTATGGGTGATTGGAGTATCGACCCATCATCGTAATACCAAGAGGTCTCATAAATGGGGGTTGGATCGGTGACTGTGGCATAGTCCTGAGCATAGGGGTCTTCTGGCAGTGGAGGAAGAGGACGGCGAAGGAAACTCGGAAGGGGTGCATCTCGAGGAGCTTCAAATTCTTGTACCATCTCCAAATCTTCATCATTAAATAAATCTAACGGACGCCGTGGTGGAGGCGAAATGATAAGTGGTGGAGTATGGTGTTGTGGGGGATTTTGAGGAGGCGAATATGTATATGGAGGCGGAGGGCCATGTAAATGCGTAGTGCGGATGAGTGGAGGGCGGACGGCGTCCACAGAACTTGTAACATCTTCTCGCTTACATATATCGTTGATGCCATTCTCTCTTATCTCCTTCCAATTTTTATCTATCTTAGCGATGTTATTCATGAGATCATGAAGAGGATTGACTTGAGATGGAGGAGGTGCGGGCCGCGGGCTAGTGAGCCTCTTAAGTTGTTCCTCCATGGAAGCAAGTCTATCAAATAGGTTTTGCTGGAAGGGTGTAACATGAACATTGGAAGGTTGGCATGATTGCCTTGGAGGGGTGGCTTGATATGACGGTCGTGGAGGGGGATTAATGGGCCGACCCATAGAAGGACCCGGATGGGCCGGATTACAAGGAATAAATGGACCTTGGGGCCGTGAAGGATGAGAAATAGAAGGAGGCGGGTGATGGGCCACCCGAGGAGTATGTGTGGATGAAGGAGACGGATGATGGGCCACCCGAATAAGAGTAGGTGTGGATGAAGGAGGCGGGTGATGGGCCACCCAAATAGGGTTGGGTGTGGATGAAGGAGGTGTACCCTCAGCAACGGCCTTAAGGGCTCGGATTTGTTGAGGGGTGAAATGATCTAATCCACGGATGATTTGAGAGACCTTCTCGTCATTGGGAGGAGACGGTCCCGAAGGAATAGTGGCTCGTGATTGAGGCGAGGGACCATGGGATTGGACATTGCCCATAGGTTGGGCAATACCATAGGAATGAGGGCGTGGTCCCCTAGAATGATTGTGGTGAGAATTATGGAATTGAGGATTATATGATATGCTAGGTTGTGCATCCTCATGAACATAATTAAGATTAAACATGTTATTTTGTCTATCAAGGTAAGCCATTATGCAATCAAAGTTCAAGCAAAATAATTTGCAAAGAAGCACACAAGTTGGAATGGTTACCGTTGATTTTTATTTATTTGAACCTTGGTGAATTAATGATTTTTAACAAACTTTGGAGTGATTCACACAAGGGAGGGACCTAGTTTCAATATAAGTTCACTTCGATGCCAACTAGGAACACTCTCTTACCACGCATAGGCCAACTAAACCCGGGACTTCAAAGGTACAACCTGTCCAGCGTCCGTGAGGGAATCCACGGGTGTGGGGACTTACGGAGGCTTGGTTTAGGAATTTTCAGTCCAATGAGACGGAGTGCTCAATGGAGGGTCCTTCCTTCACCAAGAGGGGGGTGTGACTCCTAAAAGTGTGGGGAGAGGAGGTCTTCCAAACTAATGCAAATGGATGAATGCAAGCAGGTGATATCAAGCAGACAGTATCAGCATGAACATGACAGAACAAAAATGACGACCTGGGAAAGGTTGCTATATCAAGAAACAGCGCCTGAGTATCAGTCGCTAATCACTGTGAATAGTGGAAGCAGAGTAAAATAGCGCCTTAAGGTGAGGCGCTGCCTATAGAATAGACGCTTGTGCATAGGGACGTCAAATAGCAGTAATCAACATGAATAAACAATGATAATCAAAATGACGCCTTCCAGTAAAGCACTGTACGAGTGAAAGACGCCTCTGACAAGGGCGTCCAAAGAAAATGACGCCTTGGTATGAGGCGTTATACTGGAAAATGACGCCTCTATAGGGGGCGTTAATTCCTCTCCAAGGGCCAGAAAGCTCAGACAGTGTCAAAAATACCAACATGAAGGAAAACACTCACAATCACAGTATGGCAATCAATAAAAACATGAAAGGGGATATAGCATGCTCATCATTTTTTTTAAGAGATGGATAAATGGAATTTCTAAAAATCTATCAAAGTAACAAATCACATAGGGAGAGTGCTACGTGGAGCACAAAGGGAGGTGCACCGTGGGTGCAAAAAGGAGAGATGGCACACGTGGGTGCCCAAGGGGAAGGGTAATCAAAAGAAAAACAAAAGGAGTCCCACCGTGATCGCCAATTTGTAGATTCTAAGAAATCCACTTAGAATAATTAAACAAAAAAAGAAAAAGAAGGAAAGAAGAATGGGAAGATAGGAGAAAAGGGGAGCATGCGAGGATGCTAATGGAGAATGTGTGATCGCCAGAGACGCGAGGGCTTCAAAGGATATAACAAATAATCAACGGAGGGATCGCGAATATAAATACCTCAAAAGGATGCGGGGGAGATTGTGAGTGCTTTCCTTCTCTTCCGATCGGCTGGCCGATGAAGATAGTTCTTCTTGTTGATTACCCTTGCAAAGATCAAAGACAACAACCAATGACAAAAGGAATTAGAACCAAGGTGTAGTATCAAATCCACAATATGAATATAAACATGAAAATATGGACTAGAACACACCTTGTGGGTGTTGCCCTTTTAAACCCCAATGCAATGGGTGGGATATAATATGATGAATGATATAAAAATAGAATAAGTGCAAGTGTTGCACTGGAGGAGGGAGGTTCTCAACGGGGTTGAGGTGATTTGATAAAAGAAAAAAAAGTATGATGCATGAACTAATGCAGATAAAGAAAGATAAATAGAGAGAATAGGGAAGAAAATAGAGGAGCCTGGGATTTCTCCTTGGGCTTTGATGGTCGTTCGGGAGGAAGACTCAATGGGAATAAAGCTTTGTACGCAGAGCTTCCTCCTTCAGCCAAGCAACCAGTAGCATTTCCCTGTAAAAAAAAAAGAATCGGCCTCTCGACAGAGCCACGGGAAGCTCTATTTATAAGGAAAATTAGAGTTTTAATCCGATAAAGATTAGGAAAATTTATTTTAGCACGAGACAAATATTGGAAAGGGTTACTCCAGTCATGGAAAGTCATTAGGGTCCTTTCCGAAGTGAAAAGGGGCTCAAAACGAGGAAATAAGAAGCTTCTGGGAAAGTTCAAAATTCAATAAGAATTGACGACCGTATGACAGTCGCTTTTTAAAATGACGCCCGAGGAGGCGTCATTTTTTAAAGAATTGACGACTTGCAGAAGGGCGATATTTAGTGATTAACATGAATTTTGGTCGGATTCAAAATCTCAAAACATGGCAATGAAAATGACGACCTGACTAGGGTCGTCAATTGAAATGACGCCTTGCACAGCGTCGTGAATAAAAAGCCAAAAGGAATGGACGACCGTGAATTCGGGCGTCAATTAAATTGACGTCCGATTGAGGGTCGTTATTTCAAAATATGCAAAACAGGGCCAATTTTCATTTCTCAATATTATTTTCCCATTTTTTAGGTGAACGTACATCCAACTGTGCTGATTCTAATGACTATTTTTTTCGTATTTTTCTGACACCCGGAAGGCCGCCAAATCACCCCTGAAAGAGAGCCAAATATAATATTAAAATAATCAAATTTGAAAATGACAACCGTGCAAATATCGTTAATTCAATTTTTTTAATTTTTTTATTTATTTAAATCAAACAAACGTCCCATGCTAAGTCGTTAATTCTAAAAAAATCCAAAAAATTCTCAGAAAAATATAGAAAAATGGGAAAAATGAAAGAATGGATGCCTCTATTGATAGTCGTCATTTTTATTTTTATTTTCTTAAATTTTCTTAAAAATAAATGACGTCCTCTCTCACGCCGTTAATTCTGAAAAATTAATAAAAATAGAGAAAAATACCCAAAAAATCTAGAAAAATAAGAAAAAAATAAAAAAAGGGAGGAAAAGGGGAGTAATCCAAGAAAAGTGAGAAAAATCACTCAAACAAAATTAATTTGATGGTCAAATTGTGAAATTGCGAGGTAATATGAGATATGCTCAAAATAATGTCAATTTTGGCGTGTCTACAGGAGGGGGCGGGGCTGGCAGAGGGTGGTGGGTCTGGTGCGGCCTACTCTCTCAGCACAAGATGGAGGAAGGGGATGGAGGGGAGGCCGACCTCTCTTGGATGGATGAAGGAGATGGAGCTTGGCCAGGGTTTGGAGATGAAGAGAGAAGGTAGAGGGCGACCAAGGGGGATGGGGAAGGAGAGAAGGGTGGGAAATTCAAATTTGTCCTTGGGTGAAGTCCCTTCAGCCTTGGGAAGGTGGAGAGATGCTTGGGGAAGGTAAATGAGTAGTTGGGGGTTGGAGGGTGGGGTGTGGATTGGGTGGAGATCTCTTGGGGTTGGGCCGGAGTAAAGAGGGGATGTTGGGGACTTGGAGTGAGTTATTGGAGGGGGGAAGAGAGAGAAAGTAGGTGGGAGGGGGAGGAGAGAGAAAGGGGTGCACCCCTCTTGGGGAGAGAGAGAGAGAGAGAGAGAGAGGAGAAAGAGGAGAGTCACACTCCACTTGAAAAGGGGGGAGATTTCTCAAAGGGGTTTTCATTCTATTTAAATATTCAAAGTGGTTACATATGAGGGGAGTGGGGGTCTATTTATAGGCTTACATAATTCCTTATGACCAAACTAACCCTGACTTTTAGACAAAAGACTAGACAAGTCCAAGGGGGGTGCCCTTGGGCTTAGCCCACTAGTTGGGCCCATTAGACTACTTAATTAGCCACATGACTCAAGACTTGGTTAAATGACCCTTACACCTAGGTATTGGACTCAAATAAAAGGAAAATTACATGGTTTATGACTCAAATAAAATATGAAAATTACATGACTAGACTCAGAAACACATGACGAACATAATGGCGCATGCCGACGAACAATCCGAGTCTCGAAAATGTAGAGGGGCAAGGGATGCCCCCATCATACCCTCAGGGTGGGGCAAACTCGACCCCGTTGAGTATGGGTCCACCAGGGAAATAGTACACCAAATGCAGTTCCGGGCGAGCCACGATCTCCAAACTCAACTTCGTGTCCCTAGTCGGGGGATGGCTCTTCAGCATCTCAAGGTAGCTCAGGCATACCCTCTTGCTGGCGATGGTACCCTGCTTGCCTAGTATTGCCTCTGTGTGCTCACGTCGGGCTCTCAAGCTGATTGGTGGAGGCTCTCTGAAGGTGTCACTCTCAAAGGTAGGTAGAGGCTTGAGACACTCACTAGGATCCACCGCGGTGCCCATATAGGGTGTCGGATCCGCCACGTGAAAAATGGGGTGAATCCCAAAACCCATTGGTAAGTCCAACCCGTAAGCTGGGTTGCCAATGCCACTCAAAAATTGGCAAGGTCTAAGTCCTCGTGCCCTCAATTTGGAGGTGACCCTAGGGTAGAGCCACTCCAAAGTCATCATCGTCAAGTTGCCAACTTGGAATTCCAAGTGGTGCTCGCGAGCTTTTGCCCGCTTCTTGTGGTTCTCACCGCTCGTTACATGTTGCTTGCTTAAATACTCATGCCATGTACTACGATGCGGTGTGAGTGGGAAATGCATGATATGCAAAGGGGGGCTACTACAACCATATTTAGACCAATCATGCAGAGATGCCATGGAGACTTTGAAGGGGGTGGGAGGCAGGGGCATCCATAGGTGATCCAATAATATATGGGGGTGACAAATGTCGGGCGACCCGGACATCCATGAATGCTCCTATCATGCCTATGACCCATGATGAATGAAGGAGGACCATTACATCAGAATATGGACCAATCATGCATCCTACTTGACATGTGGGTGACATGAACGAGTGGACCCGACGTACTAATCATGTCAAGCGGTGTGATGTGCCAAGACTTATGAATTGCTTCTCCAAAGATGACTTCCATATGTGGGGTTGGGGGATGACCTTTGAGCTTCCATTCTAAAGGGTCGAAGGGGTCTAGGAAGGTGGAAAGCATGGAGTGGGGCACAACCTTATTACCTAGGGATATGTGGCACAAGGTCATGGCTCCCATGGTATAAACCGTGTCTAGGAAGGGGTAGACTTGGTCTAACATGGTGGGTTAGGGTAGGGAAAGGTGGGTGGTGAGTAAGGTGGGTTGGTCATACGAGCATAGGAAGGGGTCGAAGTGATTGTGATAAGGGCTTCCTAGGGATAGGAACTCCATGTCCTCAAGGTCCTCACAAGGTGGTGAGTCATCCTCCTCCCAAGTAGTTGGTCCAAGGTCTCTAGTGGGTTGACCGTTCAAGGTACTTGGGATCTCAAGGGGTGGGGAGTAGACCAGGATGGGTTCTTCCTCCAAGGGGAGAAATAGGAGGATCTCACTAGTACAATGCCCACTTGTGCAAAGGGAGGTGATGGAACCGATGGAGGGGTGGAAAAAGTTGACGGTGCTAGGCTCCAATGGTCCCATGTCTAGTAGGCCGATTAAGTGGGCTTGCCAATGTAGGCAATCCACACGGTCTCCCAAGTCTTCCACAAAGTAGAAGTTTTGATAAGTGACATGGGGAGGCCGGGTGGGCACTATTTGGGATTGATATCTCAAGGGTAAGAGGTATGGTGGTGAGCTAGGAAGGGTGGGACTTTGCTTGAGCCATGGTAGGATAGTCTCATCTACGGTGAGGGTGCCATGTGTGATGGCGTGTGGCTCTTGAGGATCTAGGCCATGAGAGGTGGGGGAAGATTGAGGCTCTTCTTCCTTATGGGTGGGAGCTTGGGCTTCCTCTATGATAAGAATAGGGTCCGGATGGGCATCTGTATCCACGTGGTCAAGTGTGCGGGCCACGACTTCTACCTCCAATGGGGAAGGAAAGTCCTTGGTGGATGGGTTGATGATAGCCAGTGCTTGGCGCATCCGGGGTGGTGAGCAAGGGTGGACTTGGATTGGGGTAGGTAGGGGAAGTAGTGGGGGCCTAGGTTGTTGTAGGATTTGGGGTGGGAGTGGAAGATGGGTTGGTTGAGGGGGTTTGGATTGGGCGGTCAAGGTTAGAGGAGTGGTAGTGCTCCTCGGGATAGGATTCTCCGAGTGGGAAAGGAAGGGTTGGAGAGCATAAATATTCCTAAGTTCGGTCCTTATCTCATTCCAAGAGTCGATGGGCTCTTGCCTTCTAACTTCCCTTAAGCCTACAATGTTTTGTCATTCATTCCTAGCTTGGCGCCAAAGCAAACTCTTGGCATAGTTGACTTGCATTGGCCCTAACATAGTGAACCTCGCAAAATGTCGGTCTATGGAGCTCTCCCATTCTAGATATATACTAGGGTGGGATCCATCAAACACAAAAGCCGCTAATGGGTCTAAGGATGGCGAATAGGCTAAGTAGGAAGTGGTCATAATGAACGGGTGATGAATGCAATGGCCCTAAGATAAGACTTAGTAGAGACAAGTCTAGAACTTGCTCTGATATCACTTGATGTGACACCACCTTGGGGGTGATAGCCACTAGGCCAATGCTCCCTGGACCTATGACTCGCAAGCAATCCAACGTACTCGGCGATATCACTTAAGCGGACTCACTCGCGAAACTCACACATGTGCCCGTGGGCAACCCGATGATGATGGAGAGGGTCCGGGGCGGGACCTTGATGCTCGAGGGGATTTGTCTAGTTTGAGGATGAACCCCTAAGGGCCCGGAATGCCCAATTTTAGAAGCAGCCAGCATGCCAAGGGCGTGGGTTGTAGGGTCTCTCTGACAACTCGCTCTGCGGTGGTCGCTCAATTTGATGCCAATTTGGGTCTGGGCACTCTCTCACTGTCCGACGGAGCTAAGAGATAATACTAAATAAGAAAGGAATACCAGCAAAGAGAAGTAACCAAAAGCTCACCTGATCGGCGTGAATACATTGATCCCGGCCGGAGATGAGGGCGAGCGGGGAGGCGTGGGTACGCACCCGCACGCCGCGTCGGTGTAGCTTTGACATGAAAATTAAAATGTTACACCACTACACCTCTCGCAGGAGGGGGATCTCGGGGTGGGGATTAATTAAAATTACATCTAAAATTAACTCCACGCAGGGAGGGGCCTTCAGTCGGGCAAGCGAGGGGAGGGGAAAAGCCGATGAACCCGAATCTACCCGATGTGACCAGCCGGGGTAGAGAGTGGAAGTGAGCTGCTGCGAGCATCTCCCGGTGCTGAAGGAAGGCGGGACTGATGTTGAGTCGACTAGGGGCAAGGTAGAAGCTGACCTTAGGAGCTGGTAGTCGTCCGGAGATCGAACTGAGGTGCTGCGCCGTCGTCTTTACAAGTTGCTCTATTCTGCCTGGGCTGGGACTGCAAGATAGAGGGTCGGTGTCGGGAGAGCCACGAGCTCGTCCGAAGGTTTCCGGTGGCGGGATCAGTGCTGAGACGACCGAGACTGACCAGGGAACGGACCGTACAAGTTCGGCGCTGTTTGGTGGACGACGGCAGTTGCTGTAGCTCGAAGTACACGGCTGGTCCGAATGAGTTCTAACTGATGCAGAACCAAAGGGTACTAATGCCGAAGCTACCTCAGGCGCTACCAAACTCTGATCGAGTAAATTAGCGGAGACGAGACCGTGGACAAAGTATCTTTGAATGACAACTGACGGGACTGCAATCGGTGGTCGGAGAAGAAATCTCTGATCTGAAGAGTGGGGGTCGGTCCAACCTGGACAGACAAGAGCAGTCTGCGACCTTCGACAAGAATGGCCAGAATCGAGTGCTCGGACGGGCAATTAACCTCATTCTTTACGGTATTGAAAGAGGACTAAACGTAGTTCTTTCCCTCCGAAGATTGAGCCAAGAGCTCAGCCGAGCTGGTCGGGGGAGCCTTTACACTCAGCTTTAGGTCGCCAGTCAGGGTCTGGCTGCTCAGTCCGGCGAGATATGTTCCTCCAATCAGCTCCAAGCTTGGATGCCAGCGGGACCACCTCTGTTGTGAAGCTGACTAATCGAGGTTTCCGCCGGTATAAGATACAACACCTGAAGCCTCACAATGGCGCTGTGGCACTTTCTTCAATCTGCTGGTACTTTGCTGCCTGCGAGCTGGTGCTGGATCTGCAACTCATCGAAGGTGAATGGGGTTGGAAGGGGGTGAGGTGCAGTAAGGGATGATGGCTAATGGGTATAGGGGTTGGGAAGGGGTGTTAGGGGTTGGTGGGAGTGGCTGGGAGAGGGAGGGGGCATGGCTAGTAGAGGGTGGTGGGTCTGGTGTGGCCTTCTCTCTCAGCACAAGATGGAGGAAGGGGATGGAGGGGAGGCCGACCTCTATTGGATGGATGAAGGAGATGGAGCTTGGCCAGGGTTTGGAGATGAAGAGAGAAGGTAGAGGGCAACCAAGGGGGCTGGGGAAGAAGGAGAGAGGGGTGGGAAATTCAAATTTGTCCTAGGGTGAAGTCCCTTCAGCCTTGGGAAGGTGGAGAGATGCTTGGGGAAGGGAAATGGGTAGTTGGGGGTTAGAGGGTGGGGTGTGGATTGGGTGGAGATCTCTTGGGGCTGGGGTGGAGTAAAGAGGGGCTGTTGGGGACTTGGAGTGAGTTATTGGAGGGGGGAAGAGAGAGAAAGTAGGTGGGAGGGGGAGGAGAGAGAAAGGGATGCACCCCTCTTGAAGAGAGAGAGAGAGAGAGAGAGAGAGAGGAGAAAGAGGAGAGCCACACTCCACTTGAAAAGGGGGAAGATTTCTGTTTGCGATGGGAATCTCCGCTCATGCTTGTTTGGGTTTATTTGGTTTATTTCACGTGTCGATCGACCAATTAACTAACTAGTAATTAACTGACTGATTGACTGCGCGGGCGTGCCAGTCACGTATGTGACAAGTTTATTGTGCGCTGATTCTGAGCCGTGTCGGGCGAGAGTAAGATTCAGTCGGGACCAGTAGTCCGCCATACCATAAAGGCTATGGCGTTAATTACATCCCCCATGAGGAGGGAAGACCTTTGATTAATTGCCGAGATAATGGGCTGTCGAGGCCGGAATAAAGGATGCAGAGGATGTGAATGATCATGCAAGATGTTATGATCTACCATGCACGGTTCATTAGAGCGGACCCTCAGTACGTAGCGGAGGACTTAGGTCCGAAGACCACCATCACGCATGGCAAAAGCTTTTCGTTGGACGTTGCCCGGCTTTGTGCTAATGCCATTTGATATACCGAGGGTTCGCGCACTCAAGCATGCATTGATGCGACATGAATGCTTAGACTAAAGCATGACGAAGATATGAAATTAATTAATTCAGGCTTAGACAAATCAATTTATTCAATTCATTGATTAAGAAGTTTATTCAATTCTGTTATTAACATTAGAAATCACCCCAGAGGCGAGGAAGGAAACGAGACGGCACAATGACACGATTCGGAACGAGAACGGCGCGGTACGCATAGAAAAAGGGCTTAAAACGCTTGAAACTGCGCCACAAAGCATAGGTAAAGGGTTTAAAACGGCGCCACAAAGTGTAGGTAAAGGGTTGGCCTGAAAACGGCGCGCCCTTCTTCCTGGCGCGCCGGGATAAGCCGCGCCGTTTTAAGGCGCGCTGTATTAAGGCGCGCCGAGCATCGACGGCGCCGGTTTAGCCCTGTTTTGCGGAAACTGAGGTTTTATTAGTTATTTATGGGTTTATTAAAACATTTTGGGAGATTTTGGAAGTTTATTAAGTCAGTTATTCAAAGGATCAGCCTCGGGCCATTCGGAAGCTGAGTCACAGGCTCGCGCGAGGTTCATACTCGAGCGTGGCGATTATTCAGAGTCAAGCTCGTTCGAGCCGAAATTCCTACAGCATCTCCCCATCCCGGAGGATTGTCGGGGAGAAGCGGGGAATACTCATGTAGCGGAGCAACCCCTGAGAGTCGGGTGGGCCAACAGCGGTTGGCAAACCTAGACGGATAGGAGAACCCCGAGGGCTAGCCTACTAGGGGCATCGAGTCCGTGGGTAGAAAGTAGACAGATGGCGCGACTCGCAGTGGGAGCGAAGACCCCGAGGGCTATCCTACGAGGGGCACGTGACCCGAGTCGATACCGTGTCCAAATCTGGATGACCGATAGAGAGGGAAAAACCCGAGGGCCAGCCTGCGAGGGGCACCCATCTCACGGCCACCACGAAGTCCCTTGAGGACTATGGATTTCAATCTGTTGGGACCAATCCCACTTACTATTCACTCATTAATCCCTAGGAGATTCGTCACTGTTGGACGGTCCCCTGTGGACAGAATGTTGTCATAATGGAATCGTGGGGGATGTTCCCCTCTCCCCGGTCACCTAATCTCCTTGAAGAGATGGCAATACGGTGCGGTTACGAAACACATTCAGTCGGCAAGCTGATTGCGATAGCTACAAGTATGCATATACGCGTATATATATTAACGGGCTGACAGAATGACTATCACATTGACGTCCAGGAGATAATGAAGCAAAGTATAGGGACGGACTCATCTCCCCTTGCTCATGATTAAGAACAGAGGGGGATAGGAGGATGAAGCCAGAATTTTCCAGAGAGAGACGCATTTATGTGCATATCTCTGGTGACGAGACCTTTGACACTCGAGAGGAAGAGAACCCCAGGGAGAGGGGGGAGTAATGTAGCCCGTAGCATAGCAGGGCATACCGGCGTTGGAAAAGATGAACAACAAAAACCGTTCGCGTAGTGAAATGCACAAATAGAAAAGACAGATTAATAGAAGGAGAAAAAAAGGGGCCGTCGCGCTCAAACGCATTTCGTTTACCCTCTTGGGCACAATGGATGGTGCCTGTATACATGCCACACACCCCGGTGCCGACACTGTTGCACGGCGCCGCCTTAGCAGCCCAGAGGGGAAACACAAAAAGGGGGGAAAGGGAGGAGCGATGCAGAGGGAGAATAAGAACATTGACCCAGACCCATTGATATATTATCCATTCATTCCATGAACGAAAGAAGCGCAAATACACATATTATCATTCCGGTGCCGGCGTTGTCACGTGGCCACCATTTTCATTAATAAAGAGGAAAGAAATTACAGAGGGCGAGATGGAGAATCACAGAGATGATGAGAAGGAGGGAGGAAGCAAGGATCATATCATCGCCTTCCCCCCCCCCTTTCTCACTTACATTGTCCCGAAGAAGAAATCTGAACAAAGGGGGATCGACAGGGAAATCACAACGACCCACCTAAATAGACAAAGAAGCAGACGCTCTTCTTCTCCGGCATCGAGAGGTTCGGGCAGAGCAGGGCGGCGGCTGTGGAGACGCTCGGACGGGAGACTTTTCTAACAAGAAAAAAACCCTCAGGCTCTCTCTCTAGATAATTCCTCTCCCCAAGCGTTCACTTCCCAGGATCCCTCTTTTTTTTACTTGGTCGAACGAGGGCCGTTTTATAGCGACTAGCTAACCCGGCGCCGCGGAGGGCACGCCGGATTTAGCGGCGCCGGGGAAGTGCTCCCCAATTTCTTTTGGCGCGCCGGACTTGGTGGCGCCGGCTTAAGGGGCGCCGGGGACCTCTTGTGCGCCGATTTAACTTGTTCGCTCGACAGGGGTTAGCCGAAGGTTCCGAGGATGATTCCGGAGGCTCCCGTCGACAGTTCCTCTCGCCTCGGCCCTTTGGAAAACCTTGGTGGGGGTTGACAAAGCTCTCGGCACTATGAATGGCCTTAATCGGAACTTCATGTGTGTTCGGCTCGAGCACGCGGGTTTTTCGCTGGTACAGCCTTCGGCACTCTGATTTGTGCTTCTGGCTCAGCTTAACTTGTGCTTGGAGCTTCTTTGTGTGATGATATGGCATCCGAGACAATTCCGCCTTGACCGGCGATCATTCGGCCGCTAACGGACCCAATACAGCGAGAAGCCGAACCCGTGGCGGGTGATCGGGACTTTCTACTGACAGAGCCTTCGGTTCCCTGTTATGAAGGGCCGATGGCGTTCTTCCTCCTCAGGAGAGTCTTCATTCAGGTGGTGAGCCACCGGGTAGACCGTCGTCCTTGGTCAGGTGACGGGTGCAGAGTAGCGGCATGACGGAGTCGATGCCGGATCATTAGGCAGGCTTGGTCGCACTGCCAATTGGTTGTGGATTCATCTCGACTTTCCTGAAGCGAAGTCCCCGGTGTTCATTCTAGGTGACTCGGGGCTCTGGAAGCTTGAGAAGTCTTCAGTAAGTTGATCTTTATCGACTTTTGTGCTTCAGTGGGCCATGTCATCCGTCTTTGCGGCTTGGTCGCCAATGATCATATTTTGAGTGCCAACAATTTCTCAAAGGGGTTTTCTTTCTATTCAAATATTCAAAGTTGTTACATATGAGAGGAGTGGGGGCCTATTTATAGGCTTACATAATTCCTTATGACCAAACTAACCCTGACTTTTAGACAAAGGACTAGACAAGTCCAAGGGGGGGCGCCCCTGGGCTTAGCCCACTAGTTGGGCCCATTAGACTACTTAATTAACCACATGACTCAAGACTTAGGTAAATTACTCTTATACCTAGGTACTGGACTCAAATAAAAGGAAAATTACATGGCTTATGACTCAAATAAAATATGAAAATTACATTACTAGACCCAGAAACACATGACGAACACAATGGCACATGCCGACGAACAATCCGAGCCTCGAAAATGTGGAGGGGCAAGGGATGGCCCCATCACGGCTGATGAAGGGGGTTCTTATCTTGATTACCCTTATAAGACAAGCAAAGCAATATGGATTAGCCAAAGCGTATAGTATTAATGCTCACAAGAAATAAGACTATGCAACGTGGGCATGAACACACCTTGTGTGTTTTGTTTTAAACCCCTAAGAGGAGTAAAGGATGGAAAAAGTATGTATGCAAAGAGGAATATAAAAATATGGTGATATACTAGATGAATATGTGGAGGGTGGATGATGATTATGATATGTAGAGAATAAAAAGAATTAAAAGAAGAAAGTGAAATCCTCTTCTGCGCCTGTGAGAAGGACAGAGGAGAGCAAAGCTTCATAGGAACACCACAGCATAACAACACAACACCCCTTTGTAGTAAGGATAAGCAGCAAGGAGCTTCAGCAGAAGAAATTAATGATGCATGCGCGTGTGTGTAAGGTTCTCGTGTGAGAGAAATTAAAGGGGTATTTATAGGGTTAAAGATCCTTATTCCAATAGGATAAAGATAAAGAAGCTAATCTTTGAACAGGGATACCCTTTCCACAGTCGGTCATGGAGTTAAAATAAGGAAGGACTCCTCCAGGGAAGGTCACAGATGAAATGAAAACGAAATGAAAATGACGACCTAGAGATAGTCGCTATTCTAAACAGCGCCCCAGGGTCTGCTACTATTTCACGAGAATTTTTTGACATTCCATGCTTATGCTAATTACTGGTGTCGGTGCCAATTGAGCTCAGGTCGATGCTATTTGAACTCAGGTCGTAAACTCAGGTCGACGCTAGTTTTGATTTGATATTTAAACAGCGCCCATCCATATGGGCGTTATTTTAGAATTTAATTTCGGGAGAAATTTTGCAAGAATCAAATTAACGCCCACGTACAGAGCCGTTTATTCAAAGAAATAGTGACAACCCCAGGGGCTTTATTTAAATAGCGAGCATGTGAACAGTCGTTATATTCAAAGAAAATCTAAAGAAATGGGAAAACCCACTTATTTAATCATTAATGAAGTCCACTTAAGGGCATTACACTGTGATATGAGATTTACTCATCATAGCATCGATTTTGGCGTGTCTACACTGTGATTCATGTTTCTGCTTGATCTGACGATTATCCTCCGCATCGATCGTGAGAAGGCCCCTAGGGACTACATCCGCCTTGGGATCCTGGGATCGATCGAGTTGTAGTCTTCTGCTGTGAGGCCCTACTCACCGAATGGCAAATGGCCACGCCCAATCGGACGATAATAAAATCCCCACCCCGGGATCTGCCGATTCCCACCGTGTGTGTTTCTATGCATGCATAGTGTTTGTGAAATGGTCACACAATGGGGTGTGTGTCTGTGAGTGTGTTTCACACTGATTGTCAAATCGGTGGATGTCCTGGTTGTTTTGAGATGGCCGAACACCCTGCCACCCACTTTGATGGGTTGTGGGGGATTCGGCGCACTCCAACATTCGTTCTAGTCATGCTTCGTTCATTCTATGAAGGTTACTAGGTATACTCCCTGAATGTCCGATAAATTGTCTCTAAGGGCCCCTATTCTCCTGAGCCTCCCCTTTATGTGTTCAGATACATACGCTAGCCCATTTGCTTGGCCAGGATCGTCTGCTTCAGCCTCCGGAGGGGACCCTCAGGCTGTCGTGTGGACAGTTGGATTATTTATACTTGTTCTCGTTTTATCCGATCGCAGTGATTGTTTCTCAATTGTGTCTGCGGACCCATCACCGAGGAGGGGAACAACCTCGATTATTGATTTCTATTCGGTTACTCTCTACTCACCATGGGTTCCAGGGGATCTGTCGCTCTGTCACATGTTCCCCTGGAAGCCCCATTTGCGTAAGGTGAGACATGAAATGCCATTCACATGGCTACATTCTAACCCTTCGCAGTTTCTCCGGATCATCACGAATCCTTAGTAGGTCAGCCCTCAGAATTCGGTAAGTGTTGATTTCAGGTTCTGAGATAGGCCCATTGGGCTTCTCAGTTGATTTATGGACTTACACCGGCTTCCCCCATGTGTATGTCTCATTGCTCCCGAACACTCCGGGTCTAGGCGAGATACTGCCCAATTTTTGTGAGACCTTTGGATTGAATAATAATAATAATAATAACAATAATAATAATAATAATAAAATAAAAAAAGAGAGTGAATCGGTATCGATGGCACCAACTCAACAAAATAAATGGTGATTCGGTGTGGGTGCCACCGAATCACCACTTTGGGGTGATGATTCGGTGGCGTCTTTACCCACCCCTCTAATATAAAAATAATAATAATAATAAACAAACGAAAAAAAAACAAAACTCAAAAACATAAAAGTGCTCCACCAACTCATCACCAGAAGGTGAGTCGGTAGCGCCATTTCCTCCCCCATGGCATAAAAAAATAAAAAATAATAAAATATACACATAATAAAATACAACAACCAACTTCAGGCATTCATGTAACACATCTTGCATCGACCATCATTCTCGCTTGCACCGACCCCAATCACCGTTGCTGCACCGACCGTCGTCACCTCGTGCCTCCCCCTTCACATATATAATAAAAGAAAGCAAGGTACGTAATGTACGTAACTCACTCATTTATATACACACAACACACATGGGTCGACGCTACGACGATTTCTTTTACATGATCCACCTACTTAATACCAACGTTGCACATGCATACATACGCTAAGAAAAAAAGGGACAAGTCACGTACAAATAAAACCATGCATATGCCACTTACGGAACATTTAACTCATTAATCTATTCACCATGCACACTAAACCCCATTAATATATTCCCTTCACACATGCATTCATTCATACGTCCATGCCCCCCCATACCCCCATCTATACACATGTAGCAATATAAGGAAAACAACACTACTGAAGCCCATTCACATGTACACTAAACACCAATTAAAGCCAAACCCTTGTTAGCACTAATCACCCACTAATATTAACCCGTCCATACAGATAAACCCGTTCATACAATGCACACCACCGTTGCACCGACCTTCACTTTCCTTTGCACCAATGCACCCTCGTTCCCCCTTACCATTGCGTTGATGCATCATCTTCCCTTTTCACTATTGCCTCGACGCCACCGTTGCACCGACCTTCATTTTCATTTGCACCAACGCACCCTTGACCCCATCCACCCTGCACCGACTTGGCCAGCGCCCTCCTTTTCATTGGCATCAACCTCACCTCTGACTTGCACCGTCCTCAGCTCCAGTACGCACCGACCTTGGCCACCAACTCACGTTCCTATGTAATACAAACCCACGAGCTTATTCATGTAACTCACCCACATACACGTTATATGCATATACGTTACATACACTGCCATGTTATATATAATAAAAAAAGGAAGCATACGCGTAGCTTACATACCTCATGCATTCATTAACCAAACAATAAACCCCACGTTCTCCCCATCCCTCCTTAATACCTCCACACATTAAACAAAATAACAAAATCAACCCATCCCTGCATCGACGCATATCCTTGCATCGACCCGGCCATGCACCGATGCACATCCTTAACACTTAACACCCACGCATACACGTTGCATATTTGAGCAATAGAAAAGCAAAAAAATGTATATAACGTGAACAAACACTCACTCTCTCACTCAACGTATGTACAACATTACAAATGCATTAAAAAAACAGTGAAGGAGAGATGAATCAATAAAAAAAAGTGACGATGAATGAATAAAATATAAAAATATAATAAACCAATAATGGCCAAACAAAAACATAATAATAATAATAATAATAATAGTAGGAATAATCAAGGAATAAATGTGATAAATAACTAACCAAAAAAATAAAAAAATAACAAATAATAACAAATGACTACAAATCAAACAAATCTAAAAAAATAATAAGGAAATAAAAGATGTATGCATGTAATAAAAATAATAATAATAGTAGTAAATTAACAATCAAAGGGGAATGATATAAATAAAACAAGAACATATAATTAAATAAAAAAAGAAGAGGAAGAAAGAGACGCATTCATACATCAAAAATAATAAAAAGGATAAATAGCAAACAATGAACACGATTGTACCTGCTTCGGGGCTCTCATGTCCTCTAGATCCAAGTATGGAGAATATTGATGATGCCCGACAAGTCATGCCTAGATCTCGGGATTCATCCCATTATGGTCATGGCATAGCTTCACTCCGGGTCAATAATCCATTGTCTTCAATTCGTTTCGACCGGGTTTCAACCGCATTCCATCGGTTCCTGAACAACAAATTTACCGTACCTCGGCATACATTATCCCGATAATACACAAGTCTACCTGAATACGGTTACGCTCGACCCACCTAATTGGTCTATATATGTGCACCATAACGTCATGTGCAGTCTCAAAATAAAAGGCCCCAATGACTCTCGGAACAAGAGAGACGTTGTCGAAATCCCCCTTTAAACTACAAATAAAAGATTGAATAGATAATAAACAACAATAAAACCAAATACGATTACTATGTATGCTTGTATGGGTCACTTCTCTGGTATATCAAATGGTGATTAGCAGAAAGTCGGGTTATTCCCGACACGAGACTTTTCACTATGCGTGATGATGGTCTTCGGACCTAAGTTCTCCACCTTGTCCCGGAAGTTGGCTTAACAAATAAATACTACCATATTGTATGCTTGCATGATATCATATCTTTCATATATTTTACGGGCCCCATGGTCCTTCTATTTTGGCAATTAATCAAGGGTTGTCCCTCTTTCAGAGAGACGCAATTAACGTCGTAGCCTTTATGGTACGGCGGGTTTTGAGTACCGACACGAACCTCACAATCGACTGACCAAATCAGATCTAGCGCAGAATTAATTTGTCACCTATGTGACTGGCACGCCTAACGAATTTTAAAATAAAATCATGTCGCCAAAGTTGCATGCCCGGTGGGACTCAACCTCCCTTCATCTTTTCGCCGAAATAGAGGGACCATGAGGCCCAACTCAAATATTTTAGATATCAACTATCCGTCTATCTTGTCTCTCCCCTTTGCAGGTTGGAGTGATGACAAGCGGACTGTCTGGACTTGCCTTCGGCCCCGCAATCGTGGCTGACCATGCTGCATACGGCTACCTTGCCGTACCAACTATCTTTGGCAACTTCTCCCGGGCTGTTGGCTTCCCCAACTTCCTAGGAGTTGCATTTTTGAGTCTTCTACATGTGAAGGGCTCGGAACCTACGAAGCTGAAGAATGATGAAGCTGTGACCCGCCAAAGTGAGGGCCGAATCAAAAAAATTTTACTGAAGAGTCCAGTAATTGTGAGCTGTCATGTTCACCGCATTACTCGCCCAACTAGGGCACACAAGAAGAAGCCTGCTGGGGGCAATAAGAAGAGCTCCAGAGCAAGAATTGTTGCTGCTCCCCTAGGTCGATTGTCAATGACTGGGAAATCTATGTTAATCGGAGGCGTCCGAGTCTATTTCAATGACCGCAATTCTGAAATTTTTCCAGACCGGGTCAAACCAACCGTC
Source organism: Amorphophallus konjac (assembly GCA_022559845.1). Classification (NCBI taxonomy): domain Eukaryota; kingdom Viridiplantae; phylum Streptophyta; class Magnoliopsida; order Alismatales; family Araceae; genus Amorphophallus; species Amorphophallus konjac. The sequence continues at coordinate 298,775,516 of CM040119.1, forward strand.
CCCACCCATAACACCTTCCAAGTGCTAGCAAGCCAGAAGGTGAATTTTGATGAGAACAAGCAAGGGTGGCTTCTTCCAAAATTAATGAAAATTAAGCAAATGTGGGTTCCCAAGAGGACCCGAGATGCTGCAGCAGCCCTTAAGAACTTCAACAATTCTACTGATGTCCCTAGGAGAGGGGGCAACAAAGTGATGCATGCGGAGGAGGCCATAGATACAACTTCTCTATCCATTGTCAGGGCCTGTGCAAGGCAGGCCGATATTCCTAAATATTCAAGGAGTCTCAATCTAGTGGCCAAATTAGCACGGCGTTCATGCATGCCATCGGCCAGAATCCAAACACTGCCTTCTGTCACCTCTACAAAGTGCAGCCAAGAAGACACAATAAGGATGGTCTGGGAGTATTGCCATAGCCTTAGAAGTCCCATCGTGGGCCGGCAAAGGTCGCTTCATGCTGTCAAAGCCGAAGAAGAAGAAAAGGACAAAGTGTCACCTGTTGGGGTGAATGAAAAAGAGTGGCGAGTTGGGGTTAGAAGCCTTGAAATTCCTCTACAAAATGAAAAAATGAAAAGAATTTTCATATATAAAGAGTCGGTTTTCTCCCATCAGGCCCGAAGGGGAGTCAGAAAGCACAATAAAAGAATGCAAATCCTCACCTGCAATATGATAGGGGTAATGAGCGAACATGGTGCCATGCTGAATGAACAAGAGGAGCCGATTGCTGGAAGGAAAGACCCAATGATAGGACAGGGCAAAGTCGCCACTGAGCTACTGCAAGCCGTCAAGAGCAAGAAGATTGCTGATAAAGACATCACAACCGTCACTGCCAGAATAGTGGCATCTGAAGACTCTAAACAAGGAGTAGTCTCATCTCCTCTATTCAAGTGTGCCTCCAATAGCACATTCGAAGGCACCAGTAACGAAACAACTATGGACCCCGCCGTCCTGATGATGCTGCAAAAGGATAAGCAGGAGATGGAACTGCTGAAGAGATAATTAAATGAAAAGACTGAGCATGCTAGGGCACCCAAGCAACCGGGGGCATGAGCCGAGCCATCACGCGAAGGTTCCAACCTCCCGGGTGCTCCTCCACCGGCTATTTTACAAAATGCTGATCAGAACTGGGCTACTCCCCAGCATTGTTCCCAGTGGCTTCAGCTGGCACGACCAATGCCTCCTCAAATGAAGCAGCAGGATCCCCTATCAAAGCCTCTGCCACCTCATGTTGCGGCTTCGGCCTCACAATTGATGCAGCCCTCCCACCTCTGCCCGCAACCAGCAGATGGTGGAGCAATTGATCGAAGCAAGGCTAGCAAAGAGGGGAAGTGAAGATCATTCCCCCTTTGACATATATGAAGTGCCATACCCAGCTTATCATGCTGCCAAAAGATTACCACCCGGCGTCAACAACCCACCAAAATTTAACAAATTCAACGGGCAGGGCTCCCCGAAAGAACATATTGCACACTATATAATAGCTATGGGCTACTTGGTGGCTGACGAGTCATACCTACTAAAGTTTTTTGGGTCTTCTCTGACAGGACCTGCCTTTGAATGGTATTCTACCCTGTTAGCCGGATCTATTAAAGACTGGTCAGATATGCAGCATAAATTTAATGAGAGATTTCACGTTGCCGAGGCAGAGGTAACTGTGGCCGAACTATTGGCAACCAAACAAAAAGATGATGAGCCAGCTACAGAATATATTAACAGATAGAGGGATCTCAGCATGAGGTGCCGGCGCCCTCCACATCCAGAAGATGCAATACATATGTGTAAACAAAAGATGAAGAAAGGGATCTTGGAAAAAATAATTGGAATAGAAATCCGATCTTTTGACCGATTAATTGATGTTGCCACGGAAGTGGAAGACTTCTTCGAGAGATATCTCATACTTCCTGTCGACTCAAGTGACCAAGCCAGGAAGGTTAATAAGCGACCGATGCTGAAAGCGGTCCATGCTGTTAGCCTCAAGGGCGAAAAGGCACAAGTGGATGCATAATTCTCCCCCCAATGAACCTGCTGAATGTCGAGAAAGCCATCCCCAACAGAACAAAGAAAAGAAGCTCTATGCCTTCCCTAGGGATAGGACTCGAGCATTGTTCGAATGGGCTATCAAGTATAACAAGATTACTCTTCCGAAGCTGAAGAGGCCCGATGATCTCAGGCAAAGAGATGATCCTTGCTTCTGTCTCTACCATAGAATCCCCGGGCACCCCATTGAGGATTGCCAAATATTCAAGGACATCGCCTAGGGCCTAATAAAATGAGGGGAACTATAGATGGGGGAGCACAAAGTCAATCCTCCATGCCCACATGAATTGCCTGCTCTAGGGGCATCAATCAACATGATATCTATATGACAACAGCTACCCGAAGAAGTGCCAGAGGCCTACAACCGGTGCACCAATGAGGACTGTGTTCTAGCTCCTAAAGAAAAACAAAGGAACCGGTGAGCAATGCCAACAAGGAAAAGAACAAGGCCGGCACCTCGCCCGGCTCTTGAGATGCATGAAGAAATCAACCCAGCCGAGGAACGGCTACAGACCATTATAAACGGGCTAGACAAGCATGAGTAGCCCTTGACCAGCCCATGCAGCTTAAGAAGCCTGCCCCTCAAAGATGCAATGAGCCCCATCGGCTAATAAAAAGAATTAAAAGAAAGGAGAGGGTGTTCAATGCACCGAGCAACCGGCTGTGGGGGCAGATGCCAACCATAAAGGGGAAGAAAAAGAAGAATGCAAAAGTTGAAAGGAGACATATGGCCCTCTCCTGCAACACATTGTCAGCCTCGTCTGGCGGGGCGCAAACTGCTGATGAGGAAAATGAAGAAATCTACTTTGTGCCAAAAAGAATAATTCAGGCTGAAGCTTCCTCGATCCTCCCACACATCTACTGGGTCCGGGAGAATGTCGAAACAACGCCCATCAGCTAATAAGGGGGTTCAACACCACATTTCTCCTACACCTAGAGGCATAAAATACAAGGAGTTCCTCTTAAAGGAGCTACCTGCAGCTGGCAATGATGGCAGGAGGCCATTCATCTTATACAAATCAGAGACGAAAGGCGGTAGCACTCCCGGCCCCTTCTTACAAGATTCTGCCTTGGTGGCGCTAGTACACCAAAAACATCAAGATATTGAAATACTGAAGAGGCAGCTAAATGAAATAAATGTAAGTCCATACATGCCTCGATCGGCAGGACATCTACTTGAAACGGTACAAGCTGATACTAGCTCACCTAGAGCCCCAACATGGCCAGCCATGCTCTGACTAACGCTTGAATATACAGGGGGCATTCCCCCTCAGCCACTCCAATATCCAGCCCCCCGGGCATGTCAGGAGGTAATCGAAGCGTCTCCGACAATGGCATCAATGGAGTCGCATATGCAGCCAACTGCCCTACATAAAAGTCCAACAAGTTTGGCGGCAATAAACAAGGCAAGGGTAGAACAAACAATGAATATGGCCAAAGAAGTCACTGAGGCCGAACTACAAGCAACCAAACAAAAAGATAATGAGTCTGCCAAGGACTACATTAGAAGGTGGAGGAATCTCCGTGAAAGGTGCCAACATCCACCAAGCTACGGGGACTCCATTTAAATCTGCAAAGAAAATTTACGAACAAAAAATCTACGATGGGTCATTGACATTGAAGTCACGACCTTTGAACAGTTAAGTGACATCGTGGTCGATATTGAAGCAGTTCTGGCAAAGCTTTGCCCGGCTTCTACAGTCTCGAGCTAGAAGAATAAACCAATCAACAAATCACCAGCACAAGAAGGAATTTGCGCCTCAAATTTTGAAGCCTTCGAGTAACAAAAGAAGAAAATGAAAGAGGCAGACAACCTTTCTTCCTCCAAGTCGGCAAAACAAGGGTCCTCATTAAGGGGCAAAATGATGAAACCATACTCCTTTCTAAAGGATAAGACCCAGGCTCTTTTTGAGTGGGTCTGTGAATGCGACAAAGTGATACTCCCGGAGCCGAAGAACCCTGGCGTTCTGCAAGAAAAGACGTTTCACGTTTCTGTCCTTATCACTAAGCAGCAGGGCATCCTATTGAGGATTGCTATGTGTTCAAGGACATTATTGAAGGCCTGATCCAGAAAGGTGAACTTCAGTTGGGTGAGTACAAGGTGGACCCACCATGCCCTCATCAAATATCCATCTTCAAAAGAGCAGCCCCACGTAGCATCGCTCCCCCAACTGCTCCTCACATAACATTTAGTATCATCCCGCAGCTCGAATGTGGATGTTTGTAAAAAAAAAAAGAAGAAAAAAGAAGAAGAAAAAAAAAAGGAAAAGAAGGAAAGGAAATGACATGTTCTTGGGGTAGGCACCAAAACAAAAATGAATGAACGAGGCCTTGATGACTACATCTACTAGAGGAAATATCACTCCCCTCATTACTTGGTCCGTACCGAATAAGAAACTACCATTGTGAGATTGGTATGGTAGAGCGAACAACTCATCCCGTCTTTGAGGAGGTGAGCGCTCTCCTATGCACTCGCCTTGGTCTATTAAATGAAGGGTAACGACCTTATACTACACTTTCAGCGCCATCAGAGTTGTCTATTCCAAACAAAAAAGAAGAAAAAGAAGAATGAATATAAGAGAAAAGAAGAAAGAAAGTTATGGGGTCAACAGGGCTTCCCCATTCGCCCCATCCTACGGGGGTACTCCCCACTTGTCCCACCAGGACTGAACCTCTACCGTTAATTTGGGACCTATGTCCCCGGCCAATGCATTCTCATTGCCCCTTGGCATTTAGCCAACAATCACCCAATTACGCCAAAAAATGCCTTATTTTTCTCACGGTGCTCTCCCACCACTACCCACGTGGACCCCTTCGCCTGAGGTCGCCCTAATAAAATCTCCCTTTTCTTGGCATAAGGCACTCCGCCTTTTCCGAAATCAACACTTTGCCCATCAATCCCGTCGGGCCGGGTCCACAAAATCTTTTTCCTTGGCCTGAGGCGCTCCTCCCTCGTCGACCTTGAAAATAATCTTTTGTCCCATCAAACTGGGTCCACAAAATCTTTTTCTTTGGCCTGACGCACTCCGCCCTCGTCAAGCTCGAAAATAACCTTTTGTCCTATCGGGTTGGGTCAACAAAACCTTTTCCTTGGCCCGAGGCACTCCGCCCTTGCCGAGCCCTAAAGTTACCCTCTGTCCCACTGGGTTGGGTTCATAAAGCCCTTTTCTCGGCTTGAGGTTCTCCGCCCTCTCCGAGCTCGAAAATTGTCCCTAGCCTCACGGAACTAGGCTCTTAAACCCCTTTCCTTCCCGGCTCGAGGCAACCCATCTTGGTTGGACTCTTGGACATTAATCCCTAGTCCCACCGGCCTAATAAACAATGAAAGTCACCAATAGTCCCACCGGTGTAATAAATAATGAAAGTCACCAATAGTCCCACCGAACAAAATGTCTTGCAGTGCAAACGAGTCTATGCCAGGGAGACAAAAAACAAAACAAACAAAACACAACAAAAAAAATGAAACAAAAAGAAGAAAGAAATAAACAAAAAAATGAAGAAATGAAGATGATGATTTAAAATAAACTTAATGAATCAACAAACTCAACAAATTCAACAAAACCAATAAATTCAATAGATTTAGCAAACTCAATAAACCCAATAAATAGAACAAAATCAATCACCAAAGTAAATCAATCAATCCAGTGAACTAAATAAACCACGATAAACTTAATCAATTCAACAAATCAAACAAGCCCAATACACTCAGTAAACTAAATAAACCCAAGGAGCTCAATAAATCCAATAAAATCAATAAACTCAATTGATACAATAGAATTCAATAAACCCAATGAACCCGACAAAATTAATCAACCCAATAAAGCAATGAACTCAATAAACCTAATAAAACAAATAAACTCAAAGGAATTGACAAAATGTTCAACAAACCCAATAAGCTCAACAAACTCAATGAATCAACAAACTGAATAAACCAAATAAACCTTAATAAACCCAACCAATAAATTTAACAAATTCAACCAACCCAATAAACTCAACGAACTAAACCAACAAACTCAATAAACCCAACAAGTTCAATAAATCCAATAAACCCAATAAACTTAACAACTTCGATGAACTCAACAAATTCAACAAATTCAATCAATATAAACAAATAAACTAACAAAAAGACCTCTTCGCTTTGTCTCAGACCTTCTGTCTAGGTAAGGTTTGTTGACCCCGACCTCTTCACGGGTCAACGTCCATATTCTATCCTGGCTTAGACCTCACGTCTCTGCTGGGTTAGTGAACTTCGACATGACGTCAGGTTGACATCATCATCTACTCATTCTACCCTTGTTTCTGACCTTTCATCTGGGCAAGGTTCGTTGACTCCGATATTTCATCGGATTAACATCAGTATTTAGCCCTGGGTCTGGGCCTCTCATCCGTTTACCATCTTGTCTACCCTCACCCCAAACCTTCTATCGGGAGACTTCGACAGGACATCGAGTCAACACTTATCCTATATTCTGCCCTTGGCTTAGGTCTCACACCTCTGTCAAGCTCGTTGGCTTCGATAGGACGTCGAGTCAACACCTATCCTATATTCTGCCCTTGGCTTTATTGGGTTCGGTGCTATAGATTTTGTATGCAATGCATGAGCCAATGTATAGACTTGCTAGATATGCAGACAGATGAACAAATGCATATAGCAGTGAACAAAGGAACAAATGCATTGTATGCTAAACACAATGACTGGCTCACTGTGATACTCTCAATGTGTTGCTATCATCAAAACAAAATATCATATGCTTGTGCCTAAGGGGCACAACATTCTCCCCCTTTTTGATGATGGCAACAAAGTGACAGTGAGTCACCAAATTAAATTTCTTCCCCTTTGACATGATCAAAAAGAAAGAAAAACATGAGTGCAAGGTGCAGAATACATTACAGATATGTAGATTATACATCGTGTGCTTCTCGCATTTAAAGTCTGTACAGCCCTTGCCTAGCAAGTCTGTACATTGTCCAGTTGCTCACGATGTCTTGGGTAAGTCTATACATTGCACTGTCTTACTTAGCGTCTCATGCTAAGTCTATACATCTATTTGCATTGCAGCATGCATTCACTCTAAGTCTGTACAGCGTCCATCGTCTCATGGTGCGTCTCATATTCAGTGTGTGCATCATGCTAAGTCTATACAATGCATCATCCGTCTCACTTAGCGTCTCATGCATATGCTAAGTCTATACATTGCAGCATGCTTTCACTCAAAGTCTGTATAGCGTCCAGCGTCTCATTCAAAGTCCACACATTGGCCTGTAGCATGCACGAAACCAAGTCTATACATTGGTATCTTTACAGACGTTACACCTGCAAGTCTATACATTGCAGCTGAGTTGAAGTCTGTACAGCCTGTGCATGAAGTCTGCACACTGTCTGGTCGCACACACTTATAAGTCTATACATTGCACTATATGCATATTACAGTGCATCCAACAAGTCTGTACATTGAGGTGCATGCATCATCTACCAAGTCCACACATTGCATCGTGTGCTTCATCATTTAAAGTCTGTAAAGGCCTTGCTCAGGCTAGGTCTATACAGAGTCCTGTTGCATCGCATGGACATTTCGTCAAGTCTATACATTTGCTGCATGCCTGCACATCAGTCAAGTCTATACATTGATCTGTGCATCACTATACTCAAGACACTAAGTCTGTACAGAGCTCGCAAAGTCTGTACATTCCTTAGCGTCTTGTGCATGCATTGTTTAGCAAGTCTGTACATCGCTCACTTGCATGTTCACGAAGTCTGCACATTGTGTGCTGCATGCTCACCAAGTCCATACAATGGCTAGTCTGCACAAGTCTGCAAGTCTATACACTCTTCAAGGGTATAGTCCATGCATTCAGATCAAGTCTACACATTGCAGCTTGTGGTTCATTCATCTAAAGTCTGTACAGCCTATTCCTCATACAAGTATGTACATGCATTAACTGTGAGCATGGCATAGTCTGTACATTGTCTTTGCTACACGCATGACTAAGCCTATACATTGTGCATTGTTCAAAGCAGAGTCTGCACATTGCATTACATTTCAGCAAGTCTGTACAACGTCTACACACTACATACTATAAAGTCTGTACAAGATTTCAGTCTTAAACTGATAGTCCTATTCGACTATCTGACAAGGACTCTTTGCAGAGCTTAATGAAGGCACATGATCCGAGGTTGGCACCTGGCACGTGATCTGAGACTGGAAGGGCTGACAGGATGCTGCCACGTGGACTGAGGCTTTTGGGCGAGAAATGTGGAGAGCACACGCCCTACCTGCTGCTGCTATATATACTAAGCTTCTTCCTCAGAAGAAGACTGATCGAAGCAGAAGAATAGAAGCAGAAGAGCAGAAGCAGAGGAGAGCCTGCACGATCCAGTGTGAAGAGAAGAAGAAGAAAAAGAAAGAGGAAGAGCAGAGTGTGAAAGCAGAAGAGAAAGAAGAAAAAGAGAGAAGAAAGCAGAAGAAAAAGAGAGAAGAAGCAGAAGAGAAAGAAGAGAGAGAGAGAGAAGGAGTTCGTTCCTCATATCTTTGGTTCAAAACCAAATCTGAGTTTGCTCATTGTTTGAGCTTCATTCCCTGCAGGGATACATTTCGTGCTTTATTGTTACAGCTTTTCGTTGCTGTGGTTTCCTGTTTTTGTTTTCTATTTTATACCTTTCTTCAAGCTGTTAGTCAGCGTTTGCAGAGGTGCTGCCGCTGGACGGGTCAAGCTGTAATCCCCAGCGGTTGCAGTGGTGGATTCCACTGGACAGCAACCTGTGTTGCTCAGCGGGCGAGGTGGATACCTCGGATAGCAAGCTGTGAGGCTCAGCGGGTTGTATGCAAGCTGTGATGCCCAGCGGTTCAAGCTGTGAGTCAGCAGTAATCCACACTCGGGTTGAGTGTGGGGTGGACGTAGGTCTAGAGGACCAAACCACCTAAAAACTCCTCTTGTATTGTGGTTTGATTTGTCTAATTGTGCTTCCGCTAGTTGAATGCTTAGGCGCGCTATACATGTTTGATTACTGGTTGAACAGAAGTTTGATTAGCTTTCAAATTGTCTGAATCTGTCTTGTTAGCATTCTAGATTTTATTTGAGCAAAATTTTTAAAGGGTTGATTCATTCACCCCCCTCTAAATACACCGCACCGAACCTAACAATTGGTATCAGAGCATTAAATGTTCTATTGTTTACATGAATATTTTGTTTCTTATTACTAGATGACCAACATTCAGCATACTTGTGACCTGACTTGCCACAGTTATAACATGAAAAATTCACAGGTCTTTTGGCACAGAATTTAAAAAATTTGTCATTCACATGGCTTCCTTGGGCATGCCAACAGTCCTTGACTGTATGGCCATACTTCCCACACTCATAGCACCTTAGGTGCTTACCTCTTGAGTCATTGTTTCCCCAATGATTTCCTGACCAGCACTCATTTGCCTTATGCCCAGGCTTGTTACAAGTGAAACAAATAATATGCTGGCCTGAAGTAGATCTATATCTATGTCGGTCATGAGCATGTGTGAAAGATCTAGAATTCACATTGTTGTCTTCTTTCATTGTAAAATATGTATTCATTAGATGACCACACCTACCACAGTAATAACAAGATGCATCAGATTTCTTAGTGGCATGGTTTCTATCAGATGAATTCCTAGAATGCATTACTTCACTAGCATGCTCATCTTCAAGCAACAGTCTGCAATCATCCATTACATGCCCTATCTTGCCACAATAATGACATGACACTTGTGATTTCCTAGCAACATGATCACTAATAGACTGACTAGATGCATGAGAATGAGTACATGAAGCATGAGCATTTTGCATTGACCCATTAAATTCAGCAGAGCTAACAGATTTCATGACACAAATAGGGACATTTTTAACCCCATCTTTCTTTCCATTCTTGTTCGATTGTTTAACTTTATTCATAATTCTTGTTCATTTTTCAGCTTTCTGTGCATTAAATTGAAAGACAGATGATGAAGGTGTTATCAGATTTTTTTTTTTTATTTTGGGGATTGATTTGAGATACCAGCTGATGTGGGACGGGACCACGGACATGACAAGCTCGCGATCGTCCCTTAACGAGGGAAGCGTCGGATGTGCGCGGTTGAGAAACCGGCTGGGAGCTAGGGTGGTCGGCTCTCACTTGTGCCCGGATCGGGTCACGGGACGGCTTCGCTCTCTCTCGCAGCAGTGATATTATAAATTGAAAGCGGGCTAGGTATCCCTACACATGCTCTCTAGCAGCGGCATATAAAGCATATAAAGAATTGAGCTAATGCCAAGTGTAAGGGTGAAGGCGATACCTCCACGCTCTCGGCGTGGCGAAGATGGGACCCGGCCGGAACTCGTACCCCCGGGAACTTAATACATTATGGTTACAGCAATGCAACTAAGCCCACTCCACGCAGGGAGGTAAAGGGCGACACAAGCGGGCCCGGGAGGACCAGTTTCGGGTTGACGGGCGGTTCCGGGTGATGCTTCGGCTTCACGCGTACTCGTGTTAGTGGGGGCCCACGTGCTGACCGGAGGGGTCGTGTGGGGCCTGATGACTCCTCTGTTGTGGAGACACTTGGGAAGCGTTCCCCTGGGATGGCGAGCTGCTGGAACGACCACTGGACGCCGGGCGGCCCTCGGACGACGCTCGCGGGGAACTCGGCCACAAATCTGAACTTCTGTTTGCAGGCGCGCGACTTGGAGGAAACTGCTGCTGCGATCAGCCCCGTCGTCGGAACGCGACGAAATTAGAGCCGTTGGAAAGAGGACTTAAAATACTTCGACGTAGGGGTCTTCAGAAAAAATAATCAGATCTGTATTTCTGATTGTTGAATTTACAATCTTGCTGAATTCGGGCCAGAACTACAGGGGCAGGATCTATCTTCTCTGAAGATCGACATTGAACGGGGAGAAGACCTTTGAATCTGGCAATGATTTCTTCAGCAAAGTTGAAGGTATATGAGAGAGGAATCCGGGACTATTTTTGATTTTTTGATTGGAGAAGAAATGGATTTTTGGGATTTTTTACTAGACCTGGGTCGGATCTGGGAAACTGTGGGCAGACTGTTCTTGGGAACTTGGACGGTTTTTGTAAAATACTTGGAGGGTGAACCAAAAATTAAGAAAATTCCTGGTGGTAGAGGGATGTGGACAGAGCTCCCAGTAAATTTGGGCGACCCAACAAAAATCAAAAGGTGGTTCGAATGGGGTAAACTCAGAGCTGATGAACAGTAAATAGAACCAGGACAGATCTGGAACTTGGACTTGGACGAAAATCAAAAAATAGCTAAAGGATGAATTTTGATGTGATTTTTTTTGTGGGGATAAGGGATCTAGATGGGAACCAACCCTGAAATTTTAAGCTTCAGAAGACGAAGGGAGTGGTAGCAGGAATTCGGAGAAGAAGGATCTGTCCTGAGTGGACAGAACACCGAAACCGTTGGCAACGACGCGTCGGCGGCGAGTCGATGGCGGCGGCGATCACCGGAGTTGCTCCAGATGCTGGAGGGGATCAAGGGGGAAGGGATTACACTCTAGAAAGGGGAGAGGGGGTGGAGGAACCAGGGAGAGAGAGGGGAGGGGTGCAAGCTTCACTTGGGGGCAAATGCCAATTTTCTCTTTCATTAATTCATTCAATATGAAAATACAAGTATATATATGCAAGGGGTCTAACCTATTCTAAGCCCTTGGATCAAGGGTTGATTAATGAAGGGTTGGGATGTGGTTTGACAACCACATTAAACCCCATTAAACAACAAGGTTCGCCCCCCCCCCCTTTAAGAAGACAATTAGAATTTGTCTTCTTTAATTAATTCTAGGTCCAAGTCCAAGTTTGGACCATGGACCAGCCACCTTGGGCCCAGGAGTCCAGGTGGACCAATAAGGAGGAGGGAGGGGGCCCCTGCAGGGCCTACATGCACATTTGCAAAGAAACCCAATGGCCTTTTGCAAATAAACCCACTAAGACCTACTATTGTGTACCCATATATCACAAGGGCGTACATACAAATACAAAAGGACGCAGATGCAAACACAAAGTGAGCGGGCTGACGTTGATGTCCCCATCAATTCTCCCCGGGTGGGAGGAACTCGACCCCGTCGAGTAGGGGTATGGCTGCTCCGGTCCTCCGGCGGATCCGTCACCGTGCTAAGTAGTGCGGGTATGCTCCACTCCAAATGATCGGCACCTGCTCATTCCATATATACTCGATATGCGCACTGCTATGGCTAAAGGTGGTCACTCCGAAGGGGCACTCTCAAAAGAAGGAGACAGCTCGAAGACTCACTAGGAATCACCGCTGAGTCCCTATAGGTGACTGATCCGGGTATAGAAGTAAAACCGATCCCATACTCATCAAGTGATTCCACTCGCCTCTTACTCATAAGAGAACGACAACGAGCTTGCACAAGACGCATGCAGACAAACAAACGACACACAAACCATGCAAACAAATGACTCAAAATCACCACACAAACCATACAAAGAAAAACACACCGACTCATGCACGACTCTAGACTAAGGTGGTAGCATCAAGCCCACTAGGTGGCTGCATCCTGGGCGGCAGGAGAGCCGTCCTGCTCTTCCCCTCCCAAGGCATAGTACTCCTCGGCTAGTGCCTCATCGGCCTCGTAATCAACACACTCAAGCTCGGGAGGTACGGATCCTCCAACACCTAAGGCTAGGGTGGTGCGAGCGGGACACTCACTGGCGATGTGGCCATACCCGTGACAGTGGAAACACTGTATTTGCGACCGACTACTCTCTCCTATAAAAGGGGCCTTACCCTTATCATCCCGTCGGGTAGGGGGTGTAGGCAGTAATGGGGGAGATGTAGGTGCTTTGGACAATAGTGGAGAGGGTGCCGGTGCCAGAGGACGGGCTATAGGAGCCGGGGAACGGGTGCCAGTGGTTGGGGTGGAAATAGATCCCGAGGTGGAGGAGGACGGGGCCGTGGAGCGAAGTGCTCCTGACGGGTGGACTCCTGAGGTCGAGCCATGGGAGGCCGCTGATGCGGGCCTATGGAGTGACGTGGCTCGGTACTACGGAGAGGGGTGGGGCCTAACCGATGGCTAGACTCGAACTCTCCCTCAAATTGCTCCATCTCGAGAGCAACCTGGTATGCCTCTTCCAACGTCTTGGCATTACGACGGAAAAGCTCATACTGATAGTGTGGCCGCAAACCACATCGAAAGCGGGAAACGGGCATGGTACTCTCCTCCGTGACACCACATCGTAGAAAGTACTCATCAAACTCCGCGATGTATTCGGAGACGGACCGGTCTCCCTGGCTAAGACTTTGCCATCTATCGATGAGTCGTTGGCGGTATGTGGGAGGAAGGTACTTTTGCCAAAGTTTATTCTTCATTTCGGCCCATGTGTCGATCGGGGGTTCTAGCCGCTGAAGTAGCAGGCTCTCCACATTCTTCCAATAAGTTTGTGCCTGCCCCATAAGTTTCATGGTGGCAAATCGGACCCTTCGACGCTCCGACATATCATACCATTCAAAATAACGGTCCATGCCAAACTCCCAATCTAGGTAGACTTTCGGATCCAAAGACCCGTAAAAAGCGGGAGGATCCGCTCGCACGGTCTTAAGGACCCGATCATCATCCTCATCTCGTTGTGGCTGAAAACCACGACGGCGTTGACCATACCCCTCGTAGGCATTGTCGGACCCATAGTCCTCGAGACCAAGGTCACGGTGTGGTAGTTGGGGAACCCGAGGAGGGGCGGGTGGAGGAACAAGTGGTGGCTGGTTTTGGGCCGCGGGAGCGGCCTGGACTTGGGCCATGGGAGCGGGTTGGACTTGGGCCCCCGCGGGAGGAGGTGCGGGTGGACCTTGGGCTGCCCCAGGAGGGTCCCCGTGTGACATCCTATCTAACCGCCCAACGAGGTCTTGGACCGACCTATCGGAGGTCTCCATGCGTCCCTCCATGGCCCTAACGCGACCATCCATATTCTCGGAGAAGGTCCGAAAGTTAGCATCGGATTGGTCCAACCTAGCCATAATGGCCATCATCGCCTCTTGTAGGGAGTGGAAGTCTCCCGAGGTATCCCGTGGGTTGGTCATAGGTGGTGGTGGTGGGGGTGAGTACTGAGTACCCCGACGAGTGGGCATGCAAACACACCGACTAGAAGACACCGACTAAAGCAAAACACACTAATGCAAATGATGCGCCTAGACTTAACCAAAACTTGATACGTGGCGGAGGCAATCGATCCGAAGATCACTCGCGTAAATGTGCGGCCTTCCCGATAGGCGTAGCCTAACGTTCGGACAACACCTTTTGATATACCGAGTAAAGGGATGTATGCGACCCAAAAATGACTCTTTTTGTTGTTTTGAAAATATGATGATCCTAGACTCGACTTAAACCGACTAATGACTCGATGTAAATGACACGCTTTTTTTTTCTTTTTGACACCCTAGACTCAACTCGCTCTGATACCAAATTGATGCGGGACGGGACCACGGACACGACAAGCTCGCGATCGTCCCTTAACGAGGGAAGCGTCGGATGTGCGCGGTTGAGAAACCGGTTGGGAGCTAGGATGGTCGGCTCTCACTTGTGCCCGGATCGGGTCACGGGACGGCTTCGCTCTCTCTCGCAGCAGTGATATTATAAATTGAAAGCGGGCTAGGTATCCCTACACATGCTCTCTAGCAGCGGCATATAAAGCATATAAAGAATTGAGCTAATGCCAAGTGTAAGGGTGAAGGCGATACCTCCACGCTCTCGGCATGGCGAAGATGGGACCCGGCCGGAACTCGTACCCCCGGGAACTTAATACATTATGGTTGCAGCAATGCAACTAAGCCCACTCCACGCAGGGAGGTAAAGGGCGACACAAGCGGGCCCGGGAGGACCAGTTTCGGGTTGACGGGCGGTTCCGGGTGATGCTTCGGCTTCACGCGTACTCGTGTTAGTGGGGGCCCACGTGCTGACCGGAGGGGTCGTGTGGGGCCTGATGACTCCTCTATTGTGGAGACACTTGGGAAGCGTTCCCCTGGGATGGCGAGCTGCTGGAACGACCACCGGACGCCGGGCGGCCCTCGGACGACGCTCGCGGGGAACTCGGCCACAAACATGAACTTCTGTTTGTAGGCGCGCGACTTGGAGGAAACTGCTGCTGCGATCAGCCCCGTCGTCGGAACGCGACGAAATTAGAGCCGTTGGAAAGAGGACTCAAAATACTTCGACGTAGGGGTCTTCAGAAAAAATAATCAGATCTGTATTTCTGATTGTTGAATTTACAATCTTGCTGAATTCGGGCCAGAACTACAGGGGCAGGATCTATCTTCTCTGAAGATCGACGTTGACCGGGGAGAAGACCTCTGAATCTGGCAATGATTTCTTCAGAAAAGTTGAATTTCTCTGAGAGAGGAATCCGGGACTATTTTTGGTTTTTTGATTGGAGAAGAAATGGATTTCTGGGATTTTTTTACTAGACCTGGGTCAGATCTGGGAAACTGTGGGCAGACTGTTCTTGGGAAATTGGACGGTTTTTGTAAAATACTTGGAGGGTGAACCAAAAATTAAGAAAATTCTTGGTGGTAGAGGGATGTGGACAGAGCTCCCAGTAAATTTGGGCGACCTAAAAAAAATCAAAAGGTGGTTCGAATGGGGTAAACTCAGAGCTGATGAACAGTAAATAGAACCAGGACAGATCTGGAACTTGGACTTGGACGAAAATCAAAAAATAGCTAAAGGATGAATTTTGACGTGATTTTTTTTGTGGGGATAAGGGTTCTAGAGGGGAACCAACCCTGAAATTTTGAGCTTCAGAAGACGAAGGGAGTGGTAGCAGGAATTCATAGAAGAAGGATCTGTCCTGAGTGGACAGAACACCGAAACCGTTGGCAACGACGCGTCGGCGGCGAGTCGATGGCGGCGGCGATCACCGGAGTTGCTTCAGATGCTGGAGGGGATCAAGGGGGAAGGGATTACACTCTAGAAAGGGGAGAGGGGGTGGAGGAACCAGGGAGAGAGAGGGGAGGGGCGCAAGCTTCACTTGGGGGCAAATGCCAATTTTCTCTTTCATTAATTCATTCAATATGAAAATACAAGTATATATATGCAAGGGGTCTAACCTATTCTAAGCCCTTGGATCAAGGGTTGATTAATGAAGGGTTGGGATGTGGTTTGACAACCACATTAAACCCCATTAAACAACAAGGTTCGCCCCCCCCCCCCTTTAAGAAGACAATTAGAATTTGTCTTCTTTAATTAATTCTAGGTCCAAGTCCAAGTTTGGACCATGGACCAGCCACCTTGGGCCCAGGAGTCCAGGTGGACCAATAAGGAGGAGGGAGGGGGCCCCTGCAGGGCCTACATGCACATTTGCAAAGAAACCCAATGGCCTTTTGCAAATAAACCCACTAAGACCTACTATTGTGTACCCATATATCACAAGGGCGTACATACAAATACAAAAGGACGCAGATGCAAACACAAAGTGAGCGGGCTGACGTTGATGTCCCCATCACCAGCTACATCAGAGCTTTGCACAAAAGTGGTGTATAGCTGGTTTTTAGTGATTTCCTTAACATCAGAACTGTAACTTATATCCTCTCTTGAATTATCATCCTTACCCTTCATGACAGCTTTCATTTTTCTTTCATTCTTAGCAGAGTTGGATGCTGAGTTTTCTAGATCATGAATTTTATCTTCCAAAGATGCTATATGAAGCTCATAACTGGCTATCTCCTGTTCATTGTAATTGACACATTCACTTAAGACTTTATTTATAGTTTTATACTTCTCAACTTCTTGTTCCAGATTACTCAAGATTTTTGATTCTTCATCACAGACAGTTTTTTCCTTTTCTGTGGTGAGAAGTCTTTCAGACAAGCCAGTGTTTAACCATTTCAATTTTTCAACTTCAGCTTTCAGTTCAGTGTTTTCCTCCTCAAAATTTTTAGCCTGAATTTCATTACCATCACATCTTTCCCTTCCAGACATCAGCTCCAGTTTTTCAATTAGTTCCTCTTCCATTTCTTCCACTTTAATTTTCTCAGCAAGCAGATTTCTGTGATCCTCTTTAAGCACAGCAATTTGTTTCTTCATCCATTCATTTTCATTATAGAGATCTTCATTGCGTTCTCTTAGAGCTGAGCACATATTGCAGTTTGTTTTTAGAGAGGAAACATGCACACCTTCCTTGTTGACTTTCTCTATTTCAGCTTCAAGACTTTTATTCTTCCTCTGAATTTCTACATTCTCAGCTTTCGATTTCTTCAGCTCAACCTTAATCCTTTCCAACTCTTCCAAATTCATCACATGTTCGCCAGTTTTCAGCTCTAACTGAGTCTTTAATTCAGAAATTTTAGTGAAGCATTCTTGGTTTTCATTCTTCAGCAAGCAAATTTGCTTCAAATTCATTTGAGTCTCAGAAAGACATTTATCATATAATTCATTTATTTTCAAGCACTCTTCACATGATGAATTAGAATCACATTTATCAATTTTCCTTTTCATTTTCTTATGATGTTTTCTTAAATGATCATAAGACTCCAGCAGTTCATTATATGCAGCAATCCAATCATCTAGGGTGTATTTTTCGAAGATGTTTACCTGATCATCGTCCTGTTCTTCATCTTGATTGCTACTTGGTTCACTCCTTTGAGCCATCATGCATCGTTCATTATCTCTATCGCAAGCAGTCTTCAATTTATCCAGAATTTCCTTGGCAGACATGCAGGATGAGACGCATGAGATTAGTGCTCTGTCAATTGATGCTTTTACCATATTCAATGCTCTAGAGTTGATGGAGTCTTTCATTTTATCCTTCTCGGTCCATTTGGATTTATCCTTCGACAGTTTGTATGAGCCATGAGTCATTACCTTCCACAAATCAGGATCGGTTGTCCTTACATACCGATGCAACTTTTCCAGCCATGGGCCAAGGTCATCACCTCTGAATATCGGTGGATGAGCCATCGAGAGATGAGTTAGACAATTGAGATAGTTAAGAGGTGCATCGGAATCAGTAGAAGTACAGCAAAACACCAGCTCAGAAAAATTGAAGCACCGAGACCAGATGAGCAAATCGAGACACTAAACCGGTGAAACAAAACACAGAACACAAGAAACCCACTCTGAAATGCATCAAAAACTAGCAGGATCCTCTGCAGATTGTTAGATCTGTTAGGTCAGAGACCCGCTCTGATACCAAGTGTTGGGTTCGGTGCTATGGATTTTGTATGCAATGCATGAGCCAATGTATAGACTTGCTAGATATGCAGACAGATGAACAAATGCATACAGCAGTGAACAAAGGAACAAATGCAATGTATGCTAAACATAATGACTGGCTCACTGTGATACTCTCACAGTGTTGCTATCATCAAAACAAAATATCACATGCTTGTGCCTAAGGGGCACAACAGGCTTAGGCCTCATGCCTCTGCCAAGTTCGTTGACTTCGACATGACGTCGAGTCAACCCCTATCCTATATTCTTCCCTTGGCTTAGGCCTCACGCCTCTACCAAGTTTGTTGGCTTCAACAGGAGATCGATTCAACACTTATCCTATATTCTTCCCTTGGCTATGGCCTCACGCCTCTGCCAAGTTCGTTGGACTCAACATGACGTCGGGTCAACATTTATATCCTATATTCCTTCCTTGGCTTAGACCCCACGTCATCGCCAAGTTGGTTGAATTTGATAGTCTGTCAAGTCAACAACCATTTTCTACCCTAGCCTAGACCTTGTGTCTCTCCCATGCTGGTCGTTTTCAACATGACTTCGAGACGACAACAGTGTTTTATGTCTGCCCTTGTCTTGGACATACCATCTAAGCAAGATTTTTTGACTCCGACATCCCGTTGGGTCAACGTCCATATTTCACCTTTGGTTCGGACCTTCCGTCCGGTCAGATAACAAAAAGACCCTTTGATGGGGACATCCCCAGTCACTCCATCTTTTTTCGAGACTTCGATTGCTCGCCATCAGCACATCATCATCTCCATCACTTAATTTTGAGCAGTATCATGTAATTTTCATTTTATTTGAGTCATAGATGTAATCTTTCTTTATTTGAGTCAGTTAATAGGTTAATGGGTCAGTTTGATAGTCTTTTGGGCCCAACTAGTGGGCTAGGCCCAGGGGCGCCCCTCCCTTGGACTTGCTTGTCATTAGTTCATTTGGTCAAGGTTAGTTTGGTCATATGGAATTATGTAAGCCTATAAATAGGCCCCCTCTCACCTCATATGTAACAACTTTTGAAGAATCATTTGAATAGAAGAAAATCTCTAGTCATACTCTCCTCCACCAAATTTCTCTTCACTCTCTCTCTCATTATCTCTCTCTTTCTCTAAGGGGTGCGCCCCTTTCTCTCTCCTCCCCCCTCCCAACCACTTTCTCTCACTTCCCCTCCCCTAATAACTCCTTCCCAAGTCCCCACACCCCCCATTAACTCACCCCAACCCCAAGAGCTCTCCTCCAATCCACACCCCACCTCCCAACCCCCAACTACCCCACTCTCCTTCCCAAAGCATCCCACCACCTTCCCAAGGCTGAATTAACCCCTCCCAAGGCCCAAATTTGAAATTCCCTCCCCTCTCTCATCCCCCCCACACCCTAGGTCGACCCAAGGAGCCCCCCTCTTGGTCTGGTCGCCCCCCCTCCACCTCTCCATCCCACCCTCTCTCTAGTGCATATCCACCACCATCACCACATCCAGCAACTCCAGCCCCCCTTCAACCCCCATCCCTTCCACCCTAGCCATCTGGGAGACCCCAGCCACGGCCTCCCCTTTTCCCCAGCCATCAACCATCCTCCCCTAGATGAGTTGCCCCCACTCCAACACCATTTGCCACCAAAAGGTTGCAGGTCCATCAACAGTTCGCAGGAAGCAAGTTTGGTCCTAGAAGCTGCATCATCTCCGGCATTTCCTTGACTCTTCTGGTGGCCAGGCATATATCTCTGGAAAGGTCGTCCAGAGAGATTTCCAGGCGAGGTGGTTTCGACTTCATCCGAGCAACGTGCTGATCGAGAGAGCCTTTCTTCCACGACTGCGTAAAGCTTCTCTGGCAGGAAACCAGAGCCTGTTTGGAAACTCAACTACGGCGATCCTAGCTGGAATCTGGATGGGAGTTCTTCATCAAAAGTCTTACACTCTGAGTTTTCTTTCATCCCCAAAAAGCAGAGCTCAGTTTGGCATCAGGATCCAGAAGTTATCAATTTTCTTCCCCGGGTGCGCGGTTCTACCTCCACTCAGTCTGCACCGACCCCTCCTCAGTGTTCAGAGCCTACCGGTCTGCTCCAACAACGTTTGGCTTCCACGTCAGCCTTGCTTCGAATAGAACTTGTCAACGGTTCCAACGACTCCGGCGGCACCTGATTTTGAGCTCGGGAGCGGTCGTGGCCTCCTCTGCTTCCTGCTGCTGAGATCCTGAAACAGTCAGGACTGTCAACATGTTCCCATGTTCAAGCTCCTACTCCGACCAGCACTGGTGCCTGACAAAATTATCAAAATTTAGGCGTCATCCCGGTCCAACTACGAGCAATTTCCAACTGGTTTTGTCATCGGTAAAATTCTGGAGTGGCCGCAGCGTCTAGAAGACCAACTTCCTATCCTGAAGCGTAGAGAGTGGATAGCATCGGCATCGTCTCCCTAGTTCATCTTTAGTTCGGTCTCACCCCTCCCCGCTTGGCCGGCTGAAGGCCCCTCCCTGTGTGGAGATAGTTTTGGATGTAATAGTAATTAACCCCCACCCCAAGATCCCCCTCCTGCGAGAGGCGTAGTGGTGTATCATTTCAATTTTCAGGTTAAAACGACACCGGCGCGGCGTGCGGGTGCGTATCCACGCCTCCCCGCTCGCCCTCGTCTATCGGCCGGGATCGGTGTTCTCACACCGATCAGGTGAGCTCCGGAACACATCCCTCGCTGGTTTATTCATGCTTATTAAGTATTATCTTTAGCTCCATCGGACGGTAAGTGAGTGCTTGATCCAAATTTCCCTCAAATTGAGTGGCCACCGCGGAGTGAGGTGAGAGCGTCCCTACAACCCATGCCTTTGGCATGCTGGCTGCCCACAAAATTGGGTATCCTAGCCCCTTAGGGGGTCAACCAAAGTGAAGCCTAGCCCCGGAACATCAAGGTCCCACTTTGGACCCTCCCCACCATTGCCAATTTACCCACGGGCAATAGTGTCCGCTAAGCGAGTGAGCTCGCCCGAGTAGTTTCATCATCAAAAGTTGCTTGCTTGCGAGTCATAGGTCCAAGGTGTATTGGCCTTGTGATTACCACCCAAGGTGGTGTCACATCAAGTGGTATCAGAGCAAGTTCACAACTTGTCTCTATCAAGTTGGTCCTAGGGCGTGTTTATGCATTTAGAGTCCTCGGTTGCATCTCTTGGTCCACTAGCATGGCTACCTTTTACCGACCTTACCCATCAGCCCTCTCTATGAGTCCAAATCCCCAAGGGATGCCTACCACTAACACACATAACCTCCTTGGCCATGTCAACTACCTCATGAAGGCCTTGACCCATGCTAATGAGCGGCTTGATAACATATCGGGTCGACTCAACCAACTTGGAGAAAATGGGCCCGCCCCAAGGACGGACGATAGAAGGACATATCCCCCACCTCCCATATTTGATGGAACTCAACCTATTGACTATTTAGAGTGGGAAGTCTCGATGGATCATTACTTCACTTGGTATCCCATGTCCGAGGATGAGAAAGTCTGATTTGCCAAATTGTAACTTACCAAACGGGCCCACACTCATTGGTTGAAAATTGAAGGCTTAAGGATAATTAGAAGGGAAGATCCCCTCACAACATGGGGGGACATGAAGGAACAACTTAGGGCTAGATATATTTTCCATTCCCATTCCGAACACCAAAGCCCAAAAAGCATTTCAACTCCTTCATTTCCACTTGGCCAACCCAAGACCCTAATCACGCATTCCCCACCATTTCCCACCTCTCCTACTCCAACCACAACATCTACATCCTACATCCAAGTCCTCACCACAACCATATGTCCACATACCCAATTGGACCCCATGTCCACCCCTCCACCTAGGCCCATAATGGCCACCACCCCTAAACCCAAATCCCCTCACCAAACCCGCACCCCACAAGCCCCCTTGGCCACCGCCGCAACCTCACCATCGTCCCCAAAAAGGGACACATCTCCCAAAACCAATCAACCCAAATCTCCTCACCCAACCCACCTTCCACTTCCCACCCCAATCCTACCCCAATTTAGGCCTCCACTACTTCCACTCCCAATTCCAACCCACGTCTGACCTTGCTCACCTCCTCGGGTGCGCCATGCATCGACTATCACCAACCCACCCACCATAGACCTTCCTACCCCATTGTCCTTAGGAGTTGCAACCCACACACCCACCCAAGTGGAGAGGGATACCAATCCGGATCCACCTCCCAAAATAGAGGAAATCCAAGGGCCACACAACTCACCCACCACTCCTAGTCTAGCTCCTCAAGAGCTACACACCCTTCCCCATGACACCGTCACCATAGATGAGTCCGTACTCCAATGGCTCAAGCGAGGCCTCACCATTCCTAGTTCACAACCAAGCCACCTACCCATGGGACATCAATCCCAAATCATTCCCACTCAGCCTCATGTCACTTATCAAACCTCCTATTGTGTGGATGATTTGGGAGACTTAGTGGCCTACCTACATTGGCAAGTCCACTTGACCGATATGCTAGCCATGAGGCCGTCGGAGCCTAGCACCATTAGCCTAGCTTACCCCGCCGTTGGCTCCATCACTTCCATCTACACTAATGGCCAATTTATTAGTGAGATCATACTCTTTCTTCCCATGGAGGAGGAACCCATCCTAGTCTACTCCCCAACCATTGAGATCCCAAGTGCTTTGATTGGCCAACCCATTAGCAACCTTGGCCCAATTATTTTGGAGGAGGATGACTCACCATTTGAGGACCTTGAGAACATGGAGTACCCCTATCTAGGTGACCCTTACCATAATCCCTTTAACCCCTTCCTAAGGGAGCCTAGATCTTCATGTAACCCACTCCCCCTATTCACCACCCACCTCACCCTACCCATATCGCCCATGTTGACCCAAACTCCTCCCTTCCTAGAGTCGGGTTACACCATGAGAGCCTTGACCTTAGGCAACAAACACCTTGGGATTGATGAAATGCCCCACCCCATAACCACCTTCCTAGATCCCTTCGACCCATTCACATGGAAGTTCAAAAGTCATCCCACATCTATGCACATGGAAGACACCTTTGGGATAAACATGCATGTGTCTAGGCTTACCACACCATTTGGCATGATTCATAAGTCGGGTACAT
This sequence comes from Amorphophallus konjac, assembly GCA_022559845.1. Lineage (NCBI taxonomy): Eukaryota > Viridiplantae > Streptophyta > Magnoliopsida > Alismatales > Araceae > Amorphophallus > Amorphophallus konjac. The sequence goes on from CM040119.1 coordinate 298,798,856, forward strand.
TCATTCACATCACCTACATGTCAAGTAGGAAGCATAAGTGGACCGTATTCGGATGTATTGGCCCACCTTCATTCATCATGAGTCTTAAGCATGAGAGGAGCATACATGGATGTCCGAGTCCCCCGACATTTGTCACACCCATGCATAAAAGGTTCATTTATGGATGTCCTGGCCCTCCTAAGTCTATCACAGTCTTCATGGCATCAAAGTGTGATCGGTCTACATTTGGCTGCCCCGGTCCACCTTGGCACACCATACTTTTCACACCAACATCGCATCGTAGTACATGGCATACGCATTCTCGCAAGCATCTAGCAACGAGCGGTGAGGATCGTAAAAAGCGGGCAATAGCTTGTAAGTGGCACTTGGGATTCCAAGTAGGCGGCTTGGTAATGGTGACCTTGGAGTGGCTCTACCCTAGGGCTATCTCCAAACCGAGGGCACAAGGACTTGGACCTTGCCGAATTCTGAGTAGCATTGGTAAACATGCTTTTGGTCTGAACTTTCCAAAGGATTCTGGGACACACCCGACTTTTCATGTGGCAGATCTAGCACCCTATAAGGGTCCCGCGGTGGAACCTAGTAAGCATCTTTAGCCTACACTTACCTTTGTGAGTGACACCACCGGAGAGCCTCCACATATCAGCCCGAGAGTCCGACATGAGCACATGGAGGCAATACTAGATAAGCAAGGTACCATCGCCAGAAAGAGGGTGTGGCCGCGCTATCCTGAGAAGTGGAAGAGCCATCCCTCGGCTACAAAGGTAGGGTTGAGTTGGGAAGACGCTCTGCACCCGGATATGCTTTCCTGTACTGCTACCTCGGAGGACCCACACTCGACAGGGTCAAGTTCTCCCCACCCCGGGGGTATGATGGGGACATCCCCAGTCACTCCATCTTTTTTCGAGACTTCGATTGCTTGCCATCGGCACATCATCATCTCCATCACTTAATTTTGAGTAGTATCATGTAATTTTCATTTTATTTGAGTAATAGATGTAATCTCTCTTTATTTGAGTCAGTTAATAGGTTAATGGGTCAGTTTGATAGTCTTTTGGGCGCAACTAGTGGGCTAGGCCCAGGGGCGCCCCTCCCTTGGACTTGCTTGTCATTAGTGCATTTGGTCAAGTTTAGTTTGGTCATATGGAATTATGTAAGCCTATAAATAGGCCCCCTCTCCCCTCATATGTAACAACTTTTGAAGAATCATTTGAATAGAAGAAAATCTCTAGTCATACTCTCCTCCACCAAATTTCTCTTCACTCTCTCTCTTATTATCTCTCTCTTTCTCTAAGGGGTGCGCCCCTTTCTCTCTCCTCCCCCCTCCCAACCACTTTCTCTCACTTCCCCTCCCCTAATAACTCCTTCCCAAGTCCCCACACCCCCCCATTAACTCACCCCAACCCCAAGAGCTCTCCTCCAATCCACACCCCACCTCCCAACCCCCAACTACCCCACTCTCCTTCCCAAAGCATCCCACCACCTTCCCAAGGCTGAATTAACCCCTCCCAAGGCCCAAATTCGAAATTCCCTCCCCTCTCTCATCCCCCCCACACCCTAGGTCGACCCAAGGAGCCCCCCTCTTGGTCTGGTCGCCCCCCCCTCCTCCTCTCCATCCCACCCTCTCTCTAGTGCATATCCACCACCATCACCACCCCCAGCAGCTCCAGCCCCCCTTCAACCCCCATCCCTTCCACCCTAGCCATCTGGGAGACCCCAGCCACGCCCTCCCCTTTTCCCCAGCCATCAACCATCCTCCCCTTGATGAGTTGCCCCCACTCCAACACCATTTGCCACCACAAGGTTGCAGGTCCATCAACAGTTCGCAGGCAGCAAGTTTCGTCCTAGAAGCTGCGTCATCTCCGGCATTTCCTTTACTTTTATGGTGGCAAGGCATATATCTCTGGAAAGGTCGTCCAGAGAGATTTCCAGGTGAGGTGGTTTCGACTTCATCCGAGCACCGTGCTGATCGAGAGAGCCTTTCTTCCGCAACTGCGTAAAGCTTCTCTGGCAGGAAACCAGAGCATGTTTGGAAACTCGACTATAGCGATCCTAGCTGGAATCTGGACGGGAGTTCTTCATCAAAAGTCTTATACTCTAAGTTTTCTTTCATCCCCAAAAAGCATAGCTCAGTTTGGCGTCCGGATCTAGAATTTATCAGTTTTCTTCCCCGGGTGCGCGGTTCTGCCTCCACTCAGTCTGCACCGACCCCTCCTCAGTGTTCAGAGCCTACCGGTCTGCTCTAACAACGTTTGGCTTCCCCGTTGGTCTTGCTTCGAAGAGGACTCGTCAACGGTTCCAACGACTCTGGCGGCACCTGATTCTGAGCTCGGGAGCGGTCGTGGCCTCCTCTGCTTCCTACTGCTGAGATCCTGAAACAGTCAGGACTGTCAACCTGTTCCCCTGTTCAAGCTCCTACTCCGACCAGCGCTGGTGCCTGACGAAATTATCAAAATTCAGGCGTCATCCCGGCCCAACTACTAGCAATTTCCAATGGGTTTCATCATCGGAAAAATTCTGGAGTGGCCGCAGCATCAAGAAGACCAACTACCTATCCTGAAGCGCAGAGAGTGGACAGCATCGGCATCGGCTCCCTAGTTCGTCTTTAGTTCGGTCTCACCCCTCCCCGCTTGGCCGGCTGAAGGCCCCTCCCTGTGTGGAAGTAGTTTTGGATGTAATACTAATTAACCCCCACCCCAAGATCCCCCTCCTGCGAGAGGCGTAGTGGTGTATCATTTTAATTTTCAGGTTAAAGCGACACCGGCGCGGCGTGCGGGTGCATATCCACGTCTCCCCGCTCGCCCTCGTCTATCGGCCGGGGTCGGTGTTCTCACACCGATCAGGTGAGCTCCGGAACACATCCCTCGCTGGTTTATTCATGCTTATTTAGTATTGTCTTTAGCTCCGTCGGACGGTAAGTGAGTGCTTGATCCAAATTTCCCTCAAATTGAGTGGCCACCGCGGAGTGAGGTGAGAGCGTCCCTACAACCCATGCCTTTGGCATGCTGGCCGCCCACAAAATTGGGTATCCCAGCCCCTTAGGGGGTCAACCAAAGTGAAGCCTAGCTCCGGAACATCAAGGTCCCACTTTGGACCCTCCCCACCATTGCCAATTTGCCCACGGGCAATAGTGTCCGCTAAGCGAGTGAGTTCGCCCAAGTAGTTTCATCATCAAAAGTTGCTTGCTTGCGAGTCATAGGTCCAAGGTGTATTGGCCTTGTGATTACCACCCAAGGTGGTGTCACATCACCCTTCTTCTACCTCTGGCTCAGAACTTTTGTCCAGCCAGTTAATGAAAGACCCCTTTCACCTTTGGTTTGGACCTTCTATCCGACCCCATAACAGAAAGATCCTTCTTTCACCTTTGGCTCGGACCTTCCGTCCTACCATGGAACGAAAAAAACCCTTTCACCTTTCGCTCGGACCTTCCGTCCGACCATAGAACAAAAAGACCATTTCACATTTGGCTCGGACCTTCCGTCCGACCATAGAATAAAAAGACTCTTTCACCTTTGGCTTGGACCTTCCATCCTACCATGGAACAAAAAAAAACCCTTTCACCTTTGGCTTGGACCTTCTGTCCGACCATAGAACAAAAAGACTCTTTCACCTTTGGCTCGGACCTTCCGTCCGACCATAAAACAAAAAGACTCTTTCACCTTTGGCTCGGACCTTCCATCCGATCATAGAACAAAAAGACCCTTCTACCACTGGCTCGGACCTTTCGCCTAGCCAGATAACAAAAAGACCCTTTTGCCTTTGGATCAGACCTCCCGTCTGACCATAGAACAAAAAGACCATTTTACCTGTGGCTCTTGCCCTTCCATCCAGTTAAAGAACAAAAAGACCCCTTCAGCTTCAGCTTGGGCCTCTCGCTCGGTCGGGAAGAAAAAGACCCTTTTTACCTTGGCTATGCCCTTCCATCCAGTTAAGAGAACAAAAGAACCCCTTTATTGCCAGCATTATGACCTTTCATCTAAGCTGGCACGTAAACCAATAAAAAATAACTTTCCTCGTCCGACATCATGGCTTCTCGCCTAAGCCGATAAATATTCTATCTTGGCGTCATGGCCTTCCGCCTTAGTCAAGCTATACGGCGTCATGACTTTACATCTAAGCCGTTAAATATCTTATCCGGCGTCATGGCCTTCCGCCTAAGCCAAGCTATACGGCGTCATGACTTTACATCTAAACCGTTAAATATCCTTATCCGGCGTCATGGCTTCTCGCCTAAGCCGATAAATATTCTATCTTGGTGTCATGGCCTTCCGCCTAAGCCAAGCTATGTGGCGTCATGACTTTATGTCTAAGCCATTAAATATCTTTGTCCGACATCATGGCTCCTTCTGCCTAAGCCGGTGAATATTCTATCTTGGCGTCATGGCCTTCCGCCTAAGCCAAGTTGTACGGTGTCATGACTTTATGTCTAAGCCGTTAAATATCTTTGTCTGGCGTCATGGCTTCTTCTACCTAAGCCGATGAATATTCTATCTTGGCATCATGGCCTTTCACCTAAGCCAAGCTGTACGGCATCATGACTTCATGTCTAAGCCGTTAAATATCCTTGTCAGGTGTTATGGCTTCTCGCCTAAGCTGGTAAATATTATACCTTGGCATCATAGCCTTCTACCTAAGCTAAGCTGTGTGGCGTCATGACTTTATGTCTAAGCCGTTAAATATCCTTATCCGGCGTCATGACTTCTCTCCTAAGCCGATAAATATTATATCTTTGCGTCATGGCCTTCCGCCTATGCCAAGCTGTATGGCATCATGACTTTACGTCTAAGCCATTAAATATCCTTATCCGGCGTCATGACTTTCTGCCTAATTCGGTGAATATTCTGCCTTGACGTCATGGCCTTCCGCCTAAGCCAAATTGTTCGTCATCATGGCTCTCTACCTAGGCCGTTTAGGGTTTATTAAGATTCTCCCTTGGCATCATGACCTTCCGTCTAGGCCAAGTGGTCGAGCATCATGACTCCTTGCTTAAGTCGGTGAATGCTCTCTCTTGGCGTCATGGCCTCACGCCTAAGCCAAGTCATTCGGCGTCATGACCTTTTGTCTAAGCCGACAATCATCTTATCATTGGCCCGGAAACTATCAACCAACCCAATGAACAAAAGGACCTTTCTATCTTGGCATTACGGTTTTACATCCAAGCCAAGTCTTTTGGCGTCACGAACTTCGAGCGAGGCCGACCACCACCTTACTATTGGCTCTGAATCACAGTCTGAACCAATGAACAAAAAGACCCCTCTCTTGGTTTCACACCAACTCCTAACCCCTCTCGGGATTCACAACAACACATAATATCTTCTCTCCATTGTCGCTGCATCAGCCACTTACCTCTCAAACTGTCGGCCTGCGGGTGTGCCTATTAAGCCCCATATAAAAAAAGAAAAAAAAGAGAAAAAATAGGAAATAAGAAAAAAAGAGAGAAAGAAAAAGAAAAGAAAAGAAAGAAATAAAGAAAAAGAAAAAAGAAGAAAAGAAGAAAAGAAAAAGAGAAAGAAAAAAAAGAGAAAAGAAAAGAAAAGGATAAAAAAGAGGGAGCATAACATGCTTTGCTTGCTTGCATGTTTCGCGCGCATGCTTGCTTGTAGTATAGCATTAATACACTTCCTTCAAATTTCTAAGACCGCATGCTTCCTTACTAAATAACGTTGTCCAGATTCTATGTCTACGTGCGTCACAGGATACACTAAGGAATGAAAAGCTAATTCTTGGTAAGTGCATATGGCCAGGGGAAGAGTCGTAGTTATGTTGCTAGAACAACTCGCATGATACACCATAGACAAAACTCCCACACTTCGCACACAATATGAGCAGTAACACCTAGCCATAGGGACGTCATAAATTCTTCTTAACACTTCATGGAGCCCTAAATCTCTACACTCACATGAAGGGTAATCGTGAGGGAAAAGCTGCCAACCCCCTTGTAAAAATAATTATGAATAAAATGATGAATCCTAGTAGCCGAGAATCCCCATTGAGACACATGAGGAGACTCGCGTAGAACGGTGAAGTCCATAACAGCACTAAGAAAAAGAGAGAGGATGAATCCTAGTAGTCGGGAATCCCCATTGAGACACATGAGGAGACTCATGTCGAACGGTGAAGTCCATAATAGCACTATGTATAAAAGGATGAATCCTAGTAGCTGGGAATCCCCATTGAGACACATGAGGAGACTCGCGCCAAATGGTGAAGTCCATAATATCATTATGAATAAAAGGATGGATCTCAGTAGTCGGGAATCCCCATTGAGACACATGAGGAGACTGACGCCGAACGGTGAAATCCCAAATCAAGAATAAACACGGGGGATATGCGAAGCTACCAAAAGTCGAGAACCCCAAATGCATTTGTAGGTGATAAAGTAATCCTCCAGTGCTACTTAGAATGTTTGCCCATCCCTATTTTTAGGGCTTGCTACCCGTATAATTGCACATTCACTCTATGGAGGAATAGTCTTGGGTGTGGATCGTGATTTAGGCTATGCATATGTCCCACGCGGTTTCTCCTTCACGTATGCACATCTCCCTTAATTGTGCTTAGTGAGCTGCACTCCGTCCGTGAATTTTGGGCATTGTCCTTATCCTATCCCAAATAGAGGGGATCAATATATATGCTATGCCTGCCGATGATGAGTGCATGCATGCTTGCATGAAAATAAAATGATGACGATAGAGAAATAAATGAAAAAAAACCATGATAAATAAAAAAATGAAATGAATGAAAATGATGATAATAATAAATAAAAAATAAAATAATAAGAATAATATAAAAATAGTGAATGAAAGATAAAAGGTACTTTCTAATAGGCTATGGGCAACACCCGCAGGTCCCGCTCTTTCGTCTCTCACTCGCGACACCCGCAGGTGGGGGGCATTTGTTAACACTGAAAATATTTCTAATTTTTCTTGACCTTTATTTTGGCAGTTCATAAATGCTGGCCGAGTGCCCTTACACCCCCAAAATGGGAAGCCAAAGGCTCAATCAGCGGAAAGCCTGAGTGATCCGATTAAGACACGCGGAAAGCCGAAATGGTCCATAAGTGGCCGAAGAATTATCCCATGGGGGTGAGAACATCTGGAGTGGTTGCCCAGTCAATGAAGATGCTTCCTACAGGCGTAAAGCAGGCTTGAGGGCATGATTTGAAGTGCCGAAGGTGATATCAGCAGAAAACCTGAGAAATCCGCTCAGCACACGTGGAATGCTGGAACGGTCCGTAACTGGCTAGAAAGTCGTCCGATCTGGGCGGAAATGCTTTGAGGGATGGCCCTCCTAATGAAGACACCCCACGTGTCCACAGCGTGGAGTTGGCAGCACGAATCAGCGTGTCGAACATCAAATCAGGAGAAAACCCAGGTTACCTGATTCGGGTACATATTGCACCGGAAAGGCCCGTAAGTGGGCGAAAGGACTCCCGGTCAAGACGAAAATACTTTCAGGGGTAGTCCACTTGATGAGGATACCCCGCATATCTGCAAAGTTTGGTTGGTCACAAGAACCACTGTGTCGATGGTTGAATTAGGACAAAACCTGAGAAAATCGGCACAGGTTCGGCACATGCCGGAATCACCGGAAACTACAAATCGGGGCCCGAAAATGATGAAATCTACACTCTGAGGCCACTGCATCAAACCCAAGGTGTTACTGGACGTCAGACTTCCATTTGGGCCAGTTCCGGGGCAAAGTGACAAAAATTACAAAAATGCCATGGATGAGTCGGTGACACTCTTCTATTTAAAAAAAAGAGAAAAAAAGAAATTGAATGTAGAAAAAGTTGATTCGGTGGCATGCTTTCATTAAAGTTGAATCGGTGGCACCTTTTGAATTAGCAATATTCTTTAATAGTGAAATTGGTGCCCCCCCTGAACAAGTGAATCGATGCCATATCTTTTGATCCGGTGGCAATGCTTTACGGGCTGATTCGGCGGGGCTTCATGGGCAAGTTGGTGGCGTTCAATCGCGCCATATCCTTTGATCCGGTGGCAGGGGGCCATCCCATCGTGGCTCCGATCCCCTGTTCACCGCTTTCTCTATAAATAGGGCCCCTAGCCCTCGAACAAAAAAGAGAGAAAAAAAGAGGGGAGAGCGGACAAAAAAAAGAGGCGAAAATAGACGAGGAGAGCACACACAAGCAATCGAGAGGGGGAGGAAGAGGAAGCAGAAGAAGAGAGCAGAGCAGAGGGAAGGTTCAAGGTGGGTCTCAGGGCCCAGGGGGGAAGATTTGTATTCTTCTTTCTTTTCTTCTCTGTTGTATCGCTTAGTCTTGCTCGTCTGTGCCCTCTACAATTTCAGGGATGAATAAAAGTTCATTATCTTATTTCTTCTGCTGATACACGCGCATTCATGGCGTAGATGTTAGTGTTAACTCCTGTGTTTTGACTCGATCATTATTTTCTTCCCTTTGCACTGTGGTTCACGTTTCTGCTTGATCTGAGAATTATTCTCCGCATCGATCGTGAGGAGGCCCCTAGGGGCTACATCCGCCTTGGGATCCTGGGATCGATCGAGTTGTAGTCTTCTGCTGTGAGGCCCTACTGAACGAATGGCGAATGGCCACGCCCAATCGGGCGATAATATAATCCCCTCCCCGAGATCCACCGATTCCCACCGTGTGTGTTTCAATCCATGCATAGTGTTTGTGAAATGGTCATGCGATGGGGGTGTGTCTGTGAGTGTGCGTTTCTCATTGATTGTCAAACCGGTGGATGTCCTGGTTGCTGTGAGATGGCCGAACACCCTGCCTGTAATGCCCCGAAAATTTTATAGAATATTTGTGAAATGTTTAAGTATTTTCTGGGAATTTATAAAGACCAAAAGGTATTATTAAATGAATTTTTGGGTTAAATAAAGGCCCAAATAAGTAACTAATTAACCTAGCCTATTTTAATAAAGCCCAAAGGACTTAAGGACCAAGCCCATGAAGTTTGGCCCATATTCTAGAAGGTTAATTAGTTTATTCACGGAATTTAAGGATAAATATTCCTTATGGAGATAATTAAGTGGATAAAATGAAAATATAGTTTGAATGAATTTCAAATTCGGCGCCCAAGATCTGTAGCGGTCTATCGTGCAACCGCTACACACCATTAAGCGGCCCATTAAGCGACCGCTAATTTCTGTCAGTTCCGTGAAGTGAAGAAAGAGAAAAAAGATTGAATTTTTGATGAGTTATCTCTTAGAGATCAAGATGGGTGGACCAGTAAACATCCTAAGGACTTTCATAAGTCGATCTAAGATTTAATAAGGACTCTAGGATCGATCTAATCCTCAAACCCCAAGAAAAAACCCTATAAATAGAACCTAGTTTTGACCTACGCGACCCTTACATTTGGCTCGCGTGGAATCATAGTAAGGAGGTATTATTTTGGGTAAGTTCTTTAAAAGTTTTTATTTCTAATACATAGGACTAACATCTCCCAAAATTTTGTGCTAGGAGATCAAGCACACAAGGAGATAAAAACCTACAAAGTTGCTGGTTCCATATTAGTGACCCAGGAAACTGAGCAAAAGTCCAGTGAAGATCAAGAAATTAGGGAACCAAATCGAGGTATTTAGCATTAGTGCCTTTAGAACTTTTTGTTCCCCTTAGTATCTACTTCTTACCCTCCAATTTTCACGTCATTAGGTCAAGTGGATCAAGAGATATCAGGGCGTGAATTTTCCGATTTGTCACTAGAAGGGGCAGAACTAGGGCTCACTTCTAACATCAAATTCGGAGTTTAAAAGCCTTAGTAGAGGTAGGTCATCTCATGCACGGAAAAAATATCATTCTAAGATTAAAAGCCTCTTATTTCACTTGATTTCATGCTTTATAGATCGAGAATTTCATGTTTTATGCATCTAGTATACATGCATGCATATTCTTAGCCTAAATAAGTTAAAAGGAACTTTCTTGTTAATTGATAGAAAACCCATGCCTATTGTAGTCTATCCTTCGTTCTATCATGGTAGGAGAAGCTTTATATATGTTGGTTTCCAGACATGATGTGTCTTGGACTATCATTTAGTGCAAATATTGGTTTCTTTCACTCTTGACTGCCTAATAATGGACCGCCAGGTTTGGTTAGCGGCCCTACTATCAACCGCTTATCAAGCATTAGCGGCCAATATATAGACCGTTAGTTATTCTTGTGATTTCACTATTATAGAACCTCAGGCGGCCTTACGATAAATCGCTAAACTATCTGTAGCGAGTTTACAATAGACTGCTAAAGTTCTAAATTTTGTCAACCCGAGACAAATTTAAGAATAGCCCATCTAGCTTATAAATAAGCCTAGTTAACTATGCTCTAACCTGTTTCAATGTTATTCAGTACCCTGAGTTTTTATTTATTGATTCATAACAGTGAGTTAATGTTTTTATGGTACTTAGGATTATTTTAACTTAAGTTAACTTTATACCAAAATTCTATACTTTTGTAAATATATTTTTCTAAAGTTAAATGATTCATGGTTTACCTTGATCATTGTTTTAATGATTCTCTTCTCAACTATAGAGTCATTTTCTTAAGTAAATGTGCCCTGAGACCTAGAGTCCTTATTAAATCTTAGATCGACTTATGAAAGTCCTTAGGATGTTTACTGGTCCACCCATCTTGATCTCTAAGAGATAACTCATCAAAAATTCAATCTTTTTTCTCTTTCTTCACTTCACGGAACTGACAGAAATTAGCGGTCGCTTAATGGGCCGCTTAATGGTGTCATTAGTTACACTTTGCACTTATAGGAATATAATCTTGGACATGATGACCTCTCCCTTAGATATTCCTTCCAATGGACTAGAAAATCTTGTTTCAAGGCCTCTGTAATTCTCCGCGAACATAAGATTCCCATTAAGACACCGAGTTGGTTGTACCATTAAAGCCCAATTGTCTAAAATGCACTTATACCGATGTTTTATATTTCTGAAATTTAGCAGCCCATTAACTGACCGCCAGACTCTGATAGCGGACCTTATCTAGACCGCTAACGGAACCTTGACGGATCTATCTTTGACCGCTAAAGACTCCAGAGAATCTGTTTCAAATAACGAACTGTCTTGTACTTAACGGTCCAGAACTAGACCGCTATATTCATGTAATGGCCCAAAAAAAGACCGCTAACTACTTGCGTCCAGTTAACCCAAGGTTTGACTCAAGGGTTAATATTCCTATGATCCTAGATAGTCCAATTGATTATCTAGAACTTGTCACATTGTTCCAAAGATACCTAAGCAAATTTGAATGTTAAAGGATGTACCATTATGCTGCCGATTTATTTCTATAAGCATAACCTAGATATTAAATGTATTTATTGAAATTCATTATTTCTTAATAGAAGCATTCTTATTGTTGGTTACTTTATCATGGAACTATTATTGAAATTTTACATTCTTGGCCACATTATTTACATGCGTGGAAGTAGCTTGATTTATACTTGAAGATGCAGTTCGAGCACTGATTGTGTTCAAGGGCTCTATGCTAGTCCCCTCGGCTGATTGTAGGAAACATACTAGTTTAAACCATGGGGTATGATGCTACTGGCGTCGCATTGCGCTGGGAGTACTTTCTCTATAAATAAGTAAAAATCCATGGAATCATGAAATATGGGGTCTTGAATATAGATCCACATAAATTCACGAAGTACTTGCTACTAAGTGAAAAGTACATTCTTACTTATTACATGACTTTCTAGTACATTCTTGTTCATGAAAGGCCATCGTTACATTCTTGTTATATTCTGGATCAATTTCCATTCTCATATCTGAAGCTTAATCATATCTTGTTACTTTAGTTTTAATCGCATGTTTTCATCGGATTGCATGATTTATCTTATTTCTTTAAAGTAAAAATGTCACGCCCCGATGCGGAATCTCGGGACGTATGGTTAGGGGCAAGCGAGCAATAATTCCGAACCATTGTAAACCATTGCACAAAAGGTTGGAAAGGATAATAATCAGAGTTTTATTGATAATAAAGTTGAGTACACTGGGTAGAACAACTACATCCAAATAATAAGCAAAATACTAGAACAATCTCTCACTAATACTAAGGGTACAAACTGACTCAATAAACTAAAACTATCTCTCGATATCACTCCAGTCCATTCCCGACAAGTTCATCACCTGGAAAGAGGGGAAAAGTAGGAGTGAGCTAAACGCGCTCAGTAGATAACCACAAACAGGTTTACGTAATTAACCATTGATTTCCAATTTATATGAAATGCAGTAAATAAAGAATGACGATACGATAAAAGAAACAATGTAAAAGATATCTTGCAAAGTCAAGAAATATAACAATTTACCAAGTAATGAACAAGTAAAGTAACAGTAGAGAATTTGGCCAGCAAGTATGTTACACATGTAACCAAGTAAATACGCACGAGTCAAGTAACAAGAGTTTGTCATAGACGTAACATGTCAAGTCAAGTATTCGGGTGCAATGCCTCACCCTGTCATAAACATCCCAATGGGCTCAATATCTTTTCGGGCGCTCTCCCCAGGACCAGACCGGGCCCTTATGATGCGTTGGCATTTCATTTCAATTGGATCACCGATCCCCCGTCTAGACATAGTCAATTATGGCCAATATAATCAGATGAATTTCTGTCGGGTACAAGATGTAAAGGACGACACTTGCCTCCTTTGATTCAAGAGTATAACCACGATGAAAAACTCAAAACAAGGTAGTCGTACGGCAAACACCGGGCCGTACTCACATGAGTAACGAGTCACGGGGCCAAGAATGAACGGTTGACAGTAAGCCGTTCAAGAGAGAGAAGTAAGTTCCGAAGAACGAATATACGAACCATTCGGGTCGTATTTTAAGAAATACGGTTCAAGAGAATCCGTATTAAGCATAACGATAATGTCTAATTATAAGATAATTTATGTAAAATAGTTACCGGGTTGCCAATAACAATTAAACCAACCAATTTCAGTTTAATGTCCATTGATCAATTCCGGGCTCAAATATGACCGAAGATTATCCAAGGGTAATCGATCAATTAATCAAGTTAAAACAATAGTCATGATGTAACCGTAATTTACCACGGTAAAAATGTTCTACGGTAAAAAAAAATGTAAAGTTTACCGGATGGAGTGTCCGGCTAATTGGTCAAAGACTTGCCATAAGTCGGCCAGTAATTTTCTGGTTTACAGTAATTTACAGAAATTACCTATGGTAAAGTTTAGCTATTTACCATACTTATTCAATTTATCCAAAGTTATAAGTGAATTTCAATGATTTTCACTTTAAACAATTTATCAAAATAGATATTGCAAATAACAGAAATTTACTCATGTCATTATCTGTTATTTATGTGGATTGTCAATTTTTACTAATTAACATTGTTAAATGTGTCAAATAGTAAAAAAATCAGTTTTCTGGAAGTTAAACGGATGACAGTGTGCCGTTAAACCTACTGGCTGTAAAACGGTTATCATTGGGCCGTTTTATACAAGGCGGGCGGTTCTAATTGGGCCGTTTGTATAAGTCGGGCGGGCAGTTCTGAGCCGTCTAAGAGATAAAGCGGTCCGGTTGGAACCGTTAATCCCTGTAACACGGGAATAGCGAAACATAAGCATAAATCCGGCGTTTTATGCATTTGAGTACGTAAATAAATGGAAAAGCATGGTTTCTACAAGCTAACATGATGCCCTTTCATTCCATTTATCAAATTCAAGGTTTGTGCCATGGTTACCTACCTTAACCGATGAAATAAGGAAAGATGAATGGGGAAGAAGATGAACAGTAGACTTGCAGAGCTTCTTCACAGCAGCAAGAACCCTTTTGTGTTTAAGAAATGTTTAAGGGGGGCTTCCTCTACTTATAGGTTTGGAAGAGGAGTGTTTAATCTTCACACACGGTTTGGTCAGAGCCGCAAAATCCTTTGCATTGTTGACAACGTGTTTCTGCCAACCAAAACACGGTTTCACGTGTTTCTCAAGGTAAGGTTAGCCTAATCTAAGCCTAATCCAAAAGATTAAGGAATGGTTAACTAAGACCTCAATTTAATGTTACTAAATGATTTTTAATGAATTGGACCCAAAAGACAAAATTACTAATCAAGACATGGTCTTTCATAATATGATTTTTATGGAATTTTATCACGAGGTTTATTGTTAATCTCCCAATCTTAAGATTAAAATAATAATTTAACCCAATGTTCAACGGTTTAGTCGATAGAGAGAGTTTCTGATTTTTACCGATGAAACTTCAGAAGACAAAGTTGCTAAGAAAAATACCCTCTATCAGATGTGATTTTTACAGATTTTTCTAAGGTAGTTGTATTTTCGTATGAATAGTGTTTTCCGTGTTTTTAAGTCAGGCTTAAATCACTGATTAAGCCATGTAAATGATTTTATTAGGGTCAAGTACAGAAGACCAAAGTGTTTACCATGGTCTTTACTAATTAACTACCATTTTTCGGAATTTTTATATGATAGTCAAAATTTTTACTATTTACTATTTACCACAGTCACTATTCAACATTTACTATTTACGAAATTTAATATTTGTACAGAAACTCGGGGTCTTACACCCTCCCCCACTTAAAGAATTTGGTCCTCCAAATTCACTGGACCAAAATATAATAGCTCACCTAGAATAGATCGGGATAACGCTTCCGTATGGCGTCCTCGGATTCCCATGTAGCTTCCTCTATTCCACGCCGACTCCATTGGATTTTAACCATCGGTATGGAACGATTTCGAAGTTGTTACTCTTTCCGATCCAGAACCTTCACTGGTCTTTCTTCATAAGATAGATCCTTCTTAAATTCAAAGTCCACATGTTGAATGATGTGACTAGGGTCGTACACGTATTTCCGAAGCATAGATACATGGAATACGTTATGTACACCAGATAATTGAGGAGGTAAGGCCAATCTATAGGCGACTTCACCCACTCGATCAAGGATCTCAAATGGACCAATATACCTTGGGCTTAACTTGCCATGAATACCGAATCGACGAATACCTCTTGAAGGAGAGACTTTTAAGAACACATGCTCGCCAATTTGAAATTCCAAATCTCTTCTTCTATTATCAGCATACCTCTTTTGCCTCGATTGAGCCACAAGTAACCGGTCTCGGATAATACGAATATTTTGTGATGACTCCGAGATAAGATCCAGTCCAAGCCATTACTTCTCGCCAACCTCATCCCAACATAATGGAGAACGACAGCTCCTTCCATACAAAGCCTCGAAAGGTGTCATCTGTATGCTGGATTGATAACTATTGTTGTAGGCGAATTCTATCAATGCTAAATGATCGCTCCAACTTCCACCGAAGTCGATCATACAAGCTCTCAACATATCTTCCACTATTTGATTAGTTCTCTCGGTCTGTCCATCTGTTTGCGGATGAAATGCAGTGCTAAAATTCAGACAGGTACCAAGAGATTCTTGCAATCCTTTCCAAAAATGAGAAGTAAATCTCGGATCTCTATCGGATATAATGTTGACTGGGATACCATGAAGCCTAACCACTTCCTTTAAATATAATGTTGCCAGTACATCGACTGTCCACTTGGACTTAATAGATAAGAAATGTGCGGATTTAGTCAGTCGATCCACAATTACCCATATAGCATCATAACCACCTCGAGTCTTAGGAAGACCCAGAATGAAATCCATACCAATACTCTCCCACTTCCATTGGGGTATATCAAGTGGTTTCAATTTACCTGCCGGTCTGAAATGCTCGGCCTTTACTTGTTGACAAACAAGACATGTACTCACGAAATTTACAATTTCCCTTTTCATGTTCGGCCACCAAAATGACCTTTTCAAATCCTTGAACATCTTAGTGCCTCTCGGATGGATAGTATATTTGGATCTATGGGCTTCTTCAAGAATCCGATTCTTTATATTAGCCTCATTCGGTACACAAGTTCTACCTTGAAATAATAATCTTCCATCATCGGCTATCGAGAAATCAGGTCTGCTACTCAAGCTTTCCTTAATCTCGACTAGCTCGGGATCAATATCTTGCAATAACTTGATTTCTACCAACAATTCGGGCTTCAGTTGCAACTGGGAAATCAATATCCGGTCATTATCAATATTGATATCCAGACTAGCCATTTGCTCCAGTAATTTCCATTCTTGTAACATAAGACTAGATATCTTAGCCACAGGCTTCCGACTTAAAGCATCAGCAACCACATTGCCTTTGCCCGGGTGATACTCAATAGAAAAGTCGAAATCCTTTATATACTCCAACCATCTTCTTTGTCTCATGTTCAATTCCTTTTGAGAAAATAAGTATTTCAGACTTTTGTGATCCGAAAATACCGTAAATGATTCACCATATAAGTAGTGCCTCCAAATCTTCAAAGCAAATACCACGGCTGCCAATTCCAAATCATGAACTGGATAATTAACTTCATGCTTTCTTAACTGCCTAGAAGAATAGGCAATCACCTTGCCGTGCTGCATAAGCACACAGCCTAAGCCAATACCAGAAGCATCAGTGTAAACCACGAAACCACCCTCACCAGAAGGTAAGGTTAAAATAGGGGCAGTAGTCAGACAATCCTTCAGAGTCTGAAAACTCCGTTGGCATTCAATTGACCACTCAAACTTAATCTCTTTGCGGGTTAACTTCGTTAGAGGTACCGCAATCTTAGAGAAATCTTGAATAAACCTTCGATAGTAACCAGCCAGACCAAGAAAACTCCTCACTTCAGTAACACTGGTAGGTTGTTCCCAATTCTTTACTGCTTCCACCTTCGATGGATCTATAGAAATACCATCCTTGGTAATAATATGTCCTAGAAAAGACACCTCTTGTAACCAGAAATCACACTTGCTCAACTTAGCATATAATTGGTGATCTCTCAATAATTGCAAAGCCATCCTCAGATGCTCGGCATGTTCTCTTTCACTCTTGGAATATATCAAAATATCATCTATGAATGCCACAACCCATTGATCAAGGTAGAGTCGGAACACACTGTTCATTAACTGCATGAAAGCTGCCGGTGCATTCGTTAACCCAAAAGGCATAACGACAAACTCATAATGGCCATACCGGCTACGGAAAGCTGATTTATAAATATCCTCTTCTTTAATCCGTAACTGGTGATATCCAGATCGAAGATCGATCTTAGAAAAATAAGAAGCTCCAGTAATCTGGTCAAATAACTCATCAATCCTTGGCAAAGGATACTTGTTCTTGACAGTCAACTGGTTAAGTTGCCGATAATCGATGCATAATCTCATCGAACCATCTTTCTTCCGAACAAACAATACAGGAGCTCCCCAAGGAGAAACACTCGGGCGAATAAAACCCTTCTCGAGTAATTCCAACAATTGCTGCTTCAATTCCCGTAATTCCGCAGGAGACATGCGATAAGGGGCTTTAGAAACAGGAGACGATCCAGGAATAAGATCAATAGAGAATGTAACTTCACGCAGAGGCGGAAGTCCTGGTAACTCCTCTGGAAATACGTCCGGAAATTCTCGGACAATAGAAATGTCCTTAATCTCCATCTGCTGTTCAGGGGACGCAAGAACAAAAGCCAGAAAAGCTTCGCATCCACGCCTCAATAACTTATCAGCACGAAGAGTCGAGATAAGAGAGATAGAACTAGGGTGTTTCACTCCCTTGAAGGATAATCCGGGGTGTCTAGAAAAAGACACGGAACAAGAACTACAATGAACATTGGCCTCATACCGAGCCAACCAATCAGCTCCTAGGATTACATCGTAATCCTTCATGTCCATACAAATCAAATCAGCTGGAAACTTCTGATCGTTTACCATAACCTTACTAGAAGGATAGTAATGCTGAATTGCTGATTTAGAACCAATAGGGGTTGATATTTCTAACGGAGAACTCAACAAAGCAGGTGCCATAGCTAAAGATTTAGCAAATCTCCGTGAAATAAAAGAATGTGTTGCACCAGTATCAATTAGAACAAAAGCTGGCAAGTCGAATATAACAAGAGTACCTTCGACGAGTCCACCCTCCTCGGCGATATCTTTTTCCTTTGCATGGAGAGCCTGGAGCCTGCCTTGAGGCTTCTTGAAATTCAGAGGTTTTGCCGGGATAACTTGTTCCGATAATAAAGGACAGTTGGGTATACGGTGTTCTTTGCTTCCACACCGCAGACATGCACCTAGCTTGCGCCAAAAATCTTCCATCTTGTGACCAGGACGATCACAATATCGGCATACGCCCTTGAATGGAATCATAGAATCAGGTTTCTTGTCTTCTTGTCGCGGCATTTTGCCTTTCCACGAACCAGAACCAGAACTTGAACCAGAACTAGTAAAGGGTCTTTTCTTGCTCGGGTCAGTGCCAAATCCAGGTTTAACATTCTTGAGTGCCTTCGGTTGCTCTTTCTTGTTACCTTGACCACGAATCCTTTCAGTCATTTCCAAAGTATCTTCTAATATTTGTGCCTTTCTTACCATCTCAGAATATGTAGAAATTTCCAGTGGTGCAAGTTGATTGATATAATGAAGTCGAAGACCATTGAGGAAACGCTTCGCCTTCATTCTCTCAGTCGAAATAAGATGTCTTGCATAACGAGAGAGTCGTGAAAACTGAGCCTCATATTCTGATACTGATAAACTTCGCTGCTTCAAAGCTGCGAATTCTGCTCCCTTCTTTTCTTGCACGCGGTCAGAAAAATATTTATCATTGAAATATTCCTCGAATTCCTCCCACGAGACTTGTTGATCTCCGAGAGTCGGCTTAACAGACTCCCACCAAGCACGTGCATCACGTTCCAGTTGGAAAATGGATAAAAGAACACGTTCTTGGTCAGTGCATTGCATGACCTCAAAAATTCTTGCCATCTCGTTGAGCCAATTCTCGGCTTCATCGGGATCAGTTGAACCAGCGAATCTAGGCGGGTTCATTCCTCGGAAATTCCGATATAAATCACCAGTGCCATGAGCTGCGCCATGAGGTGCCGCTCCAGCTCCAGCTCCTGCCTGAGCCAGTGCATTCAAGGCTTGCGTAAGTCCTTGAACTGTACGCTGTAAATTCCTCATCTCAGCACGATTGGCTGCCATTTCTAGTTAAGTGCCTATATAAAATAGTTACTCGGATTATTTATGAGAGAAGAACTTCTTAGATGAGAAGAGAAGAACTAGATAAGAAGAACATGATTATGGTTAAATAACTTAACCCAAATTTCTACCCAATTCTCACAAGGTTGTTTTCTTAAGCCTATAACCAATAAACCTATAACATTAAAGTGAAATACCTAGGACAAATTGACCTAGGCTCTGATACCAACTAAACTGTCACGCCCCGATGCGGAATCTCGGGACGTACGGTTAGGGGCAAGCGAGCAATAATTCCGAACCATTGCAAACCATTGCACAAAAGGTTGGAAAGGATAATAATCAGAGTTTTATTGATAATAAAGTTGAGTACACTGGGTAGAACAACTACATCCAAATAATAAGCAAAATACTAGAACAATCTCTCACTAATATTAAGGGTACAAACTGACTCAATAAACTAAAACTATCTCTCGATATCACTCCAGTCCATTCCCGACAAGTTCATCACCTGGAAAGAGGGGAAAAGTAGGAGTGAGCTAAACGCGCTCAGTAGATAACCACAAACAGGTTTACGTAATTAACCATTGATTTCCAATTTATATGAAATGCAGTAAATAAAGAATGACGATACGATAAAAGAAACAATGTAAAAGATATCTTGCAAAGTCAAGAAATATAACAATTTACCAAGTAATGAACAAGTAAAGCAACAGTAGAGAATTTGGCCAGCAAGTATGTTACACATGTAACCAAGTAAATACGCACGAGTCAAGTAACAAGAGTTTGTCATAGACGTAACATGTCAAGTCAAGTATTCGGGTGCAATGCCTCACCCTGTCATAAACATCCCAATGGGCTCAATATCTTTTCGGGCGCTCTCCCCAGGACCAGACCGGGCCCTTATGATGCGTTGGCATTTCATTTCAATTGGATCACCGATCCCCCGTCTAGACATAGTCAATTATGGCCAATATAATCAGATGAATTTCTGTCGGGTACAAGATGTAAAGGACGACACTTGCCTCCTTTGATTCAAGAGTATAACCAAGATGAAAAACTCAAAACAAGGTAGTCGTACGGCAAACACCGGGCCGTACTCACATGAGTAACGAGTCACGGGGCCAAGAATGAACGGTTGACAGTAAGCCGTTCGAGAGAGAGAAGTAAGTTCCGAAGAACGAATATACGAACCATTCGGGTCGTATTTTAAGAAATACGGTTCAAGAGAATCCGTATTAAGCATAACGATAATGTCTAATTATAAGATAATTTATGCAAAATAGTTACCGGGTTGCCAATAACAATTAAACCAACCAATTTCAGTTTAATGTCCATTGATCAATTCCGGGCTCAAATATGACCGAAGATTATCCAAGGGTAATCGATCAATTAATCAAGTTAAAATAATAGTCATGATGTAACCGTAATTTACCACGGTAAAAATGTTCTACGGTAAAAAAAAAATGTAAAGTTTACCGGATGGAGTGTCCGGCTAATTGGTCAAAGACTTGCCATAAGTCGGCCAGTAATTTTCTGGTTTACAGTAATTTACAGAAATTACCTATGGTAAAGTTTAGCTATTTACCATACTTATTCAATTTATCCAAAGTTATAAGTGAATTTCAATGATTTTCACTTTAAACAATTTATCAAAATAGATATTGTAAATAACAGAAATTTACTCATGTCATTATCTGTTATTTATGTGGATTGTCAATTTTTACTAATTAACATTGTTAAATGGGTCAAATAGCAAAAAAATCAGTTTTCTGGAAGTTAAACGGATGACAGTGGGCCGTTAAACCTACTGGCTGTAAAACGGTTATCATTGGGCCGTTTTATACAAGGCGGGCGGTTCTAATTGGGCCGTTTGTATAAGTCGGGCGGGCAGTTCTGAGCCGTCTAAGAGATAAAGCGGTCCGGTTGGAACCGTTAATCCCTGTAACACGGGAATAGCGAAACAGAAGCATAAATCCGGCGTTTTATGCATTTGAGTACGTAAATAAATGGAAAAGCATGGTTTCTACAAGCTAACATGATGCCCTTTCATTCCATTTATCAAATTCAAGGTTTGTGCCATGGTTACCTACCTTAACCGATGAAATAAGAAAAGATGAATGGGGAAGAAGATGAACAGTAGACTTGCAGAGCTTCTTCACAGCAGCAAGAACACTTTTGTGTTTAAGAAATGTTTAAGGGGGGCTTCCTATAAGTCTAGGTTTGGAAGAGGAGTGTTTAATCTTCACACACGGTTTGGTCAGAGCCGCAAAATCCTTTGCATTGTTGACAACGTGTTTCTGCCAACCAAAACACGGTTTCACGTGTTTCTCAAGGTAAGGTTAGCCTAATCTAAGCCTAATCCAAAAGATTAAGGAATGGTTAACTAAGACCTCAATTTAATGTTACTAAATGATTTTTAATGAATTGGACCCAAAAGATAAAATTACTAATCAAGACATGCTCTTTCATAATATGATTTTTATGGAATTTTATCACGAGGTTTATTGTTAATCTCCCAATCTTAAGATTAAAATAATAATTTAACCCAATGTTCAACGGTTTAGTCGATAGAGAGAGTTTCTGATTTTTACCGATGAAACTTCAGAAGACAAAGTTGCTAAGAAAAATACCCTCTATCAGATGTGATTTTTACAGATTTTTCTAAGATAGTTGTATTTTCGTATGAATAGTATTTTCCGCGTTTTTAAGTCAGGCTTAAATCATTGATTAAGCCATGTAAATAATTTTATTAGGGTCAAGTACAGAAGACCAAAGTGTTTACCATGGTCTTTACTAATTAACTACCATTTTTCGGAATTTTTATATGATAGTCAAAATTTTTACTATTTACTATTTACCACCGTCACTATTCAACATTTACTATTTACGAAATTTAATATTTGTACAGAAACTCGGGGTCTTACAAAAAATATTAATTACTTTAACATTACCTACATGTTGATGCGAAGATACCTACTGGGCAAGTGTGCTCATTACTTATTTTTCAATCTTTTCAGGAGATGCAAGTAGTTCGGATTCGGATTCGAGTTATTCAAGTGATGGGTCTGAGAGCGAATGCAAGTCGAATAAGATTGAGAGAAGATTTAGGAAGTCAATGATGTCTAGATTGAGTCTATGTAATTTTCTTTTATTGAGCCTAGAGAGAAAGTGGAATATAGTGTATTTGAATTATGATCATTTAATATGAAATGAAAGAAAAGTTTGATTATATTATTGTGCAATTACTTTGTGTGATTGTTATTGCGCTCTGGTTATATTTCTTACTCGAGACTTATCATACCGGCTGTTCACGTTTCCCGATTATTTCCGCTGCATAATCTCGGGGCGTGACACTGCCACCCACTTTGATGGGTTGTGGGGGATTCGGCGCACTCCAACATTCGTTCCAGTCATCCTTCGTTCATTCTATGAAGGTTACCATGTATACTCCCGGAATGTCCGATAAATTGTCTCTGAGGGCCCTTATTCTCCCGAGCCTCCCCTTTATGATGTGGCACAGCCCAAAGACCACTAAATATGATAAGGTGACCCTAGGACTTAGACCCGCAAGCATACAAGCGCTCAATGATTCTCACAACGACGATTTTTGCTCACTCGGTTCACACGTTCACCCGGTGGGTCCGGGAGATGATGGTGAGGGTCCGAGGCGGGACCCAATTGTCCTAATGGACTTACAATGCTAAGGCTGACCTCCAATGGGCCAGGGAGTCCCAACTTTGTGGGTGGCTGGCCCGCAAGGCGGGGTGTGGGGTGGCACTCACTCACGGGCCGCGGTGGGCACGATATTGCTTAAAATGAATTCCGAGCACTCTCTTACCGTCCGACGGGCATTCAAGGCAATACTACATTTGCAGAAATGAAGCTACAAGGGTGTGATCAGAAGCTCACCTGATCGGTGTGAAGACACCGATCCCGTTCGGAGACGAGGGCGCGCCGGGAGGCGAGGGTATACACCCGATCGCCGCGGCGATGGAGCTTGACCTGAAAATGTGAAGAGGTACAGCACTACGCCCCTTGCAAGGGGGGGATCTTGGGGTGGGGGTTAATGTATTACAACCAAAAATTACCTCCACGCAGGGAGGGGCCTTCAGCCGGCCAAGCGGGGAGGGGAACGAGCGAGATAGAGTCGACTTTCCGAGCTTTGCCGATTCTGCCTAGCTTCTGTAATTCTGGACAGAGGGCCGATGTCGATGCTGCCAATAATTCCACCGAACTTGGAATCTCATGAAACTTGCGCCAAAAGCTTGCTAACCGGAGAGGGGTGTGGCTTGAATTTTTTGGACGACGTTCTGATCTGGGGGCTGACTGCTCCAGCGACTGGAAGATGGATGCAGCTCTGGTCTCTGGCCGAGCTCAGTCTGAAACAGCAGGTTGCAGAAGCTGCCACGATCGCTCCTGAGCTCCAAATTTGGCACCGCTAGACTCGTTGGAATCGTGGACGAGTCTACTTTGCAGAAAAAGAAACGGCGAAGTCTTCTGATGTTGGAGATGAGCTGGGTGTCCAGAGAAGTGGACGGTGGTCGGTGCAGACTGTGAGGAGGCAGACCGGCGTGGGTGTGGTAGAAAATTGGTATCTCTGGTTGTCGGATGCCGAACGGGGTTCCGCCTTCTGTTCCTAGATGCTGACAGGGGGAGGAAGAACTTTGTAGAAGACCTCGAAGACTGGTTCCTTCAAGGTTTGTCGTGGGAGAGTCTTCTCTGCCGCTCTGGCTCCTGGTCTGAGAGGTTCTGCGCAGTCGGGGAAGAACAGCCTTCACGGACGGCCACGAACTCGGAATGGAGTGATTCCACCTCGCCTGCGAAGAGCACAGGGAGGCCTTTCCAGAAAGTTAGGCCACCCCACCAGCAGAACCAGGATGCAGTCGTGGATGTCGCTGCAACAGAGTGCTAAACTGCAGGTCGGCCTGCACACAAAGCTGGAGTGGAGAAGAGAGGAGGGGGTGAACTTGGCTTGAGGGGAGAGGAGGGGTGCGACCTAGGGAGCAAGGAGGGAAGGGGAGATTCGAATTTGGGCTTTGGAATGAGTTAATTCAGCCTTGGGAAGGTGGAGATATGCTTAGGGAAGTGAAAGGGGTAGGTGGTGGTTGGAGGGTGGGGTTTTGAGTGGTGGAACTTCCTTGGGACTAGGTGAGGATTAAAGAGGGGTTGTGGGAAGTTGTGGGGAGTTAATGGAGGTAGGTGGGGGTTGGAAGTGGTTGAGAGGGGGAGGAGAGAGAGTGAATTTCGAAATTTAGAGAGAGGAGGAGAGAGAATGGAGAGATAATGAGAGAGAGAGAGATATTGAGAGAGTTTGAAAGGGTTTTCTTCAATATTCATCAAAAGTTGAATACAAGAGGAGAGATGGGGCCTATATATAGGCAACCATTCTTTACATGACCAAAATACCCTTGACAATAAGATAAAAGACCGAGCATATCCTAGACTCAATCCTATGGGCCCATAACTAAAGTAATAAGGCCCAATTAAACATAACAAGGGAAATGGACTAAAACCATATGACTCAATAAAGGAAAATACATAAGATAGGACTCAATAAAAAGAAAATACATAAAATGAAACTTGGGAAATGAAGATAACAAGTGTAGATCATGATCAATCCATATCAAGAGTGTGTAGGCGATCAAAGCTAGAGGGGTGTCGGGAGATGCCCTCATCAAATCCCCCGGGGTGGGGAGAGCTCGACCCTGTCGAGTATGGGTCTGCCTGGCTGTCGTACTGCTCCATCATGTCGGGATCCAAGCATATCAAATCCTCCCTGACTCACCCATGTATCCTCGATCGGGGGACGGCTCTTCCACCTAACCAGATAGCGCTGATACACCCTGTGCCTCGTAATGATACTCTGCTCATCCAGTATTGCCTCTACCTGCTCTCGTCGGTCTCTCAAGCTAGAAAGTGGAGTCCCTCCGGGAGTGTCTCTCATAAGGGGGGGTAAAGGCTCAAGCTCCTCACTGGGTTCCACCGCGGGGCCTTTGTGGGGTACCAGGTCCACCACACTGAAGGTAGGGTGCACCCCATAGCTTTCTGGTAGGTCAAGCTCATAAGCATTGCTGCCAAGTCGTCGTAGAACTCGAAAGGGTCCCGAACCCCGTGCCCTCAACTTGGAGGCAGGTCCCGGAAGGAGCTGCTCCGTCCTCACCATCACCGAGTCTCCCACTTGGAACTCGTAGTGGCGCCGATGAGCATCTGCCCGCCTTTTGTAAGTCTCATTGATCCTTCCTATATGCTTGCGAGAATGCGTATGCCATGCATGATGATGCGATGTTAGTGCGAAACGAATGGTATGCCAAGGTGGACCTGGGCAGCCAAATGTAGACCGATCACACTTTGATGCTATGAAGACTGTGGTAGTCTTAGGAGGGCCGGGACATCCATAGATGAACCTTTTATGCATGGGTGTGATAAATGTCGGGGGACCCGGACATCCATGTATGCTCCTATCATGCTTAAGACTCATGATGAATGAAGGTGGGCCAATACATCCGAATATGGTCCACTTATGCTGCCTACTTGACATGTGGGTGATGTGGATGAATGTACCCGACTTATGAATCATGTCAAATGGTGTGGTAGGCCTGGACACATGCATGTTTATCCCAAAGGTGACTTCCATGTGCATAGATGTGGGATGACTTTTGAACGTCCACGTGAATGGGTCGAAGGGATCTACGAACGTGGTTATGGGGTGGGGCACTTCATCAATCCCAAGGTGTTTGTTGCCTAAGGTCAAGGCTCTCATGTTGTAACCCGATTCTAGGAAGGGAGGAGTTTGGGTCGACATGGGCGATGTGGGTAAGGTGAGGTGGGTGGTGAATAGGGAAAGTGGGTCACATGGAGATTTAGGCTCCCATAGAAAAGGGTCAAAGGGATTATGGTAAGGGTCACCTAGGTAGGGGTACTCCATGTTCTCAAGGTCCTCAAATGGCGAATCATCTCTCTCTAAGATAATTGGGCCAAGGTTGCTAATGGGTTGGCTAATCAAAGTACTTGGGATCTCAATGGTTGGGGAGTAGACTAGGATGGGTTCCTCCTCCATGGGAAGAAGGAGTATGATCTCACTTGTAAATTGGCCATTGGTGTAGATGGAAGTGATGGAGCCAATGGTGGGGTAAGCTAAGCTAATGGTGCTAGACTCTGATGGCCTCATGGCTAGCATATCGGTCAAGTGGACTTGCCAATGTAGGTAGGCCACTAAGTCTCCCAAATCTTCTACACAATAGGAGGTTTGATAAGTGACATGAGGCTGAGTGGGAATGAGTTGGGATTGATGTCCCATGAGTAGGTGGCTTGGTTGTAAACTAGGAATGGTGAGGCCTCGCTTGAGCCATAGGAATATGGACTTATCTTCGGTGATGGTGTCATGGGGAAGGGTGTATAGCTCTTGATGAACTAGGTTAGGAGGGGTGGGTGAGTTGTATGGCCTTTGGATTTCCTTGATTTTGGGAGGTGGATCCGAATTGGTATCCCTCTCCACTTGGGTAGGTGTGTGGGTTGCAACTCCTAAGGACAATGGGGTAGGAAGGTCTATGGTGGGTGGGTTGGTGTTAGTCGAGGCATGGCGCACTCGAGGAGGTGAGCAAGGTCGGACATGGGTTGGACTTGGGAGTGGAAGTAGTGGAGGCCTAACTTGGGGTAAGATTGGTGTAGGAAGCGGGAGGTGGATTGGGTGAGGGGTTTTGGGTTTTGGGGTGGTGGCCATTATGGGCCTTGGTGGAGGGGTGGACATGGTGTCCACATGGTTTTTAATGATGAGGGTTGGATGAGTGGTGGTCACCATGGAGGGAATTGGGTTGGTTAGGGGTCTCTTGCCCTTGGGATCACTTGGGGTGGAAGTGGGGGCTAAAGGGGCTTGACTAGTGTAGGTTAGGGAAGGGGGTTTTGGTTGGGATGTGGGGGACCTCATGGGGTTAGGTGGGGAGGTGGAGGTCTTAAGTACTTGGGTTTTAGTGATAAGGGTTTGGACGGGTGGGGTGGGAGGAGTGGGAGTGCTCCTTGGGTTTTGGTGATCCGAGTGGGATGGGGACACATACCTAGCCCTTAGTTGATCCTTCATGTCCTCCCATGTGGTGAGGGGAGCTTCCCGTCTAATTATCCTTAAGCCCTCAATTTTACACCAATGAGTTTGAGCCCTTTTGGTTAGTTGTATTTTGGCAACCCATGCCTTTTCATCCTCGGAAATATGATACCAATTGAAGTATTGGTCCATTGTAGCTTCCCAATCTAAATATTTGCTAGGAGAGGTCCCATCAAAGGTGGGAAGTGGGAAAGGGGCCATCCTATCGTCCGTCCTTAGGGCGGGCCTATTTTTTCCAAGTTGGTTGAGTCGGCCCGATATGTTATCAAGTCGCTCATTGGCATAGGTCAAGGCTTTCATGAAGTAGTTGAAGTCATGAGTGTTAGTGGTAGGCATCCCTTGGGGTTTTGGATTCATTGTGGGATTGGAAGATGTAGTATTGGGTTGAAAGCGAGTACCACTACGAGTGGTCATGCAAGGTTGGGTGGGCTATGCAAGGGTGTGCGGATGCACCTATGAAAGACTTAGTGTGACCCAAGACTAGACTTGTAAGGACAAGCCTATGACCGCTCTGATACCACTTGATGTGGCACAGCCCAAAGACCACTAAATATGATAAGGTGACCCTAGGACTTAGACCCGCAAGCATACAAGCGCTCAATGATTCTCACAACGATGATTTTTGCTCACTCGGTTCACACGTTCACCCGGTGGGTCCGGGAGATGATGGTGAGGGTCCGAGGCGGGACCCAATTGTCCTAATGGACTTACAATGCTAAGGCTGACCTCCAATGGGCCAGGGAGTCCCAACTTTGTGGGTGGCTGGCCCGCAAGGCGGGGTGTGGGGTGGCACTCACTCACGGGCCGCGGTGGGCACGATATTGCTTAAAATGAATTCCGAGCACTCTCTTACCGTCCGACGGGCATTCAAGGCAATACTACATTTGCAGAAATGAAGCTACAAGGGTGTGATCAGAAGCTCACCTGATCGGTGTGAAGACACCGATCCCGTTCGGAGACGAGGGCGCGCCGGGAGGCGAGGGTATACACCCGATCGCCGCGGCGATGGAGCTTGACCTGAAAATGTGAAGAGGTACAGCACTACGCCCCTTGCAAGGGGGGGATCTTGGGGTGGGGGTTAATGTATTACAACCAAAAATTACCTCCACGCAGGGAGGGGCCTTCAGCCGGCCAAGCGGGGAGGGGAACGAGCGAGATAGAGTCGACTTTCCGAGCTTTGCCGATTCTGCCTAGCTTCTGTAATTCTGGACAGAGGGCCGATGTCGATGCTGCCAATAATTCCACCGAACTTGGAATCTCATGAAACTTGCGCCAAAAGCTTGCTAACCGGAGAGGGGTGTGGCTTGAATTTTTTGGACGACGTTCTGATCTGGGGGCTGACTGCTCCAGCGACTGGAAGATGGATGCAGCTCTGGTCTCTGGCCGAGCTCAGTCTGAAACAGCAGGTTGCAGAAGCTGCCACGATCGCTCCTGAGCTCCAAATTTGGCACCGCTAGACTCGTTGGAATCGTGGACGAGTCTACTTTGCAGCAAAACAAACGGCGAAGTCTTCTGATGTTGGAGATGAGCTGGGTGTCCAGAGAAGTGGACGGTGGTCGGTGCAGACTGTGAGGAGGCAGACCGGCGTGGGTGTGGTAGAAAATTGGTATCTCTGGTTGTCGGATGCCGAATGGGGTTCCGCCTTCTGTTCCTGGATGCTGACAGGGGGAGGAAGAACTTTGTAGAAGACCTCGAAGACTGGTTCCTTCAAGGTTTGTCGTGGGAGAGTCTTCTCTGCCGCTCTGGCTCCTGGTCTGAGAGGTTCTGCGCAGTCGGGGAAGAACAGCCTTCACGGACGGCCACGAACTCGGAATGGAGTGATTCCACCTCGCCTGCGAAGAGCACAGGGAGGCCTTTCCAGAAAGTTAGGCCACCCCACCAGCAGAACCAGGATGCAGTCGTGGATGTCGCTGCAACAGAGTGCTAAACTGCAGGTCGGCCTGCACACAAAGCTGGAGTGGAGAAGAGAGGAGGGGGTGAACTTGGCTTGAGGGGAGAGGAGGGGTGCGACCTAGGGAGCAAGGAGGGAAGGGGAGATTCGAATTTGGGCTTTGGAATGAGTTAATTCAGCCTTGGGAAGGTGGAGATATGCTTAGGGAAGTGAAAGGGGTAGGTGGTGGTTGGAGGGTGGGGTTTTGAGTGGTGGAACTTCCTTGGGACTAGGTGAGGATTAAAGAGGGGTTGTGGGAAGTTGTGGGGAGTTAATGGAGGTAGGTGGGGGTTGGAAGTGGTTGAGAGGGGGAGGAGAGAGAGTGAATTTCGAAATTTAGAGAGAGGAGGAGAGAGAATGGAGAGATAATGAGAGAGAGAGAGATATTGAGAGAGTTTGAAAGGGTTTTCTTCAATATTCATCAAAAGTTGAATACAAGAGGAGAGATGGGGCCTATATATAGGCAACCATTCTTTACATGACCAAAATACCCTTGACAATAAGATAAAAGACCGAGCATATCCTAGACTCAATCCTATGGGCCCATAACTAAAGTAATAAGGCCCAATTAAACATAACAAGGGAAATGGACTAAAACCATATGACTCAATAAAGGAAAATACATAAGATAGGACTCAATAAAAAGAAAATACATAAAATGAAACTTGGGAAATGAAGATAACAAGTGTAGATCATGATCAATCCATATCAAGAGTGTGTAGGCGATCAAAGCTAGAGGGGTGTCGGGAGATGCCCTCATCACTTTATGTGTTCAGATACAGACGCTAGCCCATTTGCTTGGCCAGGATCGTCAACTTCGGCCTCCGGAGGGGACCCTCAGGCTGCCGTGTGGACAGTTGGATTGTTTATACTTGTTATCGGTTTTATCCTATCGCAGTGATTGTTTCTCAATTGTGTCTGTGGACCCATTGCCGGGGAGGGGAACAACCTCGATTATTGATTTCTATTCGGTCACTCTTTACTCACCATGGGTTCCAGGGGATCTGTCGCTTTGTCACATGTTCCCCTGGAAGCCCCTTTGTGCAAGGTGAGACATGAAATGCCATTCACTTGGCTACACTCTGACCCTTCGCAGTTTCTCCGGATAATCACGAATCCTTAGTAGGCCAGCCCTCAAGATTCGATAAGTGTTAATCTCGGGTTCTGAGATAGGCCCATTGGACTTCTCAGTTGATTTATGGACTTACACCGACTTCCCCTGTGTGTATGTCCCATTGCTCCCGAACACTCCGGGTCTAGGGGAGATGCTGTCTAATTTTTGTGAGACCTTTGGATTGAATAATAATAATAACAATAATAATAATACTAATAATAATAAAATAAAAAAGAGAGTGAATCGATGCCGGTGGCACCGACTCAACAAAATAAATGGTGATTCGGTGCGGGTGCCACCGAATCACCACTTTGGGGTGATGATTCGGTGGCGTCTTTACCCACCCCTCCAATATAAAAATAATAATAATAATAAACAAACGAAACAAAAACACAACCCAAAAACATAAAAGTGCTCCACCAACTCTTCACCAGAAGGTGAGTCAGTGGCATCATTTCCTCCCCATGGTATAAAAAAAGAAAAAAAAGAAAATATACACATAATAAAATACAACAACCAACCTCATGCATTCACGTAACACATCTTGCACCAACTCTCATTCTCGCTTGCACCGACCCCAATCACCGTTGCTGCACCGACCGTCATCACCTCATGCCTCCCCCTTCACATATATAATAAAAGAAAGCAAGGTACGTAACGTACGTAACTCACTCATTTATATACACACAACACACATGGGTCGACGCTACGACAATTTCTTTTACGTGATCCACCTACTTAATACCAACGTTGCACATGCATACATACCCTAAGAAAAAAAGGGACAAGTCACGTACAAATAAAACCATGCATATGCCACTTACGGAACATTTAACTCATTAATCTATTCACCATGCACACTAAAGCCCATTAATATATTCCCTTCACACATGCATTCATTCATATGTCCATACCCCCCCATACCCCCGTCTATACACATGTAGCAATATAAGGAAAACAACAACACTACTAAAACCCATTCACATGTACACTAAACACCAATTAAAGCCAAACGCTCGTTAGCTCTAATCACCCACTAATATTAACCCATCCATACAGATAAATCCGTTCATGCAATGCACACCACCGTTGCACCGACCTTCACTTTCCTTTGCACCAATGCACCCTCATTCCCCCTTGCCATTGTGTCGATGCACCATCTTCCCTTTTCACTATTGCCTCGATGCCACCGTTGTACTGACCTTCATTTTTGTTTGCACCGACGCACCCTCGGCCCCGTCCACCCTGCACCGACTTGGCCATCACCCTCCTTTTCATTGGCATCGACCTCACCTCTGACTTGCACCGACCTCAGCTCCAATACGCACCGACCTTGGCCACCGACTCACGTTCCTATGTAATACAAACCCACGAGCTTATTCATGTAACTCACCCACATACACGTTATATGCATATACGTTGCATACACTGCCATGTTATATATAATAAAAAAAGGGAAGCATACGCGTAGCTTACATACCTCATGCATTCATTAACCAAACAATAAATCCCACATTCTCCCCATCCCTCCTTAATACCTCCACACATTAAAGAAAATAACAAAACCAACCCATCCCTGCATCGACGCATATCCTTGCACCGACCCGGCCATGCACCGATGCACATCCTTAACACTTAACACCCACGCATACACGTTGCATATTTGAGCAATAGAAAAGCAAAAAAATGTATATAATGTGAACAAACACTCACTCTCTCACTCAACGTATGTACAACATTGCAAATGCATTAAAAAAATAGGGAAGGAGAGATGAAACAACAAAAAAACGTGACGATGAATGAATAAAAGTTAAAAATATAATAAACTAATAATGGCCAAATAAATATAATAATAATAATAATAATAATAATAATAGAAATAATCAAAGAATAAATTGTTGGTCTCGGGGTAGGCGAGCGGACAAGAAGGGGGAGTTGAATTATCTTCGACACTAGATGGTAAATTAAAACAACTACACAACAAAATTAACAACTTTTATCGAGATTGAGGAATTAACTAAACAAGGAACTAAATTCTCTCAACCTCTCCGATCTCACGTGATCATACAAAGGAGTATAACAATCAAATCATACAATCCCACAAAGCAAACCACAAGACAATAGGATTTTTAAGGTGGTTCGGGACCACGACGGGCTCCCTACGTCCACCCCTTACCAAACCTGGTGAGGCTTCACTAAGGGATAAATCCCCAAAATGGAGACGACGCTCCAAACACACACGTAGCATGATGCCTGCACACACATGGGGACACGTCCTTACACACACACACACGGAGACGAAGTCTCCAACACGATATGACGACCGAATCACAAACATGGACACACGCTGCAACAAACGCAGCACAACGACACACACGACCGCACACATGCGATCACACACACGAATATCTCTATGTTCGGAAAATAAACACAAATGATCAAATCATGCTAAACTCAAACTATAGAACTTGGAGCATATCAAGAACAACATATAAAGTATGTAGAAATAATCTCCCTCAAACTTCAATAGCCAGATGCAGTTGTTCCTTGAACCACAAGTCGGAGGGAAGCCGGATGAAGATGATTCTTGTGTCCTCTTGATCCTCTCATCGATCAGCTCCTTTTCTACTTCTTCCAGGAGCTCCAAAATCCTCTCCAAGTAGATCAAATCCTTCCTTCACGTGCTCCTCCTTGCTTTGCCCCTTTTCTTCTCCAACAAGATAGATAGAAAGTGTTAGCACTAGGTTTTTCTCCCAAAATCATAGGTTATATATACACCCAAGAGAGAATGATCAAAAGACTCATAAACCCTTCACAAAACCCTTGAAAGACCCCTCTAATATATGTATATTAACCCTAGGGACAAATGGGTGAAGTTAGAGCACAAATGGATTGGGTTTAGTGGGTTTTCGGATTCACGTTTTTGGGTTTCGCTGTGTTCGGTCGACCTAAAGGGTAGGGGCGGTCGACCAAAATGTTACAGATAGAAAACATGCCAACTCTGGGGATTTTGGTCGACCGGAGGCATAAGGTCTGTTGGCCTAGAGAGATGGCGGACAAGAAGTGGGGTTGAATTGTCCCCTTACCGAGATGGCGGATTTTAAAAACTTTCTTAACTAAATACAGTGGAATTAAGATTAATAATGTTAATAGCCAAAACTAAAGTGAGATTTATAACGCTCTCTCAAGCTTTCCGATCTCACTCGTAATAACAATACGACTAACAGGGAAATTTTGCTCAACACAGATTACGGAGGTAGCAATGTGTGAATATGTAGTGAATTAAAAACCTATATAATGTACATGTGAACGGAGATAAAAGAAATGACAATCACACAGGCAATCACACAAGACACGGGGATTTTTAGGTGGTTCGGGACCACAACGGGCACCCAACGTCCACCCCTCACCCAACCGGGTGAGGCTTCACTCCACGCTACGAAACGTAGCAACACGGGGACGAACCCCAACGACAAACGCTGCTTCCACATCAATATCCACA
This sequence comes from Amorphophallus konjac, assembly GCA_022559845.1. Classification (NCBI taxonomy): domain Eukaryota; kingdom Viridiplantae; phylum Streptophyta; class Magnoliopsida; order Alismatales; family Araceae; genus Amorphophallus; species Amorphophallus konjac. Next base: position 298,832,520 of record CM040119.1, read on the forward strand.
CGGGGACAAGCCCCAACACGCTGCCACCACAGCACACACACACACGACGTCGGGGAACACGCCCCGGACACTGAAATCACACGGAGACGCAGCTCCGTCCACACATACAATAATATTCTGAGTTTACCAGTCACAAAGGATATACAATGGCCACAAAGGATATTGATCTATGATCAAATAATGAGAGTAGGAATGAATGATTAAAGGAACTCCCTCAAACCTTCAATGAATCCCATGGATAGGATAGATGGGTGCGCTGGACGCTTTTAATCACGAAGCAAAAGCCGGCCGAAACTGTAGGAGCTGCCTTGGTAAAATGTGTGGTAGTGAAACAAGTCTTACTGATGGCGTCCTCCTTGTCTTCCTCTTCCTTCAAGGTGTGCAGCACCTCTTCCTTGTTCGCAAAGCCCCTTGTAAAAGGATGAAACGCGTTAGCTCTTCTCTATTCCAAAGTATAAAAATCGCAGCATTATGTGGGGCAAAAAATTGCTAAACAAAGGATCAAGAGATGATCTCAAAGGCATTCAGATATAAAAGGGAGATTGACAAACATCTCAAATAGACAAGGGATAGATATGGAGATTTTCCCTTTTGCAAACTCCTTTGATCTCCAGGTTGATGTGAGCTGTTGCTTGCGATGAAGACGTCTTCAGATTCGTTGCTTCATTCCGCTTGCAACTCTCTTCATCAAAGATCTTTGAATCTCGACGGAAGTAGATCAGATTTCGCGTTGAAGTCTTCTCCTCTTCTCTTGTTCTTCTTCTGCTCCTGCAAAAATAGATACAACAATAAACCCCAATTGCCTGATCTTCTGATGGAGATCATAACCTTCATATATAAGAAGAAAATCCACACAAAAGACATAATAGCCCATGTTAAAACCCTTCTAAACCACACCTAAGACAAGGGTGAAACCTTAAGGCTATAGGTGTTAAAAACCCAAGCAATCGGATCATGTTATGGGTATTTTGCAAACAATCCGGAAAACTCATTCCGGACGAATCAGAGAAAGTGTCGACTCAAGGAGTCGACACTTTTTTCATCTCATTCTGTCCCGTTTGTAAAAATAGGACTTAGGACAAAAGTGTCGACTCATCACACGTTCTGCTAGAAGACAAAACTCAACTCACATGACAAAAGTGTCGACTCACAGAGTCGACACTTTTTGTCAGCATATCCGAAATCAACGTAGACAGAACCTACTGAAATAAGTGTCGACTCCTAGAGTTGACACTTTTACTGACAGAACTGAAAACTCAATTAAACCCAATTGAAACCGTATGAAACATCATCCAAACATTTAGAATAAATTGGCATGCATCGATAACAAGGTATTGGCATGAATAAAATCACATTCCAACAAATGGTAATAAAAATGGATTAAGCATCTTGCAAACCCAAATGAGAACTCATTTTGTCAAAGGATGAAACTCTTTATAGCTTTAAGAACCCAAGAAGGATATGCATGAAGGCACTATGAAAACACCCATTTGAAAGCATGATTTATCAATCAAATAAGATGCATTATAAGGACTTAAAACCATCATTGAATCTCGGTTTCAAATAGAGGAATGGAAAACCAATAAAATAACATGCAGTGAAGATACATCAAAATTGACATGTATCTTTTGTACATGGATCCAAATCAACCCACATACATGAGAAAAATATTAAGTCCAATCTTGCCAAATCAAAATGCATTCAAACATTTTTCTTACATCAAGAGTTCAAGGGAATGTAAACAACAGTGGAAGCTTACCATGGATTCAAGGAATTGAAAGCAATATAGAATCTGCACATCCTGAAAGTTCAGATTCAAGTCAATGCAATTTGATAAGAACAATTATCTTGCATTCTATCATCCACATACATCCATCCCAATTAAGTCATTAACTTGCAATCCAGAAAATTTCTCCATACATGTAACAGCACTCTGGAATTCAATTCAAACCAAAACTATGGAGAACCGTACAACACTATTCAAATACAGTCTAGTGGCATGAATAAAGAGGATTATGAACCATCATTTAAACTTGTTCAAACAAGATTAATAAAAAGCATGTTTAGCACAAGGCCACTTCAACCACATTTAAGGTTACCAAAACTGTCAAGGTCAAGGACATAAAATTAAGTCCTAACTTCCAAGTTCAGTCCAAGAATTTAGGTTCAATTTATTGATAGCTATTCATATCATCAATCATGCTTGTCAACACATATCAAAGTATGATTCAACCAAGCTGCACACAGAATTCCATCTCAGATCAAAACAATCAAGTTCTATCCTATTAAGTCAAGCACAATCAAAACCAATTTGAACTTAACTTATCCACAACCAATATGAGTAGACACAAGTTCATATGATATTACGAGAATAGAAAGACTGCCTTAGCAGTCCAATGTATAGTAGTCCAATCCAATCAAATGAACTAGTCAACAGAATATCATACAAGAGGACAGATCAGTGCATGTGAGATATAGGAGGTGTCGACACTCAGCAACGCAGTGTCGACACTTTGTTAAAGCAGTGAACCTGGCCATCCAAATGCAAGTATATACATGGAGAACTGTTAAGGCCAGTCAACCCAAGAGCATCCTAACCTGTAAAGCAGAATATCAACATGTGAGCTCATTTGCCACAACATTTATATAAAAAAATGTTGCTCTAAACACATCCAACACACACAATATATAGTCATCATTAAAACTATTATCATTGACAAAGAGGGGGCGCACCGAACCCAACAGGGTCAGTCAACTGGAGGCATAGGGTCGGTCGACCAGAATGAACAGTGTTCCAGATTTTGTGAAAGTTCAGATTTTTATATGAAAACTCAAGGCTACACTCCCTTATGCAAATTACATAAAATATGAACTTGAAAACCCACATGACAAGGAGTGTATTACTATATTGAAAAGCTTTCAAACCTTCATTTTTGCCAAACAAATAAAAATCAAACAACCTAAAGTTTGATTAACATGAATGCTTATTGTGATGACAAAACACAACCAATGAATGTTTCAGAAACTCAAACATGTTTCCATCATTTAAAACCCCTTCATGAATATGCAATAAATCATGAGTAACACACTGTTGTACTCGGACTATTTCCCCAGCAAAATACCTAGAAATAAGGGTTCGAGAATTTCCTCGAACACCTTCAGGGCACGGGCTACCCTGCCTCTCCAACAACCCAGTGGGCCCTACCAACGGCCCCAATCCGCTAGCCGGGGTATATGGTGACACTAGCAATCAACCGGGACCACTCCCGACTCCTAAGTTGCGAACTCTACCCGCATTCTACACAACCACCCGGGCCATCCCGGGCACACTCCGACTACAAGCCACGCCACATGGCACCCAGTGAAAAGGCCAGGGGCCTACCCCAGGATGCCTTCCTTCAACCCTCCAAGGTAAAGGGAGACCAAAATAGGTCAACCATAGGCTCGGGAGGCCAGCAGTACGTGTGTACGGCTCACACACGTGTGTTCGGCATTCTACCGAACACCTCGTGGGCACACATGTTTCAACCCTTCTACACCAACCCACGGGCCACCCCGTGGTTCTAATTCACTAAGTGGGTCCTACAACGACCCCCCAGTAAGTTAGGGCCACCCCCGACCCTCAGACACATGGCAACACACCACTCAATTTTAGCTCTCGGGCCAACCCGAGTCTACCCGGCCAACCCGCCGTACAACATAGCATGCAACACGAGGCAAGGCCCATGGGCCCAAGGTGCCTCCTCCCAGCTCCTACAGACTTCTAACCTTGGCCCTAGGCCAAATCCAAGGCCCGTAGGCCACCTAAGCAGCTCGTTCGGCTACCCGGGATGTGTCGGGCATTCGCCCGAACACCTTGCGAGCGGCCACTACGACTCGAAGAACAACGGCTCCCATGGGCCATTTCAATATCCCGAAACTTTGAATCTTCCAAAGGATATCCCTAGACGACGAAGGAAGACCCCCGAGGGTGATGCGGGATGGACACACAACCTAGGACACTAGCTCGCGATCGTCCCTAAGCGAGGGAAACGTTGGACCGGGCGCGGTTGAGAAACCGGCCGTGAGTCTCGGGTATCGGCTTTTCCGCGTTAACTCGGATCGAGTCACGGGACGGTACACTCACTCACTCTCATAGCAGTGACAATAATATATCAAGCTAGGAACCTACACTCGCAGTGGCATATACGAATGAATACGAACTAAGCATAATGCGATAAAGAGTGGGAGCGAGTCTACGCTTCGGGCGTGGGGAAGATGATCCCGGCCAAGACAGTAACTCCCGGTTAAATAATTATTACAATAATTACAGAATAGTTTATACTTCCCACTCCACGCAGGGAGGTAACGGGCTACCAATGGGGCCCGGGAGGACCGAACTTGGGTTGACGGGTAGCGTTTTGATGTAGCTTTAGCGACACGCGTATTCACGAAAGTGGGGCCCACGTGCTCACCGGCGGGTCCGAGTGGGCTCGGAGTGGTACCGTTGTGACGTTGGCTTCTGGAGAGGTGCTCCCTAGCGGCACGCTGGTTGGCCTCATGGAAGGCGAGTCGGCTCCAATCTTTACTGGTTGACCATGCTGCCCACGGATCTGAAGCTACTGTTTTACAGTGCGTGACCCGGCGAGATCTGCTACTGTGATCACTCCTGACGTCGGATCGACACAAAAGAGGTACTGTTGGAAAGCCCTTTCAAAATACTTCGATCTAGGGCCAAGGAAATAATTTTGAATTTCTATGATCTGGCCTTAATCGATTTTACAAGTTGTTGTTGAACAGGACCCGAAATCTCAGAATAGAGGTGATTTTTCCTGAGAGTTGGCATTGAGGGTGAAGTAGACCTCTGATTCAGACATTGAGCTCTTCATTAACGTTGTAGAGGGGAGAGAGAGGAAGACGGAAATAATCTTTATGATAGATTTGGTGGAGGTTCGGATGGGGAAAGTTATTTTATACTGCCGGGTGGTCGGATCTGGACTGTGGCAGATAGAACTAAGTTGGGATTTGAAGTGATTTTTTAGAAAATATAAACGGGATCGTAAATTCACAAGAAATTTTTTGGAGGAGGTAATAGATGGACAGAACTCTAAATAAAATTGGGGACTCAAGAAGACAAGAAGATAGGGGTCGAAACGTGGAAACTCAGGGTTACTGTGACAGGATCGGAACAGAAGAGAGAGCTGGAAGGTGGAAATATACGAAAATGGAAGAAAAGCAAATAAAAAGTAAATGACTGGATTTGTTTTGTGGAGGTTGGGGTGGACGTGGATGACTCACCCTCCAAGTTTGGATGCGATATGAGCTCTTGATGGAGAGCTAAAAATCATGAAGTAGGGTTCTATCCTGATGTAGATAGAACTCCGATGATGAAGACGGCGGCGCGATGGCGGCGGCGGCAGAAGTAGAATCCAGAGGGGTTAAGGAGAAGATAGAAGGGCTTCACACCCTGAAGAAGAGCTCTCACAGCTCTAGAAGGGGAGAGAGGGGAGAGGGGCGCACCTAGGCTCCTTGGGGAAAAATGCCAAATTTTCTTTTATTAATTCACATAAAATGGAAATACAACCTATTTGTATGAAATGTAAAAAGACTCAAAATGACCCTAGATCTAGAATTAGGGAGGGTAAATAAGGAATAGAACTAATTAGTTCTAACATGTGATTTTGAAAAAAATAAAAATTCTAAAAGGAGGGGGGCGCCCCCTTGACCAAGGGGCAAGGTAGGTGGCATCTTGGACTTTGTATTCCACTTGTCCCCCCTTGACTTGTCAAACCATCTAGAAGGCCACCTAGGACTTTGACCAGCCCCACATGGACCCAAATGGTGCCAGTTGGACCAATGAGGAAGGAGTGAGTTCCTCGTTGCTGGACCTACTGACATTTTACACAAAAACCCAAAGAATCCAAGTGAATGACACATTGACTTATAAAGCCTTACAATTGCACATATGCTTTTCCAAGGATATAAAAATAAACTAAAGGACATAAATGTAAATTAAAATGTCAGTGTTCTTGCTCTGATGTCCCCATCAATTCCCCCGGGTGGGAAGAACTCGACCCCGTCGAGTAAGGGGTGCGGCTGCTCGAGTAGTTCCGGCGGATGCGTCACCGGACCTGGAAGCGCGGAGTACGCTCCACTCCAAGTAATCGACACCTGCTCATCCCGTATAGATTCGATATGCACACGTTGTTGGGGAGGAGGCTAGAGGTGGACACTCCGGGGTGGGGTCACTCTCAAATGAAGGCAGGCGGCTCAAAGGCTCAGTAGAAATCACCGCTTATCCCTGATGTGACTAGATCCGATATGAAGTAGAACCGATCCCAAAGTCCGACAAGCCTCGCACTCGAAAGGGACTAACATCGCGAGTGTACAAGGAGCGACTCGACTCGATGCATGCAGACTCACTATGCACTCGACAAACAAACTGGGCGAAACAAAGACACACAAAGACTCTAAACAAACCTACTGTTAGTCCGACTTACGCAAAGGCGATGGTGGACCAGGACACCCGAATATGTGCCATGATGCATTTGACATAACCGGTGGTTGATATCATGTGGAATTCCTAGACCTCCTAAAGTGGAGCATGCATGCATATTGGACTTAGATGTGGGATGGCCAGGGGTACCAAATTCATCTTCTTCCTTTCCCCTAGATGATGGTGTATCTCGCAAGTGAACGGGCTTGGTGGGTATAGACGACCCGGCCCATAGGGAAGGGGTGTGGTAGTGGACTCCCTCGAAGAAGTGAAGTATATATGGCGGGTCAAGGGGTCTACTAGGGAATGGGTCAAGGGATCAAAGAAGGTATGACCCCCTGTGATGGGTTCCCACAAGTCATGCTCCTAATTGTGAAATTCTTGAAGGTATGGGTGGTCACCTTCATCTGTCATAGTGAATGGGACGGTGGTCATGTGAAAAAAATAAGATTCCTCACTTGGGCAAGAGGGAATGAAGTCGGGCTCGGCCGGCATGGGGAGGAATAAGAGAATCTCCGTGGTGACACAACCCACGGTGCACACGGAGGTAATGGACCCTAAGGCCGGATGAGTGAAGCTACGACTAGTGGGTTGGTCGAAGCCTCAGGCCAATAAGTGCGTCAACGTCCATTGCCAGTGTAAACCCATAATAAGGTCACCCAAGGTATCAACATGGTGACTAGACCGAAATGTCGTATGGTAGGAGTTGACGGGCACTAGAGTTAAGGTGGGGTCCATGGATGGGTAAGGAAGTGGGACCAAGTCATCCTTGAGCCAACTAAGAAGCGGCTCGGTTATGAAAAGCGTACCCGTTATAAACACGGGTGGCTCGGACTTTAGAGGCTCCAAACAAGATGGTCCCGAATAAAGATCGGAAGTAGATGCCAATGGAGCTCTAGGGAAGGGGTTCCCCGACTGAGGTGGGGAAGGCTGTGGTGTAGGCGGTCGACCGGATCGGGACTCGGCTGGAAGGTAGATGCTTACCGAAGGGCACCTTTAAACTGAGAAAACCGGGACTCAAATGGTTCACCTCTAGAGCGACCTTATAGGACTGCGCCAGAGAGAATGCGTCGCAGATAAGACATTCAATTTGGAAGTGAGGCTGTAAACCTCTCTGGAACTAAAAGACAATCGTGGTACTCTCCTCTCCAACTCCATATTCCACCCGGTACTTATCATAGTCCCGAATGTACTCGGACACGGACCTATCGCCTTGGACGGGTCGACATGGGTTGGCCATAGGTGCCAAAAGATGGGAATGGATCCCTAGAAATGGATATGTAAGGCCATTTTTTTTGTTTTTGTTTTATAATCAAAATGTTATGGCAACTAATGCAAGCACCTAGACGCGACTTAGAATGCGATGCAAATGCAAAGTTGAAATGCACTAACTAATGCACACTAAGGACCCTAGACTTAAATCAAGACTCGGTACGTGGTGAAGTTAATCGATCCGAAGATCACTCGCGCAAGTGTGCGGCCTTCCCGATAGGCGTATCGTAACGCTCGGACAACACCTTTTGATATACCTATTAATGGTATGCGATGCAACCTAAACCAACTTAAACTTAGACTCGACTTAGATGACTCTTTTTTTTGTTTAGAGTTTTGCAAATGACTACCCTAGACTCAACTGGCGCTCTCTGATACCAAATTGATGCGGGACGGACACGCGACCTGGGACTCTAGCTCGCGATCGTCCCTAAGCGAGGGAAACATTGGACCGGGCGCGGTTGAGAAATCGATCGTGAGTCTCGGGTATCAGCTTTTCCGCGTTAACTCAGATCGAGTCACGGGACGGTACACTCACTCACTCTCGTAGCAGTGATAATAATATATCAAGCTAGGAACCTACACTCGCAGCGGCATATACGAATGAATACGAACTAAGCATAATGCGATAAAGAGTGGGAGCGAGTTTACCTCCATGCTCCGGGCGTGGGGAAGACGATCCCGGCCAAGACAGTAACTCCCGGTTAAACAATTATTACAATAATTACAGAAATGGTTTCTACTACCCACTCCAAGCAGGGAGGTAACGGGCTACCAATGGGGCCCGGGAGGACCGAACTTGGGTTGACGGGCAGCGTTTTGATGTAGCTTTAGCGGCACGTGTATTCATGAACGTGGGGCCCACGTGCTCATCGGCGGGTCCGAGTGGGTCCGGAGTAGTACCGCTGTGACATTGGCTTCTAGAGAGGTGCTCCCTGGGACGGCGACACGCTGGTTCGCTTCGTGGAAGGCGAGTCGGCTCCGGTCTTCACTGGTTGACCATGCTGCCCACGGATATGAAGCTCTTGTTTTACAGCGTGCGACCCGGCGAAATCTGCTGATGCGATCACTCCCAATGTCGGATCGATGCACAAGAGGTACCGTTGGAAAGCACTTTCAAAATAATTCGATCTAGGGCCAGAGAAATAATTTTGAATTTCTCGGATCTTGCCTTAATCGATTTTACAAGTTGCTATTGAACAGGACCCGAAATCTTAGGATAGAGGTGATTTTTCCTGAGAGTTGGCGTTGACCACGAAGTAGACCTCTGATTTAGACATTGAGCTCTTCATGAACGTTGTAGAGGGGAGAGAGAGGAAGACGACAATAATCTTTATGATAGATTTGGTGGAGGTTCGGATGGGAAAACATATTTTATATTGCCGGGTGGTCGGATGTGGACTGTGGCAGACAGAACTGAGTTGGGATGTTAAGTTATTTTTTAGAAAATATAAACGGGATCCTAAATTCACAAGAAAATTTATGGAAAAGGTACTAGATGGACAGAACTCTCAATAAAATTGGGGACTCAAGAAGACAAGAAGAAGGGGGTCGAAACGTGGAAACTCAAGGTTGCTATGACAGGATCTGAACAGAAGACAAAGCTGGAAGGTGGAAATATACGAAAATGGAAAAATAGCAAACAAAAGGTAAATGACTGGATTTGTTTTGTGGAGGCTGGGGTGGACGTGGATGACTCACCCTCCAAGTTTGGGTGCGATATGAGCTCATGATGGAGAGTTAAAAATCACGGAGTAGGGTTCTATCCTGATGTAGACAGAACTCCGGCGATGAAGACGGCGGCGCAATGGCGGTGCGATGGCGGCGACAGAAGTAGAATCCAGAGGGGCTAAGGAGAATATAGAAGGGCTTCACACCCTGAAGAAGAGCTCTCACAGCTCTAGAAGGGGAGAGAGGGGCGCACCAAGGCTCCTTGGGGCAAAATGCCAAATTTTCTTTCATTAATTCACATAAAATGGAAATACAACCTATTTGTATGAAATGTAAAAAGACTCAAAAAGACCCTAGATCTAGAATTAGGGAGGGTAAATAAGGGATAGAACTAATTAGTTCTAACATGTGATTTTGAAAAAAAAATAAAAATTCTAAAGGAGGGGGGCGCCCCATTGACCAAGGGGCAAGGTAGGTGGCATCTTGGACTTTGTATTCCACTTGTCCTCCCTTTACTTGTCAAACCATCTAGAAGGTCACCTAGGACTTTGACCAGCCCCACATGGACCCAAATGGTGCCACTTGGACCAATGAGAAAGGTGTGGGTTCCCCGTTGCTGGACCTACTGAAATTTTACACAAAAACCCAAAGAATCCAAGGGAATGACACATTGGCTTATAAAGCCTTATAATTGCACATATGCTTTCCCAAGGATATAAAAATAAATTAAAGAACACAAATGTAAATTAAAATGTCAGTGTTCTTGCTCTGATGTCCCCATCAATTCTCCCCGGGTGGGAAGAACTCGACCCCGTCGAGTAAGGGGTGCGGCTGCTCGAGTAGCTCCGGCGGATGGGTCACCGAACTTGGAAGCGCGGAGTACGCTCAACTCCAAGTAATCGACACCTGCTCATCCCGTATAGATTCGATATGCACACGCTGCTGGGAGGAGGCTAGAGGTGGACACTCTGGGGTGGGGTCACTCTCAAAGGAGGGAAGGCGGCTTGAAGACTCACTAGGAATCACCGCTTGTCCCTTATGTGACTAGATCCGATATGAAGTAGAACCGATCCCAAAGTCCGACAAGTCTCACACTCGAAAGGAACTAACAACGCGAGCATACAAAATCGACTCGACTCGATGCATGCAGACTCACTATGCACTCGACAAACAAATTGGGTGAAACAAAGACTTACAAAGACCCTAAACAAACCTATTGTTAGTTCGACCTACGCATAGGCGATGGTGGACCAGGACACCCGAATATGTGCCATGCATGCATTTGACGTAACCGGTGGTTGACATCATGTGGAATTCCTAGACCTCCTAAAGTGGACCATGCATGCATATTGGACTTAGATGTGGGAGGGCCAGGGGTACCAAATGCATCTTCTTCCTTTCCCATAGATGATGGTGTATCTCGCAAGTGAATGGGCTTGGTGGGTATAGACGACCCGGCCCATAGGGAAGGGGTATGGTAGTGGACTCCCTCGAAGAAGTGAAGTATATATGGCGGGTCAAGGGGTCCACTAGGGAATGGGTCAAAGGGATCAAAGAAGGTATGACTCCCTGTGATGGGTTCCCACAAGTCACGATCCCAATTGTGAAATTCTTGAAGGTGTGGGTGGTCACCTTCATCCGTCATGGTGAATAGGACGGTGGTCATGTGAAAAAAAATAAGATTCCTTCCTTGGGCAAGAGGGAATGAAGTCGGGCTCGACCGGCATAGGGAGGAATAAGAGAATCTCCGTGGTGACACAACCCACGGTGCACACAGAGGTAATGGACCCTAAGGCCGTATGACTGAAGCTACGACTAGTGGGTTGGTCGAAGCCTCGGGCCAATAAGTGCGTCAACGTCCATTGCCGGTGTAAACCCATAATAAGGTCACCCAAGATATCAACATGGTGACTAGACCGAAATTTCGTATGGTAGGAGTTGACGGGCACTAGAGGTAAGGTGGGGTCCATGGATGGGTAAGGAAGTGGGACCAAGCCATCCTTGAGCCAACTAGGAAGCGGCTCGGTTATGAAAAACATACCCGTTATAAACACGGGTGGCTCGGGCTTTAGAGGCTCCAAACAAGATGGTCCCGAATAAAGATCGGAAGTAGATGGCAATGGAGCTCTAGGGAAGGGGTTCCCCGACTGAGGTGGGGAAGGTTGTGGTGTAGGTGGTCCGACCGGATCGGGACTCGGCTGGAAGGTAGATGCTTGGAGAAGGGCACCTTTAAACCGAGAAAATCGGGACTCAAATGGTTCGACCTCTAGAGCGACCTTATAGGACTGCGCCAGAGAGAATGCGTCACAGATAAGACATTCAATTTGGAAGTGAAGCCACAAACCTTTCCAGAACTGAAAGGCAATCGTGGTGCCCTCCTCTCCAACTCCATATTCCACCCGATACTTATCATAGTCCCGAATGTACTCGGACACGGACGTATCGCCTTGGACGGGTCGGCATGGGTTGGCCATAGGTGCCAAATGATGGGAATGGTTCCCTAGGAATGGATATGCAAGGCCATTTTTTTTATTTTTGTTTTATAAGCAAAATGTTATGGCAACTAATGCAAGCACCTAGACACGACTTAGAATGCGATGCAAATGCAAAGTTGAAATGCACTAACTAATGCACACTAAGGACCCTAGACTTAAATCAAGACTCGGTACGTGGCGGAGTTAATCAATCCGAAGATCACTTGCGCAAGTGTGCGGCCTTCCCGATTGGCGTAACCTAACGCTCGGACAACACCTTTTGATATACCGATTAATGGTATGCGATGCAACCTAAACCGACTTAAACTTAGACTCGACTTAGATGACTCTTTTTTTGTTTGGAGTTTTGCAAATGACTACCCAAGAATCAACTGGCGCTCTCTGATACCAAATTGATGCGGGACAGACACGCGACCTGGGACTCTAGCTCGCGATCGTCCCTAAGCGAGGGAAACGTTGGACCGAGCGTGGTTGAGAATCCGGCCGTGAGTCTCGGGTATCGGCTTTTCCGCGTTAACTCGGATCGAGTCACGGGACGGTACACTTACTCACTCTCGTAGCGGTGATAATAATATATTAAGCTAGGAACCTACACTCGCAGCGGCATATACGAATGAATACGAACTAAGCATAATGCGATAAAGAGTGGGAGCGAGTTTACCTCCACGCTCCGGGCGTGGGGAAGACGATCCCGGCCAAGACAGTAACTCCCGGTTAAACAATTATTACAATAATTACAGAAGTGGTTTCCACTGCCCACTCCACGTAGGAGGTAACGTGTTACCAATGGGGCCCGGGAGGACCGAACTTGAGTTGAGGGGCAGCATTTTGATGTAGCTTTAGCGGCATGCGTATTCACGAACGTGGGACCCACGTGCTCATCGGCGGGCCCGAGTGGGTCCGGAGTAGTACCGCTGTGACGTTGGCTTCTGGAGAGGTGCTCCCTGGGACGGCGGCATGCTGGTTCGCCTCGTGGAAGGCGAGTCGGCTCCGGTCTTCACTGGTTGACCATGCTGCCCACGGATCTGAAGCTGTTGTTTTACAGTGTCCGACCCGATGATATCTCCTGCTGCGATCACTCCCAATGTCGGATCGACGCACAAGAGGTACCGTTGGAAAGGTCTTTCAAAATACTTCGATCTAGGGCCATAGAAATAATTTTAATTTCTTGGATCTAGCCTTAATTGATTTTACAAGTTGCTGTTGAACAGGACCCGATATCTCAAGATAGAGGTGATTTTTCCTGAGAGTTGGCATTGACTGCGAAGTAGACCTATGATTCTGACATTGAGCTCTTCATGAACGTTGTAGAGGGGAGAGAGAGGAAGACGGCAATAATCTTTATGATAGATTTGGTGGATGTTCGGATGGGGAAAGGTATTTTATACTGCCGAGTGGTCGGATCTGGACTGTGGCAGATAGAACTGAGTTGGGATTTGAAGTGATTTTTTAGAAAATATAAACGAGATCCTAAATTCACAAGAAAATTTATGGACGAGGCACTAGATGGACAGAACTCCCCAAAAAATTGAGGACTCAAGAAGACAAGAAGAAGGGGGTCGAAACGTGGAAACTCAGGGTTGCTGTGACAAGATCTGAACAGAAGATAGAGCTGGAAGGTGGAAATATATGAAAATGGAAAAATAGCAAACAAAAAATAAATGACTGGATTTTTTTTTGTGGAGGCTGGGGTGGATGCGGATGACTCACCCTTCAAGTTTGGGTGCGATATGAGCTCCTGATGGAGAGCTAAAAATCACGGAGTAGGGTTCTATCCTAATGTTGACTGAACTCCGACGATGAAGATGGCAGCACGATGGCGGTGTGACGGCGGCGGCAGCAGAAGTAGAATCCAGAGGGGGTAAGGAGAATATAGAATGGCTTCACACCCTGAAGAAGAGCTCTCACAGATCTAGAAGGGGAGAGAGGGGAGAGGGGCGCACCTAGGCTCCTTGAGGCAAAATGCCAAATTTTCTTTCATTAATTCACATAAAATGGAAATACAACCTATTTGTATTAAATGTAAAAAGACTCAAAATGACCCTAGATCTAGAATTAGGGAGGGTAAATAAGGGATAGAACTAATTAGTTCTAACATGTGATTTTGAAAAAAAATAAAAATTCTAAAAGGAGGGGGGCGCCCCCTTGACCAAGGGGCAAGGTAGGTGGCATCTTGGACTTTGTATTCCACTTGTCCCCCCTTGACTTGTCAAACCATCTAGAAGGTCACCTAGGATTTTGACTAGCCCCACATGGACCCAAATGGTGCCACTTGGACCAATGAGGAAGGAGTGAGGGCCCCCTTGTTGGACCTACTGACATTTTGCACAAAAATCTAAAGAATCCAAGGGAATGATACATTGGCTTATAAAGCCTTACAATTGCACATATGCTTTCCTAAGGATATAAAAATAAACTAAAGGACATAAATACAAATTAAAATGTCAGTGCTCTTGCTCTGATGTCCCCATCAGGGGGACATTCCTCGGGGTTATGGCTCTGCCCGGGGCCAGTGTGCCCCAGGGTGTGGCCGCGCCCCCGGGGAGGGCGAACTCCCCGGGGGGGCCGCACCCTCTCCCTAGCTCGGAGGCCCGACGGCCCTCCCAGTCCCGGTTCGTGCAAATTCGGTTCGATGTTCGTGTAAAGTTCGTTCATCGTACATGTACGCAGAAGAATTCGCGAAGACGGAGCCTCGGGACTACGTCAAGTCGCACACGTCAATCCCTCGGTCTACGTTCACAAGCAGCCAGTCAGCCAGTCCAAGCCCGTATCCTTTGTCTTCTAGCGTTCAAACTGAGTCAAAGTGGGGCTAAAAATAACCAAAATTCCAATTTTGTAGAGGTGGGGCCACTCCCCCCTCCCTCTTCAACTCGGTCCGCCCAAACCCCCCCTGGGGAAGGGTTTAGGCGGACCAGCCTGGGCCCCAGGCTGGGCCCCCAGGCTGGTCCGGGCCCAGGCTGGTCCGCCTAAACCCTTGGCGGACCAGCCTGGACCCCCAGGCTGGTCCGCCTAAACCCCATCAAAAATAAAAAAAGAAAAGGCTTTTCTCTCTCCGAAGAGGGGTTTAGGCAGACCAGACCAGCCCTTGGGGCTGGTCCACCTAAACCCCCCCTGGAGGAGGGGTTTAGGCAGACCAGACCAGCCCTTTGGGCTAGTCCGCCTAAACCCCATCCCCTCCACTCCGATACACACACAAAAACACACAAAAAAATTCAAATAAAATAAAATAAAAAGACTATTTGGGGGGTTTACCTGGACCAAGTTGGACCCTCAACTTGGTCCGCCTAAACCCTACCCCCCACCCCTTCAACTTCCTATAAATTGCCCCCCTTACAAGCTCAAGTAGGGATGGATGCATGAAGCAACACAAGAACACACGGACGGACGAGCAAACTCCCCCGGCCCAATTGTCGCACCCTCAGACCCCCGAGGCCTTCGGCAAGGGTTGGGAACGCAAGAAGACAAGTGCGCGCACGGCTGGCTTGCTAGTTGGCTCACACACGCCGAGGGTATGTCTCACGTACTCCCCTCACGCGGTGTTTTGCCGTCTCACACCAAGTCCATCCCCGCCGCATGTAAGATGACTATGCTAATGGCAAATACGCCTGCATCCCGGGTCCGCCCTTGTACGTCAACTTACGACGGTGATGAAGGGCACTTCATAATGCCACGTCGGGCCCCGACATGGAACCGCGTGCCCACCGTTCACCTCCCAGTCGGCCGTTGGCCCCTCGGATTGACAAATCAAGTCTAGTCAGACCTCTGGCCCAGGAATCATAGTCCCGGGACCGACCCCGACTCTCCAGCACGACAACACTCGCCGTCCGAGACCCGGACCCGACCGCTCACCTTGAGCCGCATCCGACCTCCACCAGGCGCCAGTCGTGTCCGTTCTGGCCACCAAGGCAGTCGGACCCACACCAACTCCTCTGTAAAGAGTTCCTATAGAACACGTGGATACCCACGTTGTCATGCAATGACCCGGGGACCGACCCACGTGTCAGAGTTGTCGCGCGGCTTGCGCCCGTTGTACTTTGGCCACTTAGGCCCGCTTATAAAGCCCATGTGGCTCATCATAAAGCCAATGAAATACATGTGCCTGCATTCGGGCCCCCAGCTTCCCACCTACACAACTCGACATCCGTGCCCAACACCATAACCCCAGTAAACACCCCTCGGTCTAATGCGCACCCATAGTTGCTGAATGCCCCTAGCCCTCTACCCACGGCTTTAGACATATATACAGACTTTTCTTTAGCTTAGAACGAAGGTATTTGGATTCAATCCGATGTAAATAAACACCAGTTGCTTGCGGCCGGTGGGGAAAGACGTCTAGTACACGATTCCCGCAGTCGCCTACGCACTCGCACCCATGGAACCTCTTCTCTCCACGTGTCGCCCGATCGCCCGAGCCCATGTGCCGCGCCCTGGTGGCGCTTCCCCGATCAACCCTTGGTTCCATGAGTGATTGTCGAGAAATCGACTGGCACGCCCTCACCCTGTCCGGTTAACCCTTATCCCGACTTTTTCATGCCATTCGACCCTTTTCGACTGTCCTTGAAAGGAGAGTGCCTGATGCCGCCGTGAGAGGCATGCAACCGTAAGGAGGATACCCGAGATATATCAAACTCCCATATTTTCCTTCCTCGCTGTATCCCTTCCCTCACCTCTGTTAATCGGCATAAAAAAAAACTCGCGCGAACAGAGAGGATGCCACGCCCGGTGGGACGTCTCCCGCCTTCCTTCTTTTTGCTGAAGAAAAGTCTATGCCAGCCCTGAAGCATGGTGCCCTTTCTCTGTCCTTGCAGGAGAGCCAGAGGAGGGTACTCGTGTATGCATTCTCTAGCAGCTTCCGGTTCGCATTCTGATCATGGGACCGCTCTCGGCGACTGTCAGCAACCGTCGCCTCCGCAGCACTCAACACTCCTGCAACCATGACGGCCATCACCTACGGCCCCAACGTCATTGCCACCCATGCTCGGGTGGGCTACTTGGCAACATTGATCACTTTCGGTAGCTTCGCCCCTGTTATCGGATCACCCTATTTCTTGGGTGTGATCCCTATGGCTGCTCCTCAGCCAACTCCAGTTTCTCCATTGGCTCCCATGGCAAACGTGCCATACTCACTTCCAGCACCAATTTCCCGCCTAAGTGCCGGGCACCGGGCTGTCACTATAGGCCCCTGCAGGGCCCCCAGATCAACACCGGCCCGGATGAGCGTTAGCTCCTGAGGCCAGCCTCGTTCGATCTCCAATATGGGCTCCAAGCCCCGGACTTCGGTCACTACTGCAGCATCTTCCTCGAGTCTCCAACCCCGAGCCCCAGCCAAGCTGGCACCCGATGCGGGATCCCAGCCCCGGGTCCATAGCTTCCCAGCATCTTTCTCGGGTTTCCAACCCTGAGCCCCAGTCAAGCCGGCACTCGACACGGGCTCCCAGCCCCAGGTCCACGGCTCCTCAGCGTTTTTCTTGGGTCCCCAACCCTGAGGTCCAGCCAGGCCGATACCCAACACGGGCTCCCTGCCCTTGGTCCACGGCTCCTCAGCACCCTCCTCAGGTTCTCAACCATGAGCCACAAAGAAGCCGACACCCAACACGGGCTCCGAGCCCTAGGTCCATAGCTTCTCAGCATCCTCCTAGGGTCTCCAACCCCGAGCTCCAGCGAAGCCGGTACCCAACACGGGCTCCCTGCCCTGGGTCCACGACTCCCCAGTACCTTCCTCGGGTCTCCAACCCCGAGCCCCGATAAAGCCAACCCTCGACACGGGCTCCCAGCCCCGAGATCGCGGCTCCCCAGTATTGCACTCGGGACCTCGGTCCCGAGCTCCAATTGAACTGCCTCTCCCCGTGGGTCTTCTACCCAGGGGGCAACGTTCCTCAGCACCTTCCTCGGGTCCTCCGACCCGAGCCCGGACTTCACCGGCACCTACCGCGGGTCCTCGACCCAGGGGCGTCGGCACCTCAGCACTTCCGACAGTGTCACCTTCGGTGCAAGAGTGTCATCTCGAGCATCGGCGACACTCCTGTCGGCGCGGGCGAAGGCTTACACCCGAGTCCCCAGCAATCGACTCCCGGTGCGGGTTACTTATCCCGGGGGCCGATCCCGGCACTTCAAACTCACAGCTTCACATTGTCGGTCGCTCCAGGCTGGGTTTTCTCGATCTACAATCTTGGGGCGGAGTCTTCCTCAGCTCCTCAGAAGAAGCGTCACCACGGCCGTAGAGGCAGGAGACTCGCTGCTGTAACTAGCAACTCTGGCAAGACGGTTCTTGTCGGTGACTTGCGGATCCGTCTCGATGGGGGTGAACCAATAATACCCCAGGAATGGACCGTTCCCACCATCCCCACCTCCAATCATTTTGACCTCTTACGTCAAACACGAGAGGATGGGGCGAAGCTCAAAGGAGCGGGTTCCTCGGTGGCAGCCCGGGGGCACCCACCACAGCCAGACACCCGGCCTCCCAAGACAACTCGTCGTAAAAGCGGCGACATGGGAGACCAGCAATCTGACTTGAGGAGAATATGAGTCACCCCAGAAGAAGCTCAAGCCATTCGAAGGGCGCGAATCAGAAACCCCCTCCAAGCACTCAGACGCGGCATTAGACGGGATGCGACTGGCCTCACAGTAGCATCATCTAACGACGCCCAGCCGTACAATGTCCCTCGCATAAGCAAGCGGAGGCAAAGGTGAGCCCGTTCTCGGGCCCTCCAGCAACCTGTCCAAGGTTCTCCTCCGACTGACATCAGGAGTGAGCCCCCTCTGCAACGCATCTCGGTCTTTGATAGACTAGGGATGCCTCTCTGCCCCGAGCGGCACCCGCGGAGGAAGCGGACGGCCCGGTTCATCAATGATGCGGTTCGAGTGTTTGCGTGTTACACCACCAGACACCAGCTAGACACCCAGTCTGATGACTTGAACCAGCCTCTGTCTCACTTTAGGAGGCCACGCCACCAGGCTCCGTCGCCTCCCCCAACATGTCACATCAACACTTCTGTCAGACCGCAGGCGTCGGAACGTGCAGAAGAGGTCCCGGTAGAAGACCGTGACCCTCCTATCAATGCATCGCTGGTCAACAAAAATCCTCCTGCGAACGAGGCTCAGGAAGTGACCCTCGAGACTCTTATGAAGGAGAACCAGCATCTGAAGGCCCTCCTGCAAGACCTCCTCTAGGAACGAGACATTCATCCTCATCAACCTGCTAGGCCCCAGGCCGAGGCACCGGCACCCCCGGTGGCTCGTGATGTTGCCAATACCTTAGCGGCGATTTCCCGAACCCCGTTGGCAACCGGGTTTGGAACGCCCCCGGTTGAGACTCAGCCACGAGCCTCCAACACGCCAGTGCCAGAGAATCTCTTGGCGCAACACCAGATGATCGAGCGCATTGTCGAGACAAATCTCGCCCAGTATGGTGAAGGGGCTGTCACGGTAGATCTCTACAGTGTACCCTACCTGCTTCACCACCAGTTGAAAAAGCTTCCCCCAGAATACTCCAAGCCCCTGAAGCTGCAAAAATTCGATGGGCAGGGGTCGCCACATGAACACTTGGCCTACTATGTTACGGCCATGGGTGAGCTCATGTTGGACGAATCATATCTCCCCCGCAACTTCGCTCACGGGAACGACCTTCCAATGGTACACCCGCCTGAAGCCCATCTCAGTCATCGACTGGGTCGATCTCCAGAAGAAATTCCTCGACCGCTTTCAAACGGCCGAGCGAAAGGTCTCCCAAGCCGAACTCTGTTCTCTTCGGCAGAAAAAGGGCGAGGGCGCCCTCAACTTCATCAAAAAGTGGCGAGACCTCAGCATGAGGTGTGTCAATCCATCGGTTTAGGAGGACGCCATCACCATATGTTGTCGAGGTCTGGCGGCCGAGGTCAGCGAAAAGCTTCTCGACACCAATATCAAAGGCTTCGACCAACTCAATTCGACAGTCGCCGAAATAGAGATGTTCTTTGCCGATAACCTGAGCTATACTGCAGCAAAGGGTAAGCAAGCGCGAGAATGCCAGCCCGATAAGGAGGTGAATATCATAGAGTTCACCCCTGCCTCCAAGGCCAGTAAGGGGGCCAAATCCAGTGGCTCTGACAAAAAGCCAGCGGATAAGCCGACTGCTCCTTCCTTCTCGGAGCGTATGAAGACAACCTTCTCCTTTAATAAGGAACATACGAAGATGCTCTTCGACCTCTATATGGCTCAGAAATTGGCGAGCTGCCAGAAATCCGCAAGCCGGATGAGACTCTGAAGACCGACGATCCCAGTTATTACCTGTACAATCGCATGCTGGGTCATTCAATTGAAGATTGCTACGTCTTCAAGACTCAGGCGCAGAAGCTGATCCGAAACGGCCTTGTCAAAATGAAGAGCGGCCTTGTTGATCCTCCGCAACCACATACGTGGGCTAGGCCAGCTAAGGCAGCACGTGTGGCTCACCCCTCAACCAATGTCATCCATATGATGGCCGCATTTTCTCTTTCTGATGACGAGTCGGAGGAGCCCAACGTCAATCGGGGGGGACGTTCAATCTGGTACCCAGGGTGGAGGCCTTGGCATGATTGGAGACCTCTCTCTTCCCCAGGGAGAGAACCCGGTGACTCTTCGATATCCTTGTCGAGAGGGGGCAAATCATACCCCGCGACTCACCTGCCAACTACACCCATTGGGACTGTAGTCACCCCCAATACTGCCCCTTCCACGCTAGAATCTGCCACCCGATCGAGTCCTATGAGGAAGTTCAACACCTCATCCGGGAACAGAACCAATGGGAGTAGATCGATGTGGAACGAAACTCCATGTCACTCGTCAGGCTTCGGCAAGCTCTCAAAGAGACCCTGAGCATCGCCAAGGATGCGCCAGAGCGGCCAGACTCTCCTCAAGAAAATGGGCACGGGCTGCCTTACCAGCATCCTCCAGAATGGCTTGAGTTCCGGACGGATAACTAAGAGGCGCTTGAGCGATTACGGAGGCGTAGAGAGTGGGATACCAGTCAAGAGATGGAGCTGACTAACTTCTCGGTCAACGTCATCCATTCCCCTGCTCCTCCGGCCCTTGGGGGCTCTCAGGCATCAATAGCTTGCCAGCCAACCCCAGCCACTTCGGCTGTGCGATGGCGGTCCTGGTGGGAGCTAAAGTCTCTCCCTTTTCCTGAAGAAGACACCGCCAGGCTCCTCCGGGTCCTTCTAGGCCAAGTGGACGTTCTGGTGGGCGAGACGACGATGGGCTCTTCAGCTCTCTCTCGTCCTCCTCCCGTCCTATCTTTGTCGCCGGCATCTGCGGATAGGAAGGGAAAGCAAAAGCAGGGTGAAGCCCTACCCCAGCCTCGTCATATCTCCTCAGCGGACGGGCCATCGGGTCCTCCCCACCTACCTGTTGACACAATCCGTAGTACAAAGAAGGCATCTTCGGACTCTTCAGCGACTTCGATTCAAGTGGCAGGCCCACCGCCACAAGGTCCAGCCGGTCTGCAGAGTCGAGATAACTTTGCAGAGCGACAATGTCTTGCGACACCGTTAGTTGTCGATAGGCTCAACCCTCAACATGATCGCAAAGTCAAGGCTAAGGAGCAGGACGACAAGCACACCACTCTGGCCGCTTCTCAACAAAATCCGTCACCACCGCGGCTAAGGCATCAAACCGGGCATACGTCTTCGGACGCTAGCACCAGCCTACCGACTCCCCGTAGGCTCCTATCGCCAACGTGGGTAAGGCACCAAACCGCGCATACATCTTCGGACGCCAGTCCCAGCATTCCGACATACCAGGAAATGCCGCTCGAGGTAATCGAGTAGGCGATTAATGCCACCTTCTAGATACAACAAGCGGAAGGCGTATGGATTGAAATCTGTAAGAGGAAGAGTCATCGACCTCGCCCTGCAAGGGCATCAGCTCGGAGATATCCTCATCAGGATTTATCAACTCCGGCTCCAGCACCTCTCTCTCCTACTCCCTTGGAGACCACTATCGCCAAGAGACAAGAGAGAAATAGGAGGAAGAACCTCAGAAGGCGGCTCAAGAAGCAAGCTGAACAAGCAGTCGCCCTGCAATCCCCGGTCGAGCCAACGCCTCTTCAAAGGCTCCAGCGGCTCATTGATGACCTGGAGGATTATGTTCCTCCTCGTCCTACCGGCACTCTCCCACTCGACAGTTACATCCCGTGGGAAGAAATGCAGAAACGAGCCTGCCTCAGAAATTGGGTCCAAGAGATGATCCAAAAGCTCAAGAACGGCGAGAGACTCGTGATCCCTGATGAGCTCTCCTTATGCTATAAAGACAAGGAGATCACCACAGAGCAGCTAGAAGAAATGCTTCGGCACTGCACCTGCAACATGGTGGCCATCCCACCTCCTGACAATATCAACACTTCTCGGTGGGGTGACTCAGTAGCCTCCCAGACAAGACAATGAACCATTGCCCCTCTTGGGCTACAGCCAGCTCCAGAGTACACCGACGGTGGTCGAGGTCGTGGCCGGGGACGCGGTAGAGGCCGTGGGAGAACTTCTGAGCTACCTCCTCACCCATCCACCTTCGACCCTGAGTGAATCCTCCTCTTTCGAGGAGAGGAATCGGCTCCCATTCCGGAAGTAGAAATTCAGGGCGGACCCGGTGCCTTCGATCCTTTCGGCATTGGCGAGACTACTGCCAGTCTCCCTGCCCCAGCGCCAGTACCAACTACTGCGGAAGAGCAAGCGGGACCATCCGGCAAGGATGAGCCAGCCCGCCAATCACCCCCAGAAGAGCCGTCATTGGCATCCCTGTTCCAAGAGTCCACTGGCGATCCCGGTGGTAAGGGCAAGGCAGTGTAACTCCCCAACGGGGAACAGCACGGTAGCTCACAGAAGGTTCAACCTAACATACTACCCTCTCTGGAAGGTGCTCGAGTCCGAGCTGATCGAATGGTCTTCCACCAGATGAAGCACTTCCCTGCCAGCATTTCAATTTGGGAAGCCATCGCTTGGAGTAAGGACCTAAGGGAAACCCTTATCAAAATAGTCCAAGAGCCGGAAGTCTATGAAGCACATGCCGTGGAAATGAAGGCGGATGCCTATGAATCCTTCACAGCCGCCATCTCCTTCAAGGAGAAAGACATGCTGCTTTCCCCTCCGTGCTACAAACGTCCTCTCTACATGAAGGGGAAGATCAATGGGCACGATGTGAACCGAATCCTGGTGGACGCGGGTGCCGCTGTTAACATCATGCCGCTCAAGACATTCAAGTCTCTATATCTGACCCCATACCTTCAGAAGGTTTAGGCGGTTAAGATATCCGACTTCAACCAGAACACCGAGGACATCCTCGGCAGGGTGGACGTCGACCTAGTGCTCGATGATTTCACCTCGAAGGTGACATTCTACATCATCGACTCCAACACGTCTTATAAGATGCTACTGGGCAGACCCTGGCTCCATGAAAACTGGGTCGTCCCATCGACTCTCCACCAATGCATCAAGTATGCCAAGGACGAGGAGCAACATAAGGTCTTTGTAGACCTGTCGCCGTTCACACCGGTAGAATGCAACCTAGCTGACGCTGCACTCTACTTCAAGGGGATTAGTCCGTACCCCGTGATCAAGAGCAAAGGAAACGGTTGGCTCTCAGAGGAAGATGATGATTATCTCTTCTCTGTTGATGAGAAAAAGACCAAGTTTCACCGGCTGCGCCTCAGCTCTAAGTCAACCCCAGATCACCCTGAGAGGCGCCAGATCAGCTTCGAGGCTAATCTCATTAGCCAAGCTACCGACAAGAGTATATGCTTGCCACCAAACTGCATCCAGCTCCCATGTGCATCCGAAGAGCACAGTGTCGAGTCGCTGACGACATTCATTGTCACCTTCAAGCGACAATGCTGGAACAAGAAGAAGGCTAACAGGGACAAACCTATTGTCTTCTACAAAGGAGGCATGGTCCCTCAAGCCCCGCCAGATGACGACTTCGGCTGGTCTAGGCAAGCTGATGATACCCCTAAAGCAATTCAGGTGTGGGGTGACCCGTCGCCGCATATTCAAGAAATGTGTTTGAAGCAACACATTCCCCTGTGGCAAACTTTTGCCTAACAAAGACACTTCCGTCAATTGTGGGACCCTTCCCAGGTCTGGGGGCAACCCCCGTCCTTCCATAAGGATACCAGGGGGCTTGGCTACGACCAAGACCCAGACTTCCGCGTCCACTACGCACTTAACGTCATAGGCTTGGCACAACTAGCTATGGACGCACTTTTATTTAAATTGTTGTTTATTCGTTTATTGGGTTTATTAAGTGCGTGGGCATGCCAGTCATAGAGTGACAATTGAATCGGGCTTCATAGAAGCCCATGGTGCGCTCGGTCTGACTCAGTCAGGCGATTGTGTAGTTCGAGTCGGGACTGAGACCCGCTGTGCCATAAAGGTCACAACGTCATTTACATCCCCTCGAGAGGGGAATACCCTTAATTAATTGCTAGAAATAAGGGCTCCACGACCGAAAGAATTATTAATTAGTGCAAGGGGAAAGGGGGCAATTAAACTATGTCGGGAACCCATATCAGGAACACGGACACTCGGATCATGTCGGTCACTGGTGGACCATTCCATGTCTGGACAGAAGTCCGTACGAAAAACAAAACGGTAACGAGGATAAATCCACATTAATGTCTGCCATGAGATGGCAATTTTGATACGAGGATGGGATCAGATCCCGATGGGAAAGGGGGGCTTCATTGAGATATCGGCCCAGAATGAGGTCGGGCGGTAACCATGACAGGAGGGGTGGCACCCCTGAGGGTGAAGCCCGGCCTACAAGGGCATCATTACTATTCCCGGATCCGGAATCCAAGGGAGAGGGACGAGGCCCATATTTTTTATTCATGATTATTGTTAATATTTATTATTAGCGTTTATTTGTTAATGCTATCCCTATTTGTTGACTATCTTTTGTCACCCGCAGATCATGAATTCTTCCTTAGTTCATATTTTTTATCCCCCTTTTTATTATCTATTTTTTTATCTGTATCCCTTCTATTATTGCATTTTTTTATTTATCGAGTGGGTTTCCTTTTTTATTATCATTATTATATTTTTTTTCTTTTTTTGTGGGGTTGGAGGAAAGGTGGAGCGTACCGCCGAAGAATGGAGAGTGTGCCGGTGAGGGACTGGGGGAGTGTACTGCTGGAGAGTGAAGAGTGTGCCGCTAAGGGGCTGAGGAGTGCACCACTGAGAATGAAGAGCATGCCGCTGGAAAGTGAAGAATGTGCCGCTAAGAGGCTGAGGAGTGTACCGCTGAGAATGAAGAATGTGCCGCTGGAGAGTGTGGCATGAGCGCACCGGGTGAATGGTGTACCAGGTAGAGATAGTCTGGAGTGTGCCGGATAGGGGCAGATCAAAGGTGCACCGGACAGGAGTTGGGTAGAAGATCTCAGTAGCTAGGGAAGAGCATACATATGGGTGGAGCAGGGTTTGAGGAAAGATCCTTTGTTCATGCAATTCTGATGGAGGGTCTCAAACAGTCAAGCTTTCCATTCTCTGTCATGTACTTGTGTTTAAGGCCATGTTCAACAGTCTGCCCTGGCCCTATTCAGTCCAACTCTTTGAGCCTTGAATAGTCCCTTTGTCTTGATTAGGATGTTTTATTGCTGCTTATACCATTTATTTATTGCTTTCTTTTGTCTTTTAATATATTATTATTTCTGACAAAAATTCGGCAGCATCTCCCCTTGACCTGAATGATAAGGGGGTAAAAGGGGACATGCCCACAAGGAGAGGCATGGCCCAACAATTTGAGGTGTGTGCCGAGACAGCCACCTTTGAGAAAACTTCAAAAAACTCGGAGAAAACACCGAATGAGAAACCACTTAGGCTGACACACATCACAGGTGCACCGGGGAACCAATAGCCAAGGTGTGCCGGGCTGGAGTGGCTAGGGTGTACCGGACAAGCCATGGCCAAGATGTGCCGGACATGGTGTGACTGAGGGTGTGCCGGTGGGCATGGCCGAGGGTGCACCGATGAGGCATGGCCAAGGGTGTACCGGACAGGGCACGGCTCGGGTGTACCGGGTAGAGGGCAGGTGGAGCATGTTTGCCGGCCGAGAGGATCAAGGGGAGTGTGCCGGCCAGAGAAGGCACCAGGGAGTGTGCCGGGTAGGAGGCTTAAAGGGTGTGTGTGCCAGCCAAAGAAGGCACCAGAGCGTGTGCCGAGTAGTAGGCCAGGGCAGACGAGCTGAGGGTGCACCTGACTGAGACACGTAGGGGTATGCCGGTGGGAGACCCAGATAGGCGTGTATGGACCATTGGCTCTGAGAAGGAAGTGAGGGAACGTTTTGGCCAGTGGGTGAGCTCCAAATGTTAGATAGAGGCAGTAAACACTAACAAACCCGTAGAAGGAGGATAGGGATGGTTGTGCTACAGAAAACCATTACAAGAAGGAGGAAGCAGCCTTGTGTCACGTAGCTGGAGACACAACCTATTGGACTAAGCAGATCGATGCCATGGGAGGACTAATAAAATTGAAAGTTGGAGGGTTGAGGGAGGATGTAAATCACAAAACCAACAGTGGAGAGAAAGCAACGAGCATAGCAAGAGGTATAGACGATAGACATTTCATTCATGGAGGATCTAAAAAATGACACAGATCATAGCCCCAAAGGCCAAGCATAATACAGTGCATCCAAACAAAAGGATAGGAGAGACGAAGAAAAAGAAAGAAAAAATGGTTGGGGAGAGGGTTGGAACGAGGAAGGGTAGCCATTCCCTTCACTCCATTCCTTCCCCCTCCACTACATGCAACACTCCTCCCTCTTTCTCTCTGTATCTCTTCTACCTTCTTCTTCTTCTCCCTTTCGTTCTTGTGTCACTGTCCTCTTCTCTTCGTGTGGGGGGTCTTTTTATACGTGGCGTTGATGAGGGAACCTCATGATGGTGCTGCCATCCGAGGTTGACCCGAGTCTCATCTTCGTCAGGTGGGGATCTTCTTCGACCAATCAGAGGGCGACACCACGGCAGGGGACTAGCTGGCGTTGAGGTGGCCACGCTGCGTGTCAAGGGGCTCTCCCAGTGACCATTGTGCATTCGGCCGGCTTGTGCCATTCTGTCCGATTTACCGTTGTGCCACCGGAAAGGCCAAGTGGCTGTGCCGCTGAAGAGGCAGGACGACTGTGCCGCTGGAGGGCTTATTTGGTGTGCCGCTGAAGCGCCTTAATAGTGTGCCGCTGGGGGCCGTTCAGGGCATTGTGCCGTTGGAAGGGGCTTCCAAGGGGTGTGTGCCGTTGAAGGCACTTTGAGGGCATGCCGCTGGGGGCACTAGCCAGTGTGCCATTTGAAGGGCATTGCTAGTGTGCCATTGAGACTCGAATTGGATGTGCCGGTGAAAGCCACAAAGTGAGTGTGCCGCTGAGGGACACCGGGAGTGTGCTACTGTGGGCCTTCCAGGCAGTGTGCCGTTGGAAGGGCATAGAGTGTGCCGTTTGGAAGGGGCCTCTGCTTTTGCTTCAGGGATTTACAATTCTGTACCCCTTTGGGACATTTCTTCATCGTTAGGGACTCGAGGGTGGGTCCATAGCAGTGTATAGATTCAGGAGGGGTTTCCTGTGTTTTCTTTGCCATTTAATGCGCCCGTGCAAATGTGAGGATTTACCGGACGGTAATATTCTCCCGGAGCCCTGGATGGCCAGTCTCCCCGGGTCTTCTCTCTTTTGACTCTGACATCAATGCGGGAACTTGGTGAGACATATGGACGTATAATTTTATATGTCCACAAATGCCCCCCACCCACGGGCAGCGCGGGCGAAGGATGACCTAGACGGTGCTCGTGGGTGTATTTGGGGAACTAACATACATTATTGAGTGTACGTACATATGATGTAGATATTATTATATATTTAGATTTCATTATTATTACCTATTTTTTTCTCTTTTCATTTTTTCTTTTCCCCTTTTTTTTCTTTTTCTCCCTTTTTTCTTTTCCCCTTTTTTCTTTTTCTCTCTTTTTTTCTTTTCTTTTTTTCTTTTCTCTCTTTTTCTCTCTCTTTTTCTTTCTTTTCTCTCTTTTTTGAAACCCATATAAAAGGGGCCGGGGAAGTTCAAAACTCCCCCCCTTCACTTTCGAACTCCCTCTCTCTCTCTCTTTGTCTCTTCGGCTCCCGCCTCCTCTTCCTCTCTTCTCTCTCTCTTTCGCCGCTGGAGACTGCCGCCACTGCTCCCCGCCACCGTCGCCGATATCCCAGGGTTAGGAGGCCGCTGTGGGGGCTCCCCTCCCCCTCTCTCTTCTTCCTCTTCCTCTTTTCCTGCTTCTCTTCCTCTTCCTCCTCCTTTCTTCTTCTTCTCTTCTTCTCTCGCTCGAGGGACGACAGAGCCCTAGGCTCTCGTCTTCCTTTTCCTTCTTTCTCTTTTTCCCCCTCTTCTCTTCTTCTTCCTATCTTCTTCTTTCCTTCTCCCTCTCTTCTTTTCCTTTGTCTCCTCTTCTTCTCCTCCGGCCTGGGGTGCGCATCAGAGTGTGCCAGTGTCAAAGGCACAGGGTGTGCCGGCAGCGAAGGCACGGGGTGTGCCGCTGAGGGGAGGCACGGTGTGTGCCGATGGCGAGGGCACAACGTGTGCCGGTGAAGAGGGCACGGGGTGTGCCGCTGAGGGGAGGCACGGGGTGTGCCGGTGGCGAGGGCACAACGTGTGCCGGTGGAGAGGGCACGGGTGTGCCGCTGAGGGGAGGCACGGAGTGTTCTGGTGGCGAGGGCACAATGTGTGCCGGTGGAGAGGGCACGGGTGTGTCGGGATTGAGCAGGGCATGACTGTGCCGGGCGAGTGGGGCACGGAGTGTACCGGGCTGAGCGGCGCACTAGTATGACGGGTTGAGTAAGGCACGAGTGTGTCGGTGGATGGGGTGGCATAGGTGTGCCGATAGGAGGAGGCACGGAGTGTGCCGGGGAGAGCTGGGGCATGACTATGCCGGGCAAGGGCACATTGGGAGTGTGCTAGAGAGACACAGGGGGGTGTGTCGGGTAACCGGGCCCTGGGCAGTGTGCCTGATGAAGGCCTTCCAGGCAGTATGCCGGCGTAGGGAGATCACATTGGATCGTAGAAACATCCGGTGTCACCCTCAGGGCACACCGAGACTTTGTTGGGGCCGTCACTCCTTGTGGACGCGCACCCGTGTTTTTCCCATATGCCTCCGGCCTAGGGGAGACTCTGCTGAAATTTTGTCAAAATTTCCGTCGTCTTGTTCATTTTAATTACGGTGCAGTCCCTTTATAGTAGTTTCTTCTTGTCTTTGTTCAAGACTTGTTCTGACCCCAAGTTTTTGCACCTTGCAGATAAATGGCTGCTCCTTGTGGTTCTTCTGCTCCTGCTGCTGCTGGTGTCAAGTCGGGTCTTTCACTGGCTGTCCCTGCCATCACATGGCACAATGTGGAAGACCTTGACCGGGAACATGCAGAGGTAGCGAAGCTGGCCGAGTCCTCTGACTCTGAGACCGACACTCTGGACCTCAACCATGTTGGACTGACCGATAACAGCTTCACATTCGACCGAGATGGTGACTACTGGAAGGACTACCCGAAGGACAAGCACCTTCTTCATTTCCTGAGGTATCTTCATCGTCAGGACAAAAGGGATTTCAAGAAAATCCGGGCTGCCGAACACGCCATCTTGCAGTTTCGGGATAGCTTATTGTACAACATTCGCCGAAGTATACCGATGTACCTAGTAGGCGAGCCGAGAGAGTGATGAGGGCATCTCACGACACTCCCTCTAGTTTGGTCGTCTGCACACTCTTGATATGGTCTGATCATGGTCTCCACTTGTTATCTTCATTTTCCCAGTGTCATTTATGTATTTTCCTTTTATTGAGTCCTATCTTATGTATTTTCCTTTATTGAGTCATGTGGTTCTAGCCCATTTCCCTTATTTTGCTTAAACTGGGCCTTATGTCCTTAGTTATGGGCCCATAGGATTGAGTCTAGGATATGCTCGGTCTTTTGTCCATTGTCAAGGACATTTTGGTCATGAAAAGAGTGGTTGCCTACAAATAGGCCCCATCTCTCCACTTGTAGTCACTCTTGATGAATATTGAAAAAAACCACCTCTTATTATCTCTCAACTCTCTCTCTTACTCACTATATCTCTCAATCTCTCTCTCATTCTCTCTCTCCCCAAGGGGAGTTCGACCCTCCCTCTCTCTCCTCTTCCCCCCTCACTTACTCCAACCCCCAACCACCTCCACTACCTCACCCACCTCCATTAAGGCTCTCCCCTTCCCCATAGCCCTTCATTTACTTCCCCTCCTTGTCCCAAAGCAACTCTTCCACCTCCCAACACAATTCCCCCACTTCCCCACACAAATCCCACCACTTCCAAGGCCAATTTCGAATTTGAACCTTCCCTCCCATAGCCATTAGAATCATCTTGCCCCTTCTTCTCTCTTGGCCACCCCCTTCCCCACCTCATCTTCTTCTTCACATTCTTACCCTGCTTCAGGAAACAGAATTACAGCAACTTGCAGAGGAGGCCACGGTCACCCATCAACGACTCAGGGAGCAAGGCCTACATTTCCAGAATCATCTGCAAGCCAGCTTTCAAGGCGAGGTGGTTTCGTCGGCATCCGAGTTCGGTGCTGTCCGCAATCACCATTCTTCTCCGACTGTGCCGAACCTCTCAGATCCGGAGCCAGAGCTGCAGAGACGACTCGCCCACGGCTAACCTTGAAGGAACCAGTTTTCAAGGTCTTCTACAAAGTTCTTCCTCCCTCTGTCAGCGTCCAGGAACAGAAGGCGGAACCCCGTTCGGCATCCGACAACCAGAGTTACTATTTTTCTACCACAACCACGCCGGTCTGCCTCCTCACTGTCTGCACCGACCTCCGTCCACTTCTCTGGACACCCAGTTCATCTCCGACATCAGAAGACGTCCCTGTTTGTTTTGTTGCAAAGAAGACTCCTCCAAGATTCCAAAGAGTCCAGCGGTTCCAGGTTCGGAGCTCCGGAGCGATCGTGGTACCTTCTGCAACCTTCTGTTGCAGACAGAGCTCGACCAGCAACCAGAGCTGCATCCACCTTCCAGCCACCGGTGCGGTCAGCCCTGAGAATCATAGCTTCCCCAAAAATTCAAGCTTCATCCCCTATCAGTTGGCAAACGTTTGGCGTTGGTTTCGTCGCAATCCAAGCTTCGTGGAATTTTTAGCTGCCACAACACCGATCCACTGTCCAGAAAACCTGCAGGTGGGCAGAACCGGCGAAGCTCGGAATCTCGATCTCCTTTGCATTTCTCCCCACCCCGCTTGGCCGGCTGAAGGCCCCTCCCTGCGTGGAGGTAGTTTTGAATGTACTAAGTGTAACCCCCACCCCAAGATCACCCCTCCTGCGAGAGGAGTAGTGCTGTACCCTTTACATTTTCAGGTCAAGCTACACCGCCGCGGCGATCGGGTGCATACCCTCGCCTCCCGGCGCGCCCTCGTCTCCGAACGGGATCGGTGTCTTCACACCGATCAGGTGAGCTTCTGGTACTACCCTTTGTAGCCTTATTCCTGCTAGCTTAGTATTGCTTTGATTGCTCGTCGGCGGTGAGAAGAGAGTTCGAATTTGCATGCTAGTTTGTTAGTGTCCACCGCGGACCGTGAGAGAGTGTCACCCAAACCCCGCCTTGCGGGCCAGCCACCCACGAAGTTGGGTATCCTAGACTCTTTGGAGTCAGCCGTAGCATTGTAAGTCCATTAGAACAATTGGGTCCCATCCCGGACCCTCATCATTATCCCCCGGACCCACCGGGTGAGCGTGTGAACCGTGTGAGCAAAAATCGTCGATTGTGAGAATCATTGAGTGCTTGTATGCTTGCGGGTCTAAGTCCTAGGGTCATATCATCTTCTTTAGTGGTCTTTGGGCTGTGCCACATCAAGTGGTATCAGAGCGGTCATAGGCTTGTCCTTACAAGTCTAGTCTTGGGTCACACTAAGTCTTTCTTAGGTGCATTCGCACACCCTTGCATAGCCCACCCAACCTTGCATGACCACCCGTAGTGGAACTCATTATCAAGGCAATCCATCTTCTTCCAATAACACCATGAATCCCAATCCCCAAGGAAATCCCCCTCACAATGAGCATGAGCTTCCCGACCAAATGAGGTTTCTTGTGGACTACATGACCGAAATTATGGGAAGGCTTGACGGTATTACGGCCCGGCTTGAACAACTTGAGGAAAATAGACCTATTCCAAGGGAAGGAGATAGGAGAGATCCCCCTCCACATGTGGAGCCAGCCATAGGAGGACTCAACCTTGACCCCCCTCCCGAACCGGAAAGGGACCCACCCCCTAGAAGGAATGAGAGGCCTCCCCGGGACAACCCGGATGACCAACTAATGAGACTTGTGAAAGTCGATGCTCCCACTTTTGATGGATCTCATCATCCGAGCATCTACTTAGATTGGGAGGCAGCCATGGATCAATATTTTGATTGGTACCCAATGACCGAGGATAGGAAAGTCCGACTTGCAAAGATGCAATTAACCAAACTTGCCAAGACTCATTGGATGAATGTTGAAGCCTTAAGGATAGTTAGGAGGGAAGTTCCAATCACCACATGGGGGGCCATGAAAGACCAACTCAAACTCAAATATGTCCCACCCTCCTACCATCAAAACCTCTTAGATGAATGGCAAGCCTTGACTCAAGAAGGAAAGACCGTTATGGAATACATTGAAAAGTTTGACTACTACCTCCTCAAATGTGGAGTCCAAGAGGACCCCTCCGTCACACTCTCCCGCTTTAGGAATGGGCTTCAATTCCATATCAAAAAGGAACTATTCATGCGTCAAGTAACAACTTTAGAGCAAGCCTACCAAGTAGCTCGGGATGCCGAGAAATTCTCTCGGTACACGCGAATGGTTCCCCCTCGGGGAATGGACCCTAGAGCCATGGCACCTCGGGCCAACCCTCCACCACCCCAAAGAGGTCTCCTTCCTACACCCATGGGAACTCCTCCCACACGGGTCACCCCTCCTAATGCCAATCCACCATTCCGCCCGGCAAGTGGGCCCCTATACACAACTCCCAATAGGCCCAATTCGACACCCACTCTCCCTCACACTAAGGTGACCCCAAACCATCAAAGTGGGCAGCAATGCTTTAGGTGTTATGGGTATGGACACTTTGCCAATCAATGCCCCACCAAGGGAGCATCAAACTTACTCATAGAGGAGACCAACCCCCAACCCCAAGCTGAATTTGAAGGAGAGATTGAGGTATATGAACCCTCTCTTGAATGGGAGGAGGAGTATGAGAACCACTACATGGAAAGCAACCAAGAACAACCTCCTCCACCCACCGACTCCCACCTAGGAGTGGTTAGATGCACCCTCACCCAAAACCAAGAGCATGATTGGAGGAGAAACACCATATTCTATACCTACATAAGGATGGGGAGCCATGTTAGGAAGGTCATCTTGGATAATGGAAGTAGTGTGAATGTGGTGTCACCCGACACCGTCAAACTTTTGGGCCTTACCACCTCCCCACATCCCCACCCATATAGGGTAGCATGGATTGATACCACCTCCATACCCGTTAGTGCCCGTTGCCTTGTCCCAATTACATTCCAATCCTATCAAGGCCAAGTGTGGTGTGATATCCTTCCAATGGAAGTTGGGAGTATCCTTTTAGGACGGCCTTGGATCTACGATGTAGATGCCACCTTCTTAGGAAGAACCAACGCTTGCATCTTCATTCATGAGGGGAAGAAGATCCAACTCAACCCATCTCCACCCCGCACTCTACCTAAGAAGGCCTCTCCCTCCCTTGAGGGACCCACTACCCTTCCCCCCATCCCAACACCAACAAACCCCACCCCATCAAGTCCTAGTCCTAGTAACATCAAAGAGCCTCCTAGGAGCCTACACCTTGTCACTAGGAAAGAGTTTGAGGAAGAAGTCAACCAAGGGGATCAAGTATGTGCCATTGTCATTTGTCTAGGGGAATCCACCCCAACCGACCCACACCCCCTAGAAATTCATCAACTCCTTAAGGACTTCCATGATGTATTTCCCGAGGAGCTTCCGGACAAACTACCACCTATGAGAGATGTGCAACATGCCATCGACCTCGTGCCCGGGGCTACCTTGCCCAACCTCCCACACTACCGACTCAACCCCACCGAGCATGCCGAGCTTCGGAGGCAGATTGAAGAACTCATCAAGAAGGGCTTCCTCCGAATTAGCAAAAGCCCTTGTGCCGTCCCGGCTCTTCTTACACCCAAAAAGGATGGGACTTGGCGCATGTGTGTAGATAGCCGAGCCGTCAACAAGATAACGGTCAAATATAGGTTCCCCATCCCTCGGCTTGATGACATGCTAGACATGCTAGCGGGAGCCACCATCTTCTCCAAAATTGATCTCAAAAGTGGCTACCACCAAGTCCGCATTAGGCCCGGGGACGAGTGGAAAACCGCCTTTAAAACTAAAGACGGTCTCTATGAATGGCTTGTTATGCCTTTCGGCCTTTCTAATGCACCAAGTACCTTCATGCGTCTCATGACCGAGGTCCTCCGGCCCTTCATTGGCATCTTTCTAGTTGTCTACTTTGATGACATCCTCATATATAGCCAATCCAAGGAAGCCCACCTCGATCACCTCAAACAAGTGTGCACCATCCTTAGGAAAGAGAGTCTCTTTGCCAATCCCGGGAAGTGTCATTTCTTGACCAATCAACTAGCCTTCCTAGGATTTATTGTCTCATCCCAAGGAGTATCCATGGACCCCGAAAAGGTCCAAGCTATTCTTGAGTGGCCCGAGCCCAAAACCATTCATGACGCCCGAAGCTTCCATGGGCTAGCCACCTTCTATAGGAGATTCATCCGGGGGTTTAGCACTATCACCACTCCTATCACGGATTGCCTCAAGAAAGGCACATTTGTTTGGACTAGGGCAGCCTCCAAAGCCTTCCTAGAGCTTAAAGAGAAAATGACCCAAGCCCCGGTCCTTTGCCTACCCGACTTTTCAAAGGTCTTTGAGGTCACATGTGATGCTTCCGGGGTAGGGATTGGAGGTATCCTTAGCCAAGAGGGTCACCCGGTAGCCTACTTTAGTGAAAAACTTTGTGAGGCTAGGACGAGATACTCCACATATGACAAAGAGCTTTATGCCGTGGTTCAATCCCTCCGGCATTGGAGGCACTATCTCCTACCCAAAGAATTTGTGATCTTCTCGGACCATGAGGCTTTGAAATACCTCAACACTCAACAAAAGCTCAATGCCCGCCATGCTCGATGGGTAGAATACATTCAAGCCTACACCTTTGTCCTCAAGTATAAGATGGGTAGTGAGAATCGCGCCGCCGATGCACTGAGTAGGCGG
Source organism: Amorphophallus konjac (assembly GCA_022559845.1). Lineage (NCBI taxonomy): Eukaryota > Viridiplantae > Streptophyta > Magnoliopsida > Alismatales > Araceae > Amorphophallus > Amorphophallus konjac. Next base: position 298,867,725 of record CM040119.1, read on the forward strand.
GTAGCCTTACTCTCCACTGTCCAAGTGGAAGTAACCGGATTTGAGAGGATCAAAGGAGAATACCCACATTGCCCCGACTTTGGGACCCACTACAACACCCTTTCTACCCAACCACTCAAGGAGTATAAGGGGTTCATACTTCAAGATGGATATCTGTTCAAAGGGGATAGACTTTGCATACCTAGGACTTCACTTAGGGACTTCCTAGTTTGGGAGTTACATAGTGGCGGCCTAGCTGGTCACTTTGGGGTCCACAAAACCATAGAGTTGGTTGAGAGGCAATTCCACTGGCCCAGTCTCAAGAAGGATGCGGCCCACATTGTGGGACAATGCTGCATATGTGCATCCGCCAAGCAAGTAAGACAAAACACCGGGCTTTACACACCTCTACCCATACCCGATAGACCATGGGAAGATTTGAGTATGGATTTCATTCTTGGCCTACCAAAGACCTTGCGCAAACATGATTCCATCTTTGTAGTGGTTGACAGGTTCTCAAAAATGGCCCACTTTATCCCCTGTTCCAAGACCTCTGATGCCTCTAAGGTCGCCCGGTTATTCTTCGATGAGGTAGTCCGACTCCATGGGTTACCTAAGACTATTGTGTCCGATAGAGATGTGAAATTCACTAGTTATTTTTGGAAGACTCTATGGCACTTGATGGGGACCCTCCTCAAATTCTCCACTGCCTATCATCCTCAAACCGATGGCCAAACTGAGGTTGTCAACCGAAGCCTTGGGAACTTACTCCGATGCCTTGTAGGGGACCACCCTGGGAATTGGGATCTCCTCTTATCTCAAGCCGAGTTTGCCTACAATGATTCTGTCAATAGGTCCATAGGCAAGAGTCCATTTGAGGTAGTACATGGGTATAGGCCTAGAAAACCCTCAGATCTCATTCCCCTCCCCTCACATGCTAGAGTGTCAGTCTCAGCTGAGTCCTTTGCACAGCATATCAAAGAATTGCATGATGATATCCGCAAGCATATAGGGAAAAACAATGAGGCTTACAAAAGACGGGCCGATGCTCACCGGCGCCACTATGAATTCCAAGTGGGAGATCCGGTGATGGTGAGGACGGAGCGGCTCCTTCCCGGGCCTGCCTCCAAGTTGAGGGCACGAGGGTCGGGACCCTTTCGAGTTCTACGACGACTTGGCAGCAATGCCTATGAGCTTGACTTACCAGAGAGCTATGGGGTACACCCTACCTTCAACGTGGCGGACCTGGTACCCTACAAAGGCCCCGCGGTGGAACCCAGTCAGGAGCTTGAGCCTTTACCCCCCCTTATGAGAGACACCCCCGGAGGGACTCCACTTTCTAGCCTGAGAGACCGACAAGAGCAGGTAGAGGCAATACTGGATGAGCAGAGTATCATTACAAGGCACAGGGTGTATCAGCGCTATCTGGTTAGGTGGAAGAACCGTCCCCCGATCGAGGATGCATGGGTGAGTCGAGAGGATTTGATGCGCCTGGACCCCGGCATGTTGGAGCAGTACGACAGCCAGGCAGACCCATACTCGACAGGGTCGAGTTCTCCCCACCCCGGGGGATTTGATGAGGGCATCTCACGACACTCCCTCTAGTTTGGTCGTCTGCACACTCTTGATATGGTCTGATCATGGTCTCCACTTGTTATCTTCATTTTCCCAGTGTCATTTATGTATTTTCCTTTTATTGAGTCCTATCTTATGTATTTTCCTTTATTGAGTCATGTGGTTCTAGCCCATTTCCCTTATTTTGCTTAAACTGGGCCTTATGTCCTTAGTTATGGGCCCATAGGATTGAGTCTAGGATATGCTCGGTCTTTTGTCCATTGTCAAGGACATTTTGGTCATGAAAAGAGTGGTTGCCTATAAATAGGCCCCATCTCTCCACTTGTAGTCACTCTTGATGAATATTGAAAAAAACCACCTCTTATTATCTCTCAACTCTCTCTCTTACTCACTATATCTCTCAATCTCTCTCTCATTCTCTCTCTCCCCAAGGGGAGTTCGACCCTCCCTCTCTCTCCTCTTCCCCCCTCACTTACTCCAACCCCCAACCACCTCCACTACCTCACCCACCTCCATTAAGGCTCTCCCCTTCCCCATAGCCCTTCATTTACTTCCCCTCCTTGTCCCAAAGCAACTCTTCCACCTCCCAACACAATTCCCCCACTTCCCCACACAAATCCCACCACTTCCAAGGCCAATTTCGAATTTGAACCTTCCCTCCCATAGCCATTAGAATCATCTTGCCCCTTCTTCTCTCTTGGCCACCCCCTTCCCCACCTCATCTTCTTCTTCACATTCTTACCCTGCTTCAGGAAACAGAATTACAGCAACTTGCAGAGGAGGCCACGGTCACCCATCAACGACTCAGGGAGCAAGGCCTACATTTCCAGAATCATCTGCAAGCCAGCTTTCAAGGCGAGGTGGTTTCGTCGGCATCCGAGTTCGGTGCTGTCCGCAATCACCATTCTTCTCCGACTGCGCCGAACCTCTCAGATCCGGAGCCAGAGCTGCAGAGACGACTCGCCCACGGCTAACCTTGAAGGAACCAGTTTTCAAGGTCTTCTACAAAGTTCTTCCTCCCTCTGTCAGCGTCCAGGAACAGAAGGCGGAACCCCGTTCGGCATCCGACAACCAGAGTTACTATTTTTCTACCACAACCACGCCGGTCTGCCTCCTCACTGTCTGCACCGACCTCCGTCCACTTCTCTGGACACCCAGTTCATCTCCGACATCATAAGACGTCCCCGTTTGTTTTGTTGCAAAGAAGACTCCTCCAAGATTCCAAAGAGTCCAGCGGTTCCAGGTTCGGAGCTCCGGAGCGATCGTGGTACCTTCTGCAACCTTCTGTTGCAGACAGAGCTCGACCAGCAACCAGAGCTGCATCCACCTTCCAGCCACCGGTGCGGTCAGCCCTGAGAATCATAGCTTCCCCAAAAATTCAAGCTTCATCCCCTATCAGTTGGCAAACGTTTGGCGTTGGTTTCGTCGCAATCCAAGCTTCGTGGAATTTTTAGCTGCCACAACACCGATCCACTGTCCAGAAAACCTGCAGGTGGGCAGAACCGGCGAAGCTCGGAATCTCGATCTCCTTTGCATTTCTCCCCACCCCGCTTGGCCGGCTGAAGGCCCCTCCCTGCGTGGAGGTAGTTTTGAATGTACTAAGTGTAACCCCCACCCCAAGATCACCCCTCCTGCGAGAGGAGTAGTGCTGTACCCTTTACATTTTCAGGTCAAGCTACACCGCCGCGGCGATCGGGTGCATACCCTCGCCTCCCGGCGCGCCCTCGTCTCCGAACGGGATCGGTGTCTTCACACCGATCAGGTGAGCTTCTGGTACTACCCTTTGTAGCCTTATTCCTGCTAGCTTAGTATTGCTTTGATTGCTCGTCGGCGGTGAGAAGAGAGTTCGAATTTGCATGCTAGTTTGTTAGTGTCCACCGCGGACCGTGAGAGAGTGTCACCCAAACCCCGCCTTGCGGGCCAGCCACCCACGAAGTTGGGTATCCTAGACTCTTTGGAGTCAGCCGTAGCATTGTAAGTCCATTAGAACAATTGGGTCCCATCCCGGACCCTCATCATTATCCCCCGGACCCACCGGGTGAGCGTGTGAACCGTGTGAGCAAAAATCGTCGATTGTGAGAATCATTGAGTGCTTGTATGCTTGCGGGTCTAAGTCCTAGGGTCATATCATCCTCTTTAGTGGTCTTTGGGCTGTGCCACATCAGAGAGTGGAACCCCGTGCTGGGTCTGGAAGTAGTGACCCCTGTGGAGGGCAAGCTGGTACGGGCACCGGAATTTACTCCCGCCAATTGGCATAATGCAGTCGTCAAAGTGCACAGGGAGCAACCTCGCTTTGGTTTATTCCTGGCGCAACTGAAGTGGGGGTATCGGGAGGACCCCTATCTCTTGGACTGCTTAGCCAACAGATTCAAGCATGAGCTCGCCCTAGGCTAGTTCGGGGAGCTCAAGGTACAAGATGCACACTCTTTCCGGGAGGGAGCGGTGGAGTTCACCGACTATGTATTATTCAACTATGCCCCCTTACTGATTCGGGCCGGAGTTTACCACAGCGTCTATGCTTCCCGGTACAGCTACACGATCTCCAAAGGCCTCTGCTGCGGGATGATGGAGGTCTTCAATGCTGAGTTGAACACATTTTACATGGCAAAAGGTGAGACTTCACTGGATTTGTGGAGCTTGCATCAGTTGAGTGGCATGCCCATTGACAGGGAGCCTTACGAAGAGGTGTGCCTCCCTGACCTAATTAAGGACGAGACCGACGGGGACGGCATCTATGCACTGGGGTATTCTTATCGGTTCCTGATGAAGGCGTACCGGGAACTATATCAATCATCCCATGGCGGGAAGGGGCCTCTCCGCGGAGACAGTAAAAGGGTTCGGCTGAGCCTGTGGCTGAAGTATTTTTTCAATGGGCCAAAGAAATATGAAGCCTTCCCCTGTGTCGGCGCTTCGGTGGTCTGGAAGAAGCGTGTCCAGAGCAAGGCCAAGGTGACGCTCCCAACTTGCAAAGGTCGTCGGAGCAGGGGTTGATCTGATGACCCACTGTGCAGCTTTCTTCATGTATTGGCAACGCTCCTTTGCTCTGCCATAAGGGGACGAAACCATCATCCGGCCGGACGCCATTTACCCTACTTGGCAGATGGCGTGGGGCATCAAGTTATCGCTGTGCCCGGCCGCACTGTGTCTCATATTCAAGATGCTGGGGGACGTCAGTGCTCATCAATTCCCGCGCCAGGCTCTCTTCATCGGCCCGCTGTATTTTTTCAATGCCTGGGTCTGTTCTTTATTCCCAGAGTACGCCCCACGTGCCATACAATCCTGGGGACTGTTTCCGCGTATGTTGGAGTTCGTGAATGCTGAGGCGGGCTCGACAATAATGCAGTTATTCAATATTCGGGGCAGACTCACAATCGTTCCACAGGACTCACCCGGTAGCATTCACTTGTGGAGACTAGCTGCCCATTCCAGTCCCTTGGTCAATAGCAAGAGGGAATGCCGGGATGACCAAGTGGAGAAATATCCTCACCCCTTCAGCCAGCAGACCATGGTTCACCCACTGATAGAGCCGGTGCTTCGTGACTGGGCATTGTCTATCCGCCCAAGCGTGTTGGTTTTCAGAAAGGGGGACACCTTATTGCTAGAACCCTACTACCCTCTCCGCTTCGGGTGCAACTGTGGATATGATCAGCATATCCCCACGTACAATGCACAATTTAGTTTACCTGTACGGAGTCTTCGGGGCAGCCCGACCGCTGAGCACGCTCAGAGCAGGTGGGACTATTTTCACCAGACCGACGAGTCCGTATTCAGAGTACCGGCGCCTGGGCGAATCCCACGGGTGACAGTGGACTATGTCAAGTGGTGGAATGCTAGGACGGGCTTTTATCGGTTATGCAGAACCGATTGTTGGGATGGCACCGAACGGAAATTCTTGAGTAAACAATCAGTGCCTGTCCTAGATATTGATCCGGGGCATCTGCTCCGACTAAAGCATGGCAGGGATAAGGAGGTGGCTGCATACATGGCCACCCGTAAGGAGGCACGGGAGGCCATACCATCCCCGCAGCCTAAATTGCCGCCCGTGGCCAAAGACGAGTTCAAAAAGAACATCACTCATTTGTGCAAGATCGGGGCGGACCGTCTGGATCAGATCAACTATCCCTTCCCGATAGAGGAAGAAGGCACGCCAGCTCGCTCTTGGCGCCCAGAGATGGACACGACATGCCCTTATCGCACCTTCTTGCGGAGAGAGGAGCAAAGGCCTGAGAATTATAAAGAAACGACGTGGCTGTATGTTCTCTTCCATGCGCATGGGCTGAAGGTGGATGACCCAACAATTTCCATCTTGGACACGCGCCTGAACGTCTCCTTCCATTATGCTAACGGATGGGGAATGGACCATTTCAGCCTCTACTGTCACCTTGCCTTCAAGCAGCATGCGGATCTAGCTCACCTCGCCGACTGCTATGTGAAGATCGGGGACGTAGTTTGGCTGGTCCGGGAGGTGGCTCGCAGGGACACGGAATCGACCTAACTTATAGGCCGCTGACCCTTCGATTATACACCGGCCCTCAGGGTATGATACTCCTCCATTCCTGCCTTTCGCGACTGCGGTCCCTTGTGATGCTGGATGCTAACCGATTCTTTCTTTTCCTTTCTTTTCTTTCGTCAGACCATCCCACCAGCAATCAGTTGGCGTAGTATCGGAACCTTTTCCGGTTGGTGCAGAAGCCCACCCACTTCGAGGCGGTGCCGCCAGCCCCCACTACCACACCTCTGCCGAAGGTGAGCAAGTGGCCCCGGGCGAAGTCACCTGTTAAGAAAGCCCTGGATGCTGCTAAGGAGGCCGAACGGAAGAGAGCGAAGCGGAGGAAGAAGGAAGCATCCTCCGCCTCGGCGGTCCCTCCAGTTCCTCCTCCCCCATCCTTTGAGGAGTTTGCCGCCACTCGGGCGGAGCCGAGCCGGCCTGCAGGTTAGGCCTTCTAGCCTTTGAAACTCTTCGAGGTTTATTTATATATGAAGAGGGACCCTTCTTGTAACATGTGTATGTTTGTTTGTTTCAGCCATCGTGGAGAGGCCAACATCTGTATCCATTCCTGGCGTAGGTGAGGCCGTGACTCACGGGGCAGTGGAGTCTGTTGAAGAGACCTTCTTTGCCCCAACTCCCGCTGCTGAAATTGAAGGAGGTATATTATTTCCCTTCTTGGTTACTTTGATGGATTTTCCCCATTCCTTGAAGCCTTACGGGCCTGGCTGAACATGGATCTCGCTTTGCATGACAGGAGCTGGTGGAGCGGTCCCTCAATCGGAGGTGGTCCACGAGACATCCCGGTTCGAGCGGACATATAAGAGAAAGGGGTGGCGGTCAGGGAAGTCGCGGTTGTCGATCATGCGTGATGATGTGCCAACCCCGGATGCTGAGGTGGGGGCTCCCTTGACAGCAAAAGAGGTGCCTACTCGCACTAAGTCTTCGTCAGGCGAAAAGGTTGACTATGGTTATTCCTCCGATGAAGTACTTTCAGTCGAGGTCATCCCCGAGGAGCCTGGCTTTCAAGTTCCTACCTGGAAAGCCCCAGTATTGTCTACTTCTCTTAGCCTGGTGGAGTAGGCTCCCGTAAGTGTGGACTCGTTTATTCGGGCTTTTCTCTCGAGGCCGCCGACTAACCTCTTTTCTGTTGTTGTTCTTTGGCTTCAAACAGAAATAGGCTCCGCCAGAAGGTATAGAAATCCACACCCTGGGTTCAGCATCCGCTAGGCAGGAGAAGACCACTGTGGCTTTGGACAAATTGGCGTCCATAGTCGAGGCTTTACGGTAGGAAGAGGCTGCAGTAAACTCGGGCGCCTCCATCCTGACAGTTGAGGTACCGCCCCAAGAAGAGGAGATAGTGGCCGTAAGTACATGCCTTCCTCTTTTCTCCTCCTTTCCCCTCTTCTCCTTTTAAGTCTTCCCTCAGGGTTGCTAATTTATTTGAAGCCGTACAGGATCATGCCTCCCAAGGATTTGTGGAGACTTCTATTCCGGTAGCCGAGGCCCTAGAGGAAGGGGAGATAGTGCCGGAGCCCGAGGCCCGAGGGCCAGTAATGCCCGAAGCCAACATTCGGGAAGAGGGAGAGGTGATGCTGGAGACCGAGACCCGAGAGGAGACAGTGCCCGAAGCCGACGCTCGAGAAGAGATGACGCCGGAGAGCAGCATTGTGCCGGTGGGTGAGGTAAGCATGGGGACCCTTCGGCTCCTTTGAGAATCCAGCAATTTACTTCACATGGTAGGTGGCTAACCTTTCTTTACATGGTCAGACAATAACAATGCCCCGTAGAGCGCGTGCTCTTCGGGCTCGCAAGGTCGTCCCCAGGTGGAGCTCATCCTTCGATCTATGGGTGACAAGAAGGCTGAAGTCGCTTCTGGGATCAGACGCGGGATCTTTGGCGTCTCTTTTGCGGATGGGAGCTGTCCCACGGCTCGTGATCCCACTCCTGCTGATTCCGAAGCCGGTTATGCCAGAGGAGGCCCAACTCATGGGGAAGATACTGACAATCATCACTACCCCCTCGGGAGAGTCCCAGGCAAAAAGGGGTGAAGCTCCTTCCGAAGTAACGTTGAGCCCAACTGCGGTTGATACCCCTCCCTTGGCCGAGGTCACGATTCATGCACTCCTGACCTACGAGGTGACAGCGGGCCTGGGCCATGTTAAGGAGGTGGAAGCGGAAGCAGGTCTGTCCGTGGCAGAGAGGGTATCATTATCAGATGCGGGTCTTGCCCCTGCAGTGGGAATGGAGCAGCCCCTCATTATGGCGGCATCGGACGCTTCTATCGCAGTCTCGCCCTCGCCACTTGCGGTGATCGGCCAAGAACCATCCTCCGAGCCAGAAGGATCTAGTTGTTCGGTGCTGACTCTCCCGTCTTCATCAGCAGCGGTGGATGCCGAGCTGTGGGCCGCGGTGGACAGCGTCATTGACTTCAGCCTGCTGGCCGTACCTCCCATAGGTCACGTTACTTCGGACCTGCCGGTCCGCCAGACCTTATTAACGCTACGAGCCATGATGCTCGCCGACCCCCACCCCACATACCGGGGAGTGCACACCGTGGTCATGCAGTTGACCGGGGCTCTACAGACGATGGGCTGTCCTTTGGAGGAATGGTCGCGGTGGGTTCTGTTATTGTTGAAATATGTCAACCGCCGTGAGTTTCTTGAGACACAGGCTCCCACCAAATTCATAGCCATTGGCGCACAAAGGGATGAATATCTGCAGGCCTTGGAAGCCCAAAGGGGTAACAGGGAGCAACGTCGGAGGGCCGTGGATGAGTGCCGCGCCAAGATCCATGCCTTAGGGAACATGATAGAGAGGCTTAAGGGCTGGCTTGCTAAGGCCGAGTCCGACCTTGTCGAGGGTGAGGTGGCCGAGGTTAGAGGGGCCGAGGAGCTAAGCGTTGTTGAGGTTGAGGTAGCTTCTGTGACAGCAGAGCTGGAGCGCCTTGACGCACAGGAGGGCCGACTGTGCGTAATGGTGAACTTCCCCTGTGTTGGGATCCTCCCTCTCGAGGAAATCTTCCGGGGAATAGTCTAGTCGTCGGTCTTCCTCTAATTATCTTTTTTTGCTCTCCCTTTTTTGCATGTAACACCGGGGTATGCTCCGAGGCCTATGTAACTTTTCCAAAGAAGAATACAATGCAATTGTTCCATGTGCCTCTTGTGTGTGTATGATATTAGGGAACCTTTTCCCCTTTTTTTTCCTTGCCTTGTGATAGAGTGCGGGTTTGTGCTAATAACATGTTCGGGGAGTGCCTAGTAGGGTTCGCGTAGGAGCATAGGAGAGTGCTCGCCCTTCCAGAGGAGGGGCGAGGGTACCACTCCACCATGTCCGTCGTGCGATTAATCCAAATGGCGTTACTGGTGCGTTCTATCTGGATAGGCTGATCCGACCTTAGAGGGATGGAGAGAAGAGTTTGTTCATTCAATGACCTAGACAGGAGGTCTCGGTCAAAAGTAGGTTGCTCATCGGCCGAGGGGACGGAGAGAAAAGTGTGTTCATTCAATGACCTAGACGGGAGGTCTTAGTCAAAAGTGGGTAGTATGTCCATGCCGACAGGGTGCCGAGGGCAGATGTGATTTGTTTGTCTCTTGGTGTATTCGTTGGTACGGGGCCGGTGCCAACGTAAGGAGAAGGGTTGATTCCCCAATCCCAGACGAAAGGTTTGGGTGGGGCATTCTTCGTCAGTGCTGACGGAATGCCAAGGGCTGACATGGTTTATGAAATCTCAAGATTAAATGGCACCCAAGAGGGAGGTGAATTGGGTGATAATAAAATCTTTGCCAAATTAAAATCAATTTTATGATTACGTGAGGACACAGGAAAACAAGAGTAGGAAAAACTAGATTTATCAAAACAACACTGCAATAACCCTTGGTACTAGGCGGAGTCAACAAATCCGTAGATTCACTCACGCAAGCTGTTATCTTTCTGGTGAGAGTAAGCTTGTCAGTCTGAATCCAACTTTTGATATACCGAAGGATTTATGAGAAGGGGATCAAAAAAATCTAGATCTAACGGATTCAAAATAACTAGATCTACAAGGGTGCACAGAAGGGGGATAGGAGATAAGGAGCAAATCACAATGAGACAGTGATTTTAAGGCGGTTCGGATGCCACAATGGCAACCTACGTCCACCCCTCACCGACAGTGAGGATCCACACACTATCTTGTAAAGTGTTACAAGATCAGACGCACACACACACAAAACTACAACGGATTGAACACACAAACACACACACATGGATCTAGGAAGATCCACACACATTGAAAAGTTTAATGATTACAAGAACCACAAATGAAGCTCAAGAGAAAATATGAATTTAGAACACAAGAGAAGAATCTTGATTTGCTCCCCCTTACTGGACGAAGAATGCTTTGGATGCAGCTTGATCCCTTGGCTTGATCCCTTGGCTTGATCTTCACTTGAATGGATGAAGAAGGATGAAGAACTCCTCTCGGAGCACTGTTCACGTCTACAATGCTAGTTCCCTTCTCCTCCTCTTTGGTAGCCTCCTTAATCCACCTTAAGCATTATGGTTTTCTTAACCCTCTTGTATAAGTTTTATAGGCTTTGAATGATCCATGGACTCCCCTAGACCAGATCCACAATTTCTGAAGGGTTTGAGTGCTTAGGGATTAAACAATACCAAGTAGAAAGGCTTCCCTCGAAATGACAAAAAGTCAACAATATTGGGCAGATTGGGGCTGGCGGTCGACCTGCAGGGGTTGGCGGTCGACCGCCACTGAGAAACCTGCAGGATGGCTGATCCCTGGGAAATCCGATCGACCGGGATTGGAGGGGTGGTCGACCGCCAATGTGACAGACTGTAGAAAATTGCATTCTATTATTTCAGGTCGACCGGAGTCATGCTGGAGGTCGACCGAACTGTCAATAACCTGAAAAATGAAGAGTTTAGCCCAGAGAATCATATTCACAAGATTGAGGCATGAATTGAACGTAAGTTTATAGGTAATTTCAAGTTCATTTGAGTTCTTAGGAAACCATTTGGGATGCTAAAACTTAAGTAAAAACATGAAGAGATCCGACCTTGAAGAGATCCGACCTTGAAGGCTTATTAGTTCCAAGCATGTGAGCAACCATACGTCCTTGGTTTTGTTATCATCAAAAATACCGAGATATATACAACAATCTCCCCCTTTTTGATGATGACAAAACTCTAGGCATTCAAACCAAAGTTCATGTTTTAAGGTAATTCAATTTGAACGTAGTGCTAGAAGGGCATTCAACATGCTAAATCGTTCAACACAAAGTAGCACATACCACCAAACCACTTCTTTGCCAACAAGAATATGAAATGAGACACAAATGCCAACCATCTGAATTCAAACACCAGTACTTTCAATTCATCATTTCATTACAAGGTACATTAGTGCGAGAGTGAATGCACGACTCTAATACCAAAGACTAAACAAAAGACTAACACTACTGACAACCCTCACATGTGACATGCAGCAAGCAACACAACCACACAATGACATACATAAGTAGATAAACCTGCCCTACTACTTCTCCCCCTTTGTCAACAGCAAAAAGGGATATGATAGACGAAGGAGGGACTCAAGCAACACTGGACCAAAAGAGAACATGCTAGAGGTGAAAGCAGAACAAATCCTCATGGAGCATCTTCAGGAGGTGGCTGATCTGCTGGAGGTGTAGGTGGAAGGCCAAGGTACCGACGAATGTCACCAAGATGGTGGTCATGAGTATGAAGAAGATCAAGAATATGACCAATGGATTCATCACGAGCCGCATCCTGGTGCCGCATGCCAAGAAGGGAGAGGTGCATGAAGCTAAAGGATTGGCCAGACTCAGCTAAATCATCTCGAAAGGAAGTCATGTGGGTGGTGAGAGTGGCCATCTGAGTAGAGAGAGTGTCCAAGGCAGTAGAGAAGGTATCCATGCGCCCGGATATGGTGTCAAACGCAGTGCCTATAGTGTCCCCAAGGGTAGAGAGACGATCCCCAAGGGTATCCACACGAGTCTCCAAGCCGGTAAGCCGCCCGTCAAGAGCCTCGTAGTCCACCGAAGGGCGCTGTCCAGCCCCCTGAGTGGAAGATTCCCCATGGTGAAACTGAGGTGGAGGAGGCATATCAAAATCCTGGCGATAAGGATATGGTGGGGGAGGCTGCTACTCAGCTGGAACTGGAGGGGGGATATCCCCTTCGCCTTGCTGTTGTGCTGGTCCTTCTTCTTCCTCACTGATTTCATCTTCCCCATAAATTGGAATGTTCCGCACAAGCTCGCCGTCGGGACCAAAGTAGCAGCCAAAATATGTGAAAATTTTATGCTTATTGTATACATCATCCTACCTAACATATATGAACTGCTCATTTGGCACATTAATCCCGGCATAAATGAAGACACTGGTCAACTGCGAAGCATATGGAAGAGAGCACCGGAGGTAGGTACGACAGGTGCTAATCAGATCTGTCATGAGCCGACCCATATTGATTTGAGTTCCATTCATGACATGATAGAACAGGAATCTCTGAACTTCTGTAACCTCATCCCGACCGCGCACTTTGGGATAAATCAATGATGTAAACATGTGGTGCAGGACCCGTTGCAGTGGAGGAAAATGATTGGCATTCAGCTTGATTAAATTGCTCACACCGTGCGCATACTCACAGTTGGTCATAACAGTGAATGTTGCTGGAGCTTCACCAAAACCATATGCCTTATCTACACTTATGGTAGATACTCCTAGGGCCTGTTGAAATAACTCCGGAGTGATATGAAGCTCCATACCCTCAACCGTGGTATATAACTTTTCATTCCTCACAACTAAATACCTGTAGAACTGCTGCACTAACCGAGGATAATATCTATTGTACCGGGTAACAAAATCCATCCAACCTTCCTGAACCTCAAAAAGAGCACACAAATCTGGGAGGAGCTCATTCACCTCGTTGAAGTCGACCAAGCGAGGGTCGATAATAGGACGTGGAGGTAAAGGTGCTCGAGGCAGAGGAGGAGCTTGCTGAGGTGGAGGAGCCGGGGCCTCTGGCCGTTGACGGCTAGCTTGCCCTTGGGCAGAACGCCGAGAACTCCGTCTGAGCGGCATCCCGACCTTGAAAGACCCACCGGGAAACCCTTGAACAATCGATCTCAACCCCGGGAATGTGGATGGAGCACAGGGGCACTGCTAGGGCTTGGAACGACCTTTCCACAGTATGGAAGGTGAGAGGGATCTCCACAGACGCACGAACGACCGTATGGAGGATGTCCCGAAATGATGATGGGATGACCGAATCGTGTGCGTGTGAAGGAAGAGAGGGTTGTGGGGGCTTGGTTGGTGGAGATAGGGAGTGCTAGGGTTAGGGCAAGGGGGTAGAGAGTGAATGGGAGTGAAAGATAGAATGAGAGAGGAAGGACCCATATAAGAGGGGTCGGTTGACCCTTAAGTCGGGCCGATCCGCCGCCGGCGATCGACCGGCGCGGGCTCGACCGCCAGGACCAAAAACCCCATTTTTTTGAAGATTTCTTTTTCCCTTTTTTGTTTCTCTCCTTTTTTTTGTTTTTCCTTTTTTTTTGTATATGGGGATAAGCAACCGACTGCTTGATAGGGGCCAACATCAAGACATGAGAAGTATGTAGAGGCGAAGATGTGGAGACGAGAAGAAGTTCTGATTTCCCCTAGGTAGAACCGTTAGTTCCAGCAACACTGAGTCCACAGATGTGTTTAATCAAGGAATATTTGTCCGTAGAATTATTTTTCAAGGAGGGCTAAATATAAGTAGGTACATGCAAGCATTCATAGGTGAATGAAGACACACAAAGTATTGAAAGAAAATAAAATCAATATGCATGTTTTTCTACCCGTGATGCACATGAATTTCTACAAATGCAACCCTATACCTTAGATGCAAACCTATGCATGTATGCTCTCACCCTTGCACATCCCAAGTTCTCTTCTTATCTTGTTAAATTGATCCTGGTTTAGGGGTTTGGTGAAAATGTCAGCCAGCTGATTGTGTGTGTCAATGAAGTTCAATTCAAAGACCCCTTTTTCTACATGATCTCTCAGAAAGTGATGACGAATATCTATATGCTTGGTCCTTGAGTGCTGAACGGGATTTTTTGACAAATTAATTGCACTAGTATTATCACACAGTATTGGAACAGTTTTCATTTCAACATCTAAATCAAGCAGTCGATTTTTGATCCAAAGTACTTGGGCTCCACAACTTCCGGCGGCTACATATTTAGCCTCGGCCATTGAGAGAGCTACTGAATGTTGTTTCTTGGAGGTCCATGAGACTAGGCAACCACCAAGAAACTGATAGTACCCACTTATACTTTTACAATCTACAATGCACCCAGCATAATCCGCATCGGTATAGGCAATTAAATCAAAGGAACCACCAATAGGAAATCACAAGCCAAAGTCTATTGAGCCAATGAGATATCTAAAGATGCGTTTCACAGCTGAAAAATGAGATTCCTTGGGGCATGACTGAAAATGGGCACAAAGACATACACTGAATTGAATGTCAGGGCGACATGCTATAAGGTACAGTAATGATCCGATCATATCTCGAAATAGTGTATGATCTACTATTTTACCATTTTCATCTTTATCCAGCTTTATGGTGGTAGCCATGGGAGTTGATATAGGTTTTGCTTCCGACATCCCGTATTTCTTTAACAATTTCATCATGTACTTTGCTTGACTTATGAAAATGCCCTCAGAAGTTTGCTTCACCTGCAATCTAAGAAAGACGTTTAGCTCCCCCATTAAGCTCATCTCAAATTCTCCTTGCATAATTTCTGCAAATTCATCGCATAAGGCATTGTTAGTAGCTCCAAAAATGATGTCATCCACATACACTAGAACTACTAAAATGTCTTTACCTGATTTCTTCTTGAACAGTGTTTGATCAACCTTACCTCTCTTGAAGCCATTTTCAACCCGAAATGAGGTAAGCCATTCATACCACGCCCTTGGTGCTTTCTTTAGTCCGTACAGGGCCTTTTGGAGCTTGTATACATGTTGTGGATGTTTGGAATCTTCAAAACCTGGAGGCTTCTCTACAAAAACATCCTCCTTGATATAACCGTTAAGAAACGCAGATTTAACATCCATTTGAAATAACTTAAAGTTCAAGGAGCAAGCATAGGATAATAAGATCCGGACTGCTTCAAGTCTAGCAACCGGTGCAAAGGACTCATCAAAATTAATACACATCTCCTGGCTATACCCTTGGCAACAAGCCGAGCCTTATTCCTAACAACCAATCCCGCATCATTTAGCTTATTTCTGAAGACCCAATGGGTTCCAATAGTGAGATGGTTCTTAGGACGCGGCACGAGAGTCCACACCTCGTTTCTTTCAAACTGATGCAGCTCTTCATGCATAGCCTGAATCCAGAATTCATTTTGAAGAGCTTCATGAATGTCCTTGGGTTCTTCTTGTGAAAGTAGAGCCAACAAATCCTCCTCTTCTACCTGCCTTAGAGAGGACCTTGTTCTTACCCCATCCTCCAAATTACCTATGATGTTCACAGCTGGATGATCCTTTAGAATTTTGGAAGAGCTGGGCAAATCAGGATGCTACACTTGTAGTTCTTGCAGTGTCTCAATTGTAGGATCCTCATCCTCCTCATTTTTGCTTGATGTTGTCTTCAATGGTTCATCCTTAGTTTTGACATTCGATGAGTTCTTAGGAGCTTCATCTGCATCCAAGGTAGAAGAAATTTGGTTTGTCAGTTTTGATTCGGATTCGTCAAAAATGACATGAGGACTTTCTTCAACAACCAAAGTCCTTTTATTAAATAAACGGTAAGCTCTAGAATTGAGTGCATAACCTAGGAAGATTTCTTTGTCACTCTTTTCATCAAATTTACCCAGGTTGGACTTACCATTGTCCAAAATATAGCAAGGGCATCCAAAGGGTTTAAGATAAGAGATGTTTGGTTTCTTACCCTTGTAGAGCTCATATGGAGTTTTCATCAGAATGGGCCTTACCATTGCCCTGTTGATGATGCAGCATGTTGTACTCACCGCCTCAGCCCAAAAATACTTAGGTAGGGAATTCTCACTTAGCATGGTCCGGGTCATATCTATTAATGTTCTGTTCTTCCTTTCCACTACTCCATTTTGTTGGGGCATCCTTGGTGATGAAAAATTATGTGTGTACCCCTCCTCTTCACAGAAAATGCTGAAATCATGATTTTCAAATTCACCACCATGATCACTCTGGACGGTGGTGATGAGGTAACCTTTTTCATTTTAGATTTTTCTGCAAAACACTTGAAACTCCATCAAGGCATCACTTTTATTAGCTAAAAATAACACCCATGCAAATCTGAAAAAGTCATCAACAATCACAAAGCCATAGGATTTTCCACCTAGGCTAGATGTTCTAGTAGGGCCAAAAAGATCAAAATGCAACAGTTCCAAATGCCTAGCAGATGAAATAATGTTTTTATTTTTGAAGGAAATTCGTGTTTGCTTGCCTTTAGTGCAAGCTTCACATATTCTATCACTTTCAAATTTTAATTTTGGCAGTCCATTCACCAAGTCGTGTCTAGATAACTTAGAGATTACTCCAAAATTAGCATGACTTAATCTTCGGTGCCATAACCACACATTTTCATGATTGTTCGCAACTAAGTAGAGATCACCGCACGAAACATTATCAATATCAATAGTATAGACATTGTTATACCTTTTCCCAAGAAATTTGATCTCATTTGTATTTTGTTCAAGACAATACAGTGAGTTTCATCAAAAATAACTTTAAAACCCTTATCACACAATTGGCTTATGCTTAGCAAATTATGATTTAGACCTTTCACCAAAAGCACATCTTCAATAAGAATTTCAGAATTCTTACCAATGTTACCAATCCCAACGATTTTGCCTTTATCTTGACCTCCAAAGACAACTGGACCTCCATCCTTATCTTGCAGTGTAGATAACACTTTCTTGTCCCCTGTCATATGTCTTGAGCAGCCGCTATCCATGAACCATTTGCTCCCCCTGGCTTCAAGACATATCTGCAAGAAGAAAGATTCTCATGCAATTGTTTTTGGTACCCAAACAAGTTTGGGTCCATAGGAGTTAGTCCAACTTCTTGCGGGTGTTCTCTTTATCCATGGAACATGATATTTAGGTGTGCTTTGTCTAAACCAGTAGTTGGAAATCATATGACCAAATCTACCACAATGAAAGCAGTTAGCATGTGAGAAAGTTCTTTGATATCTGTGTGGTTTATGTTGGGGTTTAGAATTAGAACATGAAGCATGATTATAGTCCTTTTCATGAATAAAGGATGTGGTGATCTTATGCTCAAAAGATTTTTTATTTTGAGGTGTGTACCCCAAGCCTTCCTTTTGGAAGTTGACTTTAACCCCCAATAAGTTATCCAGATTTTGTTTCCCTTTAACAAACCTAGTCAAGGTGGACTGAAGTTCAGCAACTTCTTCACCCAAAATCCCATTTCTCCTTTCGAGTTCTGAATTTGTGGATTTTAGAATTTCTTCTTTCTTTTTCAGATTTTCACATACTTTTTCTTTTTTTTTCAACCCCAAATCACCTAATGGACTTAAAGGGAGAGTGCACCCCTTTCCAGAGAAAAGGAATGTACCCACTCCACCTTCATGCCACTAGATGAAATTTTATTGCATAAAAGTTGTATAGTGTTCAATGGGACAAAGCCCCTTAGGTACATACAGCAAAAATGAAAATTAACTCTATACAGCTCCAATTATGGAGAGAAAAGGAGACTAAATCAAAACTATACATGTCTAATGCGTATGTTTGGTATGTTGGCAGCATCATATGTAGCAGCTCCTCTAGCAATAAGTGGCAGCTCCTTTGTCGATGCAAATTTAGTATTGTGGCCTACTATGACAGCATGATTAGCCAACGCATCTGCTAGCATGTTAGTTTCCCTGTATGTATGTACAATCAAGCATTGAAACCTATTGAATATATCTTTGAGTTTATACCACCATGGAAGGAAAGACCAAGGGGGGCTTCTATTGTCCTTTAATAATTCCACCAAGACTAATGAATCAGTGTATATAACCGAGATAGGTATCTTATGCTGTTGTGCTAATCTGAGGCCATCAAGGAGGGCTCTACCTTCAGCAACCATGTTGGAACCCCATCCATAGAAATAAGAAAATCCCAGTAGCATCTTCCCTTTATTGTCTCGGAAACATCCACCTCCTCCAGAGGGTCCCGGATTACCCTTACTAGCACCATCCACATTGAGGGAAAAGTTAAGTAATGGAGCAACCCATCGGACAATGATGCAGCTAAGTCTTTTGTATTTGATGGAAATACTCATCTTTTGATACCTGTTACAGGTAGAGTGGCCAATTCACATACTTTTTCAACTTCAGCCATTTTGCATGAAATCTCTTCTTTGGTTCTTTCAATATCTGAAATAGTTTGCAGCAAGCTTTCTCTTTCTTCAGTTGCTTCAAACCATTCTTGTTCCAATTTTTCAAACTTTACAAAGATATCTTCATGTGATAGTTCATCAATTTTCTTTTTAAGAGTTTTATTTTCAGATCTGATTTTCTTATATTTGACATACAGTTTTTCATATTCAGATTCCCATTGCTCATTTGAAATAAAATCAGGGTCCGAATTTACCTCAGTTGAGTCATCCTCATGAGCCATGAGACACAAGCTCTCCACAAGCTCTTGTATCTCCTCCTCGGACGGTTCATCCTCTTCATCACTCCACGTAGCAACCATGGCTTTGGACTTTCTGAAATTGTCCTTTTTGAATTTCTTCTTCAGGTCTGGTCACTCTCCCCTCATGTGCCCGGGATTTTTGCATTCGTAGCATATGATGCTACTCGGCTTGCTCGACTCACCCTTGGTTTCAGTGGGCTTCCTTTGCCCTTTTCTGAAGTTGCTTTGGTAATTTATTATATTCCTCAGAAATCTTTTTACTTGACGAATGATCATAGCCAATTCTTCTTCTTCGTTGCTTCCGTCACTGGACTCTTCTTCTTGAGAGTCGTCATCGGATTGATGAGCTTTCAATCCAATTACTTTCTTCTTCTTGATATCTTTCTCAGCTGTCCTCTTCACATTTATCTCATAAGTCATGAGTGACCCTATGAGTTCATCAAGGGTAAGTGTGGACATATTCTTGGAGTCTTCAATAACGATGGCTTTGGTGTGCCACGCAGGAGAGAGGGATCTTAGCACTTTTCTTACAAGCTCAGAATTTGTGTAATCTTTTCCAAGACTTTTGAGACCATTCGTGATCTCAGTTAGCCTTGCGAACATCTCTAAAATTATCTTTTCAGGCTTCATCTTGAAAAGCTCATAGTCTCGAACCAGAAGATTGGCCTTGGTCTCCTTGACCTCGAATGTCCCTTCATATATGAGCCGCAGTTTGTCCCACATTTCTTTAGCTGAGCTGCACATGGAGACACGAGAGAATTTGTTAGGGTGTATTGCACATTGCATAATATTCATGAAATTAACAGTGCATTTCTTAATTTCCTCAGGTGTCCATTTTTCTTCATCATTCCCAAGTTTGTAAGGACCCTTGTCCACAACTCTCCAAACTTCGTACTCTTGAGCCCTCAAGAAAATAAGCATTCTATTTTTCCAGTATGAGTAGTTTGAATTGTCAAAGAAGGGAGGACGGTTGATAGAGTGGCCCTCGGGCATCATACCCTTATTTGCCATTTAACCGGATCTTACTCTAGATCGTTAGATCTGAAAAGACAGAGCCTTAGCTCTGATACCAATTGAAATCCTGAGATTAAATGGCACCCAAGAGGGGGGTGAATTGGGTGATAACAAAATCTTTGCCAAATTAAAATCAATTTTATGATTACGTGACGACACAGGATAACAAGAGTAGGAAAAACTAGATTTATCAAAACAACACTGCAATAACCCTTTGTACAAGGCGGAGTCAACAAATCCGTAGATTCACTCACTGATGGGGACATCACCTCCCATGCCCACGTTCACAGCTCGTCTCCTCGCCCCGGTTGCATCCGGCATGGTCTAGTTATCTAATTTTGAGTCCTACATAATTTTTATTTGAGTCATTTGATGTAATTTTCATTTTACTTGAGTCATGTCCCTAGGTCTTGTGCTTATTTCCCTAAGTTTGAGAGTCATTATGTTGTTTAGTTAGTTATTGGGCCCAATTCATTGGGTTTGGCCCAAGTGCACCCCCCTACCCCCTCGGTTATTTGTCATTGAGTCTTTTGTCAGGGACTTATTGTAAAATGTGGGTTGCCTATATATAGGACCCCATTCCCCCCATTTCAACTTAATGAATCAATGTATGAAAAAATTTGCCATTTTGAGAGTTTACACTTCTTATCTAGTGGAGAGATTCCATTTTTGGGTGAGAAACCCTAGGGGAGAGATTCCCCACCCTTCCCTCTCTTAATCTCTCTTTTTCACTCCACTTTCTCTCTCCTTAACACCCAAATTCGAATTTTCTTCTCTCTCCTCCCTTCCCAACCACCTCCACTCCCCACCTACCCCATTTAAGCCTCTTCCCATTCCCCACAACCCTCATCAATACTCCACCCCTTCCCAAGACCCCCTCCACCAATCCTCTCCTCACCATCCAACCCCCAACTACCCCTCCCACTTTCTCAAGCACCCTTCCCACTACCCCAAGCACCCCTTCCCTTCCCCAACACAACCCCCCCATTCCCAAGATAAAACATTAACCCCACCCTTAAACCTATTTTTGAATATCCTTTCCCTCTCTCCATTCCAACCAAATTCGCAGCCCCCACTACCACCATCTATTGGAACCTCTTCCAGACCTTATTCTCCACCTCCCACACCTTAGAACACCCCCTCCAAGACCCCCTTACAACCAGGGGTCACTCCCACGCTCATCTACCCTCTTCCCCTTCTTCTTTCTTGGTCATTGGAAGCTACTTCGAAGTTGCAGTTTGCTGTCCAGAGGTTGCAGATGAAGCAGCAACTTGCAGCGGCCACCACGGCTTCCTTCGGACGAGTTTGAAGACCCAAGCGCCATCGTCGGAAGCGTCTACCAGTCTCCTTCGCAACAGAAGTGGTTTCATCTTCTTCCGATCTCTGAGCCGTCCAAGAGGTCCATTCTCCCACAACTGCGCAGTTCTGCCTCTGCTGAGGACCTGAGCCAGATTAGAAGCTCTGCCACGACGAACCCCAAAGGAATCAGTCCACGAGTTCTTCTTAAACGTTCTTTATCACTTAGTCTACTTCCACAATCAAGAAACAGAACTTCATTCGGCATTCGTGATCCAGAGTTCTCATTTTTCTCCCTCAGCTACGCAGATCTGCTACTCATAGTCTGCACCGACCAGTCACCATTGTTCTGCATCCCCTAGTCTTCTCTGACATCAGTTGGCTTCCCCGTTAGTTTTTCTGCGAAGAGAACTCGTCCACGATTTCAAAGACTCTGACAGCGCTTGATTCCGAGGTCGGGAGCTGCCGAGGCATCCTCTGCAACCTGCTGTTGGAAACCAGGAGCTAGCTCTGTAGAGATCCTGATCCGGAGAGAAAGCTTCACCACGACAAACCCCGGAGGAATCAGGCCACGAGCTCTTCTGCAAAGTTCTTCCTCTCCCTGTCTAATTTCAGAATCAAGAAGCAGAATCCCGTTCGGCATCCGTTAGCAGAATTTATCAATTTTATTCCTCGGCAGTGCGACTCTACTTCCCCACAGTCTGTACCGACCTCCCCTCACTCTTCTGGATCCACTGTTCTTCTCCGGCATCGTTTTGCATCCCCGTTTGTTCTGATGCAAGGAGGACCCGTCCACGATTCCAACGAGTCTGGCGGCACCTGATTTGGAGTTTGGGAGCGGCCGGGGAAACCTCTTCTTCCTACTGTTAGTAACTAGTTGCTGTCAGTCCGGGAATCAGCGACCCTGTTCGAGCTCCTGCCCAGGCCAGCAGCGACCCCAGAAGAATTCGGAAAAATTCAGAGGCACTCCAGCTCCAGTAACGAAGATTTTCTCACTGGTCTCGCCCTCGGAAAAATTCCAGATCAAGTTCTGCAGCCACAGTACCGACTGTCTATCCACAATTGCCGAGAGAAGGCAGATTCGGCATCTTCACTTCATCATCGTTTTAGCCCTAGTTTTCCCCACCCCACTTGGCCGGCTGAAGGCCCCTCCCTGCGTGGAGGTAGTTTGATTGTAATCCATTAACCCCCACCCCAAGATCCCCCTCCTGCGAGAGGTGTAGTGTTGTAATTTGGTTTGATCAGGTCAAGCTACCCCGGCGCGGCGTGTGGGGAACCCACGCTTCCCCGCTCGCCCTCGTCTCCGAGCGGGACCGGTTTCTTCAAACCGGTCGAGTAAGTGCTCTATAACCTTGCTCTAATTCATGCTTGTTCTTTCAATATTAGTTCATAGTTCCGCTGGCCGTGAGAGTGAGAGCTCGATCCTCAAGCCCCGTTGCTTTGAGTGATCACCGTGGGAAGAGAGAGTAACCCGGTGCCTTTGGCACTTTGTCGGCCCCATTGAATTGGGCATCCACAACCTTTGGGATTCAAATCTTGGCCTTGCTGGCCCTCTACCAGAAAGGGCCCAACCCCTCAACCTCACCTTGGCATTGCCAAGTTACCCCGGGTCTTGGTGAGCAACGGGTGAGCAGTCGTCAACATCGGTCCGTTTGATTGCGATTGTGCTTGTTTGTTTAAGTCCTAGGTTGTGTCACATCACTCACGCAAGCTGTTATCTTTCCGGCGAGAGTAGCCTTGTCAGTCTGAATCCAGCTTTTGATATACCGAAGGATTTGTGAGAAGGGGATCAAAAAAATCTAGATCTAACGGATTCAAAATAACTAGATCCACAAGGGTGCACAGAAGGGGGATAGGAGATAAGGAGCAAACCACAATGAGACATCGATTTTAAGGTGGTTCGGATGCGACAACGGCAACCTACGTCCACCCCTCACTGACAGTGAGGATCCACACACTATCTTGTAAAGTGTTACAAGATCAGACGCACACACAGACAAAACTACAACGGATTGAACACACAAACACACACACACGGATCTAGGAAGATCCACACACACTGAAAAGTTTAATGATTACAAGAACCACAAATGAAGCTCAAGAGAAAATATGAATTTAGAACACAAGAGAAGAATCTTGATTTGCTCCCCCTTAGTGGATGAAGAATGCTTTGGATGCAGCTTGATCCCTTGGCTTGATCTTCACTTGAATGGATGAAGAAGGATGAAGAACTCCTCTCGGAGCACTGTTCACGTCTACAGTGCTAGCTCCCTTCTCCTCCACTTTGGTAGCCTCCTTGATCCACCTTAAGCATTAGGGTTTTCTTAACCCTCTTGTATAAGTTTTATAGGCTTTGAATGGTCCATGGACTCCCCTAGACCAGATCCATAATTTCTCGAGGGTTTGAGTGCTTAGGGATTAAACAATACCAAGTGGAAAGGCTTCCCTCGAAATGACAAAAGTTAACAATATTGGGCAGCTCGGGGCTGGCGGTCGACCTGCAGGGGCTGGCGGTCGACCGCCACTGAGAAACCTGCAAGATGGCCGATCCCTGGGAAATCCGGTCGATCGGGATTGGAGGGGCAGTCGACCGCCACTGTGACAGACTATAGAAAATTGCATTCTGTTATTTCAGGTCGACCGGAGTCATGCTGGAGGTCTACCGGACTGTCAATAACCTGAAAAATGATGAGTTTAGCCCAGAGAATCATATCCACAAGATCGAGGCATGAATTGAACGTAAGTTTATAGGTAATTTCAAGTTCATTTGAGTTCTTAGGAAACAATTTGGGATGCTAAAACTTAAGCAAAAACATGAAGAGATCCGACCTTGAAGAGATCCGACCTTAAAGGCTTATTTATTAGTTCCAAGCATGTGAGCAACTATATGTCCTTGGTTTTGTTATCATCAAAAACACCGAGATATATACAACAGTTGATTCGTTTATTGAGATATTAGTTGGTACTGGCTGGTGCCAACGCAAGGAGAAGGGTTGATTCCCCGATCCTGGACGAAAGGTTCGGGTGGGGTGTTCTTCGTCAATGCCGACAAAATGTCAAGGGCTAACATGGTTGATTCATTTATTGAAATATTCGTTGGTATGGGTTGGTGTCAACACAAGTTGAAGGGTTGATTCCCCAATCTCGGACGAAAGGTTCGGGTGGGGTGTTCTTCGTCAGTGCCGACAGAATGTCAAAGGCTGACATGGTTGATTCATTTATTGAAATATTCATTAATCTGAGAGTGAGGATTAATAAAGGAGGGCTGGTTCCTCCTCCTCCTTTCTTTCTTCATTATTTTCTTTTTTTTTTCTCTTTTCTTTTCTTCTTTCTTTTCTTTTCTTTTCTTCTTTCTCTTTTCTTTCTCTCTTTTTTCTTTTCTTTCTCCTTTTTTATTTTCTTTGTCCTTTTTTTTATTTTCTCTATTTTTTATATCTCATTTCCTCTTTTCCTTCTTATTTCTTGTTCTCTTTCGTTGCTTCTCTTGTAGTGCGTAGTAGATAGTGGCCAAACCATCCAAACAATCAAAAAGCAAATTCGCCTGCTGCGGGGCTGGGAAATATATTATTCATTGAATGGAGGAATTGGAGCGTGATACAATCTCAGATGCCTACCATTAAGGGGTAAAAATTGAACCTCCCCCCGATGATCAACTATTACGTACGCTCCGCCCTCGTAGACTTTTTGGATTATATAGGGTCCAAGCCAATTCTCATTCATCTTGGCCTTGGAATTGGAAGCCATGACTTCTCTTCTCTTCACCATGACGAGGTCACCCTTCTTGAATTCGCATTCCTTGACGAGCTTGTCAAAGGCGCGAGCTATCCGGGCCTGATAGACCTGAATGTTCTGTTAGGCTTGGAGTCGTTTCCCCTACAAGTTGGAGAGCTCTTCGAGCCTCCGCTCGACATTTGTTTTCTCTTCCCGGACCAACCCATGTTGGATTGCAACCCGAAGGGATGGTATCTCCAGCTCGATGGGGACAATTGCCTCTGAGCCATATACCAAGGAAAAGGGTGACCAACCCATCGGAGTTTCGTAAACAGTTTGGTATGCCCATAGGGCCTCATACATTCTTTCTTCCCAATCCCTCTTGTTGGAATTAACAATTTTGGACAGAAGGGTACAAAGAGTTTTAGTGAAAGCTTCAGCTAAGCCATTGGCTTACGGGTTGTAGGGGGTTGACGTCCTCCAGTCGATCTTGTACTTCTCTGCCAGTCGGTAAAATTTCTGGTTGCAGAAGTGGCTTGCGTTATCTGAGATAATTCGGTTTGGAGTGCCAAACCGGAATATGATATTGCGACGGACAAATCTGGCGATGATCTCCCAGTCCCTTCTTTCAAAGCAATAGCTTCACCTAGCGGGAGAAGTAATTAGTTGCCGTCAAAATGTATTTGCACACAGCGGATGACGCGGGTAATGGGCCCACGACGTCTGTTCCCCATTGGGCAAAAGGCCAGTTGGGCAGTGTCGGATGCAGCGGCACGGGCGGTCTCCTGGGCACCGTGGCGTGCTCCTAGCATTTCTGACAAGACTTGACATACTTGCAGCAATCATCGAACATTGTCGACCAGTAGTAGCCAAGCTTCTTTATTTTAATTTTCATCTTCGGTCCCGCCTGGTGTACACCAGCTGTTCCGGCGTGGACTTCCTTCATGACTTTCCAAGCTTCTTCGGGGGATAGGCATCGGAGGAGCACCTTCCGTTTGGCATCCACCATGATTCGGAATAGGATCCTGTTCTGGACCTCGTACGAGTCCTTTGTTCTAATCAGTATGATCTTCTCTTCTCTCTGCCTGGGCAATTGCTAGTATTTAAACCATCGCATAAGGGTGTCCCTCCAATCAGGTAGGCTGACTGCCTCTACTATGGCGACCTTAAATTCTTCTTCTTCTGGTCCTTCTATCATTCTAGGCACTTGGCGCTGATTCACCACCTGGATGTTGTGGGATCCATCTGGCGGAACTGCCAGTGAACTTGCCAATTTTGCCAGTGCATCGGCTAGTGCGTTTTCTCCCCTGGAAATGTGGCCTATCTCAATGAGGTAGAATTGCTCTATGAGCCGCTTTGCCTTAGCATGGTAACGGAGCAGCTTGGGTTTTCGGACATCAAACTGCCCCTGGACTTGCTTGACGACTAGTAACGAATTGCCAAATACTTGCAGCATTTTAATCTCCATTTGCAAAGTGACTTGGAGACCGATGATCAGAGCCTCATACTCTGCCTCATTATTTGTACAGGGTTTATTGATGGAACAGGATGTATGCAATACTTCTCCCTAGGGGGATTTAAGGACGATGTCGGCCCCTGCCCGTACTTTTGTGTGTCCGGACAGGGTTATTTCTGTTCTTGAAGCTTCGTCAAACTGGAGCTGCCAGGCGATCTGTTTGACTTGAATCACCTCCAATGTTTCATCTTCAGGCAACTCTGTAGCCAATGGGGAATCTTCAGGCACAGGGTGTGCTGCAAAGAATTTGGCTACGGCTTGACCCTTAACGGCCTTCTGCAGCACGTACGTTATGTCAAATTCCATTAATAGTATGGCCCACTTGTCGAGACGCCCCTTCAAGACTGGCTGGGAGAGAATGTGCTTGACTGGGTTGGCCTTGGAGATCAGGCGTACCTCATGCGAGATCATGTAATGCCTCAGCTTCTTGACTGCGAAGACCAAGGCAAGATAGACCTTCTTAATCGGGGTGTATTTTGCTTCTACCCCCACTAGTCTTCGGCTAAGGTAATAGAGAGGTTGCTCCTTCCCCTCATCATTGTTCTGGGTGAGCATTGCTCCCAGCGAACATTCGATGGCAGCTATGTATAGAATAAGCGGCCTTCCCTTGACAAGTGCCCCCAGCACGGGCGGGGTCTTCAAGTAATCTTTCAACTGATCGAAGGCCCTCTGGCATTCCTGGTTCCAGTCAAAAGGTGCATTCTTCAACATCAATTTGTGGAATGGCTGACAGCGCCCTGACAAATTAGAGATAAATCTTTGGATGTAAGCTGGTTGGCCTTGCAGGGATCTTAACTCTCCCAGATCCTTCGGAGGAGGTAGCTCCTGAATGGCTCTTATTTTAAAAGGGTCGATCTTGATCCCTCTATATCGAACAATGAAGACGAGGAACTTCCCACTGGAGACGCCAAAGGCACACTTCATCGGGTTCATTTTCAACTCGTACTGCTAGAGTCTTTCGAAGATGACTCTAAGGTCCTTCAGGTGATCTTCCCTTTTCTTTGTGTTGACGGCCAAATAATCAATGTAGCATTCGACTTTGCTGTATAGCAGTTCGTTGAATATCTTGGTCATCGCCCGCTGGTAAGTAGTGCCGACGTTGTTGAGGCCAAAGGGCATTCTTTTGTAGTGGAATATCCCTTTGGGTGACCGGAAGGCTGTATGAATTCGATCGTGCTCAGCTATCTAAATTTGATTATAGCCGGACGATCCGTCCATGAAGGACAAGGCCTCATGGTCAGTAGTTGCATCAATCATTACTTCAATGATGGGCACCGGGAAATCATCTTTTGGGCAAGCTTTATTCAGGTCGCGAAAGTCCACACAGATCCTGATCTGTCCATTCTTCTTCTTCACCGGCACAATGTTGACCAACCAAGTGGTATACTAGTTTTCAGCTACAAAATCGACATCTATGAGCTTGTCGACTTTTTTGCAAATTTGGTTTATTAGCTCTGGCCTCATGCGCCGGGGGGACTGCTTCACCGGCTCCACCTTGGGATCAACATCCAGAATATGTTGGGTCACACCGGGGCTTAGGCCAGGCATCTCCTTGTAGTTCCAGGCAAAACAGTCTCGGAATTCTTACAGCAGCTTGATATATTGTTCCCTCTCTTGTGGAGGAAGAAGGGCACTTAGAAAGGTCGGCCTGGGGTCACCCTCCGTGCCTAGGTTAATTTCAATAAGTTCATCTACTGTGGCCTAGCCGCCATCTTCAATTTCCGACAACGTTGGCAGTAGGTCGACGAAATCCTGGTCTTTGCCATCCTCTGCTTCAAGGACACCACAGGTGTCACCCTGCTCCGCCTCGTTAGGCAATAAGGCTTTGCTTGTATCCCCCTCTTCCGGGTTTGCTGGCTGCGGCTTCGAGGGGTCCTCCTTTGTAGAGAAATAAAGGACTTCTCCGGAGTCTTCTTGGTAATTATCATAGATGGCTCCTGCAGGGGCCGAAGTGATTGGTTGCCACGCTGGGGGCTGGTCCCCTACCGGCGGCAGGGGTTGTCCATGCTTGGCTGCCTCTTCAAGAATCTGGTGCTGAACTGACACCATGTAGATACCCCTTTCGTGGCTGCATGCCACGTGGGGGTGTGGCGGAGCCACCACATAATCTCCCATTCTGAGCTCATCTGTTTCAATCAGATCTTGAGCAATATCCTTGAAGACGTAGCAGTCTTTAATAGAGTGGCCCATTATTTGGTGGTAAGGGCAAAACAAGGGGTGGGTCACCACTTCTGTGAGCATCTTGTAGCCTCTTGGACCTTGGGAGGGAGATCTTTCCGTAGTTGCAGGCCCAATCAAAGATTCCCTGAGTCTTATTCCTCGGGAAAGAGTAGGGCCTCTGCATCCTCTCTTACAGTGTAGGGTTTCACTCGGCCGATCGTCTGACTGGAGAAACAACTACATCCCTTGCCTCCTTTTTCAGGTGCATGGGGGCATTCGAAACAGTGCTCGGGGATTGGTGCATGCCAATGTTATGTTGGCGGAAGATGCCCCCGATTAGGTCAGACACGAGTGCAGTCACCTCGGCCAACCGAGCCTTCAACATATCAATTTCCCGCTGTTGCTGATAGCATAGGGCGAACAGGGCAGAGTCGCACCGAGGGAGGCCCGGAGCCCAGCTTGCTTCCCCGTCTCTCGCATCAATGTTAGACGAGGGCAACGACGTCCCGTTGCTGTAGTTATCTGAGGTTGGTCCCTCAGAGGAGGACGGGACCCTCCCCTTGTTCCTACATGGAGATGGATTCCATAGGAATATTTCTTCATCTTGATCTTCGTTGGCCGACGGCGTAGGGTGCTGGCGGCCTTCAACCTCCTTTGGGCCTGCGGTGCCTGCGCGGCTATTGCCAGTTGAAGTCGAGACCGATATCACATTGGCTTCATAGGAGTCTTCTAGTGAAAAGCTCAACCCTGGATGCCGGGTGATCTGCAACAATCTTCGGTCCAGGTTTGGCGTGTTCAACATTTTCTTGAACATTTCTTTCTGATTGGAGAGCTGACAAAAGGGAATCCCTTGTTTTCTGGTTATTTTGGCTGCACGGTTGGTTATGTCAGGAAGTCTCATGATCGGGACAAGTGGGTCGTGCAATTCATCAGGGAGTTTATAATCATCATCCCCTCTGGCCGGATGCTCATTAGCCACATAGAAGATGGTAGGCCGCCCCCCGGGGTTAGGCACCTCGAAGGTCCTCAATGGCTCAACCACCTGGCAGTCAGCTTCTGCGAGAGGCTTGATGATCCCAGGCGGGACCCTGACGTCCTCCAGCAAGTCTTCGAGGTATGGCATCCCCGATGTAGGGTAGATGGAAAGGGGAGTGGCCTTGAACACCCCTTCTGCTTCAGAAACAAATGACACCTGAGGGGGAGCCACATAGCCTGGCGGTGGTGGAGAAAACCAGCTGTTGGGCTATAACTTCTTCTTCCCTTTATCCTGAGTCACTTGGGGAGCTTGCTTCGGCTTTTC
The DNA here is from genome assembly GCA_022559845.1 of Amorphophallus konjac. NCBI lineage: Eukaryota > Viridiplantae > Streptophyta > Magnoliopsida > Alismatales > Araceae > Amorphophallus > Amorphophallus konjac. The sequence continues at coordinate 298,897,445 of CM040119.1, forward strand.
CAAGTATAAAGTGGCATCCGACAAGTGGCATTCGAACACTTCAAAAGGGTGGAGGTCAGCAAAGAATCTCTCCTCCTTCCCGCTGCCGGGGTACTTGATGCATTGGTGCAGAGTTGATGGCACCACCCGATTTTGGTGTAGCCAAGGTCGGCCAAGCAGCGCCTTGTAAGAAGTGTTGGAGTTGATCACATGAAGCTGGACCTTAGTTGTGAAGTCACCGAGGGAGAGGTTGAACTCCGCAACCCCCATGGGGACTTCGCACTTCTGGTTGAAGCCAGCAATCTTAACATTCTTGACCTCAATCAAGTGTATGTCAAAGTAATGTTTATGGTACACCCGGTAGGGGAGTATGTTCACCGCTGCCCCAGGGTCAATCAATACTCTGTTGATGGGATGCCCATTCAGCTGCCCCTTCATGTAGAGTGGCCTGTTGTGACTGCAGGTAGGTAGGAGCATGTCTTCTTCCGTGAAGGTCACTGCTACTTCGGGTGACATTTTTGCAAGGCAAGCTTCCACATATGCTGGCGTCTGGAGCGTCGCGATGACGGCTTGCCGTGTCTCTTCATCTAGAGATAGAATCTCTCAGACGGTGAACTTGGCTGGGATCTTCTTCAGGTGCTTGACTATTCTGTTGCTAGCTCGGACCTCGAGCAACTTCATCTCTTCGGCTCTACTGCGCCTTCCCCCAGTCTGGGCCTGGGGAGCCGGCTCAGCAGGTGCCTCCTCCACCGGGTCAGGTATCACTTGAGCTTGTGGAGCCTATTGGGTCACTTCCTTTTCTTGCATGAACTCGGCAAGGTTCGAGATGTTGTCGGGTTGTTCCCTTGGCCGATGAGGAATCACTACCAACGGGGCCGAGGGGATACCTGCCTCTTTGGTCTATTGGGACTCGCGGGGGCATGACTGCCTTCCCCTCTGAGTCGTAAGAAATTCGATAAATGAAGGGGCGCCCTGGCCGACCGGCTCTCCGGGGTAGAGACCCGAGGGAGGGGGAATCTCCATGCCTTGGATCCTAGGCTTAGGGATGTGATACGGTTGTTCTCCCCTAAGCAAGATGTTGTGGTTGGCATGAGGAGGGCGTCCCCACTTCCTTCCCGACCTGGTAACATGTTGGGAGGTGGATGCTTCAGCCTGATTCACCTCTGACGGCTCGACAGGCATTTCTTGCTCTTCCTCTCCCAAGGAGAGGGCTGTGTCAAATAATGCTGAGAGGGTGTTGCAAGAAAGAACAACCCCGCTCTTCTTCTTGTTTCTGGGCCTTCTCTTCTTCTTTTTCTTCTTTTCTTCTGTGGCTGACGACTGCTCTTGGGGAAGTTCAGCCCACAAGAGAGGCTCTTCCTTCGTCTCGGCTCCTGCTTCTGGGGCTAGCTCGAGTGACTCGAACTCCTCCCAAGGGACATACTCCTTCAACTCTATAGGCTGGATCTCGGGCTGTTCATAATCTTCAAGCCCATCAATAATGGCCTGGAGTCTTTCCACCGCAGGACTGGTTTCTTTGTGCACCCACACCGGGATATGCTTCTTCTTGTTGTGAGTAGGGCGCCGCATGACTAACCGGGGGGTTGTGTCATGCGAAACGGGTGTCACCGGTGGCGGTGCTGGTCGGGGGGTGACACCCCTTATGTTAACCTCCGGTGTGGGCTGGGGAGCTTGTCTTCTTCTTCTATTCCTCGTCCGCGTGGTCTGCCAACCTCCTTGGTCTTGAGCAGGCACCATGATAAAGGCTTCATATGTGGCACTTGTACTGGCCTCTGCCCATTCTTCAGGCAGCTGCTGGTATAAAGAGACCATGTTGACGGTGGTATCGAGGTTCAGCATCTCGTGCCGCTGCGGAGGATCCACCTTGTGCTCCCCCATCTCCAGTTCTCCCTTCTTGATCAAGGACTCAGTGACATCCTTGAAGATATAACACTCCTCGATAGTGTGCCCAAACATCTGGTGGTACGGGCAGAAATGAGGATCATCCTTCTTCTTCAAGTCACCAGGCCTCTTCGGTTCTAGCAATGTGATTTTATTGTACCTGGTGGCCCATTCAAATAGGATCTGGGACTTATCTCGAGGAAAAGAATATAACTTATTCCTCATTTTCTCCCACAGGGAAGGACCTTCCCGCCGTTCAGTAGACCTGGGTGGAGGAGGATTGGCCGTCTCCTTGGCTTTCTCTTTCTGTTTCTCGAAAGCTTCGAAGTACAATGTGTGGACTTCTGCTGGTATCGGTCTCCTCTCGGCCTTCCTGGCCCTCTAGCTCGATACAGCTGGAGCAGAAGAGTATCGAGCAAGGAATGCTTCGATCTCTGCCACTATGTTGTTCAGACAGTCAAATGATCGCACCTCAGCACCAATCATCCTCTCAAGGATTTCCTTCTTCAGATTATGTTTACAAATTTGCACTGCGTCCTCCTGATGAGGGGGACGTCTGCATCTCATGCTGAGGTTCCTCCACCTCTTTATGTAGTCGAGTGCCGACTCATCATTTCTTTGTCTCGTGGCGTAGAGTTCTGCCACGGTTACCTCCCGTTCAGCTATATAGAACCTTTCTTTGAATTTCTTTTGCATGTCGGGCTAGTCTGCAATGGACCCGATGGGCAAGCTCGAGTACCACTCAAAAGTAAGCCCGATAAGTGTCAAGCCAAAGAATTTGAGGAGGTAGGCTTCATCTGTAGCTAGATCCCCCATAACATTCACATAGTAGGCAATGTGCTCCCTGGGAGACCCTTGCCCATTAAAATTTTCAAATTTCGGTGGCTTGGTGATACCAGCCGGGAGTCTCCTGGCAGCATAGTGCGTCAGGTAAGGTACCCGATACACGTAGAATGGCGTGTGATCACCATCGCTCCTTTCCGCCAACTTCATATCTATCATTTGTTCAAGCATGAGTTTGCTCACCGTCGTCGGGTCGACTGGATTTGGGTAGAAATGGGCCGATTGCGCCAGCGGTGTTGTTAACACTGCGGCCTGAGGTGCAATGGTAGATCCCTGGAATGGCAGGCTCTGTGGCGGGGCTGGTGTGGTATGCTGTGGCTGGTGCAGGGGTATGACCCCAGTGTAGGTAGGCATTGGGGGAGATACCGTCGTGGAGAAGCTTCTGATGCCTGACCGTTGCCCCAGGGGTCTCTGGCAACGCCTTAGTCTGCCCGAATGTCGAGGGCTGAGCAGCTTTGTCAATCAACTGCTTCCTTAACAACTCGATCTCCCGCTGATATTGCTACATCATAAGTAAAACCACGGGGTCGTTCTTGGAAAGGCTAGGGGTGCCCCCTCTTTCTTCAGCCGGCGTCTCCTCGGATGATGTGGATGGTCCTCCCGTAGTGCCTTCAGTAATGACATTGGCGGCTAGGGCCATTGACGATTCCCCATAGTCAGTTTGTTCGGTGTGAGCTTGTCTCTTCTCAGTTGCTACTTTCCCTCTTCTGGTGAGAGGTCCTGGCCTTACTGCAAGTCTGGCCATTTCTTCAGGCTCGATCGGTAAGGCCCAGTACCGGCCAAATACTCCTGCCATGTTGCAGGTATAGACCCTTAGGTCTCTGCCTCTTCTTGCTGCTCTTCTCGATGGCCTACCCGGGAAGACTGATCCATCAAAGACCGATCTCCGTGGCCTTACTTCTTCCCTCAGCGGGGACTGATAACGCTCCTCAAAGCAGTTCCTTGACTCGGCGCTGGGCACGGGTCGGGTTTCTTCTTCTTCAAATGCGGAAGCTACTGCTCCCAGCAATCTCTGGCGACCCAGGGGAGTGCTCCCCGGTCCCCGCAAGTAATTCCTCATGGCTTGCTCCACCCCTTCCCAATCTTGATCAGGAGGAGAAGCCGGTGATGTTGCCCTATTGACAGCAATGGGCATGTGAGTTGCAGGCTCCGCACGGGCAGCCTTATAGTGGCGTCGGTGGTGTCGATGGTGAATGTTCTCTAGTGGGGCCGGTGTGGCCAGTGCTGGCTGGTAGACGGGGGCCGACATCCTTACCCGGTCTCCTTGTTGTGCCCTCGCCGGCCGAAAGGTGTGGGGCCCTACCCGTGTTGCTGAAGTGAACCAGGCTACCTTGGGAACCCACGCCTGTTTGGCCTTGGTCAGCCTAGAGGTCGGTTGATGCTGTGGTGTTGTGGCCGGAGTTGCGGGCGTCATCCTGCCCTTCATCTTCTCCAGTGGCTGAAAAGAGTTGCTCACTAGTACGGCAGGCACAACACACTCCGGGACCATCTTGGAGCGTGGTTCGGTGAGGTGTACTCAGACGGTCCCGATGGCAGCAGACTTACCGGTGCTGAAGAACGGGCCTCGGGATGATGTCGTGGCGTGGCTCCTCCGGAGCCTCCTCTGATAAGAGGCCTAGCCCTGGCGAGATGGGCCGATAGTTTGGTGCACATTACAGCCCAGCATCCTCGTGGGGATGATCTCGGGAGACTCGGCCACTGATCGGCCGGCAGCAGCTTTGGTGGCCCCCTGGATGGGGGCATTGCTTTCAATCCCATCAGACGCCTCTATGTCTAGCAGGTTCGTGAAGGCCACTCCGAGGAAGTTGGGGAATCCTACTATAGGAGTGTTGACACCCATTTTATGATCAATAAGTCGGGTCATCTCTTTATTCATTATATATGATGCTCCGAGTTGTTCACTCTTCATTGAGTCTCTTTGTTTAGTTGAAGATCATTTCTTGGGTCTTGACTCCTTGATCGGATGTGGCTCTTTGTGGCATTTCATTTTGACTAAAGCTTAGCAAAACCTTCATTCTTTCTTTTGAACTCCATTGATAATAACGGTCTATCCCAGGCGCGTTTCTTCATTCTAACGGATGGGTCCTGGGCCGTTACTCCTTGAAGAGTCCTGAAGCTTGAGGTCTTATTCCAAAGCTTATCCTTTGACCTATATGTTGAATATAACGGTCTGTCGTGCAGCCGTTGTTTCATTGTGACGCTCTATGCCTTGGCCGTTGCTTTCTTTATAGAGTCCTATTGTTTTGATCTTCTTCCTGTTGATCTTATCTCTTTGGGATAAGGTTGAAAGTAACGGATGTCCCTTGATGCGTTATTTCACTGTGGCGGTCTGTCGTGCAGCCGTTACTTCCTTCAGAGAGTCCTGGCAGTTCAGGCCTTTTCTCTGCTACTCCGTGGTCGAGATAAGAACTTGGATTGATGATATCTCTTCCAAATCTGATCCTCAGGACCTTCTGCTTGATTCTATGGACTCTTGGTGATATTATCTTCAAGGATTTGCTAAGAGTTATCCCTTTATCTTGCTGGATTTTCTTTTGCTCGACCTGAGGGTTTGAGGGTCTATAAATAGAACCCTTTTTTTTTTGAAACCAAGTCATCTAACAGAGAAGAAGGGAGAGTGCACCCCCATTCCAGAGGAAGGGAATGTTCTCACTCCACCTATCCACCATTAGATGCTTTATTTTATTGCTATATCAAATGTGTACATGTTCAAGGGAGGACATGCCTCTGAAGTACAATGAAAGGGTGAAAATAACTATACACGCCTTCTACGAAAATTAGGAATGCCAATTGCATCAGCAATGGCATATCCTTTAGCTAACAATGGCAACTCTCCAATAGATGAAAACTCCAAGTTTCTACCCATACAAATCGCATAGTTAGCTAATGCATCGGCACACTGATTTGCTTCTCTGAAGGAATGAGTAATGGGGCAGTTGCAAATAGAGAAATGGTATTTCAAATTTATCCACCAAGGAAGAAGAGACCATGGAGGTTCTTTTTTGTTATGCAGCAACTCAATAAGAACCATCAACTCAATAAGGACCTTGTTGTGAGGACCTCTCGTCTCTATATTCCTTGGGGTCGACTAGGAAATCACACCAGGGACCTCCATAAGTCCCCGCGAGCCGTGGATTCCCACACGGACGTCGGGCTGGTTGTACCTTTCCCACCCCGTGTCTAGGGTTGCATAAGTGAAGGAGTGATTACACTTAGAGTCAAGCCAAGTCCCATACCCATCTCCTGTTAGGAACCCATTGTTGAGAGCACATTTTAATCAATTCACTAAAGTTCCGAAGGAGAAATCACAAGAATCTTGCTGCATCATCTTAAAACAACTTGGTTGACTTGGGGTGTCTTCATCTTTTATCACTTACATCTTTTGTTAAAACATTCGAGTTTGGTTGCTCATTGTGTGATTGTTTGTTGATTGTTTGCATCGTCAAGGTTGTTCGTTGCATGTGGAGTTGTTTTCATCCATCCGAATCATCTCCTGGGCTCAATTCCTTCTTCACGTGCTATTCCAATCCTCTCTTCGAGTCCGCCATGGCATCATTCAATCCTCCCCGTTCCCAAGAGGACTCTCTTCCTCAAGGGCTCCTTGAAAACCCTCCTAGGGTTATTACCTTTTCTTCTGGAGAGGGGACTACCCCTCTTCCATCCTCCACTTCTATAGAAGGTGGTCAAGCTACCCCTTCTCTCTCCACTCCTTCTGCGGGCTCCATTCTTCAGATGATGGCCCAATTGGATCCGACCCAACTTCAAGTTCTTTATCAGGCCATGCAAGGGTCCAACGCATCTCCTTCTAAATCCAACCCTCCTATCGATCCATCTAGAATTAGTGGGCCCTCTGTCCAGCCCACTCCGATTGATCTCACCCCGGTCCAACCCCGGACCATCACTTTCACAGGCATTGAGACGGGCCAATCTTCCAGCTCAGCCTATCAATCCTTTGATAAAGGGAAGTCACCAGTCCCTTCCTTTGCTCAGGAAGATCATCATACATCGGGCCCGATAGCTCCGCAAGTTCTCATGGGCCCTTCAGATTTCTTGCGCCCTCAGCAAGGGGTGGCTCAAGCCCATTCTAATCTGGGCCAGTCTCAGGCCCAATATTTTTCTTATGGGCCCCCCATCTCCACTGTTTATTCCTCCACTCTTGCCTATGGGCTTCCACCTTCTGCCACAATCATTCCATCTACTCCCCAAATTCAAACAGCGTCCTTCACTACCCCTGCTCCCTCTCGAGAGTAGGACTTGCTTGATAAATGGGCCACCATGCAGCAACAACTCGATTTCTCCAGAAGCGGGTTGGCCCACAATCTTTGGCAGACGTTCCTGTCCCGAGCTTTCAGAACATTCGGTTCCCTCCGCAATCGGAACTCCCTAACTACCGCAAGTACGATGGGAACGGCAATCCCTTCATTCATGTGAGGGATTTTCTATACGAGTCGGCGCAGTTCCAATATGATGATCGCCTTATGGCGTACTTATTCCGCCGATCTTTGGATGGTGTTGCTCTGGAGTGGTTCTACTCTTTGCCGCTAGAAGAAGCTGAAAGTTTCAAGGTAGTAAAGGACAAATTTATCCAGCGATTCCAAGACAAGGTCGGCCCGGAATACTCATTTACAGATCTAGTAGTCGAGAAGATGAAGCCAGATGAGGAGTTCGCCACTTATGCAGACAAGTGGAGACAGATGGCTGCTAGAGTGCCTGGCCACATTCCGGAGGAAGAGAAGGTCAAGCTGCTCATTTCAAATGCTACCCCGACCTTCAGGAACATCCTGGCAATGAATGATATAGCTAACATGCATCAACTCTACAGCCGGGCGCGCTTCATACAAACCCAGTTCAAGGATTCTCCCATACACGCCCTATTTGAAAACCAAAAGCCCAAATATCACAAGAAACCACAAGGTCCGGTCACCGAGGGGGTCCAGACAAACGAACAGGTACAAGCCGTTGCCTTTCCATTCCAAGCCGCACTATTCCGCTTCCCCCAAAACCCCCGCACTCCACAAAATCCCGCTTCACAGAACTTTCAAGCCGCTCCACAAAACCCTCCGCCTACCTTCACCGTTCCACAAAACGCCTTCATCACTCCACAACAACAACCACCACCTCCGCAATACCATAATGTCCCTCCACCCAACGGCTATAACAACAATCCGAACAACAAGTGCCCGGCTCCCAAGAGGGCACAATATCCTCCACTGCCAGAGACCCTCACAGATATCTTCTCGGCTCTTATGTTGGTGAATGCAATTCAACTTCCTCCGGAACGGCCTAACTGGAACCCAGCCATTGATCAAACAAAATATTGCATGTTCCATAGGCAGCCAGGCCACACTATCGAAGGATGTTATCAGTTCCGGGATCTGGTATACGATCTCCATGAAGGGCAGAGAATCGATTGGGCCGAGATGCATCGGGACATTGTTGAAATCAAAGAGAAAATAAGGCAGCAGCCGAGGCAGCAAGTGCAGCAGCAACAAGCACCACAGCCGCAGCAGCTACCACCACAACAGCAACTACAACAGGCTCAGGATCTGGGGATCCATCAAGATCCGATGCCAAGTCATCTGCCTGCTCCACAGCAACCCCAGCCGCCGGCCCCAGCTCAAGTAAACGTAGTTCAACCTCCGGCCCCTAGTGCCGAGTGGTCGTTTGATGACGATGGCGCCACACCGCAAGTCATGGCCCTCCACCACAACCACCGCAATCCTCTTACCCCCTCCTTCGTCCTTCCTTCACACCCAATACCCTCTCCACTTGTCCTCCCGTTTACGACCGCTCCAACAAATTCACTACCACCCACCACTCCGTCATACCCTTCGCCACTTACCTCTGCTACCATCATCACGCCATCGCCTAACCCATCACCTGTCTTGACTCCTCCACCAACACTCCCTCCATCTACACCATCCACCATCACCATCCCGCCTTCCATCAATCCCTCACTCATCATCCGCTCACCACCACCCACCACCATCACCAACCTCACACCCCACCAAATCATCTCCCCTACACAGCCTACACCGCTCATCCACCCCGCAGGGCCCATCATACTATCCACCGATGCCGCGACCGCTACAAGTTGTGCTTTAAGAAGCGGGAAGATGTTCCATCGGAACTACCCTACTACTTCTAATCCCCAGTATTCTCAGCCGACGGTCGAGCAGGCAGAAACTGAACCTTTGCCGGGTACTCAATATGACTTGCTGCATCATCTGGATCGAGTGCCCGCTAAAATATCTGTGCTGGAGTTGATCAAAAGATCTACCCTTCATCAGGATGCACTGAGAGATTTCTTACAGAAGGTAATGGTCAGCGAAGACATGGCAGTCGATAGCTTACCAACGGCCCTAGCAACTATTTCCAAAGGGCCGGCAATCACATTTTTAGAATCCGAGCTAGCACTCCCGGAAGCTCGGCAAATGCCGCTCTGCATTACAATCACCCTGAACAAAGTCAGCATTGAAGCAGCGCTGGTTGACACGGGGGCTTCAATCAATGTGTGCCCACTCAGTACCCTCCGGGCTTGCAACATATCTGAAGAGTTATTACGGCCTACCCCTACCACTATAGCAGCATATGACAACTCAAGGCGAGCATGTCATGGGGTGGTCACTATCCAAGCAGAGCTCGGACCCCTTACAATGGCCGTGGAATTCTATGTACTAGACATCGACCCTATGTTCAAGGCTATCTTGGGTCGTCCATGGCTGGATACGCTCGGTGCCATGCCCTCCACCGCACATCAGTGTGTCAAATTCCCTTTCCAAGGGAGGGTCGTCAAGGTCAAAAGCCTATCTACAGTGCAATCGGTTAAGGCCATTTCAGAACAGATTCTTCCTACACTTTGGCCAAGCAGTCGACCCGTCATATCAGTGCTGGATTTAAACTTCCCTTGGGCTTATACACCTCCTAGGCCCATCACTACTCCAGTTAACATCAGGATGAAGCCCCAGATCCGAGACTCGAAAGGCTGGAACATTATACTGAAACTGGGCTACCAACCGGGGAGAGGCCTCGGTGCACAATTACAAGGAATGACCAAGCCCATACCCAAGGGAAGAAATATGGGCAGGAGAGGTCTTGGCTACAAAGAAACCGCATTATCTGTGATGGGTGATTCAGGGCCACTCACCTGGGACTACCGCCAGCACTTTGTCAGAGGGCCTCTCCAGCCCGGCACGTTAGCTCTGCAGCCAGCTCAGTTAGAGAGAAGAACAGTATGTCTGATTGCCAGTCCTCCGCCGGCACTAAAAAGGCCAGACCATGATATGCTTGATTATGGTCAAACCCTTCAGGGGTTGTTTCATGAAGAAGACTGCCAAAAAAAGCAAGAGGTTCGGCTCATGCAATGGAGACCGAAGAAGCGGCCGGACGATGATCCGCGGAAGGAGGGGAGCTCGCCGATTGTCTTTTCTTGGTCTCCCTCCCGCTTTCAATCTCTCCTCCAGTAATGGGAGTTCTTACCCCGTCTTCCTCCTATCATGGTAAATCCATCCTTCGTTGATCCGCCCGAGATTCTATTTGTTCCTTGCGCTTGCGGGCACTGCCCGCCCATTGATCTATCCACTCTATTCACTCCTCCTCCTCCCAACGCCCAACTCCACGAGATGTGGTTCTCATCTTCCGATCCCTTCTTTGACTGCATCTTCCCCGAGCTATTCCCTATGCAGCTCCCGCCTCCTCCATCTTGCTATATAGTCTCTGCTGATCTCCAAAAAAAAAATATCAAATTCAAAATGGAGATTTCAGTGGAAGATTATGCTACCATGTCTCCATCCTCATCCCAGGGGCACGAGTCCCCTGCTCCTTCCCTTCCACTAGGTCTCCTTTCTCCTAGGTTAGGATTAGTTAGGTCTAAAGAAGTAGGGTCTTGTTCTAGATCATCCAACCCTTCCTCCTCTGAGCCGCGCCCGCTTGCGCGTCCTCCCAAATCTGTTCCTGGTAGGTTCTTGCAAGACCTAGCTCAGCGTTGTCATGCCCTTTTAATATGTCCGGAATTTGTTGCTACGGCAATTACGATTGAGGATGGAGAAGAAGTAGAAGGGGCGTGGGGCGATGACGGACTCGGCGTCTATGAAATCTTGGGTGAAAAAGATCCGGTTAATGAGGACAGCGACATAGACGACACTGCTGATCTGTACGCGCAAGGACTTAAGAAATTCGACGAGCCGTCATCAGCAGTGGATGAGCCTACGAAAGAAATCAATCTGGGAACCGAAGAAGACCCCAGGCCCATCATTATTGCTGCTAATCTCCCTCCACAAGTAGAAGAAGATTTGATCAAAGTTCTAAGGGAGTATAGCGATTCCTTCGCCTGGTCTTATGAGGACATGCCAGGTCTTGACCCCTCTTTAGTGGAACATCGGCTCGTGCTTAAACCTGGGGTAACACCTGTCAAACAACGGTCAAGAAGATTTCACCCCCACATGGCCTTGAGGATCAAGGAAGAAGTTGACAAGTCATATAAGGCCAGATTCATCAGAGTGGTTCTATATCCTCAGTGGGTGGCAAACATAGTCCCTGTCATCAAGAATGATGGAAAGGTGCGTATTTGCATCAATTTCAGGGATCTCAATAAAGGATGTCCCAAGGATAATTTCCCGCTGCCTCACATTGATGTCTTGGTCGACAGTACCGCCGGGTACGAATCGTTGTCATTTATGGATGGTTACTCAGGATATAATCAAATCCGTCTCGCTCCAGAAGATCAAGAGAAAACCTTCTTCACCACGCCCTGGGGCATGTACTGTTATGTGGTTATGCCGTTCCGTCTGAAGAACGCGGGCGCTACCTATCAAAGGGCGATGATGGCCATCTTCCACGACATGATGCGCATCTATATGGAAGCTTACGTGGATGACATTCTGGTGAAGTCAAGAACCAAAGAAGAACACCCCTCTATTCTGGCCAAGGTGCTGCAAAGAGCCAGGGAGTACAAGCTTAAGATGAATCCGAAGAAGTGTGTATTCGGAGTCTCCTCAGGGAAGCTGCTAGGCTTTATAGTAAGCAAACGGGGGATCCAGATTGATCCTAACAAAGCACAGGCCGTCATGGATATGCCTCCACCTAGGAACATTACGTAACTTCGGGGATTGATTGGTAGATTGCAATTCATTAGAAGGTTCAGATCCCAACATTTTCAAAGGTGCCGTCCATTTTATGAATTGCTTAAGGCGGGGGTTAAATTTGAATGGAATGAAGATTGTCAAAAGGCCTACGAGGACTTGAAGGAATATCTGTCCAATCCCCCGATTTTGCAACCTCCTGTCCCTGGGAAACCCCTAATCCTATATATCTCGGTCATTGAGGACTCCCTAGGGGCGGTCTTAGCACAAGTGGATGATGAAAGAAAAGAGCGGGCTGCGTATTACCTCTCTCGGTTATTCAACCCAGCTGAGTCCAGATACACCACTATGGAGAAGACTTGTGCCGCCTTAGTGTGGGTAGCTCAGAAGCTTAAACACTATTTTCTTGCCCACCTAGTTAGGTTGATCTCTAGAATGGACCCGATTCGCTATCTCTTAGAAAAGCCCGTCCTTTCTAGTAGGTTAGCTCGCTGGCAGAGCTTCCTCTCTCAATTCGACAGCACCTTTGTTGTTCAGAAGGCGGTCAAAGGATATGCCATTGCTGAGCATCTCGCTCATCTCCCCATTCCTCACACCGATTCCATCCAGGACGATTTCCCTGATGAGCATCTTTCTGTTATCTCTCATCACCCCTTCTGGTCTCTGCACTTCGACGGTGCACTCAATTCTCAAGGCCGAGGGATCGGTGCTGTTCTGCTTACTCCAGAAGGAGTGACCATTCCCTTTGCTTATCAATTTCGATTTCCTGCTACCAACAACATCACTGAGTATGAGGCTCTCCTCGTCGGATTGAAGCATGCCTATCTCCTAGGCGCGCGTTATTTAAACATTATAGGAGATTCTCAGCTCGTCCTACGGCAAGTTCTGTCCACTTACCGTACTCGTGACCCCAAGCTCAAGCCTTATCAAGATCTGGTCACGCTCCTTGCCAGGCAATTCCGTAAGCTGATCTATATCCATACTCCCCGTTCTCAGAACATTCTAGCTGATGCTCTGGCATCCCTTGCTTCTTCCCTATCTTTCCCTCTCAGTCGGAGCACTGAGACTATCGTCGTTCAGAGATTGGACGCACCCTCTCTTCAGGACCCTTGGTTCATCAATCTTAGGAAACCTGTAGAGGCAAGAGCTGAGAAGGAAGATCTTAAGGAAGTATCTTTAACAGAGCTAGAAGAGATCCTGGACGAAGAAGAGTTGCCTTGGTATCATGAAATCGAGTTGTTTTGTAAGGAGGGATTGTTCCCGGAAGGGGCAACTGCTGAGCAACGCAAGTCAATCAGAAGAGCCGCCGTAAGGTATACTATTGTTGCAGGAGAACTGTACAGGCGCGCTACTAATGGGATGCTCATGAGATGCTTAGATGATGTTGAAGCTTGGAAGGTGGCTGAAGCAGCCCATTCTAGTGAGTGTGTGGGTCTTGTCAATGGCCAGGCTCTAGCGAAGAAGATCCTAAGGCAGGGCTACTATTGGCCCACTCTAGAGGAAGATTGCTCCCTCTATGTCCGGAGGTGTCTTAAGTGCCAACTCCACGCTGATAAAATTCATTCTCCAGCTTCGTCTCTCCATCCTATGACCGCTCCTTGGCCATTCTCTATGTGGGCCTTTGACGTTGTCGGCCTGCTCGGTGATCCTAATTCCCAGATCAAGCAGAAATCCTTTATCCTTACCGCCACTGAGTACTTCACCAAGTGGGCTGAAGCTGAGGTGTACGCAGAGATCAAAGCTACAACGGTGTGCCGCTTTATTATGAAGAATATCATCTCACAGTTTGGAGTGCCAAGCAGCATCATCACCGACAACGGACCCCAGTTCGTTTCTCAAGAGCTTAAGGACCTATGTAAGAAGTTCAATATTGCATTGCATCATTCATCTCCATATTATCCTCAAGGCAACGGTCAAGCCGAGGCCACTAATAAAACTCTTCTTAAAATCATCAAGAAAACATGTGAAGCTCATAAATTTTCTGATTGGCCAGAAAGATTAGTGGAAGCTCTGTGGGCTTACCGCACCTCCGTCCGTACCCCTACGGGACAAACTCTCTATTCTCTTACCTACGGGATGGAGGCGGTGCTCCCATATGAGATCCTGATCCCTTCCCTTAGAGTGCAGCTTGATAAAGAACTTAATCTCGATGAACGTCGAGAGGCGTTGCTGGTTCAGTTGGAACTCTTAGATGAGAAGAGGATGAATGCGGCCGATCATGTATCCGTTTATCAAAAGAGGGTTTCACGTTATTTTCAAAAGAAGGTAATCGAACGTAAGTTTCAAAAAGGTGATATGGTTTTGAAGTGAAAATTCATTCGGTCTGCAGGTCCTAGGTCTAAATTACAACCTAATTGGGAAGGGCCGTTTGTCGTAAAAGAAGCTTATCTGGGAAATGCTTACCGTTTAGTAAACGCAGAAGGTGAGGAGCTCTCTCACCTGTGGAATGGGTTGTATCTTAAGCGCTTCTTTCCTTAGAGTCTAACCATGTGCTAACCCGGCAGTAAGATGCTCCTCCTGTCACTAAAGGAGTCCCGAGTGAGGTAATCACACACTACACGACGTCCCTGGTCAGGTTTTCCACGTTGAGAAAAGATAATGTTTCTCCTTGGCCATGCTTTGGGGGAAAGTCAAGGTCCCTGTCCGTTTCTTCCTTCAGCTAAAACCAGGGGCAAGAAGAGAATAAGGAGGCGATAACCGATCCAAACACCCTCACGAGAGGAGGTCTCAAATAGGGACAGTCCGTTATGACCTGACGCCACAAGAAACAAAAGAGACAGCGAAGGGGCAATCTCTATGACAAAATCAAAAGCATCACCTCAAAGTCAACTTGGTATGAATTATGAATTCCAAAGCTCCAGAAAGGCAAAGCAAGAAAAGCTAGGCATGACAAGAGTGGCAGTACAGTTCCTCGCGGGACGTTATGAGCCCGGTCGCATGCATGCCAAGGGTGGATTAAGGTTCGATGACGGACTCAAAGCCCCGGCACAACAGACCAAATCTCTAAAGGGTTGTACGAAAGGAAATCAAGTCTTAAAAAACTTTTATATCTGGCCTAAAGCTTACCCCCCGTATTCTGTTTTTCTTTTAGGACCAAGATTAGTACCCTGGGTATGGCCCTGGTAGAAACACCGTCATGACAATTGGACCTTGTCCAGGGGTCGTCACCTTATTGCACGCCAACCTCGGGATTCTCGATATCAACAAGGAAGGGCTCACATTGCTGGGGAAGCACTGGTTTTCCAAAATCCAAAAAAATCGAATATTTTCAAAATCCAAACAAATTGAATATTTTCAAAATCCAAGCTAATTGAATATTTTCAAAACCCAAACAAATCAAATATTTTCAAAGTCTCACAAAAAATCAGATATTCTCCAAAACCCTCGAAAAACACCATCATATGCATCATATGCATTGCATTATTTTTATTATGTTTTCCGCCTATTTTAACAAGGCTCCACCCCTTGACCAAATATTGAGAAACGGTCATTATCTAACTTGCTTCGAGGCAAGGGGTTGAGTCTAAGAGCAGATCTAACTTGTTTCATGTTTAAAGTGTGCGCAGAACACAAGATCAAGATCAAAGTGAGAGGCTCACAACTATGCAGATTCAAAGGCTGTAACGCGTCATCACCAGACCGCTACAGTCATCCAACGGTCATATCTCTACCGTCACTCCTCTTCTTGCATAAGCTTTCTTTCTTTCAGCAGCCATCATTCTAACGGCCAAGGTTAGGACCGTTACTTACTCTAACGGCCTGAGTCTTGACCGTTACATCCCTCAGAGAACAGGGTTCTTCGTGCTTCCATTCTGACGGCCTATCGTCAGGCCGTCGTTTCTTTGTAGCGGCCCAGTGCACATCCGTTACATACTCCAGAGGCTCTGCCTGTTCACATCATTCCAGACGAGCAAGCCACAAAACTCTTGCTCATTCAACCGAGACAATCTCATCTCATTCAATCAGGCTTAATGAAAAATGAATTCACAAAATTCCAACCTTTTGTCATACAACCAACATCTCTCTAAATAAAAAAAATCAAGCTACATTAAGTTTTTCATCTGCAAGAGGGTGGATCTTCCTCAACTCTTTCACGTAGCCTCGGCGTGCTTCGTCGTTCTCTTCAACTTCTTCCTGCCACGGGCGCACTTTGCTGATCTCCCACATGGTCAGCGCGTTCCGGATCGCTATTTCATCCTCCTCGATCCCCAACTTCCTAGATAGAAGGGGAGGGTAGTGTGATAGTGCAGGAGCTTGGGTTCTTGGAAGTCCGAGCTGAAGATGGCACCGATGCGGGTTGTAGATCGCCATTGTAGTGTTCCCCACTAGCTGGAGGTCCAGGCCTTGACGCTGCGGTATTTTAAGAGGCGTGCTTCGAAGGATTCTTGGTCGCATATTGAACTTGTCTATTGGCAAAGTGTTGAAGAAGAGGCGCCATGCATCCCGAGTTTTCTTATCCACCGTCCTGCATTCAACCTGTGAAGAGTATCCAAACGCCCCTCCAATGAAGAAAAGAGGGTGGCTGCCAAAGATTCGGCTGGCTGAAGTTATGTCTTCCTTTGGTTGGAATTTGACTCTCACTCCCATCCAACACTCAAGAAGTATCATGGAGCCGAATAAAGGTCCTCCTAGGCAAGCTGAACTTAGTCCTTCATAGAGGTATGAGAGGATCGCTTGAGAGATGGACGTTCCCCGCCACAACCCACTAATAATGCTGAGATTTTTTATGTCTAAAAGGTGGTCGGTTGTGGTGAAAAGTAAGACTCCGCATAAGCACACCGCCACCGCCTTGGCTATTGCTTCGTGTCTCTCCCACTTGTTCTTGCAATGGGACACTATCCATTGTGCCAAGGGTATCAAATGAATGTGGTGTGGGCTGATCATGGTCCTCACGTCCTTCGGATTATGGATAAAATCACTCAAGATCAAGGACGGGTCAATAGGCTCAACCGTGTAGCAAACCCGGTCTTCATCCCCCACCTTAGTCTTAGGAAGGGCTAGGTAGATCTCTACCTCTTCTAATAGGACTGTCGCTTCAAAGGAAGAGAAGATGAAGGTATGAGTTTGTGGATGCCATAGTTCTACAAGAGCTGAAATACTTGGCCAATCTAAAGATAATTTCTGGAAGTTTTTGCCTAAGACCAAGAGAGGTTGAAGGTGCCATGCTTTAAGGATTGATGTGACTTCTATAGGGAGTGCCTTTACCATGGGAGCCACCCACTTCAGATTTGAATAGCATCTTGGGCCAGGAAGGGGCTTAAGAAGGAGAAGAGGAGGGAGTCATGAAAGGAATTGAAGTGCAGAAAATTCTGAACTTGGTTAGATTATTGGAACTTACCACCCTTTGAGCATTAGAGCTTAGGTGCTTGGGAATCAAGGTTAGCCGTTGAAGCTCTCCGTGTTCCTTTCTTGCAGCCTTATGTCCGATGTAGACCTTCTCCTCCACAGCCATCACCTCAAAGCTTCTCTTCATCTTGATTTCTGCCTTTAGGAGTGGTCTTTCAACCCTAGAGCAGAGGTTTCAGCAAAGCTACGATTTTTTGGTTGAGTTTCCAAGTTTTAAAGGCTTGATTTTGGTTTTAAAAGGATAAGACTTGAGTTAGGAGGCCTTATCTTCAATCTAGATAAGTTCTAGTGGGAGATTAAGTGGATAAATCTCAGGTTTAGGCTCTCACGGCTCAATCCATCTCGGAACATAACTCAGGCTCCAACGGTCCATCGTGGGACCGTCATTTGTCTCTGACGCACTAGAATGGGGCCGTCGCATTTCCCATAGGTTCAAGTTCGCTCGTTCCTGTTCTGTGAAGTCTGACGGTCCAGAGTTTGACCGTCGTTCTTTCGTAACGCGTGAACCCTGAGCCGTTACACCCTCAGCCATTCAGCTCCTTGGCTTCGGGGCTAAACATTTCCTGACGGTCTTGGTCAGGACCGTTGCTTCCCCCCGACGCGTCTCTTTTGGGCCGTCGCATTTCCTGCTAGTTGCCCTGCAAACCATCGCTCTGCCATGATCAACGGTCTAGCAGTAGGCCGTTATTTGTATTTGACGCGCCTTCCGTTGACCGTCACTTTTCCTGTAGCCCCAGCTGCAATTTGACCGCTGTCATGGTTAACGGCCCTTATCTAGCGCGTTATTTGATTTTGACGGTCTGAACCTGGACCGTTACATTCTCTGCTGCTGAATTGAGGCTATTCCTTTCTGCCTTGCCCAGACCCGGCGGTCTTTCACATTTTACACCTCCTTCTTCGCACATTCTCATGCACAACTATTTTTCATTCTTCCCATACATGCATTCCTACACATGCATTCATACACACATCTCACGCATTCATCATCACATACAATCCTTCATTTGTTTTTGGCATTTCACAAACACACAATCCTGCACAAAATAACAAAAGACCAAAAAGAAATTTCATTTTTCACTCCATTTTTCTATATAGGTCATGTACAAGTGATAACAAAAGGAAAAGAAAAAAAATATATATCACTCGGCCGGCTTATCTCCCGGGCCGCCATCACTATCTCCGGTACCCTCGGGCTGCCTGGCTATTGGTCCCATGGCGCTGTGCTCACCCTCTGGCTGCCGTCTCTGGTCCGCCTCCTCGTTCCTCCGATGGCCGGAAGAACTGGTAAAATACCCGTGAACTCCGCTGATGGGGGCCACGCTCTGGCTCCGGCTGCTCGTCCCCGACCTCTTCCCTAGAAGCCGGAGTGCATCCTTCAAGGCCCCAATCGCACCCTTCATCTCGAAGGTCTGCACTCTGAACTGATCTCGCTCGCCTCTTACACGTGCGATGTCAGCCCTGAGTCATTCCACCTCTCCGTCATCAGGGCGTCGCGGGGTCTCCGCTCGCAATCTGGCCATCTCCGCCCGCACAAGCTCTGTTTCTGCTCGGGCTCTCTCTGTCTCGGCCCGGCTCCTCTCTATCTCCGCCTGGAGACGCTCTGCCTCTGACCAAGCCTGCCTCGCCTCGGCCACTACTGTGGCTACCTCTCTCGCCTATAGATTTCATTTCATACAGTTAATCATAAGGCATTTAATTGGCATCATCATGAGCATAAGCATTTTAACATCTTACCCGCTCTGCGAGGGTGGCCTCCGCCTCCTCGGCCCGGGCAACCGCCCGAGCGAACTCGGCGTCCTGCTCTGCCCTGCCTCCCGCAGGCTGAGAGGAAGACGATGGGGCATCCGGTCCAGCTCGTTGGGCTCCCTCGGTCCGCTGCATTTTCATGATTAATCTCATTAAGCATTTCATAAGCATAATCATTTAAGTTTAAGTTTAGGGTCTCACCAGTAGCTCCAGGGCGGCCCGGTACTCGTCCCGCTGCTGGATGGTGGAGTGAAGAATCCCTCCAGCTCGGCTATCTGTCCCTCAGGGTCTAGCTGCATTTAGAAAACATGTGAGTCATTTACATATAGCATTGCATTTTTTGCATATAAAGAGGTTTAAGGTTTAGAGTTGCATACCGGTCGTCGGGTACCTCGGTACACCCGGTCACCGTAGAGTCGAGCGAAGGCCTTCAGATATGCCTCGTCGCTCTCATCTCGCTCCTTCACAGCTCGGCCCCGCCTGTTCCAGTCGTGGACGTACTTCACCTTCCGGGCGCACCAATCCACGTTGCCACTGATGCCCCTTGCCGACTTTCCTGGGTGGTCATCACTGTGGCGTGGAAAGGTCACCTCGGGCTGGTGTAGTCCCCGAGTCCGCAGGATCAGCCTGTAGTGCAGAGGCTCGATGATGTGGATGCAATGCAGCCATATGTCTCGTCCCCTGTACGACAAGGCCGCCTCTACCCACGGCTGTCCTGTGTAAACCTCGCCGCGGTACGGGGTCCATCTCACCTAGAAACATTAAGTCCATTCATCGGCATTTAAGTTCATCATGTAGAAGCATTTAAAGGCATATAGAAGCATTTAAAAACATGTAGAAATCATTCCGAGTTCTGGACTTACCGACGTGTGTGGGTAGGAGTCCAGGTCGTCCTGGATCGTCCGGGTCAGTCTGATGATCGACCATGTGTCCCTCGCTACCGTCCATCGCCTCGCGATCGGGATGCGGCCGGGGTGGAGTAGTGTGCCTCTCCCGATGCTCGGGAGATACATGTAGCTCCAGATCTGCATTTTAGAAGTCAAGTCAGTCAAATTGCATAATCATGGCATAAACATCTTTTTTGCATAATATAGGAAGCATTTAAATTGCACTCACCTGCAGAAACGGCGAGAAGCCGCCCAGCATCGTCTGTCGGTCCGTCGTGCTGAGGGACTCGAACAGGAACGCGAGCACTGCTGCTCCCCATGCATATCTCCCGACTCTGTGCAAGTTTTCTATCATCGGAAGCAGTCTGCAGCTGATGACGTTCGCTCAAGTCGTGAAGAGGAGCTTCCCGAATAGCAGCATCAGGAAGCGTCGCAGTACTTTATCTCCCTCGGGTCCTGCCTCCACCGCCACGTGAGGGCGCACCTAGTCTATCACTCTGCCCAGATGCTCCTCGGGTAGCTCTCCTACGACGATCGCTGCTCCTCTCAACCCCAAGCTCTCCTGCAGTACTGATCTCGAGAGTTGAGATGAGGACTGTCCCGGCCTGATCAGATCCAGTCCGAGCAGCTGCTGTGCCATCTCCCGGTAGTCGCCGTACGTCCATCCTGTCACTGCGGCTCCGTGGACTCTCAATCCCGTAATCCTCGCTATGTCTTCTAGTGTGGGGATCATGTGGCCCCACGGGAAGATGAAGGCTCTACTGATTGGGTCCCATCTCTCGTGCAACGCGTACAGCAAAGGCGTGTCCATCCGGATCACCTCGATGCTGAGCACCTCGGCGAATCCCATCCCAGCCAGTCTCTCCCTCTGGTAATCGGGCAATGCCTGGTACACTGCCCAGATTTGCAGCCAGGAGATCCGCGTTCTTCTCTTTCCCTGCATTCATGTAGATCATTGGTTAGTCAATTGCATCATAAAATCATTGCATAAACATTTATAAAATGAAAAGAAAACAAAAATTCAGAAATTGGAAAACCCTAAAAACATTTTGGATCTCTGGTAGATGTAACGGCCCTGGGGTGGGGCGTTACTTGGCTCTGACGCACTTAGGGTGGCGCGTCAGGCGTGTGACGGTCGCTAGCAGGACCGTCACATCGTCTGCCTTTGGTTTTTTTTCCCTTTGCATCCCCGTGATCTCTCACCTTGGCCAAATGGCCTACAATCATTCCTAATGGGTTCGTGGACCCATTTCTACCCCTCAACCCCGCATGCATACATAATAAAAATAAAAAAAAATCAAAAATTGAAATTAGGGCGAGGGGACCTACCTCATGGTCCATGCCCCTTCTCCTCTTCTTGGCTGGTTCCTTGGGTTCCTCTTCACCCAAGGGGGCTTCTTCTTGGTCCTCTGCAGCCGTGGGAGCTTCCTCTTCCTCCCTTGGATATCTTCTCGCCGTTTGTTCTTCTTCCCCCGGCGGGATTGCTTCTCGTTCGAGCCGGCGGTGGAACCGCCGTATTGCCTTCCTCTTTCCTCTCTCCCTCTTCTGTGGAGGCGGCTGGGATGGCTCGTCGCCGGCCATGGTGGTGGTGGGAGTTGGTGATCGCCGGAGGGTTTCTCGGTTGGAGGTTTTTGGGGTGTTGAATGTTGAATGAATGGGCCGTGACCGTTCGGGTTTTATTTTTTTGAATGCTCAGGAAATGTGACGGTCTATCGACCGACCGTCACATCCTTCTGACGCGTCTATCTTAGACCGTTACATGTGTTGGCCCTGTTTTATTGAAGAATGTGAACCGCCTGGTTTATGACGGCCCAGTGCTGGTCCGTTATTTCGTGTGACGCCCTTACACTAGACCGTTATAAACTTGCAAGTTTCTTGATGAATTAAATGGTCTAATTAATATTAAAAAGGTTCCATTTTCTTTCATGTTGTTCATTATTGATGCCTCTCGCACGTACAAATGGTTATGCCTTAATTCATGTTCATATTTGTTATTGGCTAACCTCTTTCCATGAAGGAATTTATGAACAAAGTCACGCTCTGCCGTTTGTCAGGCAGGTAAGTCAAGTAAGTCAGGTATTGTATCTCATTCCCTTATCCTTTAATGCATTACTATATGTTATTTATGACATATTATCTCGAGAATCGGCTAGTCATTCATGTGTTCCGGGATCTGATGTTCCCCTTAAACAAAAATGATGATGATCTAAGTTCACATGTTTAATCATTGGATAGGCTGTTAGGTTGGAAAAATTTGGGGACGATGGTTCTATCTTGCACGCCGTGGTTGCAGATGGTGTCCTGACCCTGGTTTCTCCAGCTTAGCAATATTATTCTCGAGTATCTTGATATTTTATCTTTCTTTGCATTCGTTTTAAAGATTTCTTTTCCTTCAGCCCAGCATGCATCATGCACATCTTTTAAGCATTCATGTGCTTCACCTGTTCAAGGTAGAGCGATGATGGTGAATAGCTGTGCTCTTGATCTCGAATGAGGAGAATTATTCCACTCTGAATTAGAAGGTTTTCCTTTGATCTCGTCGCTCGATTTGGTTGGCTGAAGATTCCTGTCTAGAGTTTAGTCAGTTCTCTTTCCTTTCCGTTGCCTCCGGCGGCTAGCCGTGTTTCCTTTCCTTAGTTATTAGTTCCTCCAGACATGCGTCCTTTGGTTGACTATTTTCTTCTGATTAGTTCAAAGTTTTTTCAGAAAATTCCTATCGCTTGTTGGTAAAGAACGGGTGTCGTTTACCTTAACGCCCACTTTTTGATCCACTCCACTTCACTTCCGCTTCATCTTCATGTTCCATTTTACTTTCGCTTCACCTCCGCTCGCTCCCCTGCAAAGAGGACGTTAAGGAGGGGCATCTGTTGACACCCGTTTTATGACCAATAAGTCGGGTCATCTCTTTATTCATTATATATGATGCTCCGAGTTGTTCACTCTTCATTGAGTCTCTTTGTTTAGTTGAAGATCATTTCTTGGGTCTTGACTCCTTGATCGGATGTGGCTCTTTGTGGCATTTCATTTTGACTAAAGCTTAGCAAAACCTTCATTCTTTCTTTTGAACTCCATTGATAATAACGGTCTGTCCCAGGCGCATTTCTTCATTCTAACGGATGGGTCCTGGGCTGTTACTCCTTGAAGAGTCCTGAAGCTTGAGGTCTTGTTCCAAAGCTTATCCTTTGGCCTATATGTTGAATATAATGGTCTGTCGTGCAGTCGTTGTTTCATTGTGACGCTCTATGCCTTGACCGTTGCTTTCTTTACAGAGTCCTATTATTTTGATCTTCTTCCTGTTGATCTTATCTCTTTGGGATAAGGTTGAAAGTAACGGATGTCCCTTGATGCGTTATTTCACTGTGGCGGTCTGTCGTGCAGCCGTTACTTCCTTCAGAGAGTCCTGGCAGTTCAGGCCTTTTCTCTGCTACTCCGTGGTCGAGATAAGAACTTGGATTGACGATATCTCTTCCAAATCTGATCCTCAGGACCTTCTGCTTGATTCTATGGACTCTTGGTGATATTATCTTCAAGGATTTGCTAAGAGTTATCCCTTTATCTTGCTGGATTTTCCTCTGCTCGATCTGAGGGTTTGAGGGTCTATAAATAGAACCCTTTTTTTTTTGAAACCAAGTCATCTAACAGAGAAGAAGGGAGAGTGCACCCCCATTCCAGAGGAAGGGAATGTTCTCACTCCACCTATCCACCATTAGATGCTTTATTTTATTGCTATATCAAATGTGTACATGTTCAAGGGAGGACATGCCTCTGAAGTACAATGAAAGGGTGAAAATAACTATACACACCTTCTACAAAAATTAGGAATGCCAATTGCATCAGCAATGGCATATCCTTTAGCTAACAATGGCAACTCTCCAATAGATGAAAACTCCAAGTTTCTACCCATACAAACCGCATAGTTAGCTAATGCATCGGCACACTGATTTGCTTCTCTGAAGGAATGAGTAATGGGGCAGTTGCAAATAGAGAAATGGTATTTCAAATTTATCCACCAAGGAAGAAGAGACCATGGAGGTTCTTTTTTGTTCTGCAGCAACTCAATAAGAACCATCGAGTCAGTAAAGATAACAGATAATTGAATGCCATTTGTTTGAGCTAATCAAAGGCCATCTAAGAGAGCTCGACCTTCAGCCACCATATTTGTACCATGACCATAATAGTAGGAAAAACCCAGCTTGAACTGACCATTACAATTTCTGAAGCAGCCACCACCTCCTTAAGGACCAGGATTACCCTTGCTAGCCCCATCCACATTGAGAGAAAAATTACTAGAAGGAGCAATCCACCGAACTACAAAGTATTCAATACGACTGCAATTTATTGTTATACCAAAATCTTGTGCAAGTTTCAGATAATCAAGGCTAATCCCGTGAGAGAATCTGACCCGATTCATAATTTGAATAATGTCTGCAAGGATCAAATCTGAGGTCAGCATAGCATTTTCTCTTTTGTTGTCATATCTTGCACGGCACCTGAATTTCTAGATTTCCCAAGTAATCATGATAGGCACTAAAAGAGAAATAAAGCCATGAGGAGTATGAATATTTGCCTCATTTAGTACTGCTCTCAGCCTACATCTAATAGTAGGTACTTCAAGGCATGAAGTGGATAGCAAAGGTGTGAAATAATTCCAAAGCAACTTGGCCAAGTCACTGTTGACAAATAAATGTTCAGCATCCTCAATGTCAGGAGAGGTAAAACAACAGCCACAGCAGGAAGCTAAGTAAACCCCACTTTTTTGTACTTGAATATCGACAGGGACAGCATAATTCAACAACTTCCAGCAAAACAAGGATGCCCTTGGGGGAATTTTTTGATTTCAAAGTTTACTGATTTTAAATCCCTAATCAGACGAATGTGCTTGCCCTTTAATAAAACTGTAGGTGGATTTGATGCTGAACTTGCCTGTATTGGTAAAAGACCATACAGGTATGTCTTTTCCATCTTGAATAACAACATTCTGAATTTCATTTTGCACCTGTTGATCTCTCAAGTAATGCCAAACCGGATGCTGTCGGTTTGTTAAAGCCATTTGGACAGAACAGTCTTCAATCAAGGGTGAATTCTGAATAGTCAGAGTATCAGCCAGTATCATTCCTTTGTACCAGTTATCTTTAAGAAAATTAGTCTTGGCACCATCTTGTACAATCATCCGAAGGCCTATCTTCAAAATAATCTGAGCTTTTTTGAAATCTGTAGCTTTGATTCCAGCAGGGAATGGATTTTTACAATCTGTAATGTGATTGCCATGAATATATTTGCTTCGAACAAAATTAGCCCAGAGGGTGTCACTGTGTATGGACAACCATAATTGTTTCACTTATAAACATAGCTGTAAATCTGACAGACTTCGAATGCCAAGGCCACCTTCAGAAATGGGACAACATATTTTATCCCAGGATACCCAATGCTTCCTATGAGCGGTTTCAAATCCCTGCCAGAAAAAGGTAGAGCAAATTCTCCCAATTTGTTTGAGTAATGTATAGGGAATAGAGGCTGCATTAGCTGTGTACACAGGGATAGATGATAGAACAGACTGAATGAGAATTAATCTCCCTGCCTGAGAGAGTAATTTACTCTGCCAACCAGCTAGCTTTGCATTAACTTTGTCTAACAAGTATTTAAAATGAGGGACTTTAACTCTGCCTTTAAAAAGAGGGATGCCCAAATATTTGATGCAGCCAGATTTATGTTGATATCCAGTTAATTGGCAAATTATGTCAATAGAACATCGAGGCATCGGTTTAGCAACCATAAAATAGCTTTTTTGAGCATTGATACGTTGTCCTGATGACAATTCATATCTTCCCAAAAACAACAATAGATGTTTAATCGATGTAGCCCCACCATTTATAAAAATTATAGTATCATCAGCATAAAGAATGTGTGAAATAGGCTTCACACCCCGAGGGAGATGGAAGAATTGACATTGACCAGAAGAATATAAATGATATAAACCCCTGCTCAAGACTTCTTCTGCTAGGATGAACAGTGCAGGGGCTAAAGGATCTCCCTGTCTTAATTACCCCTCTTGAAGATTTAAAAAAACCATGAGTATGTCCATTTTGTGAAATAGAAAACCAACAATTCACCAGCATTTGGGCAATGAGAGAAATAAATCTATTTGAGAATCCAAATCTTTTCAGTACCATAAAGAGGAAATCCCACTCAATTCGGTCATAGGCTTTAGCCATGTCAAGTTTAAGAAGCAAATTGTGACCCCTAACAGGTCTATCAATTTCCATGAACATTTCCTTGGCTAATAAAAAACTGTCGGATATTTGCCTTCCACTAATGAATCCACTTTGTTCTTTTGAAATGATACCAGGTAAAATGGGTCGTAACCGATCACAAATGATTTTGGCAATAATTTTGTATGTGAAATTGCAAAGACTTATAGGTCTGAAGTCAGCATAGGTAGAAGGGCTGTTTACCTTTGGAACCATACAAAGAATGGTTGATGTTGTTCCCTGAGGCAATCCCCAACCCTGGAAAAAACTCTGAACTGCATTATTAACATCTGTATCAACAATATCCCAGCAGTGGGTGAAAAAGCCTCCAGTGAAGCCATCCGGTCCAGGAGAGCTATTGCCAGACAATGAGAAAACTACTGTTTTAATTTCCTCTGCTTGAGGAATGGAGCACAGGATGTTGTTTTGGTCTTCATTGATCAATTGAGGAATAACTGAGAAGAGATCCTCATCAATACTGTGTTCTTCAGTTGTAAGAAGGGATTTAAAAAATTCAACAGCACCTTCTAATATAAGACTCTGATCTTCCATCCATTGATCATTGATTTTGAGTTTATGGACATAGTTCCTTTACCTTTTGACCTTGGTGTATTGATGAAAAAAATTGGTGTTCCGATCACCACAAGACATCCATTGTATCCGAGATTTTTGGAACCAAAAAATCTCTTCCCTATAAAGAATCAGACGAAGCTCAGCATTTGCTTTTTGAAGAAAGATTCTATTTTCTGTAGAGGGATTATTGTCAAAAGATGACTGTGCCTGTTCAACCTTAAACTCAGCATTCTCTTTAGCCTGATTAATATTGCCAAAGATCTCTTTATTCCATGTCCTAAGAGCTGCTTTCAACTTTTTTAGTTTCTCCTGCAGAGCCTAAAAAGGATGGCATTCTAGTTGCTTGAAATTAGACCACTGTATTTTAACAAACTCCAGAAAGCCTTCATGAGTATGCCACATATGCTGGTATATGAATCTCCCAGGGGAGGATGAAACAGAGTTTATATGCAATAATAAAGGAGCATGATCAGAAGGCCCTCTAATTAAATTTCTAACTTACATATTATGACCTGTTTGAAGCCATTGAGAATTGTATAAAACTCTGTCCAACCGAGCTCTAATATGAGAGAGCCCAGTCTGGTTGTTAGTCCAAGTAAAGGAAGAACCAGAGTAGCCAGCATCAACCATTCCAGTAGCTGACAGAAAGCCTTGAAAATCTATCATTGCTGTCAAAGATGATAAAGAACCACCTATCTTTTCTTCAGGAGAAATAATACAGTTGAAATCTCCTCCAATGATCCAAGGGATTGAGACACCTTGGTTAAATTCCATTAGTGAGGTAAACATGTCTCTTCGACTACTCACATTGCAGGCAGCATATATAACAGTAAAAAACATAATGGCAGAGTTATTTTCTGTAATGGCCACTGTTAGATATTGATAGTGACTTTCTATAATGTCTAGGGATAAACTAGACTTATAAAATAACCAAATTTTGGAGGAATCTCCATTATTGCCAATAAAAGAATGAAGATTAATGCGATGAGCCACTCTCTGCGCACGGTTAAAATCTACTCGAGGCTCTGAGATAGCAGCAATACTAATATCATAAGCTTTTATGTGATGAGCCAAACTTCTTACAGTGGCTTTATTACCTATACCACGAACATTCCATATTAGTGCTGAGTTAATCATGATCAAGATGAGATGAATTAGAAGCCAGAACTTTAGCTTTTGCTCTGGTAAGACGAGCATCACTAAAAGCACTCCAGGATGAACTGAAACCTCATTCTGTTTAAAGTCATGAGGTTGATTGTTCCTTACATTGTCTTGACATTGCATCCTAGAATTCTCCAAAGCTGAAATTATTGAGACAGATTCTGAGCTTGTGTTAGTGTTATCAATGGCATAAGAGCATTGTGGGTCTTGAGCAATAAAAGAATTTCCATTGTGGTTGACTTCATTTTGCTGGATTGAAGGAAGCTCAGATACCTCTATAATCTCTTCTATTTGGGGGAGAGGTATTGTATTTGCTATGATAGAGCCATTTATACAAACAGCTGAGGGGGGACCAAAACAGCTTAAATCCGGCTCAGAATTATAAGCTGTTGACTGATCAAGCTTTGTGTCTCCAAGACAAATATTATTTCCAGCAACAAGTTTATCCTGTATCATATGCTTTTCCGAATCCAACATATCCGTTGTGTGATTCAAGACTGAGAATCTATTTGTGTCTTGAACTACTATTTTTGAACCAAGAGATTTAGGTATGAACTCCTGGCGAACAGATTGCTGATTCACTCTAGAAGCAGCATTAGCTGGAATATGAGTTCGGGCCTTCTTCTTACTTGATTTCTTTTTGCAATCAGCTTCCGAATGTCCAATCTTATGACAAAAAGAACATAAGTGCGGCACTCTGTGATAATTGATTCTCTGCCAGAAACCATTTCCTTCCATACCAATCCAGAGCCGATCCTTTCTCTGAACTGAGAGATCAAGTTCAACACAAACTAAGGCCTCAGATGTTTCTGTCAAAGCTGTAGTGGCTTCATGAATTCGCAAAACTGATCCCACATTCCCTGCAATTGAACGAAGCAAATCCTCATGATAGAAATTTACTAGAAGTGCAGGGAAGCCTATCCACACAGGAGCAGCCGGAGGATCTGAATCAAAATCAAAATCAACCGACCATCTAAAGAATCTGAATAGAAACCCTTTGATATAGAGATTCCTTTGAAGGAGAATTTTAATAAAATCAGTTTCAAAACCCAAACGAATCAAAAGATGCCTGGCATTCATCCGACTGATAACAAAATCAAAGCAAAGTTGAAGGCGCTGCAGCAAACAGGCTTTAATATCCGGAATCGATGGTCGGCCATAGGAGCATTTGGCTATAATAGCATTCTGAAGATGTGAATATGAAGCTTGGATCTCTTCTTGGGAGAAGAAAACCGCCGGCTCTCCTTGATCTGTAAATGAAGGGGCCTTCACCTGGAACGAAGTACGCGGCCGAAATTGAGATTTCATCAATGTTTGAGCATAAGTTCTCTGTGGAGCTTCCACCACCGCATCAGGACAGCCGGCGGCGATGCTTTTCGGAGAGACTGTATCCTCCCCCGCCACATCTGCCATGGGCGGCAAGGGGAGTAGACGAGGAACGAAGAGGACGATGCGCGGGAGAGTGTAGAGATTCTCACACTAGAATTTTAGAGAGAGAATTTTTTTAAAAAATAGATAGATAAATAGAACCCTTGACTTCATGCTAAAAGGGAGGAAATTCTGGAGTTTGCGACGAAGTGCTGCCGCACTTTAGAGTCACGTTTGATCAAGGAGAAGTGCTTCTCACATTCGTTTGCTACCTGGTGAAGGGAGTATCTGTTCCTCTTGGTTTCAAAGTTCATATTTGCATATTGAATTCCTTTTCCATCTCCCTTTCGTCATAAGCATTATTTCTCTCCTTTCTCCACGTCTTTCACTAGTTTTCATCATCTACATTTCCTCCCAATCTTTTAAAACTCCCAGAGGGGTTAAAAAACCAAAACCTCCCGGTATTTCCCTTTCCTTTTGATGATATTGTGTTTGTTGAAGAATTGATGCTATATTGTCTAAAGGGCTAATTTGGGTTGTCTGTTCTTGTTTTCCATGTCTTTGGCAGGTTTGCAGGTCCACCAGCACGAGGCCCAAGTCTTCTAGCCGGCTAGAAGAGTTGGAGTTAAAAGGATTCACGCTTTGCTACTACAGGGTATTTGACGGTCTGGTTCAGGCACGTCATATTCTTCCAGCGGTCTATCGAGCGACCGTCACTTCCAAGTGACGCACAGGGTTTTGACCGTTACTTTCAGCTGACCTGCAGGTTTCGTTGATCTTTCCTCTCCCGTGGGCGGGTGCTTCATCCACCTATTTCCAAGGTATTTTCAGGTCTTTGGCTTATTTTTACTTTGGTGGCGATCACATCTTTCTTAAGTATTGGGCATTAGCTTTATCTTTCGCATCTCACCTCTTTTATTTTCTTGCTTATTCCACCCCTTGTGGTGTGTTTCTATTTACTCCTTGCTCCACGCCCCGGCGTGTGTTTTTTTTTCTTTATTCCTTAGCTTAGTTTGGTTGAGATAGCATGCCCATGCTACAGCTTGCTTTGGTTGCCTAGGTTCATGATCACATGTTCATAGGTTGAGTGCAGATCTTTGATTATTTGCTTGTCATCTTGCTACGTATCATCATTAAGACCCAAGAAAAAAGAGATAGAGAAGCAAAATAAAATCAACAAGGAGGGAAGCTCCCGAAGGTGAGGGGGACGGCCAAGTAGCCATTCTGAACATGGCTTTCGACGGGCTGCTGACCGAAAGCGAGGGCCATCATGATGTCCGGAATGCAACCTGCATTTGTAAATCAGAGAATTAGTATTACAAGAAGGGGGCCGTGGAGCCCTTAGTTCCGGCAAAGAGATGAAGGGTGATCCTGTCCCACCGGGCGTGCCAGACTTGTGGACGCACTTTTATTTAAATCGTTGTTTATTCGTTTATTGGGTTTATTAAGTGCGTGGGCATGCCAGTCATAGAGTGACGATTGATTCGGGCTTCATAGAAGCCCATGGTGCGCTCGGTCTGACTCAGTCAGGCGATTGTGTAGTTCGGGTCGGGACTGAGACCCGCTGTGCCATAAAGGTCATAGCGTCATTTACATCCCCTCGAGAGGGGAATACCCTTGATTAATTGCTGGAAATAAGGGCTCCACGATCGAAAGAATTATTAATTAGTGCAATGGGAAAGGGGGCAATTAAACTATGCCGAGAACCCGTATCAGGAACACGGACACTCGGATCATGTCGATCACTGGTGGACCATTCCATGTTCGGACAGAAGTCCATACGAAAAACAAAACGGTAACGAGGATAAATCCGCGTTAATGTCTGCCGGGAGATGGCAATTTTGATACGAGGATGGGATCATATCCCGATGGGAAAAGGGGACTTCATTGAGATATCGACCCAGAACGAGGTCGGGTGGTAACCATGACGGGAGGGGTGGCTCCCTCGAGGGTGAAGCCCGGCCTACAAGGGCATCATTACTATTCCCGGGTCCGGAATCCAAGGGAGAGGGACGAGGCCCATATTTTTTATTCATGATTATTGTTAATATTTATTATTAGCGTTTATTTGTTAATGCTATCCCTATTTGTTGACTGTCTTTTGTCACCCGCAGATCATGAATTCTTTTTTAGTTTATATTTTTTTTATCCCCCTTTTTATTATCTATTATTTTATCTGTATCCCTTCTATTATTGCATTTTTTTTATTTATCGAATGGGTTTCCCTTTTTTATTATCATTATTATATATTTTTCTTTTTTTTGTGGGGTTGGAGGAAAGGTGGAGCGTACCGCCGGAAAATAGAGAGTGTGCCGGTGAGGGACTAGGGGAGTGTACCGCTGGAGAGTGAAGTGTGTGCCGCTGGGGAACTGGAGAGTGTACCGCTGGAGAGTGAAGAGTGTGCCGCTAAGGGGCTGAGGAGTGCACCGCTGAGAATGAAGAGCATGCCGCTGGAGAGTGAAGAATGTGCTACTAAGGGGCTGAGGAGTGTACCACTGAGAATGAAGAATGTGCTGCTGGAGAGTGAGGCATGAGCGCACCGAGTGAATGGTGTACCGGGTAGAGATAGTCTGCAGTGTGTCGGATAGGGGCAGATCAAAGGTGCACCGGGCGGGAGTTGGGTGGAAGATCTCAGTAGCTAGGGCAGAGCATACATATAGGTGGAGCATGGTTTGAGGAAAGATCCTTTGTTCATGCAATTCTGATGGACGGTCTCAAACAGTCAAGCTTTCCATTCTCGGTCATGTAGTTGTGTTTAAGGACGTGTTCAACAGTCTGCCCTGGCCCTGTTCAGTCCATGATGTGACACTACTGACAAGAATGTAGCAATTAGATGGTGGATCCTTGGACCTACTACGCAAACACAATGCATAAGAGCGAATAGCAACACTTGGCGAACCACCGTCGCGCACACAATCCCCGGGGTGACTCGGCGATGCCGAGTGGAGGTGGTGGAACAAGACCCTTGCTGGTAGAGGGCCAGTAGAGGTAGGGTTGTTCTCCCAAGGGCACGGTGCCCACACTCAAGGGGCTGGCTAGGTGCCAAAGGGGCACATGGTCACTCTCTCTCACCACTCCACGGTGACCACACGCAAGCTGGAAGCTCCGGGGTCGGGCGCTCTCTCACCACCAGTGGAGCAATTCCACGGATATTAAATAAACAAGTACCGAAGTGGGAGCAAGGGTATAGAGCTTACCCGGCCAGTTTGAAGAAACCGACCCCATTCGGAGACGTGGGCGAGCGGGGAAGTGTGGGTTCCCCGCACACTACGTCGGTGTAGCTTCTCCCTATTTAATGGATTACATGAACTACTCCTCACGCAGGAGGGGGAACTCAGGGTGGAGAGGATAAGAGTACAACCAAACACTACCTCCACACAGGGAGGGGCGCTAAGCCGGCCAGGCGGGGAAGGGAGGGTAGCTAAGGAATAAGCCGATTGGTCCCTTCGGTAGTTCTGTCCGCTTCTATGACTGCCTGATAGGTGCTTGCTATTGATGCTGCCACGGGTTCTCCCGAGCTTGGAATTCGTCGAAACCAGCGCCGAATCTTCACTGACTGAGCCGGAAGGGCTCCTGAATTTTCTTGTGATTTCTGGACATCGTCGACGATCGGGGCAGAATCTG
Organism: Amorphophallus konjac; assembly: GCA_022559845.1. Lineage (NCBI taxonomy): Eukaryota > Viridiplantae > Streptophyta > Magnoliopsida > Alismatales > Araceae > Amorphophallus > Amorphophallus konjac. The sequence goes on from CM040119.1 coordinate 298,930,181, forward strand.
GAATTGGACCGTTCTATTCTGGCTCGGACTGATTCCAGGGTACTACAGCAGAAAGATGAAATCGCCACGAGCACTCCCGAAGTCCAAATGATGCGGGACCAAAACAGACGTGACTGTGTTCGAGTCCTCTTCGAGCAGCAACCAGGGTGGTCACCGGGAGAGGTCGGGGCAGAGAGAGAGAGTCCGAAGAGTGGAGGAGTATCTCTGCTGGTTATGACCGGACTGACCTGTGCACCCGAGGGAGAAGAATTGGAACGGAGGGTTCCAAAATCCAAACGAGGCTCTATTTGCTGGGCTGGACAGGGGACTGGTAGAATCTTTTCCCGGTAAAACGGTGCACCAAGGGGAGCAAGGATGTGGGCGCAGTAGCTTCAGCACTGGGGCTCTAGTCTCTGCTCGGATGCCAGCTAGGCAGTCGGACGAGAATGAACCTCCTGGGCGGCTCCGAACTCAGATAGAGGCGGGACCACCTTGTATGCGAAGCTGACTAGAGGATCTTTCCAGCAATATAGGGTGTGTCCTCAGGAACTTGGAGAGGAAGACGGGGCAGGCTCTGGAACCCACAGATCTTCAGCTCCTGGTGACCTGAAAATAGATTGAAGAAATAGAGTGTGTACGTGGGGTGGGAGAGGGGAAGAAAGCTTGCAAGGGTGGCTAATGGAGGTTGTGGGAAGGGGAATGGAGGGATCTAGTGGTGATGGAGGGGTGTGTGGGGTGCTGGAGTTGCAGCTAGGGGAGAGGGAGAGACGGTTGCGGCTGGAGGTGGGGAAGAGAGGGAGAGAGAGAGGGCTTAGGTTGGCTTGGAGGGAGAGGGTAATTTGAACTTGGTTTAATGGGAGGTTGGTTAATGTGGTCTTGGGAAGGGGAAGGGGTGTGTTGGGGATGTGGAGAGGTGCTTGGGGAGGTGGGATTCTCCCTTGGGAGAAGGAGGGGGTCTATTGGGAGTGCCAAGAGTCACCTTGGAAGAGGGTGGGAATTGAAAGGAGGAGTTATGGGGATCTAGGGATATGAAGAGGTGGGTGAGATGGCAAGTGGAGAGTGGAGGAGGTGGTGCCTAGGTGGATGAGAGAGGATAGAGAGGGAAATTTCAAAATTTTGAGGGGAGGAGAGAGAAAGGGTCCCCCTTTTAGAGAGGGAAGGAGAGGGGAGAGAGAGAGGGAATCACTCCCTAGAGGAAGAAAATTCACACAATTTTTTTGGAAGCTTAAATTCAAAATCTCATTCATTAGTTCTCAAGTGGGGGAATGGGGTCCTATTTATAGGAATCTCACATTTAAACATAAGTCCCTGACTTTTGGACTAATAACAAGAAACCAAGGGAAGGGGGGCGCCCATGGGCCTAGCCCATAGAATTTGGTCCAATTAGCTAATCTAATGGCACAATTGATATATGACTTATGCAAATGATTCTTAACCTAGGTATTTTACTCAAATAAAAGGAAAATACAATGACAGGACTCAAATAAAAATTACATTAGACTCAAAAATAAATAACTAGACCATGCCAGAAGCATTCGGGGCGAGGACACGGCCCCTGAATGTTGGATCAGGTGGTGATGACCCCACCATACTCCCGAGGTGCGGAGAACTCGACTCTGTCGAGTAAGAGTCCTTCCTGCTGTGGTACTGCTCTAGAATGTCAGGGTCTAGCTGCTGGAGATCCTCCCGACTCACCCATGAATCATCCGAAGGAGGCCGACCCTTCCACCTAACTAGATATCGCTCATATGCCTTGCTCCGGGTAGTAGTGACCTGTTCATCCAATATCCGCTTCACTTGCTCACGCTGGTTTCTTGGGACTGGTGGATTTCTCTCATGGGTAGGGGCTCTCTCAAGGGATGGAAAAAGCTCGATGTCCTTACTGGGTGTCACCGTGGGACCCCTGTATGGCACCAGGTCAGCCACGTTGAAAGTGGGGCTTACTCCGTATTCCTCAGGGAGGTCTAACACATAAGCATTAGCGCCAATGTGCCTCAGAACTTGGAAAGGACCTGCTCCACGAGACCTCAGTTTTGAGACATTTCCAGGGAATAGTCTCTCAGTCCTCACCATCACTAAATCACCTACACGGAATTCTTGGTGGCGGCGGTGGGAATCGGCCAATTTCTTGTACACCTCGTTGCTCTTGTTGATGTGCTTGCGAAGGTTGCTATGCAATGTTGTGAATGCTGACATTCTAGGGGTGATGGGTGGACCTGGGCAATCAAAAGTAGACTTATGATGCAATGCCGTCATGTAGACTTTGATGGACCTAGGTGGGCCAGGGCATCCGTAGGTGAACCTATCATACAAAGTGGTGATGAATGCCGGGGGACCCGAACATCCGTAGATGCTCCTAACATGCGTATGATCAATGATGAATGAAGGTGGACCATTACATCCATATATAGACCAGTCATGCATCCGACTTGACATGTGGGTGTCATGAATGAAAGGACCCGACTTACTTTTCATGCCAAGTGGTGTGATATGCCAAGACATAGGAATTCCTTTCCCAAAGATGACCTCCTTGTGTGGGGTGGTGGGGTGGCCTTTGAGCTTCCACTCAAAAGGGTCAAAGGGATCTAGGTAGGTGGACATCATGGAATGGGACAATTCCTCAATTCCTAGTTGTATTTCACCCATGGTCATGGTTCCCTTGGTGTGGTCTCCTTTCCCAAGGGAATGGGAAGGTCTTTTGGGGGTGTGGACCGGGTCTTGGGAGTGGTGGGCTTGGTCCAACATGGTTGGTTGGAGTAGGAAAAGGTTGGTGGTGAGTAAGGTGGGTGGGTATAGGAGGGGATCGAAAGGGTCATGGTAAGGGTCACCTAGGGAGAGTAACTCTAGGTCCTCATGGTCCTCACATAGTGGCGGTTCCTCCTCCTCTAATGAAATAGTTGGGCCGAAGTCTTTGGTAAGTGGATCGGCTATGAGGGGATGGCTTGGCTTTCTACTCGATATAAGAAGCTCCAAATTGAGGAGAAGGTCGGGCTCATTGGGTGTGGGGAGGAATAATAGAAGGTCGCTAATGTAGCAACCAATAGTGCAAATTGAGGTGATGGACCCGACACATAGGTGAATGAGGTCGAGCCCCTTAGGTCGGTCGATTCCCGAAGACAACATGCTTTTCAGCTCAAGTTGCCATTCAAGACCTTTGATAAGATCATCCAAAGTTTTCACCTCATAGGAGGATTGGAATGTGGTGTGGGAGGAGTTAATGGGTGTTAAGTGGAAATGGTGCTCCAAGGTTGGGGTTTGTAAGTTCAAGGCATGAGGGATGGGATTTTGCTTGAGCCATTTGATGATGAGTTCTCCTATGGTCACCACCTTTTGGGTGAAATTGATTGGCTTGGGGAGGTATGGGTTAATTGGGACGGGGATGAGTTGATGTCCTTCCTCTTTATTGATATGAGTATGGATTTCCTCAATGGGTGGGGAAGGCTTTGGGTTGGTGTTCATTCCTGGGGATTCGGTCTTGTGGGCCATGGTCTCCTCATGTTCACTCACGGCCTTGTTAATTATTTGAAGCGGGTTGAGAGGGTCCTTTGGGGGTGGGGTGATGAAGGTTGGTGTATGGTGCACCCGGGGTGGAGGGTAAAGGGGAACTTGATTTGGGATTGGTAGGGGAAGTAGTGGAGGCCTAGGTTGGGGTAAGATTGGGGTTGAAAGAGGAAGGTGGGTTGGGTGAGGTGGTTTGGGTTGATTGAATTTGGGGGGTGCGTCCCTTTTTGGGGAAGATGGAGAGGCAGTGGTGTGGACCAAGGAGGCTTGTGGGGTATGGGTTTGGAGATGGATTGTGGATTGGGGGGTGGTGGCCGTCATGGGCCTAGTGAAGGGGTGGACATGGGGTCCACTTGGGTTTGAATGGTGAGGGTTGGGTAAGTGACATTGGGTTGGGGAGTGGTGGTCATCATAGGGGGAACCGGGTGAATTAGGGGTCTTTTGCCCTTGGGATCGGCCGGTTGTGGAGGAGTGAGGGTCGGGGCCAATTTGGTTTGAATGGTGGTGGTTGGGTAGCAAAGTGTAGAGGTGTTGATTGGGGTTGGAGGTGGTGGGTGTTGTGGGGGTTGGGACGTGTAGAGGGCCTTTATGGCGGCTTTGAACTGGTCGGGAGAGAAGGGAGGAGTCGTAGTGCTCCTCGGACTATGGCTCTCCAAGTAGGAGGGGGAAGGTCGGGGAGCGTAGATCTTCCTAAGCTCAATCTTCATCTCTTCCCATTAGCCTATGGGTTTTTGCCTCCAAACCCTCCTTAAGCCCACTATGTGTTCCCACTCCTTCTTGGCTTGTCCCCGAAGCCGCCCCTGGCCTTGCGGACTCTAGCGTGTCCATAGACCATAGTCCTATCAAAGTTTTTATCCATGGTAGCCTCCCACTTTAGGTAGGCATTAGGACTGGATCCGTCAAAACTAAGGTCCCCATCTACAATGATGTCCAAGAGGAGGGGGTCAATCGGAGCCTTGTGGAGGGCCGAGTTGTTGGGAATTGACCAAACAGGAGTATACATGATGATGATTCTAGACACGAATGCGCCCTAGGACCAACTTGTAGAGAGACAAGTTGTGAACTTGCTCTGATACCAACTGATGTGAAATTACTGACGAGAATGCAGCAATTAGATGGTGGATCCTTGGACCTACTACGCAAACACAACGCACAAGAGCGAATAGCAACACTTGCCGAACCACCGTCGCGCACACAATCCCCGGGGTGACTCGACGATGCCGAGTGAAGGTGGTGGAACAAGACCGTTGCTGGTAGAGGGCTAGCAAAGCTAGGGTTGTTCTTCCAAGGGCACGGTGCCCACACTCAAGGGGCTGGCTAGGTGCCAAAGGGGCACAGGGTCACTCTCTCTCTCACCACTCCACGATGACCACACGCAAGCTGGAAGCTCCGGGTTCGGGCGCTCTCTCACCGCCAGCGGAGCAATTCCACGGATATTAAATAAACAAGTACCGAAGTGGGAGCAAGGGTTTAGAGCTTACCCGGTCGGTTTGAAGAAACCGACCCCGTTCGGAGACGTGGGAGAGAAGGGGAAGTGTGGGTTCCCCGCACACTATGTCGGTGTAGCTTCTCCCTATTTAATGGATTACATGAACTACTCCTCACGCAGGAGGGGGAACTCAGGGTGGGGAGGATAAGAGTACAACCAAACACTACCTCCACGTAGGGAGGGGCGCTAAGCCGGCCAGGCGGGGAAGGGAGGGTAGCTAAGGAAGAAGCCGATTGGTCCCTTCGCCGGTTCTGTCTGCTTCTATGACTGCCTGACAGGTACTCGCTGTTGATGCTGCCACGGGTTCTCCCGAGCTTGGAATTCATCGAAACCAGTGCTGAATCTTCACTGACTGAGCCGGAAGGGCTCCTAAATTTTCTTGTGATTTCTGGACGTCACCGACGGCAGGGGCAGAATCTGGAACTGGACCATTCTGTTCTGGCTCGGATTGGTTCTAGGGTACTACAGTAGGAAGACGAAATCGCCACGAGCACTCCCGAAGTCCAAATGATGTGGGACCAAAACAGACGTGACCGTGTTCGAGTCCTCTTCGAGCAGTAACCAGGGTGGTCACCAGGAGAGGTCGGAATAGAGAGAGGGAGTCCGAAGAGTGGAGGGGTATCTCTGCTGGTTCTGACCGGACTGACCTGCGCACCCGAGGGAGAATAATTGGAACTGTCACGCCCCGAACCGATGGCAGCGGAACGTGTCGTTTGCTCAGAACGTGGCAGTTAAACAGTCGTGAATGATCAAGAGCGATAGCATGAGACCAAGTAATTTGGAACAACATTAAAAATCTCATTTCAAATATAAGTGTCTTGTTATGTTAGATGGACGCAGTCTATCTCCACGAAGTGTGGATCTAGAGGGGGGTGAATAGATCTAATGCCAAATTAAAAGCTAGTATAAGCTCTAATGCGGAATATAGGCAAAAAGTAGTTAAGCCAAATGAAGAACCACTATGTAAAGGGTCGACACATGCAGCCACACAATAGAACACACGCAATCTCACTAAGGTGCACAATGAAAACACAAGACCCACAAGCAAACACACAGTAGGCAGTAATTTTAAGGTGGTTCGATCTCAATCCAGAGATCTACGTCCACCCCACACTCCAACTAGAGTGTGGATTCCGCTGACTAACAGCTTGAACAGCTGGGCAACACAACTTGCCATACAACCGCTGATACACAACTTTGTTGGGCTTTACAGCTTGCCGACCAGAGGAACAAATCCTCTGCAATAGCTGGGCAATATAGCTTAGCCGTCCGAGACAATGTCTCTCCTACTGAGGATTACAGCTTCGCCTGTCCAGTGGAGACCTCCACTGCAAATGCTACCTCACAACTTGAAGAAACAAGATTATCGAAATCAAAAGACAGAAGCAAATGAAAATAAGAAAACCCGGAAGGGAATGTAGCTCGAATGAGCAAGGCTTAGCTCTGGTTTCTGAACCAAGAGACTGAGATACAATCTCTCAAACAAAACTCTCACAATCTCACTCTCTCAATCAAGCTCTCTCAACTCATCTCTCTCGATCTTCTCTTCTCTCTTTTTCTTCTTCTCTGTTTTTCTTCTTCTTTCTTTTTCTTCTCCTCTGTGGATCAGTGGCTCTCTGCTGCCTTCAGACTCGCTGTATAGACTTGCCCACTTCATCGATCTATCTTCATCTGAAGATGAAGACTTGTATATATACCAACAATAGGTGGATAAGGGCGCGTGGCTTCCACATTTCCCACCCAGTGAATTCGCCAGAACCGAGGCAATTCCATCCACATGGCAGCATCCTTGATGGGATGTTTCCACGTGTCACCATCATGGTACCTCGTCCTTCTTGGATCACGAGCCAAGTCACCAATCTCTGTAAAGAATTCCTGTCAGACAGAATATCAGATCATCAGTTGTAAGTATAGAACCCTGTACAGACTTTGTGAACTCGAACGCAATGTACAGACTCTGCCCAATGTGTAGACTTCATATAAGAAGGCAACGGCTGTACATACTTAGGCAATGTAACGACTTGGACAGACAACAGACGATGTATGGACTTCACTGTATGGACTTTGTGAACTCGACGAATGTAATGTACAGACTCCAGATTGTGAAGGCTTTGTGAATGTGAATACATTGTATAGACTTCACGTTATGCTTGAGACACTAAGGAAGACAGTCAATGTATGGACTTAGGCAATTGAGAGGCTTGCCAGTGTATGGACCTGTTAACGTGCAGCAATGTGCAGGCTTCAATGAAAGATGCAATGTGTAGACTTGACAGACACAACAGCCAGTGTATGGACTTAGGTTGGCTTCAGCTCGTGCAACGTATAGATTTTATGCAATGCAATGCAAATGAATGTATAGACTTCATGCAATGCAATGCAGACCAATGTACAGACTTTGGCGAAGCAAAGGCTGTACAGACTTCAACTAAAAGATGCACGATGTACAGACTTGGAGATCATTCAACAGCCAATGTGTAAACTTCACGATGTATAGACTTTCCAAAGGAAAGGTTGTACAGACCTGAACAAAGCAAGGCAGCGAATGTATAGACTTGCCAACTGAGCGATGTACAGACTTGAACAAGGAAATTATGTACAGACTTGATCAAGGCAAGGCAGTCGAGTGTGTATAGACTTCCAATGTATAGACTTGTCAAGGGAAACGATGGTAAAGCTATCAGTGTATAGACTTCGAGTGCAACGTCAGTAAAGCTACCGATGTACAGACTTGCGAGTGCAACGTAGGTAAAACTTCCAATGTACAGACTTTGAAGTTGAACAGGTGGATGTACAGACATGGAAGTTCACTGATGGATGTACATACTTCACCTCGATATATAGACTTGGAAGTTCAATGAAGGATGTACAGACTTCACCTCGAGCATCTACAGTGCAATGTATGGACTTGAAGAATGATGCACAGTGCAATGTATAGACTTCATGACTATTCTCATGCAATGTATGGACTTTGGAAAGCTAAGGCCAATGTATAGACTTCAATGATGCGTGCTACAGTCCAATGTATGGACTTATGAAGAACAATGCATGACGCTGTACAGACTTCACTGATGCATGCTACAGTCCAATGTATGGACTTAGCTTCGTGCATACTACAGTCCAATGTATGGACTTAAGATGAGTGCATGAACAATCGGATGTACAGACTTCACTTGAAATAGTCCGATGTACAGACTTCGCCTAACACAGTCCGATGTATAGACTTAGCCTGAGCCACTGTATAGACTTGCAGAATGTGCGAGCTGCAATGTATGGACTTCGCTCAATGCACAAGACGCTAAGTCAGACGGACAGTGTATATACTTAGCCAATGCAATGTAATGTTTGGACTTCAACTAAGACGAACGATGTACACACTTAGCCTGAACCAATGTATAGACTTTGGGCTCGCCATGCAGTGTATAGACTTAGAGCACAAATGCCACGATACAATGTATAGACATGCTGCGTTGATGCTGCAGACACTAAGAGGATGGACAGTGTATAGACTTAAATGTTCTGAGGGAGTCGACTCATCTAGGAAGGGAGTCGACCCACTACTGTCCAGACTGTGCAAGGATGTATTGACTTACGTTCTCAACAATGCACAAACACAACACAAGGCAGTGTATAGACTCTACGTGCAATGTGTGGACTTTGAGTGTGTGTGCAGTGTGTAAACCTGTGAAGTGCATAGAACACACATACAATCTGATAAGAACAAATTCATCAAAGCATAAACAGTTGCCAATCAATCAAAACACGGTGTTGCCAATGAAGTAAAGCATATGTCAACATCATCAACACAGAGGAGTCACAACAATCTCCCCATTTTTGATGATGGCAACCCCTTATCATATAGAATAGCAATTACCTGTCATACAGATGATGAGAGACATGATTTGTTATTCAGATTGTCATGCAGATGCTATGCATGCATGCTACGAAATGTAAGCAACTCCCTGCTAACAAAATCTCCCCCTTTGCCATAACATAATGCATACACTTCCCCAATGAATTCAGAATTCATACAATATTCTCCCCCTTTGCCATCAACAAAGAGGAGAGAAAGTACAAGGGAAGAAACAAGAGATATCATCTGACTGGCATTCTGAACAAGTAGTTCAGAAATAAGCATTCTAAAGCACAGAGTCTTCAGTCATATGAAGTTTTAAACTACTTTCAGATAGAATTCTGGTTTAAAGACTATAAAATTTTGAGTTCATGCACTACAATCATTGGATAAGAGTTCTGTGCATGATAAAATAATAAACTAGAAACACATTTGCATGAGAGATTCAGTTTCAAAATATCTTACTTTCATAGACTCTGTAAAACTAGTTAAGAGATCCAAGTCATGTCTTGAAATTAAACAGTTTGACATCCATGAAATTACTTTTGAAGGAGCAGCATTTTCAATACTAGTTCATTAAGGGCATTCAGGTGCCATTTATCTTTTTGCGTAAGGGTATACGTTTATCAGACGCCAATACCCCTAGATACTCAACATCATGGATCATTCTGCCTATGATCAAACACAATAAAACTGATTTACACTTTTTGTGTGAGGGTACACGTTTATCAGACGCCAGTTACCCTCAGGTACTCAGTGAAACCAACCTACTGTTTTGATCATTTTATACAGAGATAGCTGATACACCTCATGACATGAGTGTTGTCCACTTCTTTGATGGATCACTCAGTTTCTCAGTGATTTACCAGTCATTGCTCTGCCAATGTTATTTTTCAATTGATTTTCAATGATTTTCAATTTTTTTTTAGCTATCCTTTATTAGTTTCAGAATGACTTGTTTAAGAACAATACACATGCTAGGCTTCTCTAACATGATTTCAGATGAGTTTTCAGATTTCAGATATAAGTAGCTTTGTCTGACATGAAATAAGAAAAGGGTTGAGAGTTTTATCAATTTTCAGCTTTCTTATTTACTGATTGTAATCTTTAAACTCCAAAAGTTATAGAATTTAAACCATTAAGTCAGTCTTTAAGCAATTGAAATTCTTATAACTGAAGAAGTATGTTTTCTATTGCTTAGGAATCAGAACTGACTAACAGATTGCCATATGTCAGATTCAACTCATTCAGGGCTAAAGAATGAATGAAATCAAGAAAGTTGATGACCACTCTGAATTTCTAATAATACTCCCCCTGTCTATATGCATGCAGTTTTGCAAATGAATAAAATGATATGCAATGAATAATATGTCATGAAAAAATATGTCATGCATGATCATGAGTCTGTTACAACATTCAACATCCACAAGATTTACTCAAGCTATCAGATGCAAGTCCAAATCAGAAAGTTTATTCAAAGCAGCTGAACAAATTATTCATCATGCTGAAATTTACATAAGTCAAGTTCTCTTCTAAGAAATTTAAATCTTTCATTCCCAAGAGGCTTAGTAAAAATATCAGCAATTTATTTTTCAGTTTCAATGAAGTTCATTTCAATCTCCTTTTTATTTACAACATCTCTGAGAAAATGGTGTTTTATTTCTATATGCTTAGTCCTAGAATGATGAACAGGATTTTTAGCAAGGCATATAGCACTAGTATTATCACACAAGATTGAAATACATTCCAATTTTATCTGATAATCATCTAGTTGGTGCTTGATCCATAATACTTGGGCAGCACAATTACCTGCTGTAACATATTCAGCCTCAGCTGTAGACAGTGCTACAGTGTGTTGCTTCTTAGATGCCCAAGATACAAGACAACCACCAAGGAATTGGCAATAGCCACTAGTGATTTTTCTATCTACTCGACACCCATCATAGTCTGCATCATTGTAGGCTAGAAGCTCCAACTCACACTTAGCAGGATACCATAGACCTAGCTGTTGGGTGCCTAGTAAATACCTAAAAATCCTTTTCACAGCCTTAAGATGAGTTTCTTTAGGACTAGCCTGAAATCTAGAGCATAAACACACTGCAAATTGAATATCAGGCCTAGATGTTGTAAGATAAAGAAGAGATTCGATCATACCTCTATATAGCCTTTGGTCCACTGGTTTACCTTTAGGATCTTCATCCAAACTAGTTGTGGTACCCATTGGAGCAGCTATTTCCTTGAGGTTGTCCATCTTGTACTTCTTCAATAGATTATTTACGTACTTGGACTGAGAGATGAAAGTTCCATCCTTTGTTTGTATAACCTGCAGTCCAAGAAATAATTTGAGCTCGCCCATTGAGCTCATTTCAAACTCATTAGTCATTATCTGAGAGAATTCCTCACACAATTTGGGGTTAGTTGACCCAAACACAATGTCATCCACATAAATCTGAATAATAAGAATATCTGAATGACTCACCTTGGTAAACAATGTTTGATCAACTATACCTCTTGTGAAATTCTTATCGGTGAGGAATTTGCTCAACCTGTCATACCAAGCTCTAGGAGCTTGCTTTAAACCATAGAGAGCTTTATTGAGTTTGTAAACATGATTAGGGAAATCTAAACATTCAAACCCAGGAGGCTGTCTCACATAGCCATCCTCACTAATTTTCCCATTCAGAAAAGCAGATTTCACATCCATCTGCTGAAGATTTATACCTAGGGAACATGCATAAGCCAATAATATTCTTATTGCTTCTAACCTAGCTACAGGGGCAAAAGACTCTTCAAAGTCTATACCAAATTCCTGATTGTACCCCTGAGCTACAAGTCTGGCTTTATTTTTTAATAACATTCCCTGATTCATCAGTTTTATTTCTGAACACCCATTTTGTCCCTATGACTATTTCATGATCAGGAGGTGGAACCAAATGCCACACCTTATTCCTGTCAAATTGATTGAGCTCCTCATGCATGGCATTAATCCAATGCACATCTTTGAGAGCACAGTCAATGGACTTGGGTTCTACATGTGAAACAAAAGCAAAAGCATTCAATTCATTTAGAGTTCTTAAGTGGCCTCTAGTCCTAGGGGGATAATGCAGATTTCCAATCACATTATCTACTGGATGATCTTTAAGATATCTAATGTTAACAATTTCATCACCATGAGTTTCATTTACCTCCCCCTAAGCTGTAGGCTCTTCTTCATTAGGCTCTTCATGTCCTTCCTCATCCTCGGATTTGTCTGCAAGATCTCCTTCCTTCAAAATATCACCATTGTCTTCATTCCTACATCGACCAATATTAGTCTTCAATAAGGATTCATCAAAAACTATGTGTGGAGATTCCTCAACAGTTTTAGAATTCAGATTGTACACTCTATATGCTCGGGTATTTTCAGAATAACCAAGAAAGATTCCTGGTTCACCTTTAGGTTCAAATTTGTCAAGGTCTCTTTTATCATTTATATGAATGAAACATTTACAACCAAAAACTTTGAAATGAGCAATAGAAGGTTTCTTACCCTTTAAGATCACATATGGTGTTTGCTGAGTAGAAGGTCTTACCATGGCTCTATTAATTACATAACATGCTGTGTTTACTGCTTCAGCCCAAAACTTCCTTGGTAGACCACCTTCAACCATGAGTGTACGACCCATCTCCACTAAGGTTCTGTTCTTCTCTTCACAACTTCATTCTGCTCAGGTGTCCTTGGTGAGGAGTACCTATGGTTAATTCCATTTGACCTGCAGAATTCATCAAACTGTGAGTTTTCAAACTCACCTCCATGATCAGTCAAAATATTTTCAATTTTCTGATTTATTCCAACATAGAACTCCTGAAATTCTGAGAAAGCATCACTCTTATGAGATAAGAAATAAACCCAAGTATACCTAGAAAAGTCATCTACCATGACAAACCCATACTTCTTCCCTGATAAGCTGACAGATCTGGTTGGCCCAAAAAGGTCCATGTGTATCAGCTCATAGGGTTTAAAAGACAGATTTTTAGTTCTAGACTTAAATGACTTTCTAGTTATCTTTGATTGAGTGCATGCATCACAGATTTTATTTTCTTTCTTGAAGGAAAGTTCAGGAAGTCCTCTAACCATGCCATGCTTATTCAGTTTATGCAAAATAGTGTAACTAGCATGACCTAACCTACGATGCCATAAAAATGCTAAGTCCTCTTTACTAGCAGTAAGGCATAGGTTAGAATGTTCAATATCATCTAAATCAATCATGTATGTATTATTTATTCTTTTTCCAGAAAATTTGACAATTTCAGAATCAGGTTCAAAAACCTTGCAGCATTGAGAATCAAATAAAACCTTATATCCTTTATCACACAACTGGCTGATACTAAGTAAATTATAAGCTAACCCTTCAACCAGCATAACATCATCAATGCAGTAGGTAGAACACTTACCTACCTTACCTGATCCAATAATCCTACCCTTTGTGTTACTTCCAAAGGTGACAAGGCCTCCTAGTTTCTCAGTCAGCATACAGAACTTGGCCTTATCTCCTGTCATATGCTTGGAGCAGCCGCTATCCAAGTACCACAAATTGTTCTTGGCTGTCAGGCATACCTGCATACACAATTAGGTAGAGAGGTTTGGAACCCAAGACTGATTGGGCTCCATAACAGATGAAGTAGAAGCAAAGCAAGAAAGCAGACTTTTCGGAATCGACATTTGTTTAAATGAATTTTGTTCAGTGGGTTCTACAGATTTCCTTCTGTTGTTGTTCCTCTTCTCATTGTTTGCACCAGCATGATTATTGACAGTGTTTTTTCTTTGCCAGTGCCTTGGCTGGGGTGTATTCATGAAATTCTGGCCATAGTAGTTCCTGGGCTGGCTAAAGAAATTTAGATTCCTATGTGTCCAATAGCCATACCCCTCAACCCAATTTCTAGTGTAAGGTCTTTGATATTGTGCAGCCTGATATGCAAGACCTGTATACCTCCCCGAAGTTCTAGTCCAACCTGACCTATTGAAATAGGTTGACTGTGCATTGTAGTGGGTCTGAACTCTGGGTTGGTAGAAATGTTTGTGTTGACTCCTAACAGCATTCTGTCTCCCCTGCACCTTGGACCCTGATGACCTATTCATAGGTGTATATTGGGTCTTCTTCTGAGGTGATGGTGATGGTGGAGACTTGGGGACCTTAACATGGGGTTTGTAAGACTGTTTAGGTTGACCCCTAACCTGGGACTAAGCCTTAGGATTTTGCTTGTATGTGCTAGCTCTATTAGGCTCATTCACTTTTTGTTTGCCCTTCTCCTCAGCACTGGTCTTTTTCAGATTAGCATTTTTGTTCATTGAATTGTTTGAATTCATGCTAATTAGAGGTCCTTTTTCTTTTTGTGCAACAAATGAAATAGTTTTCATTCCAAAGGTTTTCATTGCACTTGAATTAAATCCTAGGCCCTCTTTTCTGAAATTAACCTTCGTCCCCAATAAAGCATTTAAGTTTTCAGATCCTTGGGTCATTTTCGCAATGGTTCTCAACTTGTCCTCATTGTCTTTCTGAATTTCATCAATATACTTTTTCAATTCATTATTTACATTGAGGACATCTTCATATTTTTCAGAAACAATTTTTATCACACTTTCACATTTCTGAATTTTCAGCTTCCATTCATCAATTTTATTTTCAAGCCTCACATTTTCTTCCCTAGAAGCTTTTAACTCATTTTTGATTTCTTCTAATTCAGAACATGTGAGTTTCAATTTTCCATTCTCAGATTCTAAACATGCAATTTTATCAGTTAGAGTTTTATCATTTTGCATGGAATTGATCTTTCTTCTTAGATGCATGTTCTCTTTTCTAACATCATCAGCTCTATCAGCTATGTCATGGTAAGCATCTACCCAATCAGTAATTGTGAAATTTTCAAATCTAGTGATTACCTCATCTGAGTCCTCCTCTCTGTCTTCGGAGCTTGTTGCCATAAGGCAAATGGGCTGTTCAGATTCGGCTTCACTGTCTGAGCTGCTACTGAAGGAGCCTTCATCTTCATCACTCCAGGTGCTAATCATAGCTCTCCCTTTATTGTTTTTCTTCTTTGACTTGTCCTTGTATTTCTGATTGTCTGGACAGTCAGCTTTCAGATGGCCCGGTTTCCTGCATTGATAACAAGTGTTAGTTTCAGTTTTTCTAGCAGGGTTATGTTTATACCTTTTATCCCTTCGGCCTTTCTTCTGGCTGTATCGTCCTGCTCCTTTCCTGAGAAATCGCCTGAACTCTCTGGTCATCATGGCCATCTCAGAACGAGTTATATCTTCTTCATTCGGGCTCTCCTCTGATGATGAACTACTGGAGCTGGATTTGTTGGATTTGCTGGAACCAACCTTCAGCGCTATTGGCTTCTTCTTCCTCTCAACTTCTTCCATCTTTGGCATATTAATCTCATATGCCATCAACGAACTAATTAGCTCACCAGCTCTTGTATTTCGCAAGTCCCTTGACTCCTCTATCACCGTAGCTTTAGTATGCCAGGCATGAGTCAGGGAGCGCAGTATCTTCCTCACCACATCATATTCTGTCTGAGGTTTCCCGAGACCTCTGAGACCATTGGTAATAATAGTCAACCGAGCATACATTTCACTGATGGTCTCGTTCTGCTTCATCTTGAAGGCTTCGTATTTTGACACAAGGAGATTAGCCTTCTGCTCTCTAACCTGAGAGGTCCCTTCATAAATTACTTCCAGTGCATCCCGCATCTCCTTAGCTGATTTGCAGGCTGATATGCGGGAGAATTCTGTAGGGTGCAGAGAGCATTGAATGGCGTTTATGGCACTCCAATTCAGTGTGGACCTCCTGATCTCCTCCTTGGTCCAGACCTCCTCATTAGGGGACAGCTCATAAGGTCCCTTGCTGACAACCTTCCAGATCTCGTAATCTTTAGCCCTCAAAAATACCTGCATACGATTCTTCCAGTATGCGTAGTTAGATCCATCGAAGAATGGGGGCTTTGTGGTTGAGTGTCCTTCAGCTATCATCCCTCGAGCATCCATCTCTGCCTTCCTCTTCGGGTGATGAGTCCCTGTAGAAGAGTATGGCTCTGATACCAAGTGTTATGTTAGATGGACGCAGTCTATCTCCACGAAGTGTGGATCTAGAGGGGGGTGAATAGATCTAATGCCAAATTAAAAGCTAGTATAAGCTCTAATGCGGAATATAGGCAAACAGCAGTTAAGCGAAATGAAGAACTACTATGTAAAGGGTCGACACATGCAGCCACACAATAGAACACAAGCAATCTCACTAAGGTGCACAATGAAAACTCAAGACCCACAAGCAAACACACAATAGGTAGCAATTTTAAGGTGGTTCGATCTCAATCCAGAGATCTACGTCCACCCCACACTCCAACTAGAGTGTGGATTCTGCTGACTAACAGCTTGAACAGCTGGGCAACACAACTTGCCATACAACCGCTAATACGCAGCTTCGCTGGGCTTTACAACTTGCCGACCAGATGAACAGATCCTCTGCAACAGCTGGGCAATACAGATTAGCCGTCCGAGACAAAGTCTTGCCTGCTGAGGATTACAGCTTCACCTGTCCAGTGGAGACCTCCACTGCAAATGCTGCCTCACAGCTTGAAGAAACAAGAGTATCGAAATCAAAAGACAGAAGCAAATGAAAATAAGAAAACCCAGAAGGGAATGTAGCTCGAATGAGCAAGGCTCAGCTCTGGTTTCTGAACCAAGTGACTGAGATACAATCTCTCAAACAAAACTCTCACAATCTCACACTCTCAATCAAGCTCTCTCAACTCATCTCTCTCGATCTTCTCTTCTCTCTTTTTCTTCTTCTCTGTTTTTCTTCTTCTTTCTTTTTCTTCTCCTCTGTGGATCGGTGGCTCTCTGCTGCCTTCAGACTCGCTGTATAGACTTTGCCCACTTCATCGATCTATCTTCATCTGAAGACGAAGACTTGTATATATACCAGCAGCAGGTGGATAAGGGCGCGTGGCTTCCACATTTCCCGCCCAGTGAATTCGCCAGAACCGAGGCAATTCCATCCACATGGCAACATCCTTGATGGGCTGTTTCTACGTGTCACCATCATGGTACCTCGTCCTTCTTGGATCACGAGCCAAGTCACCAATCTCTGTAAAGAATTCCTGTCAGACAGAATATCGGATCATCAGTTGTAAGCATAGAACCATGTACAGACTTTGTGAACTCGAACGCAATGTACAGACTCTGCCCAATGTGTAGACTTCATATAAGAAGGCAACGGCTGTACATACTTAGGCAATGTAACGACTTGGACAGACAACAGACGATGTATGGACTTCACTGTATGGACTTTGTGAACTCGACGAATGCAATGTACAGACTCCAGACTGTGAATGCTTTGTGAATGTGAATACATTGTATAGACTTCATGTTATGCTTGAGACACTAAGGAAGACAGAAAATGTATGGACTTAGGCAATTGAGAGGCTTGCCAGTGTATGGACCTGTTGAACGTGCAGCAATGTGCAGGCTTCAATGAAAGATGCAATGTGTAGACTTGACAGACATAACAGCCAGTGTATGGACTTAGGCAGGCTTCAGCTCGTGCAATGTATAGATTTCATGCAATGCAATGCAAATGAATGTATAGACTTCATGCAATGCAATGCTGACCAATGTACAGACTTTGGCGAAGCAAAGGTTGTACAGACTTCAACTAAAAGATGCACGATGTACAGACTTGGAGATCATTCAACAGCCAATGTGTAAACTTCACGATGTATAGACTTTCCAAAGGAAAGGCTGTACAGACCTGAACAAAGCAAGGCAGCGAATGTATAGACTTCCAATGTATAGACTTGCCAACTGAGCGATGTACAAACTTGAACAAGGAAACTGTGTACAGACTTGATCAAGGCAAGGCAGTTGAGTGTATAGACTTCCAATGTATAGACTTGCCAAGGGAAACGACGGTAAAGCTATCAGTGTATAGACTTCGAGTGCAACGTCGATAAAGCTACCGATGTATAGACTTGCGAGTGCAACATAGGTAAAACTTCCAATGTACAGACTTCGAAGTTGAACAGGTGGATGTACAGACTTGGAAGTTCACTGATGGATGTACAGACTTCACCTCGATGTATAGACTTGGAAGTTCAATGAAGGATGTACAGACTTCACCTCGAGCATCTACAGTGCAATGTATGGACTTGAAGAATGATGCACAGTGCAATGTATAGACTTCATGACTATGCTCATGCAATGTATGGACTTTGGAAAGCTAAGGCCAATGTATAGACTTCAATGATGCGTGCTACAGTCCAATGTATGGACTTATGAAGAACAATGCATGACGCTGTATAGACTTCACTGATGCATGCTACAGTCTAATGTATGGACTTAGCTTCGTGCATACTACAGTCCAATGTATGGACTTAAGATGAGTGCATGAACAATCAGATGTACAGACTTCACTTGAAATAGTCCGATGTACAGACTTCGCCTAACACAATCCGATGTACAGACTTAGCCTAGGCCACTATATAGACTTGCAGAATGTGCGAGCTGCAATGTATGGACTTCGCTCAATGCACAAGACGTTAAGTCAGACGGACAGTGTACATACTTAGCCAATGCAATGCAATGTTTGGACTTCAACTAAGACGAACGATGTACACACTTAGTCTGAACCACTGTATAGACTTTGGGCTCGCCATGCAGTGTATAGACTTAGAGCACAAACGCCACGATGCAATGTATAGACCTGCTGCGTTGATGCTGCAGACACTAAGAGGATGGACAGTGTATAGACTTAAATGTTCTGAGGGAGTCAACTCATCTAGGAAGGGGGTCGACCCACTACTATCCAGACTGTGCAAGGATGTATTGACTTACGTTCTCAACAATGCACAAACACAACACAAGGCAGTGTATAGACTCTACGTGCAATGTGTGGACTTTGAGTGTGTGTGCAGTGTGTAAACCTGTGAAGTGCATAGAACACACATACAATCTGATAAGAACAAATTCATCAAAGCATAAACAGTTGCCAATCAATCAAAACACGGTGTTGCCAATGAAGTAAAGCATATGTCAACATCATCAACACAGAGGAGTCACAACATGTCTTACAATTTCAATTTCCAACTTAAAGACTCAACTACATTACAATGGGAAGGAAGGAGATGACGCACTAGTAGACTTAGACAATATAACTAAATAAGAGACACCATGCTAGACTCAAGAAAGATAAAAGACTCGGGTTCACTATTTTCCGAAGCTCGCTTGCACACTTGTCCCTCCCATGTGAGTCTTGGTCTCGCTAGCCACCTGATTACCTAAAAAATATTGGAATAGAACTGGGTGAGCGAACGCTCAGTAGGAATTATATCTCAAGAACAAGCAATTGGTTAAAATAATTATATTTTCATATGCAAATGTAATTAAGGCTATGCATGTAGAATTAACCGAGCATGTGAAATTAGCAAGAGATTAACAACGTCGTGCAAAAACTTTCAAGCAAGAGATATCCAAGAGAGATTTATAGAATATTGGCTATTTCACGCAAGTACTTGCCCATTCCGGGCCACGCTAGTCGAGTCACGCAAGTCAAGTCACGCACACAAGTAATATCAAGTAACATCACGAGAGAGAGAGAGAGTGTGTGTGTGTGGAATGCCAAAGATCAAGAGAGACGAGTATTGCGGTGCAATGCAAGACACCGCGATCATTACAACTCCCATGGGCACTAGTACTTTCAGGCGCTCCTCCCAGGAACAGATCGGGCCCTATATGCACATCATTTAAAGATAGATCTAGACATCCACGATAGTTTATAGCCAATAAGGAGTTTCAAAAACAAGCTTTAATAGAAGGATAAGGTAAGATTTTTCATGGAATTCAAGGGCAAGGCCCTTGAGTAAGGACAGACGTGCGATAAAAATCTACGTGAAGCATAGAAACCATGACATGTCGATAAATTGGGTGGAGATCATGACATCAAGAATAAGCACTTATATATAGCGTTGCTTGTTCTTTATACATGATAAGGTAGATAGAATTAGTGTCCATAAGTATGGCACATCATTGTTTAAGAACATTAATGGCATGGTTTCCCATTCCATAATTTTAAGAATATCCTCATGACATCCACTTAGCATGTCATGAGGGCCGGTATACCATGTTTCTTTAGAGTGACATGGAAATCAAGTAGGGTCATAGATTTTCATGGTACAACATGCTCGGCTGTCTTGAGGGAATCCAAGGCTAACGAAGTCTTACGGAGGTCTCTATGATAAAGTCACCAATCCAAAGGAACGGACTGTCCCATGGAGGGTTTATCTATGACCGAGAATTAGGGGTTAATCGATAAAACATCGAAAAACGTGGGACTATACTCACGGATTGGAATATAGTGCCAAGAACAGGTATATATATATATATATACATATATATATATATATATATATATATATATAAATCCACGGTTACAGGAAATATCACGAAAAATCAGAAAATAGAAAATTGGCGCCATAGTCAACGACTTCATTTCTGTAAATGACGCCCTGGTCAGGGGCGTTATTTCACCAATTGAAGACTCTGGAAAGAGTCGTCAATTTCAATTTTTGTATATATATATCAGTGTAAATTAGTTAAATGACGCCTGGTTTGCGGCCACGTTAAAGACATATAGCGCCCTAGACAGGGTCGCTATTTAATCAATTGAAGACTCTATGCAGAGCCGCCAATTTCAATCAGGATATATGCATTAACTTTGTAGTACCCCTGAAAATTTTAAAAGAATAAGATCGATTTTTAAATAAATAAAAATCTATTTGTGCAAATTTGGTCGGGAAGTAAATAAAATAAAAATTTGATAAATAGAAAACAACCCAAACTGATAATGGGCTTTGCGCTTAAAAGATATAAATGGGCCAAAATGAAATAACGCCCTCTCTTAAGGCGCTAATTTATCTCGAGAAAAAATTCGGAAGTAAAAGACGCCCTTCACCTGGGCGCTATTTATAATAGTAACGCTCGTGTACATGGGCGCTAATTCATACCAAGAAAAAATTAGAAATAAAAGTGCCGAAATATAGAAAAGTAAAATGACGCCCTTTGTTAAGGCGTTAATTAGTGAAAACACGCCCTCTAGTAGGGCGCGACTTAATGAACAACGCCCTCGCCTCAGACGTCTTTTCCCTGAGAGTTAAATAAGGAAAACGAGCATGCTCGGTCGATGCATGGCTAGTGTAAGACCCCGGATGAATAATAAGGAATAAATATATTCTAAATAAATTAAACATGTGTAAAAAGGGTAAAAACTATATATAATAATTAAGTGTATACACTTAATGGGCTTTAACGTATTTATTATCTCTTTCCATCAAAATATATAAATATATATATATAAAGCCTTAGCCAAATAATCCAATGGGCCTTACGAATGGGAGGGCAAAACTCATATGCATAAAGCCCAAATTAAGATAATAATGAGCCAAAAGTCATTAGGCAATAAATACATATAAAAAACCCATTATATGCAAACATCGTAAGTCAACATTTAAAACCAACCCTATATATATATATATGCTACCCATGATCACCTATATAAATATACTTAAACCAAATCCCACGTGAACCCAACATGCATGGTCGATCGTGCAAACAGATTAGGGTTTTGAGAATGCAAAAATGGGCATGCGGCTGTGCTTTTGGCAGGAAATAAAATAATGCAAGGAAAGTTTAAAAACCTTCCTTTATCAGCCTTCGGCACCCCTCTTGGGGTTCCTCTCCTATATATAAACATCCCTTCGTTAAACGGAAAAAGGATGTTGATCGAAGAAACACCTTGGCCATAACAACGTCTTCCTCCTGCTATGTCTTCTTCCCGGCTACGTCCTATCTTCATCCTGCCGTAGTGAAGAACGTGGAAGGCTTCTTCCTTCTACTACATCCATCTGCTTCCTGCTGTGAAGAAGGCTGTGTCTCCTTCTTTTCCTCTTCTTCCTCTTGTTGGCGAACGTGAGAGCCTCCATCATCTTCTTCCACCGTCTTCGTCCTGCAAGCAGACGACATACTCTGTTCGAAACAGAGTATCGTTTCTTCATCCCGTTTGTCGTTTAATCTTCAAAAAAAGGTAGGTTTTCTCAAGTTTCGTAGCCTAAACAAAGTTAAAACATGATTTAAGGCCAACATGATAGATAAAATCATCTTATATCATGCACTTATATCATGCATATGATTATCGATGTGTTATGTCGAGAGTTTAATTCTTTACAGTAAATAACGCCCCTTTCTAGGGCGTTAGTTTGAAAATGACGACTTGATATATGTCGTGTCTCCTGAAATTGACACCCCTTAAACAGTCGTAAATTCCTATTTGATTTAATAACTACACACGTTAGAAATTTAATAGCTGTATGAGGAAATGACGCCGTGCACTGTGTCGTTTATTTGAATTAACGACCCTGCCTAGGACGTTATATTCATAGAAGATGGCAACATATCAGACGTCACTTAACAAATTCTAAAAACCTTATCAAAGACCAGGCATCAATTGTAAATATGTTAGTTATAAATTTTTCGCATTTATAGTCATACATGGGTATAGTAGTATCCTTTCGCCATGAAAATTTATGGACGTACTATTAGGGTGGAGACCGAGGTAGTGAAAGTGGTTGCGTCATTTTTCGTGCCCCCAATCGCAAGATCCCTCGTCTCTCAACGAAAAATTATTTTGAACTTATGGTTAGATAGAGTTTTTCGAGCCGGTCATTTCGGTATATTATAAGCTAGATTCTGACATGGTTTAGTATAGAAACCAAAGATTTGAAAAATCAATTTTTTTGTGAAATAACGACCCACTATAGGTCGTTAATTTAAAAAGGGACGCCACTGTTACTGGGCGTCACTTTTAACTAAAATATATGTATATATAAATATATATATACATATATCATGTATGTGTATCATTAAAAATTCATTATCATTAAAATATATAACAGAAAAATATGAAATATATATATTTGGAATCCTTGTATTTTTCTCCTATTTATCATATATTCTATTTTCTTATATTATTTTAAATAAATCAATGTGCCTTTTAATGTATGTTTTTGAATTTATTTAATTAAATAGATATAAATGTAAATTCTTATTAAATAAATTGAGTTAAAAATCATGAAAATTAACGTTCCCCAAGAGGATGCTAATTAATAAATGACGGCACCCATGGGCGTTAAATAATATAAGTTGATTTAATTATAGAATAGGATGGACATGAATTCTATGATTAACGTATACATTTTCTCACCGTTTTCGTCCGTTTTTGACCCATACCTCGGGTCCTGTGGCACTCTCATCTCACGTCCGTAGATGGAGTCCATGTTTCATGATTGGTTCACGCATACACCTCAACTCTTGGTGACATACGAGCCCTCCGTTGGACATTCCGTTCCTTCGGACTGGCGAGTTAGTCATTGGGACCTCCGTAAGTCTCCTCGTAGCCTTGGATTCCCTCAAGGCCGACTGAGCTGGTTGTACCTTAAACACCTTGTACCTTTTGATTGCCACGTCTTGTGGTAAACCGGCCCTCTCATGGTGCCATCTTGGTCCATGAGAGAAGAATCTTAGCCTGTGGAATGATGATATTCCACTAGGCAATGTCTTGGATTGAGTCCCTTGTAGATAGGGTCAATCTCTCAGCTTGATTCATGCCCCTTGATTGGTGACAGGTTTAGTCATCCACTCGAGTTATCACGGCTACCTAGTTAAGGTACCGAATCTACCCAGGTTATCGACACGTCATGATTCTTGTTGGTTTTATAATTGTCCATCTAATGTTCTTCCTTGAATTCCGTGGAACCTATCCACGAATCTGCCTTGATATCCTACATAAGTTTGTTCTTGGAAATCCATGGCTATCACTAAAGTGGTTGTCTAGATATTTACATGTAACAATGCCTGCGCATTTAAGGGCCCGATCTGGTCCTGGGAGGAGCACCCGAAAGTACTTGTGCCCATGGGAGTTATATTGATCACGGTGTGGCATTGCACCGAAGTACTTGCTTGAATCTACGACACTCCACTATATCTCTATCTCTCTCTCACGTGCTAGACTTGATTGACTTGTCATGACTTGCGTGGCCCAGAATGGGCAAAGTACTTGCTTGCTTGCTAATAGCCATTATCTCATGACATGAAAGACTTTATTGATATACTTGGTACTCGTTCAAATACTTGAAATCTTGAATACTTGAAATTCCCTATCTTGGATCAACAGTTATTTCCTCTTGTTATCATGTTCAAATTCCATAGCACTTCATTTTTACATGATTTACATGCTAAACTTGCATTTTCATTTGAAAAAGGTAATTACTTAAACCAGTTGCTAGTTCTTGAGATATAATTCCTACTGAGCGTTCGCTCATCAAGTTCTTTTCCCCAACTTTTCAGGTAATGCAGACCCTGACTCGGACTCGGATGGGCAGGAGCAAGAGTGACGAGCGTAGAACCTACAAGCGTCATGCTATTGCACTCTATCGTGTCATGTCGTCCCTAGTTTATTCTTGGAGTCTTGTTATTGGAACTTATGTCATTGCAAGAATTGTAATAATTAAGGCTTGCGGGCCTGATTAGACTTATTAAGTCTTGGAATTATG
Source organism: Amorphophallus konjac (assembly GCA_022559845.1). Taxonomy (NCBI): domain Eukaryota; kingdom Viridiplantae; phylum Streptophyta; class Magnoliopsida; order Alismatales; family Araceae; genus Amorphophallus; species Amorphophallus konjac. Next base: position 298,954,645 of record CM040119.1, read on the forward strand.
TGACTTTGTTTAATGGATTAGGTGGTTATCAATGGTATCAGTATTTGGTTATGTTCTTGTCTTATTGCGCACTCTATGTTGATGTCGAAATTCTATTTGCTCTGATTGACATGATTGATATAAACTCGTCACGCTCTTCCCGGGTTCCTTCCGCGCTCGGGGCGTGACAGTTTTTGTGGTATTAGAGCCTAGGATTTCAAATTTCTAGGAAACCCAAGTCTAAGGATATGTCTATTCCTATACCGTGAGGATGGGTAGTACCATGGGTACAAGTCCTTGTAGGGCATCCGACTACAAATTTCAACATGAAACTAATTAAGGTTCACTCCTTGTAGGACTATGGCTGCTGAACGCGCACAATGGCGTGAGATGCAACGAACTGTTCAAGGCCTGACCCAGGCCTTGCAACAGGTGGCTCAGGGTGGGGCACACCATGGTGCTGGCGACCTCCATCGGAGCTTTAGAAATCTCAACCCTCCGAGATTCTAAGGTTCATCAAATCCTGAGGATGCGGAGAATTGGATAAAAGAGATCGAGCGAATCTTCTGCGTCATGCAATGTGCGGATGGTGAGAAGGTGCTCTTGGCCACGTTCCAACTAGAACGGGACGCCCGTGCTTGGTGGGAGTCCGTCGAGGCCACCCTGCTTGAAGATCATGTTTCATGGGCCGAATTTATCGAGCACTTCAATAGCAAATATTTCTCTGACCGTGTTCAGGAGAAAAAGGCCGCGGAATTTGCTGCCTTGAAGCAATGATCCCTGTCGGTAGCTGACTATGAAGCCCAGTTCTCCCGGTTATCTAGATATGCACCACATTTAGTATGCACTGAAAAGATGAAGGCAAGAAGGTTCTTGAACGGGTTACGACCTCAATATATCACACAGCTCGCTCCCTTAGATATTCAAGTGTACTCAGAGATGGTACGTCGTACCCAGCTGCTAGAAGATGCCACGGAATTGTCCGACAAAATCCGTGGTAAGGATAAAAGGGAGAATGTCACAAGCCCCAACACTTTTAAACCGTCTTTCAAAAAGCGGACCAATAATGGAGGCGAACCCTCCAAGGTGAAGAAATTCAAGAAGGGCAACAACAAACCTTTCTCCATCACGGCACCGCCAAAGGAGAATTGTAAATATTGCGATAAGTCGGGTCATCAGGCTGTGGAATGCTGGAGAAGGCTCGGAGCATGCCTTCGTTGTGGGAGTAAAGAACACCATATTCCCGACTGTCCAATGATGAATGAGCAAAGTGAGCTGGAGACAAAGGAAGAGAAGCGTCCGGCAAAGAAGCAAGGACGTTTACAAGCTCTCCAAGAGACGGAACCAACCGAGGGAGGGTTGGTGGAAGGTATTTTGACTATCTGTTCTAAATCTGCTCAAGTACTGTTTGATACTGGCGCCACACATTCTTTTGTTTCAAAGAAATTTGCTGCTTCATTCTCTATGGAACCTGAATGGATAGACTTGGTAATTTCTACCCCGTTAGGGAATGAGTCTGATGTCACTTTCCATTACCCAAACTGCAAGATTATAGTTAAAGGCCACAACTTACCTGCAGATTTAATCTGCTTAGACTTGAAGGAGTATGATGTAATTTTAGGGGCCGATTGGCTATCCACCCATCGGGCAACTGTAGACTGCCGAAATGGAAAAGTAACTTTTGTGGATTTCCCGGAGTTAACTTACGTTACTCCCCAGAAGAGATCGCCAGTCATCTCTGCTCTTCGAGCCCACAAACTTATCAACAAAGGATGCGAGGCATTCTTAGCATTTGTAACTGCCACGGAGGCTAAGATAGCTAGACTAGAAGACATTCAAGTGGTTCGGGAGTTTCCCGATGTTTTCCCTGAAGACTTGCCTGGTTTGCCACCAGAGAGAGAAGTCTCATTCACTATAGACCTTGTCCCGGGTGCCGGACCTGTCTCCAAAGCACCCTACAGAATGTCCCCCGCAGAATTGAAGGAACAGCTAATGGAGCTATTGAAGAAAGGATTTATCAGACCAAGTACTTCCCCATGGAGAGCACCAGTGTTGTTCGTCAAGAAGAAGGATGGATCGATGAGACTATGCATCGATTATCGGCAGCTGAATCAACTCACTATCAAGAATAAATACCCATTGCCGAGGATTGATGAACTCTTCGATCAAATTTCTGGAGCAAAGTATTTCTCAAAAATTGATCTTCGATCGGGTTATCTCCAATTGAGGATCAAGGACGAGGATATTCACAAAACTGCATTCCGAAGCAGGTACGGGCATTATGAATTTACTATTATGCCTTTTGGACTAACAAATGCCCCTGCAGCTTTTATGCAGCTTATGAATAGCATCTTTAGACCGCATCTGGACAAATTTATTGTGGTTTTTATCGATGATATCCTTATATATTCAAAGTCTGAAGAGGAGCATGAAGTGCATTTGAGGATAGCATTACAGATATTAAGGGATAATCAATTATATGCCAAACTTAGCAAATGCGAGTTTTGGTTAGAAGAAGTGTCCTTCTTAGGACACGTAATTTCAAAGGATGGAATCTCAGTGGACCCCGTAAAGGTCGAAGCAGTAAAGAAATGGGAACAACCGACAAATACAACAGAAATCAGGAGTTTCCTTGGTCTTGCCGGTTATTACCGGCGTTTTATTAAAAACTTTTCGAAGATTGCAGTACCAATCACCAGGCTGACCCGCAAGGAAGTTCCGTATGAGTGGAATGAGGAATGTGAACAAAGCTTCCAAACATTGAAGGACTGTTTGACCACTGCTCCGGTCTTGGCCCTTCCTATTGAAGGAGAGAGGTATGAGGTATATACTAATGCTTCCAGTATTGGCCTCGGTTGTGTGTTAATGCAACAGGGAAGGGTTATCGCATACTCCTCTAGGCAGTTGAAGAAGCATGAGGAAAACTACCCGGTGCATGACTTAGAGTTGGCCGCGGTAGTATTTGCACTAAAGATCTGGAGACACTATCTCTACGGAGAACAATTCACAGTATTCTCCGATCATAAGAGCCTCAAATATCTATTCTCTCAGAAGGAGCTTAATATGAGGCAACGTCGATGGCTAGAATATTTAAAGGACTTTGATTTCACTATTCAGTATCACCCCGGTAAAGGGAATTCGGTAGCCGACGCCTTGAGTCGAAAGCCGAGAGCCCTTATAACCAGCTGTATGATACGGGAATGGAAACTATTAGAAGAATTCTCTAGATTAAATATAAGCACGGACCAGAAAGACGGGTGCATTACTCTCTCTCACATGAGTGTGCATCCGGACTTGCTATCCGAAATCAAGAAGTTACAAGATGAAGATCCTGGAATGATTGAAATCTGGGAGAAACTAGGTCAAAGAACCGGGTTCAAGCTAGCTTTTGATGGAAGACTAATGTTGCAGGAAAGGACATGTGTTCCGGACTGTCCTGAGTTGAAAAGTAAAATTCTAGATGAAGCTCACCGCTCTAGGTATACCATTCATCCTGGAGCAACTAAGATGTATAAAGATCTAAAAAGAACTTTCTGGTGGCCGAACATGAAGAGGGAGGTAGCGGACTTTGTATCTCGCTGTCTCACGTGCCAACAAGTGAAAGCGGAACATCAAAGACCCGTCGGAAAGTTACACCCCCTGGATATTCCTAAATGGAAATGGGAAGGAATTGGTATGGATTTCATCATGGGACTGCCTAAGTCTAGAGGCGGATATGATGGTATTTGGGTAGTCATCGACCGACTGACCAAGTCAGCGCATTTCTTGCCAATTAAAAGTCGATGGTCGGTTGATATTTTGGCCGCATTGTATATTAAGGAGATCGTGAGATTGCATGGAGTCCCAACATCAATCGTGTCTGACCGAGACCCTCGCTTCACTTCTCATTTCTGGAAGGGTCTACAACACTCTTTGGGGACGAAGCTCAACTTCAGTACTACTTTCCATCCCCAGACCGATGGTCAGACTGAGAGAACAAATCAAATAGTTGAAGACATGTTACGAGCTTGCATTATTGACTTTGGCGGAGGCTGGCATGATCATTTGCCCCGAGCCGAGTTTGCATACAATAATAGTTATCAAGCTAGTATACAGATGGCTCCATTTGAAGCCTTGTACGGCAGGAGTTGCCGATCACCTATATGCTGGAATGAGGTTGGCGAGAAGCAACTACTAGGGCCAGATATGGTAAGAAAAACAACAGAGAAGGTTGAACTTATCCATGAAAGACTCAAAGTGGCACAATCCCGATAGAAATCTTATGCAGATAATAGAAGAAGAGAATTAGAGTTCCAAGTTGGAGACCATGTATACCTCAAGGTCTCACCCGGTCGAGGAATAAGAAGGTTCGGAGTTAAAGACAAGCTTACACTGAGATTCATTGGTCCATTCGAAATAGTGGAAAGAGTTGGCGAGGTAGCTTATCGCATCGCTTTGCCTCCTCAACTGTCGGAAGTACACAACGTGTTCCACATTTCCATGCTGAAGAAATATGTGCACGACCCTTTCCACGTCATTGATCATAGTAACTTAGTGATTCAAAAGGACCTCACTTATGAGCAGAAGCCAATGAAGATTCTTGATCAAGAGATCCGAGTCTTAAGAAACAAGACCATTCCGATGGTAAAAGTGCAATGGAACAAAAGCTCGGAACAAGAGGCTACATGGGAAACTGAGGAAGCTATGCGAGGGAGATATCCGGAATTATTCTAAACCATAAGTACTCTATACCCTCCATGTCTCCATTCACGCAATTGAATTTGGGGACCAAATTCTTTTAAGTGGGGGAGGGTGTAGCACCCTGAAAATTTTAAAAGAATAAGATAGATTTTTAAATAAATAAAAATCTATTTGTGCAAATTTGGTCGGGAAGTAAATAAAATAAAAATTTGATAAATAGAAAATAACCCAAACTGATAATGGGCTTTGCGCTTAAAAGATATAAATGGGCCAAAATGAAATAACGCCCTCTCTTAAGGTGCTAATTTATCTCAAGAAAAAATTCGGAAGTAAAAGACGCCCTTCACCTGGGCGCTATTTATAATAGTAACGCCCGTGTACATGGGCGCTAATTCATACCAAGAAAAAATTAGAAATAAAAGCGCCGAAATATAGAAAAGTAAAATGACGCCCTTTGTTAAGGCGTTAATTAGTGAAAACACGCCCTCTAGTAGGGCGCGACTTAATGAACAACGCCCTCGCCTCAGACGTCTTTTCCCTGAGAGTTAAATAAGGAAAACGAGCATGCTCGGTCGATGCATGGCTAGTGTAAGACCCCGGATGAATAATAAAGAATAAATATATTCTAAATAAATTAAACATGTGTAAAAAGGGTAAAAACATATATATAATAATTAAGTGTATACACTTAATGGGCTTTAACGTATTTATTATCTCTTTCCATCAAAATATATAAATATATATATATAAAGCCTTAGCCAAATAATCCAATGGGCCTTACGAATGGGAGGGCAAAACTCATATGCATAAAGCCCAAATTAAGATAATAATGAGCCAAAAGTCATTAGGCAATAAATACATATAAAAAACCCATTATATGCAAACATCGTAAGTCAACATTTAAAAACCAACCCTATATATATATATATGCTACCCATGATCACCTATATAAATATACTTAAACCAAATCCCACGTGAACCCAACATGCATGGTCGATCGTGCAAACAGATTAGGGTTTTGAGAATGCAAAAATGGGCATGCGGCTGTGCTTTTGGCAGGAAATAAAATAATGCAAGGAAAGTTTAAAAACCTTCCTTTATCAGCCTTTGGCACCCCTCTTGGGGTTCCTCTCCTATATATAAACATCCCTTCGTTAAACGGAAAAAGGATGTTGATCGAAGAAACACCTTGGCCATAACAACGTCTTCCTCCTGCTGCGTCTTCTTCCCGGCTACGTCCTATCTTCATCTTGCCGCAATGAAGAACGTGGAAGGCTTCTTCCTTCTACTACATCCACCTGCTTCCTGCTGTGAAGAAGGCTGGGTCTCCTTCTTTTCCTCTTCTTCCTCTTGTTGGCGAACGTGAGAGCCTCCATCATCTTCTTCCACCGTCTTCGTCCTGCAAGCAGACGACATACTCTGTTCGAAACAGAGTATCATTTCTTTATCCCGTTCGTCATTTAATCTTCAAAAAAAAGGTAGGTTTTCTCAAGTTTTGTAGCCCAAACAAAGTTAAAACATGATTTAAGGCCAACATGATAGATAAAATCATCTTATATCATGCACTTATATCATGCATATGATTATCGATGTGTTCTATCGAGAGTTTAATTCTTTACAGTAAATAACGCCCCTTTCTAGGGCGTTAATTTGAAAATGACGACTTGATATATGTTGTGTCTCCTGAAATTGACGCCCCTTAAACAGTCGTAAATTCCTATTTGATTTAATAACTACACACGTTAGAAATTTAATAGCTGTATGAGGAAATGACGCCGTGCACTGTGTCGTTTATTTGAATTAACGACCCTGCCTAGGACGTTATATTCATAGAAGATGGCAACATATCAGACGTCACTTAACAAATTCTAAAAACCTTATCAAAGACCAGGCGTCAATTGTAAATATGTTAGTTATAAATTTTTCGCATTTATAGTCATACATGGGTATAGTAGTATCCTTTCGCCATGAAAATTTATGGACGTACTATTAGGGTGGAGACCGAGGCAGTGAAAGTGGTTGCGCCATTTTTCGTGCCCCCAATCGCAAGATCCCTCGTCTCTCAACGAAAAATTATTTTGAACTTATGGTTAGGTAGAGTTTTTCGAGCAGGTCATTTCGGTATATTATAAGCTAGATTCTGACATGGTTTAGTATAGAAACCGGAGATTTGAAAAATCATTTTTTTTTGTGAAATAACGACCCACTATAGGTCGTTACTTTAAAAAGGGACGCCACTGTTACTAGGCGTCACTTTTAACTAAAATATATGTATATATAAATATATATATACATATATCCTATATGTGTATCATTAAAAATTCATTATCATTAAAATATATAACAGAAAAATATGAAAAATATATATTTGGAATCCTTGTATTTTTCTCCTATTTATCATATATTCTATTTTCTTATATTATTTTAAATAAATCAATGTGCCATTTAATGTATGTTTTTGAATTTATTCAATTAAATAGATATAAATGTAAATTCTTGTTAAATAAATTGAGTTAAAAATCATGAAAATTAACGTTCCCCAAGAGGATGCTAATTAATAAATGACGGCACCCACGGGCGTTAAATAATATAAGTTGATTTAATTATAGAATAGGATGGACATGAATTCTATGATTAACGTATACATTTTCTCACCGTTTTCGTCCGTTTTTGACCCATACCTCGGGTCCTGTGGCACTCTCATCTCACGTCCGTAGATGGAGTCCATGTTTCATGATTGGTTCACGCATACACCTCAACTCTTGGTGACATACGAGCCCTCCGTTGGACATTCCGTTCCTTCGGACTAGTGAGTTAGTCATTGGGACCTCCGTAAGTCTCCTCGTAGTCTTAGATTCCCTCAAGGCCGACTGAGCTGGTTATACCTTAAACACCTTGTACCTTTTGATTGCCACGTCTTGTGGTAAACCGGCCCTCTCATGGTGCCATCTTGGTCCATGAGAGAAGAATCTTAGCATGTGGAATGATGATATTCCACTAGACAATGTCTTGGATTGAGTCCCTTATAGATAGGGTCAATCTCTCAGCTTGATTCATGCCCCTTGATTGGTGACAGGTTTAGTCATCCACTCGAGTTATCACGGCTACCTAGTTAAGGTACCGAATCTACCCAGGTTATCGACACGTCATGATTCTCATTGGTTTTATCATTGTGCATCTAATGTTCTTCCTTGAATTCCGTGGAACCTATCCACGAATCTGCCTTGATATCCTACATAAGTTTGTTCTTGGAAATCCATGGCTATCACTAAAGTGGTTGTCTAGATATTTACATGTAACAATGCCTGCGCATTTAAGGGCCCGATCTGGTCTTGGGAGGAGCACCCGAAAGTACTTGTGCCCATGGGAGTTATATTGATCACGGTGTGGCATTGCACCGAAGTACTTGCTTGAATCTACGACACTCCACTATATCTCTATCTCTCTCTCACGTGCTAGACTTGATTGACTTGTCATGACTTGCGTGGCCCAGAATGGGCAAAGTACTTGCTTGCTTGCTAATAGCCATTATCTCATGACATGAAAGACTTTATTGATATACTTGGTACTCGTTCAAATACTTGAAATCTTGAATACTTGAAATTCCCTATCTTGGATCAACAGTTATTTTCTCTTATTATCATGTTCAAATTCCATAGCACTTCATTTTTACATGATTTACATGCTAAACTTGCATTTTCATTTGAAAAAGGTAATTACTTAAACCAGTTGCTAGTTCTTGAGATATAATTCCTACTGAGCGTTCGCTCATCAAGTTCTTTTCCCCAACTTTTCAGGTAATACAGACCCTGACTCGGACTCGGATGGGCAGGAGCAAGAGTGACGAGCGTAGAACCTACAAGCGTCATGCTATTGCACTCTATCGTGTCATGTCGTCCCTAGTTTATTCTTGGAGTCTTGTTATTGGAACTGATGTCATTGCAAGAATTGTAATAATTAAGGCTTGCGGGCCTGATTAGACTTATTAAGTCTTGAAATTTTGTGACTTTGTTTAATGGATTAGGTGGTTATCAATGGTATCAGTATTTGGTTATGTTCTTGTCTTATTGCGCACTCTATGTTGCTGTCGAAATTCTATTTGCTCTGATTGGCATGATTGATATAAACTCGTCACGCTCTTCCCGGGTTCCTTCCGCGCTCGGGGCGTGACAAACTTAATCAATTTTTTTTTCAGGGTTTATTAAATGGCGACATGGTGGCTGTCACCTTTTATACATATAGCGCCCTTGACAGTGGGCGTCATATGTAAGAGAAACGACATGGTGCAAGTCGTCATTTTCCTTTTTACCAAATTTGCATTATGAACAGTAGCATTTTTTCCAATATAAAATTTTTTGACAACAAGTATATGGACAGGCCAAGAAAAATAGCAGGATTTCAAAACTAGGTTCATGCATTAAATCAGATTATTGGTTACATAGATATTAAAATTTTAACATGTGTAATTATTAAATCATATAGGAACTGACGACCGTTTGCGAGGGCGTCAGAAAGAATTAGCGTCCTTATAAGGGCCGTTATTTACAAAATTTCTCAGAACCATCAAAACTCAGCGAAAAAAAAACTATATGCATGAACATAATCATGTTTTATGTTTGTTTGGGCTACGAAACTTGAGAAAACCTACCTTTTGGAAGATTAAACGGTGAACAGGATGAAGACTCTGAATGCTGCTATGGTACTCTGTTTTAAACAGAGTAATCGTAGGAAGAAGAAGATGATGGAGTTTCCCCCTTCTCACGTCTGCTAACAGGATGAAGAAGAGAAAGATGCTCCCCCTTCACGTTGCAGTCAACAGGAAGAAGAGGAAGAAGCCTTCTTCACTTGTAATCACAGTAGGATGAAGAACGTCGGTCTTCTCCACACCGAGGGTGCAGTAGCAGGAGAGACTCATCCCTCCTTCGGTTGCAACGAACGGTAGCAGGAAGAAGACACCGATCAGCCAGCAGTAGTAACAATAGGGTTACTACGTTCGACGGGTTTGTGTTTTTATAGGGAAGAGATCCTCTAACGGGGGTAGAAGGAAAAAGTAGGTGGACGAAGAACTCTCAGAGGTAGTAGCCTCTGAAGTTCTCCGGAGGAATCCTATTTATAGGGAGAAGGTTCTCCCGTGGTTAGAGTTCGATTGGGAGTGATATTACTCCCGGAAGAATCCTTATTGGAATGGAGATTTCCTCATACTAATCCTTTCCCTAAACATACTTAGATAACACCGACTGTCCCTTTTGGAAATGACGCCTCAGGTTGGGGCATTATTTTCATAAACGACGCTTGTATACATAGTCGTCAATTCCTTAATTGACGACTTGAACAAAGGCGTCATTCACCTTTCCTATTTTGATAATTTAAGGTGTAACGATCTTTTGGGATTTTTATCTTTTTTTTCTTGATGTGATCTTATTGGAAAATTTTAGGGGTATGAGTTTTCCATTTTTCTCTATTTTTTCATATAATTAGTTTTCCAAAATTCTTTAGTCAAAAAATCGGCACTATTCATTTTATTTGAAATGACGACTTGTTCAAAGTCATCTTCTTTGCAATTGACACAAGCATACGTTGGCGTCAATTCATTTTTTTGCATTTTCACTTATCCTTCAAAAGACTAATATTGTATATATATATCCCTATTATTTCTATAACTATATAATGCACAAGTCCATACATTCTCCAACATCTATACATTCCTTCTCCAAGTCTATACATCCATAAGTCCATACAATGCATAAGTCTATACATTCTTCCATTCATCTCCAAGTCTATACATTCATAAGTCCATACATCCATTCAAGTCTATACATTCCATTACACAAGTCTATACATTGTCAAAGTCTTTGCATTCCTGAAATCTATACATTCCTGAAGTCTATACATTCTTAAGTCCATACATTCCATTACACAAGTCTATACATTGTCAAAGTCTTTGCATTCCTGAAATCCATACATTCCTAAAGTCTATACATTCTTAAGTCCATACATCCATTCAAGTCCATACATTCCATTACACAAGTCTATACATTGTCAAAGCCTTTGCATTCCTGAAGTCTATATATTCCTGAAGTCTATACATTCTACCCACTCAAGTCCACACATTCCTTCATCCAAAGTCTATACATTCATTCCTTCATCCAAAGTCTATACATCCATCCATTCATTCTTCAAAGTCTACACATTCCTTCATCCATAAAGTATGTACATCAGTCCAAAGTCTATACATCGCATTCTTCCTCAAAGTCTGTACATCCATCTAATCTAAGTCTATACATTCCACAAGCCTAAACATCTAAGTCTGCACATTCCTAAGTCTGTACATTCCAGAGCATCTCACTCCCCAAGTCCATACACTCTTCAAGTCTACACAATGCAAAGTCTACACATGCAAAGTCTACACATCCGTTCCTCCTAAGTCTACACATCATAAGTCTATACGTCCAACGTCTGTGCATTCCCCATTGCATGAGACATTCATACATTCCCATGTCTACACGTAAATTTATATATATATCCTCCCTTTATAATGTAATAAATGTGGAATATTAAATTTTCTAAATTAGTAAAAATATAAATTGACCTTCTCTTCAAGATTTAAAGATTTTCAATTCAATTAAAATTATGTTGTGCATTAAATGGCTACTTAAAATAACATGTTATTATTAAATTTATTATAATATAATGGTAGGGTCCATGAGTTCTTCTTGTGAGACTTCTTAGGCTGTCAGAGTGTTGTGTATAGCCTGGCCTTAATTATTTACGTTGTATTATATTTATTCCTTTTTTAGCCTTGAAAATTACCGGGTGTTACACCCTCCCCCACTTAAAAGAATTTGGTCCCCAAATTCACATTATCCTTTACTCATGATGGAGAACTAGCTATAATGCGTAGAAGAAGTCTAAATATATTGAGTGGAACAGAACTATTTTTAGGGAGAATTAATTTGGGCTTAAGGGTGAGGGGTACCTTTGGCAAGTTTGGTTAAATCTTGAACTCCTCTTGGAGGCTTCTTGGTCAAAATAGGGCATTCCCCTATCTTATGATCTAAGCTCCCGCAACGCAGACACGCTCCCGAACTCCACCAACACTTTTCCGATTGGTGACCATATCTTCCACAAGATTTACACTTACCTTGCGAGTGATTTGTCGAAGTTCCCTTCTTATTACACTTCTTACATTTCTGGCATTTCTTACACCTTTGTGAAATATCACCCTCGTTTTTCCTTTTCTTGGTAGTGATGAACTTTCCTGACTCATGGGCTTGATCCTTCCCTTCTACTCTTTCTTTCTCTTCCACCACTTTCTCTAGCTCCTGAACTCTCCCGACAAGGTCCGCGTAAGCTTGGACATTCACTAAGATCATCTCATGAACAAAGCTTGGCTTAGATGCTTCCATTTTATCTAGGTTCCTGCAAGGATAAGTGGGGAGATAATTTATCGATTCAAGAATTAATGTTAATGAAATGTAAATATCTTATCTTTCTTTTATAACTTTAACCCCAAGTTCTACCCATCTCTTACGGAATTCCTATAGGATGACCGACAAGGATACTCAACCTATCTCTTGGACTTGATACCCTAAGGGTTTGAAAGCCGAAGCTCTGATATGACTAACAAGGATACTTGACCTATCATTTGAATCAAATAACTAAAGGATATGAAAGCCGAAACTCTGATATGACTGACAAGGATACTTGACCTATCATTCGAACCAATTAACTAGGGGATATGAAAGCCGAAGCTCTGATATGACTGACAAGGATGACCTATCCTTGGGACCTAATAACTGGAGGATAAGAAAGCCGAAGCTCTGATATGACTGACAAGGATGACCTATCCTTGGGACCTAATAACTGGAGGATACGAAAGCCGAAGCTCTGATACCACCTCTGTCACGCCCCAAACCGATGGCAGCGGAACGTGTCGTTTGCTCGGAACGTGGCAGTTAAACAGTCGTGAATGATCAAGAGCGATAGCATGAGACCAAGTAATTTGGAACAACATTAAAAATCTCATTTCAAATATAAGTGTCTTACAATTTCAATTTCCAACTTAAAGACTCAACTACATTACAATGGGAAGGAAGGAGATGACGCACTAGTAGACTTAGACAATATAACTAAATAAGAGACACCATGCTAGACTCAAGAAAGATAAAAGACTCGGGTTCACTATTTTTCGAAGCTCGCTTGCACACTTGTCCCTCCCATGTGAGTCTTGGTCTCGCAAGCCACCTGATTACCTGAAAAATATTAGAATAGAACTGGGTGAGCGAACGCTCAGTAGAAATTATATCTCAAAAACAAGCAATTGGTTAAAATAATTACATTTTCATATGCAAATGCAAGTAAGGCTATGCATGTAGAATTAACCGAGCAAGTGAAACTAGCAAGAGATTAACAACGTCGTGCAAAAACTTTCAAGCAAGAGATATCCAAGAGAGATTTATAGAATATTGGCTATTTCACGCAAGTACTTGCCCATTCCGGGCCACGCTAGTCTAGTCACGCAAGTCAAGTCACGCACGCAAGTAATATCAAGTAACATCACGAGAGAGAGAGAGAGAGAGAGAGAGAGAGAGAGAGAGAGAGAGAGAGAGTTTGTGGAATGCCAAAGATCAAGAGAGACGAGTACTGCGGTGCAATGCAAGACACCGCGGTCATTACAACTCCCATGGGCACTAGTACTTTCAGGCGCTCCTCCCAGGACTAGATCGGGCCCTATATGCACAGCATTTAAAGATAGATCTAGACATCCACGATAGTTTATAGCCAATAAGGAGTTTCAAAAACAAGCTTTAATAGAAGGATAAGGTAAGATTTTTCATGGAATTCAAGGGCAAGGCCCTTGAGTAAGGACAGACGTGCGATAAAAATCTACGCGAAGCATAGAAACCATGACATGTCGATAAACTGGGTGGAGATCATGACATCAAGAATAAGCACTTATATATAGTGTTGCTTGTTCTTTGTACATGATAAGGTAGATAGAATTAGTGTCCATAAGTATGGCACATCATTGTTTAAGAACATTAATGGCATGGTTTCCCATTCCATAATTTTAAGAATATCCTCATGACATCAACTTAGCATGTCATGAGGGCCGGTATACCATGTTTCTTTAGAGTGACATGGAAATCAAGTAGGGTCATAGGTTTTGATGGTACAACCTGCTCGGCTGTCTTGAGAGAATCCAAGGCTAGCGAAGTCTTACGAAGGTCTCTATGATAAAGTCACCAATCCAAAGGAACGGACTGTCCCATGGAGGGTTTATCTATCACCGAGAATTAGGGGTTAATCGATAAAACACCGAAAAACGTGGGACTATACTCACGGATTGGAATATAGTGCCAAGAACAAGTATATATATATATATATATAAATAAATCCACGGTTACAGGAAATATCACGAAAAATTAGAAAACAGAAAATTGGCGCCTTAGTCAACGACTTCATTTCTGTAAATGACGACTTGGTCAGGGGCTTTATTTCACCAATTGAAGACTCTGGAAAGAGTCGTCAATTTCAATTTCTGTATATATATATCAGTGTAAATTAGTTAAATGACGCCTGGTCTGCGGCCACGTTAAAGACATATAGCGCCCTAGACAGGGTCGCTATTTAATCAATTGAAGACTCTATGCAGAGCCGTCAATTTCAATCAGGATATATGCATTAACTTAATCAATTTTTTTCCAGGTTTATTAAATGGCGACATGGTGGCTGTCACCTTTTATACATATAGCGCCCTTGACAGTGGGCGTCATATGTAAGAGAAACGACATGGTGCAAGTCGTCATTTTCCTTTTTACCAAATTTGCATTATGAACAGTAGCATTTTTTCCAATATAAAATTTTTTGACAACAAGTATATGGACAGGTCAAGAAAAATAGCAGGATTTCAAAACTAGGTTCATGCATTAAATCAGATTATTGGTTACATAGATATTAAATTTTTAACATGTGCAATTATTAAATCATATAGGAACTGACGACCGTTTGCGAGGGCGTCAGAAAGAATTAGCGCCCTGATAAGGGTCGCTATTTACAAAATTTCTCAGAACCATCAAAACTCAGCGAAAAAAAAACTATATGCATGAACATAATCATGTTTTATGTTTGTTTGGGCTACGAAACTTGAGAAAACATACCTTTTGGAAGATTAAACGGTGAACAGGATGAAGACTCTGAATGCTGCTACGGTACTCTATTTTAAACAGAGCAATCATAGGAAGAAGAAGATGATGGAGTTTCCCCCTTCTCACGTCTGCTAACAGGATGAAGAAGAGGAAGATGCTCCCCCTTCACGTTGCAGTCAACAGGAAGAAGAGGAAGAAGCCTTCTTCACTTGTAATCACTGTAGGATGAAGAACGTCGGTCTTCTCCACACCGTGGGTGCAGTAGCAGGAGAGACTCATCCCTCCTTCGGTTGCAACGAACGGCAGCAGGAAGAAGACACCGATCAGCCAGCAGTAGTAATAATAGGGCTACTACGTTCGACGGGTTTGTGTTTTTATAGGGAAGAGATCCTCTAACCGGGGTAGAAGGAAAAAGCAGGTGGACGAAGAACTCTCAGAGGTAGTAGCCTCTGAAGGTCTCCGGAGGAATCCTATTTATAGGGAGAAGGTTCTCCCGTGGTTAGAGTTCGATTGGGAGTGATATTACTCCCGGAAGAATCCTTATTGGAATGGAGATTTCCTCATATTAATCCTTTCCCTAAACATACTTACTCAGATAACACCGACTGTCCTTTTTGGAAATGACGCCTCAGGTTGGGGCATTATTTTCATAAACGACGCTTGTGTACACAGTCGTCAATTCCTTAATTGACGACTTGAACAAAGGCGCCATTCACCTTTCCTATTTTGATAATTTAAGGTGTAACGATCTTTCAGGATTTTTATCTTTTTTTCTTGATGTGATCTTATTGGAAAATTTTAGGGGTATGAGTTTTCCATTTTTCTCTATTTTTTCATATAATTAGTTTTCCAAAATTCTTTAGTCGAAAAATCGGCACTATTCATTTTATTTGAAATGACGACTTGTTCAAAGTCATCTTCTATGCAATTGACGCAAGCATACGTTGGCGTCAATTCATTTTTTTGCATTTTCACTTATCCTTCAAAAGACTAATATTGTATATATATATCCCTATTATTTCTATAACTATATAATGCACAAGTCCATACATTCTCCAACGTCTATACATTCCTTCTCCAAGTCTATACATCCATAAGTCCATACAATGCATAAGTCTATACATTCTTCCATTCATCTCCAAGTCTATACATTCATTCAAGTCCATACATTCCATTACACAAGTCTCTACATTGTCAAAGTCTTTGCATTCCTGAAATCTATACATTCCTGAAGTCTATACATTCTTAAGTCCATACATCCATTCAAGTCCATACATTCCATTACACAAGTCTATGCATTGTCAAAGTCTTTGCATTCCTGAAGTCTATACATTCTACCCACTCAAGTCCACACATTCCTTCATTCAAAGTCTATACATCCATCCATTCATCCAAAGTCTATACATTCATTCCTTCATCCAAAGTCTATACATCCATCCATTCATTCTTCAAAGTCTACACATTCCTTCATCCATAAAGTCTGTACATCAGTCCAAAGTCTATACATCGCATTCTTCCTCAAAGTCTGTACATCCATCTAATCCAAGTCTATACATTCCACAAGCCTAAACATCTAAGTCTGCACATTCCTAAGTCTGTACATTCCAGAGCATCTCACTCCCCAAGTCCATACACTCTTCAAGTCTACACAATGCAAAGTCTACACATGCAAAGTCTACACATCCGTTCCTCCTATGTCTATACATCATAAGTCTATACGTCCAACGTCTGTGCATTCCCCATTGCATGAGACATTCATACATTCCCATGTCTACACGTATTTTTATATATATATCCTCCCTTTATAATGTAATAAATGTGGAATATTAATTTTTGCTAAATTAGTAAAAATATAAATTGACCTTTTCATCAAGATTTAAAGATTCTCAATTCAATTAAAATTATGTTGTGCATTAAATGGCTACTTAAAATAACATGTTATTATTAAATTTATTATAATATAATGGTAGGGTCCATGAGTTCTTCTTGTGAGACTTCTTAGGCTGTCAGAGGGTTGTGTATAGCCTGGCCTTAATTATTTACGTTGTATTATATTTATTCCCTTTTTAGCCTTCAAAATTACCGGGTGTTACAGGAACGGAGGGTTCCGAAATCCAAACATGGCTCCGTTTGCTGGGCTGGATAGGGGACTGGTAGAATCTTTTCCAGGTAAAACGGTGCACCAAGGGGAGCAAGGATGTGGGCGCAGTAGCTACAGCACTGGGGCTCTGGTCTCTGCTCGGATGCCAGTTGGGCGGTCGGACGAGAATGAACCTCCTGGGTGGCTCCGAACTCAAATCGAGGCGGGACCGCCTAGCCTCCGAAGCTGACTAGAGGATCTTTCCAGCAATATAGGGTGTGTCCTCCAGAACTTGGAGAGGAAGACGGGGCAGGCTCTGGAACCCATGGATCTTCAGCTCCTGGTGACCTGAAAACAGATTGAAGAAATAGAGTGTGTGTGTGGGGTGGGAGAGGGGAAGAAAGCTTGCAAGGGTGGCTAATGGAGGTTGTGGGAAGGGGAATGGAGGGATCTAGTGGTGATGGAGGGGTGTGGGGGGTGCTGGAGTCGTAGCTAGGGGAGAGGGAGAGAGGGTTGCGACTGGAGGTGGGGAAGAGAGGGAGAGAGAGAGGGCGTAGGTTGGCTTGGAGGGAGAGGGGAATTTGAACTTGGTTTAATGGGGGGTTGGTTAATGTGGTCTTGGGAAGGGGAAGGGGTGTGTTGGGGATGTGGAGAGGTGCTTGGGGAGGTGGGATTCTCCCTTGGGAGAAGGAGGGGGTGTATTGGGAGTGCCAAGAGTCACCTTGGAAGAGGGTGGGAATTGAAAGGAGGAGTTATGGGGATCTAGGGATATGAAGAGGTGGGTAAGGTGGCAAGTGGAGAGTGGAGGAGGTGGTGCCTAGGTGGATGAGAGAGGATAGAGAGGGAAATTTCAAAATTTTGAGGGGAGGAGAGTGAAAGGGTCGCCTCTTTTAGAGAGAGAAGGAGAGGGGTGAGAGAGAGGGAATCACTCCCTAGAGGAAGAAAATTCACACAATTTTTGTGGAAGCTTAAATTCAAAATCTCATTCATTAGTTCTCAAGTGGGGGAATGGGGTCCTATTTATAGGAATCCCACATTTAAACATAAGTCCCTGACTTTTGGACTAATAACAAGAAACTAAGGGAAGGGGGGCGCCCATGGGCCTAGCCCATAGAATTTGGTCCAATTAGCTAATCTAATGGCCCAATTGACATATGACTTATGTAAATGATTCTTAACCTAGGTACTTTACTCAAATAAAAGGAAAATACAATGACAGGACTCAAATAAAAACTACATTGGACTCAAAAATAACTAACTAGACCATGTCGGAAGCATCCGGGGCGAGGACACGGGCCCTGAATGTTGGATCGGGTGGTGATGACCCCATCAGTCCAACTCTTTGAGCCTTGAATAGTTCCTTTGTCTTGATTAGGATGTTTTATTGTTGCTTTTTCCATTTATTTGTTGCTTCCTTTTGTCTTTTAATATATTATTATTTCTGACAAAAATTCGGCAGCATCTCCCCTTGACTGGGATGATAAGGGGGTAAAAGGGGACATGCCCACAAGGAGTGGCATGGCCCAATAATTTGAGGTGTGTACCGAGGCAGCCACCTTTGAGAAAACTTCGAAAAACTAAAAGAAAACACCGAATGAGAAACCACTTAGGCTGATACACATCACATGTGCACCGAGGAAGCAATAGCCTGGGTGTGTCGGGCTGGACTGGTTAGGGTGTACCAGACAAGCCGTGGCCAAGGTGTGCCGGACATAGTGTGGCTGAGGGTGTGCCGGTGGGGCATGGTCGAGGGTGCACAGATGAGGCATGGCCAAGGGTGTGCCTGAGAGGGCACGGCTCGGGTGTACCGGGCAGAGGGCAGGTGGAGCATGTGTGCCGGCCGAGAGGATCAAGGGGAGTGTGCCGGCCAGAGAAGGCACCAGGGAGTGTGCAGGGTAGGAGGCATAAAGGGTGTGTGTGTCGGCCAAAGAAGGCACCAGAGCGTGTGCTGAGTAGTAGGCTAGGGCAGATGAGCTGAGGGTGCACCTGAATGAGACACGTAGGGGTATGCCGGTGGGAGACCCAGATAGGCGTGTATGGACCATTGGCTCTGAGAAGGAAGTGAGGGAACGTTTTGGCCAGTGGGTGAGCTCCAAATGTTAGATAGGGGCAATAAACACTAACAAACCCGTAGGAGGAGGATAGGGATGGTTGTGCTACAGAAAACCATTACAAGAAGGAGGAAGCAGCCTTGTGTCACGTAGCTGGAGACACAACCTATTGGACTAAGCAGATCGATGCCATGGGAGGACAAATAAAACAGAAAGTTGGAGGGTTGAGGGAGGATGTAAATCACAAAACCAACGATGGAGAGAAAGCAACAAGCATAGCAAGAGGTATAGACGATAGACATTTCATTCATGGAGGATCTAAAAAACGACACAGATCATAGCCCCAAAGACCAAGCATAATACAGTGCATCCAAACAAAAGGATAGGAGAGACGAAGAAAAAGAAAGTAAAAAGAAAATGGTTGGGGAGAGGGTTGGAACAAGGAAGGGTAGCCATTCCCTTCACTCCATTCCTTCCCCCTCCACTACATGCAACACTCCTCTCTCTTTCTCTCTGTATCTCTTCTACCTTCTTCTTCTTCTTCCTTTCGTTCTCATGTCACTGTCTTCGCACACTGTCCTCTTCTCTTCGTGTGAGGGGTCTTTTTATACGTGGCGTTGACGAGGGAACCTCATGATGGTGCTGCCATCCGAGGTTGACCCGAGTCTCATCTTTTTCAGGTGGGGATCTTCTTCGACCAATCAGAGGGTGACACCACGGTAGGGGACTAGCTGGCGTTGAGGTGGCCACACTGCACGCCAAGGGGCTCTCCCAGTGACCGTTGTGCATTCGACCAGCTTGTGCCGTTCTGGCGGGTTTACCGTTGAGCCGCCGGAAAGGCCAAGTGGCTGTGCCACTGAAGAGGCAGGACGATTGTGCCGCTGGAGGGCTTATTTGGTGTGCCGCTGCAGCGTTTGAAGAGTGTGCCGTTGGGGGCCATTCGGGGCATTGTGCCATTGGAAGGGGCTTCCAAGGGGCCTGTGCCATTGAAGGCACTTTGAGGGCGTGCCGCTGGGGGCACTAGCCAGTGTGCCATTGGAAGGGCATTGCTAGTGTGTCGCTGAGACTCGAATTGGATGTGTCGGTGAAGGGCACAAAGTGAGTGTGCCGCTGAGGGACACCGGGAGTGTGCCGCTGAGGGCCTTCCAGGCAGTGTGCCATTGGAAGGGCACAGAGTGTGCCGTTATGAAGGGGCCTCTGCCTTTACTTTAGGGATTTACAATTGTGTACCCCTTTGGGACATTTCTTCACCGCTAGGGACTCAAGGTGGGTCCATAGCAGTGTATAGATTCAGGAGGGGTTTCATGTGTTTTCTTTACCATTTAATGCGCTCGTGCAAATGTGAGGATTTACTAGACGGTAATTTTCTCCCGGAACCCTGGATGGCCAGTCTCCCCGGGTCTTCTCTCTTTTGACTCTGGCATCAATGCGGGAACTTGGTGGGACATATGGACGTACAATTTTATATGTCCACCGCAGCTGACGACCAAACAAGTGTCGAAGCCAAATTCGACAGTTCCAGGGATGAGGAAGAGAAAATCCTGATCCCAATCTCCACCAAAGCCAGAACCCCGGCTCAAGCTGTCGGGGTACCTTCTTCGCCTCTCTGCCAAGACAAAGGGCAGAAGAAGCTTCTCTGGTCTCTCAGCCAGTCGAGGGATCCAGTTCAATTAACCCTCCTAAGGGGGGGATATCGCTGGTCCTAGCTGCGAAAAATTGTAAGCTTTGCCAGGCAACCCTGGGGAGACCTCATCAACTCCAATTGATGACTGCTAGCCAAAAGCCGATGGCCCAGATCGATCCCTGGTGGATCCTAGTGACAACCACTCTCCAGTCCCTTCAGCATCGATTGGTGGCTTCTACAACCAAGAAATACATGAAGCCGACATTGATGATGAGGATTTCATCGACCTTCAACCCGCTCCTCCCGAGCTAGAGGACGGCGGCCAGACGACCATCGACGATCTTGTGGAGATCAAACTGGGTGAAGATGAAGCCCCTCAGCCTACGTTCATCAGTGCTCTCCTTACCGAGGCAGAGAAGCATGACTACAAGCAACTCCTGCTTGAATACCAAGACTGCTTCGCCTGGACATACAAGGAGATGCCAAGGCTAGACCCCTCTGTAGCGGAGCACGACCTAGCCATTTCTCCCTCAGTCGCTCCGGTCAAGCAACCACAGCGGCGCATGTGCCATGAGCTGGAGCTCCAGGTTTCGGCCGAAGTCCATAAAATGGTGGAGGTCGACTTCATCGAGCTATGCATCTACCCGATCTGGCTTGCCAATATAGTTCCAGTCAAGAAGAAGAATGGTCAAGCCCGCATTTACGTCAACTTTTGGGACCTCAACAAAGCGTATCCGAAGGACGACTTCCCAGTCCCATTTACAGAAACGATGGTCAATATGACCACCGGTCATGAAGCCTTGTCTTTCATGGATGGGTCGTTCGGTTATAATCAAATCTGGATGTCCCTTAAAGACAAGAATCACACAGCCTTCAGATCCCCTAAGAGGATTTTCAATTACAAACGCATGCCCTTCGATTTGAAGAATGCCGGTGCTACTTACCAAAGAGCCATGACTAAAATATTCGACGAGATGATGCACAACACCGTCGAATGCTATGTCGATGACCTCGTCGTCAAGACTAAAAGGTGCGAGGACCATTTGTGCGACCTTCGCCAAGTCTTCGAGCATCTCCGGTAATATGGGCTCAAGATGAACCCCATGAAATGCGCCTTTGGCGTATCCAGTGGAAAATTCCTTAGCTTCGTCATCAGATACCGAGGAATCGAGGTGGATCCCAGCAAGATCTAAGTGATCCGGGAGCTCCAACCGCCCAGCAACATCACTGAACTTAGGTCCTTCCATGGGAGGCTGACCTATATTCGGAGGTTTATCTCTATCCTCTCTGGTCGATGTGCGCCTTTCAGCAAGCTGATGAAGAAAGACGCCCCGTTTACATGGGACTCGGAATGCCAGGTGGCTTTCGAGCAAATTAAGGAGTACCTCGTACTCCCCAAGTCCTGAGGGCACCAATCAAGGGTAAACCCCTCATCCTTTACATTGCGGCCATGGACACTTCACTGGGAGCTCTGTTGGCGCAAATCAATGAGGAAGGTAAAGAGCAGCCCCTCTATTACCTCAGTCGGAAGCTAATCGGTGCCGAGTACAACTACTCTCCTATGGAGAAGGTTTGCTTGGCATTGGTGTTCACAGTTAAGAAGCTGCGGCATTACCTCATGTCCCATCAAGTCGGGCTTATATCCAAGCACGACCCCCTGAAGTATCTCCTTCGACGACTTGTTCTCTCAGGTAGACTAGCGAGGTGGGCCCTCCTATTGATGGAGTACGACATTACCTATGTCCCCAGAAAAGTAATTAAGGGATAGGGTATGGCTGAATTCTTGGCAGCCCATCTAGTGCCAGACGACTCACCTTTCAGCTCGGAGCTCCTAGACGAGGAGTCCCTTGCTACTCAATCACAACAACCGGTTGAACAGAGCGGAGATGTCTTGCATTATTGGCAGCAAAGCGCTCTCACAACTAGCGTGCCTTGCTGGGAACTCTACTTTGACGGTACTTCCCGAGGGATCACTCGAAGCAACCAGGATCCAGCCACCACGGTAGGTGCCGGCATAGTCTTCCTGACTCCTCATGGAGGAGTTTTGTACAACTCATGTGCCCTCATGAAGTCCCTGACCAACAATGAAGCCGAGTATGAAGCTCTACTCATCGGGCTCCAGATGGCTCTCCACATGGGCATCAAATGCCTTAAAGCCTACGGGGACTCCCAGCTGATAGTCCGGCAGGTCCCCGACATCTATGACGTGCGGAAGCCAGAGTTGGTTCCGTACCATACCACTGTCACCAGATTAATCTAGAAATTCTATTTCTTCGAAATAGATCATGTCCCCAGGAGCAGCAACGCTCAAACGAATGCCTTAGCAAAATTGTCAAGCTCCCGCCCGAGGGTGAGGACATCGTCATCAAGCACAAAAGGCTAATGCCGAGCTCACTCGAAGGCAACACCGATCTCACCATTTACGAGGTCCACTACCTTGACCAGAGCACGCCTCCAGAAGAAGATGATTGGCGTGCGCCCATCATCAAATTTAAGAAAGGGTGACTTTCCCCTAACCGAGCTCAAAGGGTTCAGCTACTCCGCCGAGCAACCTCCTACGAGTTGATTGGCCACTCCCTATATCGGCTTGCCCACGAGAAGGACAGGTCAATTCTCTTAAGGTGTGTCTCCCTCGCTGAGGCACGAACCGTCATGCAGGAGGTCCACTCTGGATTGTGCGGTGCGCACAAGGCCGGAGATCAGATGAAGCACAACATCAAGGTCAAAGGCTTCTACTGGCCAACCATGTACGTGGACTGCATCCAGTATGCCCGTGCATGCCATCAATGCCAAGCCTTTGGCCCAGTACCCAGAAGACCTCCTAACCCACTGCATCCTACAGCCCCCACCTTCCCATTCGCTGAGTGGGGCATGGACATTGCGGGGCCTTTCCCGTCATCTTCCAAGGGCCATAAATATATTCTGGCCGCCACTGACTACTTCTCTCGTTGGGCGGAGGCTCTACCCTTGCGAGAGGTCACCAGCAAAATCGTTGCTAGATTCGTCCGGCACAACATTATATATCGATTTGGTACTCCCAGTCGCATAGTGTCCGACAACGGGACACCATTTAAGAATAAGGCCGCATACCAGTTAGCGGCCAAATTCCACATCGACTGGAGAACCTCTTCGGTCTACAACCCTTAAGCAAATGGCTTAGCAGAAGCCTTCAACAAAACCCTCTACAAGCTCCTGGCTAAGATGGTTAGCCACCGGAAATGCGATTGGGGTGAAAAGGTCTTTGAAGCATTATGGGCCTATCGGACGGTCTACAAGACCCCCACGGGGTGCTCACCGTTCTCCCTTGCTTACGGGACAGAAGCGGTTATCCCCATCGAAGTCTAGTTAGCCTCTTACTGTGTGGCGATCCATACCGGCCCTGATGAAAATGAGTACCAGAGGAGGCTATAAGAGCTCACCAATCTAGAAGGCAAGCGACTCGAAGCCTACAAACACCTGCAAGTATACCAGGCTCGCATGGCTCGGGCCTATGATAAGCTCGTCAAACAGCGAGCTTTTAAGCGAGGCGACCTTGTCATGATCAAAGAAAAAGAAGTCATGGCAGGGCGCTCCAGCGGAAAACTACAGCCAAATTGGCGAGGTCCATACATCATCCAGAATGTGTATGAGGGTGGGGCTTACACGGTTGTTGATCACAAAGGTCATAGACCATTCCCGCCTCTCAACGGCAAGCACATGAAGCTATATTATGTACCGGAACATGAGTTCGTGCGCCAGTCGGACTAAGGCGCACGTCCTAGCTACTACCAATAAGGCCGATCCTTCCCCGTGAAGGATCTAATCAGCCAGTCCTCCCAGTCTACAATTCCCAGTCAACCAGCCAGCTCAGCTCCTCGGAACAACCGCCAGGCATCCGCGGGGACTAATATCCTGCCCTCATTCCTGTCACCACAGGAGCACGGCACTTCTGCACCAGCACCAATCTAGCCGCCAGGCTCACAGGTAAGTAAAAAAAAATAAACAAACAAAAAAAATGGTGTTAAAAATAGAGATGCCCCGACAGACCCAGTCAGCCTCACCACAATAGGGTGGCTGGGGGCAAAAAGGCCAGTAACCCGGCTGAGGTGGAAACCCGAAAGGGCACCTCAGGTAAAATTGGGGAACCCCTCAACGTGAAAACCGGCAAGGGCGCGTCGAAAAAAGCTAAAGGGGGTCGGCTCTAGCGAAAACCCGAAAGGGTGGTAGAGCCGATAACGAGAAAATCTTCTTCTCCCTACCAGTCAGAACGGCCTTCCGCCTATTTTTTTTGGTGGGCTGTTAGCCTCGCCCAGAGCCAGTCTCCAATCCATTCGCACTACTACAGTGCAAACCATCCAATCCCCAGTTAACCTTGCATTACTCCCACTCAGCTTGGCCAACCTTTGGCCCTTACCTCAACATCACAGATCAACCAGTCCATGTGACAGTCAAGCTTCCAGTCACCATCCCGGTAAACTTATATCCCGATACATTCCCAGACATTTATCACTCTCTGCCCCTACATCCTACATCCTCTGCAAATCTAGAGCCTTCAAGTTCATTATAATCCCAGTTCCCCCATACAATCCCTGACCACTAGTCACAACCGCATTCATATCTCGCCATGATAAAGTGGCTCTTCGCTACCATGGCATGAGGATTTGAAAAAGAAAAACCCTTGTTAACGGCCGAACAATACCCGGCTATCCGCACCTTCCAGTCTCAGGTTACGTCCCCTGACAACAACATGCTATGGGCGGCAGTCTCAAAAAAAATAATAAAAAAATGGGGCTAAAAATAGAGATACCTCGGTGGGCCTGGCCGAATCCATTACAGGGAACCGACTAGGCGCAAAAATTGCCACTGACCCAGCTAAGGTGAAAACCCGAAAGGGCGCCTTAGCTGATAAGTGATATATTTTACATCATAATTTACATCACATCCATCATCTTTGAGCATTATTTGAGTATATTTGTGCAACATGAGCATTAATTATATTCTCACACATTATTTGAGTCTTCATGTATTTTATCATCTTTTTGAGCTTAAAAGACCATGTGAGAAATATTTAAATATTTACACAATTATTTTGGAATTAAGTAGATTGATATTTTAATTTTCAGGAAACAGCGACCTAGATCAAGGCGCTATTTAAATAACGACAGATGCAAGGGCGCATCTTCAACAAGAAGCGACAGTGTCACAAGCGTCAATTCAGTTGATAAAAGAAAGTGAAAAAAGAAAAAAAAGAATTAGCGCCCGAGATGCAGTCGCTAATCATTGAAAGAACGCCCATATGAACAGTCGTCAATTCCTATTTTACGAAAAATGAGGAAAATAGCAAATAAGGAAATAAGAAACTGACGCCCGAGTGAAGAGGCGCTACTTCAGGAAAGGACGCCCCAGCCTAAGGCGTCATTTAAAGAAAGGACGCCCAAATCTAAGTCGCTATTCAAAGTTGAACCAGAAACGGCAACTGCAGGCTCCCGATCGAACTGATATCCATGTTTGCTCTTATCTAAAGCCATATTCAAGGAAAGGAGGACTCCAAGGATGGAAAGGAGTCTAAATAGATCAAGTTGCATTGCTGAAAATTTGCTTTTGATTGGATCTGGGAACTCACGATCGTGGATGCTCATGTACCCTATAAATAGATGCCATGGCCGATGATGCAGGGAGAGAGGTTGGAGGTCTGCCATAGGGATTTATTTTGAAGATTTTCCTTTCGTCTTTTGTAGTTATGTTCTTCATCAAAGTTCTTCGTTTTTAAGTCTTTTACAAATTCTTCTTCTTCATCTTCTTCTAATTCTCAACTGTTTTTAATCTATTCTCAGTTTTTCAAGCATCTATCTCTGCGTTTTTACTGTTCATCCGATTTTTACAAACTCTGTTCTTTCTCATTTTTCTCCCCCTTCTAGTCCTTATCTCTTTCTAAGTTCTTCATGAAAGTTGTAGGTTTTAAAAGTTCGTCAATTGCTTCTTCTACCACTTCTTCAAATTCTCAACCGTTTTCAAATTAGAATCAATTTTCCAAAGTTCAGTTCTACACTATTCATCCGTGACCACTCTCTGTTCTATCACGTTTTTCTCCATCTTCCTCTTATTTTCTATCTTTGTGTTCTTCATCAATATTCTTCCTCTCTTTGTCCTCTATAATTTTCTCTTCTTTTTTTTTGTCTAATTCTCTCTAGATTTTAATCTATTTTTTCTTCTTCTAACCCTCTGTTTTCAAAACTGTTTTATGCTTTATCACTCATCATAGCCATCTCTTCCTCTCTTTTCACAACATACATGCTTTGGTTTTAATTTTATTCTTCTTCCTCCACCTTTTCATCTCCACCTCCTATATTTCATCCACACATCCCTTTGACGGATTCTCTTCCAATTGATCCTCTCACGGCGTCGGCATCCAAGGCGAGGCGATCTTCATCCAAGGCTTGACAAGGAGTTGACGGCGTTCTTCATCTTATTGGCTTACAATTTCTTTTCTCTTCTTTTATTTTGAAAGTTGTAATTTTAGTTTTCATATACATTGTACTTGCCACCTCTCATAGCAATAAAGTTGATCTTTGTGAAATTGTGTTTATCTTTCTATCTCCTCCAAATTTCTCTACTTAAACCCTCTCACATTCTTTAAACAGTTTTTATGCAATTTATCTTTCCTTAGATTAATCACACTCAAAATTTCAGTTTTCAAAGCATAAGGTGTTTTTCCAACTTGTTCTATAAAGATTATTCCTCCTCGTGGGATCGACTCCGCTTACCACTATATAATTTGATTTTCTAATCTTTTAAAGTGAGTGAGTGTGAATATTTTGAAATTGTGGCACGGCTTTCTTAACGACACTAGTCGGTGCACATCAACTTTTGGCGCCGTTGCCGGGGAGGAAAGTAATTTTTATGTTGGGAAATTTCTTGTGTTTGATTTGTATATAGTTTTACTTATTTTTCTATTTTATTTTGCAGGAAAAATAAAAAAAATCAAAAAATCAGAAAATTCAAAGAAATTCGGTCCTGAAATTCTAAGGAAAAAATCTGTCACAGGAAGCGTCGCTAAAGTCCAGATCTGTCACAGTAAGCAGAAATTCAGAAAAATCCAGAAAAATCAAGCGTCGCTGAAAGGTCAGAAACGTAGGTAAAGTTCCTGTTTTGCTAAATTCCGAAAAAAATCAGAAAAATTTTGAAAATTTTCAAAAAATTCAGAAATCCAGAAAACACCAAAAACATGCTTTTAGATTTTATTTTGCAGTAATTTTACATATTGTGTGATATTTTTAGTTTATAGCCTCTTTCATTCATATCTCTATTTAAAAATTAAAAAAATCTAAAGAAATTCTCTAAAAATAAAATAAAAATCAGAAAACAAAAAAAAAATAAAAATTCATCATACTAGCATATCTCCATCTTAGTTGCATTACTTTCATGCATGTGTGCATTTAGTTGATCTATTTGTTCATTCATAGCATTATTTGAAAAAGAAAAAAAAATTTCCCATCTTGTTCCCCTTCTTAAGGGCATTAGGATCTTTACACCCCTCTTGGATTTGGAAGGACACTCCATTGAGCATTCCATCTCTTTAGACTTGAAATTCTATTTCTAAGACCTCCATAAGTCCCCGCACCCGTGGATTCCCTCACAGACGCCGGGCCGGTTGTACCGCGAAGCACCTTGGAGTTAGAGTGCCCTTAGAAGGTTTTCCATACAAATTAAAAAAAAATCATCATTCTTGCATTCATATAGTTAATCCTTGCATTTGCATAGTCTAGTTAACCCATAACCCATTCATATAGGGATTCATTGCATTTTGAAAAAAAAATCATCATTACCTTTTGGGCCCTTTGCATTGCATGCAAGGTAGGAGATCCCTCCACCCTCATTTGATAGGACCCATTAGTGAAGTTGAAAGGTTAGTGCATTCTAAGTCCCAACCCCAACACAACCTCATGGAGAATCAAAATCAAAACCAACAAGCCCCCAAACAAATGAAGGATTATTTCATACCGAACCAATATCAACCATCCTTCTATGTTCAAGCACCTCATAACCAGGTGGTTCATTATGAGATTAAATCCAGTACCATTCAGATGTTGCCATCATTTTATGGTCACCCTAATGAAGATCCATACAAGCATCTAGATGAGTTCCTCTAGATCTGTTCAACTGTCAAAATCCATAACTTCTCGGATGATGCCCTTAAGCTTACTCTCTTCCCATTCTCCCTTAAGGACAAAGCTAAATATTGGTTGGGAGCCTTGGGTAGAACAATAGACACATGGGGAGAGATGCAAAAGGAGTTCTTGAAGAAATTATACTCCATTGGTAGGACTAATACTATGAGAAGGGCCATCACTGGATTTACACAAAATTCTGGGCAGCAAATTCATGAGGCCTGGGACATGTTGAAAGATCTATTGAGAAAATGTCCCCATCATGGCCGATCTAGATGGCAAATCGTGCAAGTATTTTATGAGGGATTAACGGAAAACTATAGACAAATGGTAGATGCCTCATGTGGGGGGGCTTTCATGAGTAAAAGTGAGGATGAAGCTTATGATTTATTTGAGATGTTAAGTGAAAATTCTATTAGTCATGCTTCACTTTCCTCCTATGAAAGGATGATTGGACCTGCTAAGAAGGGTGGGCTATATGAAGTCAAAAGTCAAGGAGAGTTGGAGAATAGGATGGATATTAATGCACTTGCTCAAAAGTTGAATAAAGTGGACTTGTTGGCGCAAAGGATGGAGAAGGTAGATTTGGTAGCACAAAAACTAGATCAATTATTATCAATGAATAAACAATAACCTTCTTTTCCTTCTATCCAACAAAATCAATCTTTCTCAGATTCCAACCTTCAAGAACTTTGTGCTCTATGTTCTAGCCCAAATCATGATGTCATTGATTGCCCTACAGCGGCCCAACTTCCCCCGTTCATTCAAGAACAAGTCTTTGCTGCTCAGGGAGTCTCCAAGCCTAATTATGATCCATATTCCAATACTTACAACCCGGGCTGGAGAAATCACCCAAATTTTTCTTGGAAATCACAACAAGGACCATCTACTCAAGTCAATCCCTCAAATCCTAAACAATCTTTTCAAGTTCCGAACCACTCTCACCAACATCTTCAAACCCCTTTTCAACATAATCAACAACAACAACTTCCATTTCAGCAACCATCGTTCCATCATGCTCAGGCCCCATATCAACAAGCTCCATCATTCCAGGGCCAATATAATCAATTTCCATCACATCGTTATCAACCTCAAGCCCCATTTCAAGCTCCTTATCAACCGCCTCCTCAACCCCCTCAGCCTCATTTTGAGGATAAATTTGACCAACTTCAGCAACTTATTCTTTCTCAGCAATAATCAATTGCTAAGTTAGAAGGTCAAATAGGTCAGCTGGCGGCTAGTAATATGAGGAGAGATGTTGGGCAGTTACCTAGTCAACCCATAGCTAATCCCCGCAATCAACAACCTCCGGGTTTTCAGCAAAGAGCTCCCATTCTTCCTCCTCCCAATCAGCCCAATCAACCTCAGCCTCACCCTCTTGTCGTTCCTCAATTCGAGAATGCCAAAGCTATCTCTACCCTTAGGAGTGGTAAGGTTCTCAATGATCCATATCAGGCTAAGGATGTGGGTGGTAGTTCGGGCCAAGATGCCCAAGAAGAGGAGAGTGATAATGAGAAAGAAGAGCCAATAATTATTCAAGAGAAAAAGAAGCTGGATGGGGGGGAGAAGACAATGGACAAAGGAAAGGTCAAGGTTGATGAATATTTTCAAGGATATGTTCCTAAGGTCCCTTTTCCGGATGCATTAAAGCCAAAAGCTCAAAAGAAGCCGGTCCAACAAGAAGAGATGTTGGAATTATTTAAACAAGTCAATATTAATATTCCTCTCTTAGATGCTATTAAACATGTGCCGGCATATGCCAAGTTTTTAAAAGAACTTTGTACACCAAGAAGGGAGCCGAAGGCGGCAACACAGAAGATCCGTCTATCTGAAGATGTTAGTGCTGTTTTAATGAATTCTTTACCAAAGAAGTTGAAGGACCCTTGTGCTCCATTAATTTCATGTGATATAGGTGGGGTGACATTTGATAAAGCTTTGCTAGATCTTGGAGCTAGTGTTAATTTGTTACCCACCTGTATTTATGAGCAATTTGATTTAGAGGAATTGAAGCCCACTTCTATTATCCTTCAACTGGCAGATCGGTCTGTTAAGACACCAAAGGGCTTGTTGGAGGATGTGATAGTGAAAATTCATGAATGCTATTTCCCAGTGGACTTTTTAATCTTAGATATGGCCTCATCCCAAGAGTTAAAGCATACACCAATCATTTTGGGACGCCCGTTTTTGGCTACGGTGAAGGCCAACATTAATTGTGCCACAGGGATGATGGATATTACCTTTGGAGGAGAGAAGGTCTCATTGAATGTTTTTAAAGCTTCACAATATCCGGATCATGAGGGAGAATGTAATGTCATTGATATTTTTGAGGAAATGATTGAAGAAGATCCGGATATGAATGAGAATGTGATTGAAGATGGTAGTTTGCTTCAAGATTCACCTCTTCCTTATTCTAGTGTAGAGCCTCTTCCTCCATTAAGATCTGAACCAGTTCTTCCATCTCTTGATCAGCCGCCTGTTTTGGAACTTAAGCCTCTGCCGGACTCGTTGAAATATGCTTATCTAGGCCCGGATCATACCTGGCCTGTAATCATTGCTTCTAATCTTACCTCTACTCAGGAATCTAAACTTTTAGATGTTCTTAAGGAGCATAGGGGGGCGATAGGATGGTCTGTGGCAGATTTGAAGGGTATAAGTCCGGATGTTTGCATGCATTATATTTACTTAGAGGACAATGCCAAGCCGAGCAGAGAGATGCAACGTCGGCTGAATCCAAATATGAAGGAGGTGGCGAAGAAGGAAGTTGTTAAGTGGTTAGACGCTGGGATAATTTATCCCATTTCTGATAGTAAATGGGTTAGCCCGACACAAGTGGTTCCTAAGAAGTCGGGGCTGACAGTGGTCACAAATGAAAAAGGAGAAGATGTGCCGATGCGATTACAGACGGGATGGAGGGTTTGTATTGATTACAGGAAATTAAATTCAGTAACAAAGAAAGATCATTTTCCACTCCCGTTTGTTGATCAAATTCTGGAGAGATTGGCTAGGCAACAATATTTTTGTTTCTTGGATGGTTATTCCGGATATAATCAAGTTGCTATCTATCCGGAGGATCAAGAAAAAACCACTTCTACATTCCCCTATGGCACGTTTGCTTTTAGAAGGATGCCTTTCGGGCTTTGCAATGCTCCCGTCACTTTTCAAAGGTGTATGATATTGATATTTTCTGACATGGTGGGGGAGACTTTGGAAGTTTTCATGGATGATTTTTTGGTGTTTGGTAATTCATTTCAGGGGTGCTTGAGAAATTTGACTCAGGTTTTGAAAAGGTGCATTGAATCTAAGTTAGTGTTAAGTTGGGAGAAGAGCCACTTTATGGTGAGAGAAGGTATAGTTTTAGGCCATATAATTTCAGAGAGGGGAATAGAGGTCGATAAAGCCAAAGTAGATTTGATTTCCAATCTTCCTCCCCCTACATCTGTTAAACAAATCAGATCTTTTCTTGGCCATGCGGGTTTCTACTGCAGATTTATTCAGAACTTCTCCACCATTGCTCGTCCCCTCACACAGTTGCTTGCTAAAGATACTATATTCCATTTCGATGATTCTTGTCTCAAGGCCTTTAATTCTTTGAAAGCGGCCCTTACTCAAGCTCCGATTCTTCAATCTCCAGATTGGTCGCTACCTTTTGAGATAATGTGTGATGCCTCGGACTATGCTGTTGGAGCTGTCTTAGGTCAAAGGATAGATAAGAAGCCCGTGGTAATCTACTACGCGAGTCGCACCCTCGCTGATGCACAGTTGAATTACACCACCACGGAGAAGGAGCTGCTAGCTGTTGTGTTTGCTCTAGAAAAATTTCGATCATAACTTTTAGGGGCTAAGGTTATTGTTTACTCCGATCATTCTGCCTTAAAATACTTACTTTGCAAGAAGGACGCTAAGCCCCGTCTCATTAGATGGATTCTATTGTTACAAGAGTTTGATTTAGAAATTAGAGACAAGAAGGGGTTGGCCAATGTAGTTGCTGATCATTTATCCAGTATAGTGATCCCTGAAAGTACTCCAATGTCTGATTCTTTTCCCAATGAACAGATTCTTTCCCTCTCTCATTCTTCAACTCCTTGGTATGCTAACAGTGTTAACTACCTGGCGGTAGGTCAGATCCCGAGAGGGTGGACTAGGCAGGAGAAGGATCACTTCTTTTTTAAGGTAAAACACTAATGCTGGGAGGACCCTGAGCTGTTTCATATGGGTCCCGATCAGATCATTAGAAGATGTGTCCCTGAGGAAGAACAGCAATAAGTATTGAATTTTTGTCATAATTTAGCTTGTGGGGGACACTTCTCTGGAAAGAAGACAGCGGCAAAAGTGCTACAAAGTGGATTTTATTGGCCCACGTTATTTAAGGATGCTTATGAATTTTCTAAAACTTGTTTGAGATGTCAAGCCGTGGGCAATAATTCGAAGAAAGATATGATGCCACTGAATCCCATTCTGGTGGTTGAAATTTTTGATGTTTGGGGAATAGATTTCATGGGACCGTTTCCATCTTCATTTGGTAATGAATATATCTTGATGGCGGTCGATTATGTTTCCAAATGGATTGAAGCCATTGCTACTAGGACAAATGACCATAAGGTGGTTATGAAGTTTGTGAAGAAGAATACCTTTTCTAGGTT
This sequence comes from Amorphophallus konjac, assembly GCA_022559845.1. Taxonomy (NCBI): domain Eukaryota; kingdom Viridiplantae; phylum Streptophyta; class Magnoliopsida; order Alismatales; family Araceae; genus Amorphophallus; species Amorphophallus konjac. The sequence continues at coordinate 298,987,994 of CM040119.1, forward strand.
TGATTGTCCTAGGGCTCTGATTAGTGATGGGGGTTCTCATTTCACTCATTTTCAATTCCGAGCTTTACTTCGTAAGTATGGTATCACTCACAATCTTGCTACCCCCTATCATCCCCAAACTAGTGGCCAGGTTGAAGTTTCTAATAGGGAGATTAAAAATATTCTGCATAAAACTGTTAGGTTGGATAGAAAAGATTGGTCTGAAAGACTAGATGATGCATTATGGGCCTATAGAACTGCATACAAAACTCTCATTGGTATGTCACCTTATCGCTTGATCTTCGATAAAGCCTGCCACTTACCCGTAGAATTGGAACATAGAGCTTATTGGGCTATTAAGCAAGTTAATTTTGATCTTAATCAAGCTGGTGCCCAAAGAGCTCTATAAATTAATGAACTGGAGGAATTAAGGAACGAAGCCTATGAAAATGCGAAGATTTACAAAGATAAAACCAAAGCATTTCATGATAAGCACATTCACAGAAAGAGTTTTCAAGAAAATCAAAAGGTTTGGCTATTTAATTAAAGGCTGCGTTTGTTCCCCGGTAAGCTAAAGTCCAGATGGGATGGACCGTTCATTATTGTTAAAGTTTTTGACCATGGTGCTGTTAAAATTTTGGATCCTAAAAATGGTCACATTTTCACTGTCAACGGTCAACGATTAAAACCTTACGTGGAAAGTGAGCAGCTGTTAAAAGAATCAATTGCTTTAAGTGATCCGGAGTAAGATTTTTCTTGCGTCTGACTGAAGATGAAAAATTTAGCGCTTCTGGGAGGCAACCCAAGGTTTTTTTTATTTAATGCTTTTTATTTCAGTGTGTTTTAGTTGTTAGATTCAAACCAAGGAGAAGAAGCTGTTGTCGTCTATTGATGGAGTTCTGCCCGCACACCAGGTTGTCTCTTTCCTACTCAGCAAACTTCATTGTTACATTGTTCTTTCATTTCAACTGTACATGTCATTGAGGACAATGTCATTCAAGTTGGGGAGAGAGGGCAGAAATTTTTCATTGCATATAGTACAATTTGGCATGAATTCTTGCATATCATTTTTTTTACAAATTTGCATGAAAGAGAAAAGATGAAATCCCCGACAGAGTTTTATTAACTCATGCTTGAATTAAAAGTAATTCTGGATTAGAAAAGACTAGGAAAAGGTTGAAGAAAATTAAGTGTGATCTAGCTATGGAAAACTGGTATAAGAATCTTTTTAAAAGTTCATGCGCACTATTAGAAAAAATATTCACTATGCACTCTGATGAAGCAAAATAAGACAAGCCCTCTGTTATTTTGGGAACTGTATCTGATACTCTGCATTTCTTGAGGAGAAGATCTATTTCAAGAAAAAGCTTTCTGCCAAGTTTTATAGAAAAAAAAAAGAAAAGAAAATGCAAAGGCATATTATTGAAAAAAAAAGAGAAATGATGAAATAGAAAGATCACGCCATGAAAAATGCCCCTGATCTGAGTAACCGGGCCTGCTTCACCTAAGACGTGTTGAGGTTCGCGCAAAAAGGTAAAGGGTAGTGCAGCATTATGGTTGTGAAAATGAAAAAAAAAAGTTCCAAAGGGACAAAAGAAAAAGGCAGACAAAAGCTAGTATGTTTAAATGCTCTCATCTGAGAGGTGCAGGGTTGAAAGATACTTACTTGGAATAACAAATGGGGGACGCAATTATCTTAACTGCAGATTTGGAATTACACATGCACAAGTGCTATTGAACTTTGATTTGTATTCTTAAGTCATGTGCTTTAAATTTCCAATATAAGGCTAGTATGAGCATTAATGATTCTGGATTCCTAATCTTTAGTTGATTCTATAAAGGGAGAGCTGGATATAAGAATATGATTTTTATAAATTCTTGTTGGTCCTTAATTTGGATTTAATTGTATTGCTAAGGGACTAGCAATGAGTAAGTTGGGGGGTGTGATAAGTGCTATATTTTACATCATAATTTACATCACATCCATCATCTTTGAGCATTATTTGAGTATATTTGTGCAACATGAGCATTAATTATATTCTCACACATTATTTGAGTCTTCATGTATTTTATCATCTTTTTGAGCTTAAAAGACCATGTGAGAAATATTTAAATATTTACACAATTATTTTAGAATTAAGTAGATTGATATTTTAATTTTCAGGAAACATCGACCTAGATCAAGGCGCTATTTAAATAACGACAGATGCAAGGGCGCGTCTTCAGCAAGAAGCAACAGTGTCACAAGCGTCAATTCAGTTGATAAAAGAAAGTGAAAAAATAATAAAAAAAAGAATTAGCGCCCGAGATGCAGTCGCTAATCATTGAAAGAACGCCCATATGAACAGTCGTCAATTCCTATTTTATGAAAAATGAAGAAAATAGCAAATAAGGAAATAAGAAACTGACATCCGAGTGAAGAGGCGCTACTTCAGGAAAGGACGCCCCAGCCTAAGGCGTCATTTAAAGAAAGGACGCCCCAATCTAAGTCGTTATTCAAAGTTGAACCAGAAACGGTAACTGCAGGCTCCCGATCGAACTGATATCCATGTTTGCTCTTATCTAAGCCATATTCAAGGAAAGGAGGACTCCAAGGATGGAAAGGAGTCTAAATAGATCCAGTTGCATTGCTGGAAATTTGCTTTTGATTGGATCTGGGAACTCACGATCGTGGATGCTCATGTACCTTATAAATAGATGCCATGGCTGATGATGCAGGGAGAGAGGTTGGAGGTCTGCCATAGGGATTTATTTTGAAGCTTTTCCTTTCGTCTTTTGTAGTTAAGTTCTTCATTAAAGTTCTTCATTTTTAAGTCTTTTACAAATTCTTCTTCTTCATCTTCTTCTAATTCTCCACTGTTTATAATCTATTCTTAGTTTTTCAAGCATCTATCTCTGTGTTTTTACTGTTCATCTGATTTTTACAAATTCTGTTCTTTCTCATTTTTCTCCCCCTTCTAGTCCTTATCTCTTTCTAAGTTCTTCATGAAAGTTATAGGTTTAAAAGTTCTTCAATTTCTTCTTCTACCACTTCTTCAAATTCTCAACCGTTTTCAAATTAGAATCAATTTTCCAAAGTTCAGTTCTGCACTATTCATCCGTGACCACTCTGTTCTATCACGTTTTTCTCCATCTTCCTCTTATTTTCAATCTTTCTGTTCTTTATCAATCTTCTTCCTCTCTTCGTCCTATACAATTTTCTCTTCTTTCACTTTGTCTAATTCTCTCTAGATTTTAATCTATTTCTTCTTCTTGTAACACTCTGTTTTCAAAACTGTTTTATGCTTTATCACCCATCATAGCCATCTCTTCCTCTCTTTTCACAACATACATGCTTTGGTTTTAATTTTATTTTTATTCCTCCACCTTTTCATCTCCATCTCCTATATTTCATCCACACATCCCTTTGACGGATTCTCTTCCAATTGATCCTCTCACGGCGTCGGCATCCAAGGCGAGGCGACCTTCATCCAAGGCTTGGCAAGGAGTTGACGGCGTTCTTCATCCTATTGGCTTACAATTTCTTTTCTCTTCTTTTATTTTACAAGTTGTAATTTTAGTTTTCATATACATTGTACTTGCCACCTCTCATAGCAATAAAGTTGATCTTTGTGAAATTGTGTTTATCTTTCTATCTCCTCCAAATTTCTCTACTTAAACCCTCTCACATTCTTTAAATAGTTTTTATGCAATTTATCTTTCCTTAGAATAATCACACTCAAAAATTCAGTTTTCAAAGCATAAGGTGTTTTTCCAACTTGTTCTATAAAGATTATTCCTCCTCGTGGGATCGACTCCGCTTACCACTATATAATTTGATTTTCTAATCTTTTAAAGTGAGTGAGTGTGAACATTTTGAAATTGTGGCACGGCTTTCTTAACGACACTAGTCGGTGCGCATCATTAGGCAAAATCGGTTAACCCCTCGGTGTGAAAACCCGCAAGGGCGCACCGGAAAAAGCTAAAGGGGGCCAGCTCTGGCAAAAACCCACAAGGGCGGTAGGGCTGGTAAAGAGAAAAAAAACTCTCTCTCCCTCTCTACTCTTCACTTACAGAGCCGTCGCCTACGACACGCTCCGATGGCGAGCTCAACATCACTCCACAACAATGGTGGCCACTACACCCCCGAGGGTCGGTCATCGCCAACTCCAGTTCCAGTTTCGGCTACAACGCCTCTACAGGCCAGCCGCTAGTCTCCAGTTCCAGCTTTGGCTACAACGCCTTCACAGGCCAACCGCTGGCTTTCAACTCCAGTCTTCGGCTACAACGCCTTCACAGGCAAGCCGTCAGCTTCCAGTCCCAGTCGGTTACAACACCTTCACAAGCCAGCCGCTAGTTTTCAACTCCCGACTTCGGCTACAATGCCTTCATAGGCTAGCCGCCAGCCCCCAGTCCTGGCACTTCGGCTACAACGCCTCTACCGGCCAACCGCCTAGTCTCCAGTTCCAGCTCCGGCTACAACTCCTTCACAGGCCAGTCGCCAGTTTTCAACTTCAGCCTCGGCTACAACGCCTTTGCAGGCTAGTCTCCCAACCTCCAGCCCCAGTCTCGGCTTTAACGCCTTCCCAGACTAGCCATCTGACCTAGTTACAGCTCCCAACCATCGCACCTTTCCAGGTCACCCAGCTGGCTTCAGCTCCAGTCCCCATCTCCAGTTACAGTCCCAGCTTCAATTTTCGGTCCCTCTCCCAGTCCCAGTCCTGGTCGTCACGTCCTCCTAGGCCGTCCAGCCAGCTCAATCCCAGTTTCTCAGACACATACGAATTCCATTCTTTGGCTAACGGCATAATGCTAGCCAATATTCCACCATTCAGTTCAGGGTCAATATACCCCCTCCAGAATCACCCTCTACAACCTTAAACCATGTGAACTATCCCGTCCTTGTGGGCCTACGTTGGTTCCATGGTATGTAGGCTTCCACCCTCCAAGGGGATGGGCCCCCACATATAGCCCTTTCTTTCCCCTACTACCCAGTACTCAACCTTCAGCTTCTAACACCAAGTTCCTTAAACTTGGTCCCTGCTATCCCTTATCACTCATGCCGATGCATCGTATAACAAGCAAGCACGACTAACAATAAGTGGTCATCAATTCACACACATCATTCCATTCCATCGGAGAAGGGAGGGAACAACCCAGTAAGCAAAGGATCTAGAGTCTGTCATTAATACTCTATAAAAGGAGCCCAAGACATGCCCTTGGGGTAACAAAAAGACATATAGTCCAGATAACAAAAAGGGGAAAGGGAAGTAATATGATCACGACCTAGCCTCGCTCCCCTCCAGCTCCTCCAAGTGGGACTCAGCAGCCGCCAGCTCTGCCTCCAAGGTCGACGCAAGCTGAACGCTGGCCTCGGCTCCGGCTTCGGCAGTCCGCCACTCAACTCTAGCAAGCTCTATGACTTTCTGCTGCTCCTCTAGGGCCTTCTGCAGGGCCTCCACTCTGCTGGTCACCTCGCTCAGCTGCCTGGCACGGTCCTAAGCAAGAGACAGGGCCGCGTTGGCAAGCCTCCTCTGCTCAGTCGCAGCTGACGTAAGCTGAACACGCTGCTCCTGTACCTCCCGGATGGCCGCCAGTCACTGTGCCCGCTACTCCTGAGCCCCCAGAAGCTGTAGGTACTCCGCCCAGATCCCAGCTAACCCGGACATCCAGAGCTCGCGTGGGAATCCGAGCGCGTGGTAGCCCTGGGTGCACTCCCGTAGCCGCCGCCTCAGGTCCTCCGTGTAAGGTTCCGCACAGCACCCTCGGGCAACGCAGTGGATAACAAAAATTTAATTTGCCCGAATCCGGCTGCATGGAATCCCAGATCCATGCTCTGATCGACGTTTTAATCGCCCCAACCCCTAACTACGGGTTGCGTATTTATACCTTGCGCGGAACGATGCTGTCCGCAATGCCCGTTGCAGAATACCGAGCCGCACAGATGTACGGCCTCTAGAGCTGATCCACACGGATCCTTACGTAGCGACGTTATCCCTCGGCACGGACCTTCCCCGACCCTTTCACCTTCTGGAGATAGAGAGAGTAAAAGAGAGGAAGGGGGAGGAGCTAATCCTTCTCCCCTTAGCTTAATTGCTTGATTAGCCAAGAGGGGAGGAAGGAGCTCTCATAGGATCCTTTATATAGAGTTTGGCCCATTTCTGAAAAGGCTCTAAAGGACCGAAACTGTATATATATTCTTTCTATTATTATACATATGTATTAAGCCCCATTTACACTCTTTTCCAAAAGGAACTAAAGGGAATTAATACATATATTTGTACAATAATAATCCGTCACCTAAGAATCCATTGTGTGTGATCCTCTAGGCCCATAGTCACTCTAGTTTAAGGTCCATAACTTCTAATTCCCAATTAGATGTAAATTAAACGTATTCTTCGCTTCTACTAGAGCCGAATAATAGTTTAATTTATTCCGAACCTTCGATCACATTGGGACAAGCAAATCCGCGTGATCCTAGAGGACGCCGGGTTTAAACCAGCCTGTTTGGTACCTGTAAGTCCACAGTTACCGCATCGATATAATCCCTCGCTCCTTCTATGAGTCTGGTACGATCGAGGGTATGGTTTCTGTCAAACCCCATGATCGTGCCATTTGACCATGACATCCTTAAAGTGTATGACGTCCGTTCTAAATGAACTCACACGACCCTGGCCAGGGATTTAATGGAGCGTCAATGTCATGACCCATTAACTCTCTGATATATACCCGACAGTGAGCGATCCCCTTTTGACCATTGATGATCTTCACACGTATCCTGAGTGGTTAATGACTCGATAATTCATGACTTATGGTTAAAGTCACTTAGTCAAGTAATTAAATCATTCCAGTCCTTGTGTAAGATCTGATCAATGTCTCAGGTCAAAGGACCAACGATACTACTGAGGCAGTTGGATCTTCAGTTGACATTAGGTATACTCAACCATCTGAAGATCTAATGGCAGATCAGTTCAGTGTACATCCTCCAAGGACATACACCTACACATATGTGTTGGTGCCCCGCACCTGAGACCATGAGACTGGTCCATAACACATCATGTGTACTGGTTTAATAGGTAATAAAAGTCCCCGAGTGATTACCCTCCAACCAGGAATAATTTAAGGTATGTGTTCATGTAAAGTCAGTCTCATAATCGAGATCCCATCTCGAGTTAAATTTACAACCACATATCCTAGGGACATCGTAAAGTAATACACAATCGTATATTTACGCTCAAATACTACTTTATTAACAATGAACAAGATCGTACATAAATCGGGTCTACCCGACCCTAAATTGGCCTGTAGCACACCAACACTAACAATCTCTGACTTGAACTACAGCCAATTGCCTACAACTTTGAGGCCCATCTTATCCTGATGACGCTTAAATATAGTCTGTGTTAAAGGCTTAGTCAGTGGATCTGCTATGTTATCTTCTGACGGTACACGCTCCACCGTCACATCTCCACGATCAACAATCTCCCGAATAAGGTGGAAGCGCCTCAGAATATGCTTCGACCTTTGGTGAGATCTCGGTTCCTTCGCTTAGGTGATGGCCCCATTATTATCACAAAATAATGGGATGGGAGCTGATATCTCGGGAACTACGCCAAGTTTCAAGATGAATTTCTTCATCTAGATGGCTTCCTTAGCAGCTTCAGCTGCAGCAATATATTCTGCCTCCATCGTCGAATCTGCAGTCGTATCTTGCTTGGAGCTTCTCCAACTGACTGCCCCTCCATTCAACATGAATACAAACCCAGACATGGATTTGTAGTCATCTGGATCTGACTGGAAACTAAAGTCTGTGTAAGCTCTAAGCTGTAGGTCCTCTCCTCTATAAAGCAGAAAAAGATCATTAGCCCTTCGCAAGTACTTAAGGATGCCCTTTACTGCCTTCCAGTGCTCTTCGCCTGGATTTGTCTGATATCTACTGACAATGCTTAAAGCATTGGCAACATCAGGCCGTGTACATAGCATCGCATACATGATTGACCCTATCGCCGAAGCACAGGGTACCTTATTCATGTGTGCCACCTCCTTAGAAGTTTTAGGACTCATCCCCTTGGATAGGCAAATTTCATGTCTCATGGGAATAAGATCTCTCTTGGAATTTTCCATCCTAAACCTTTTGAGGATAGTGTCTATGTACATGGATTGAGATAATCCTAGCATCCTTTTAGATCTATCTCGATAGATCCTTATGCCCAGCACATAGGATGCTTCTCCCAAATCCTTCATGGAGAAGGTCTTGGATAACCAAGATTTAGTTGATGTCAACATCTCTACATCATTCCCAATGAGTAAGATGTCATCAACATAAAGGACCAAGAAGGTCACAGAGCTCTCACTGACCTTCTTGTAAACACAGGGTTCATCTTCATTCCGAATGAAGTTGAAAGATTTGACAACCTCATCAAATCTTAAGTTCCAACTTCTAGATGCATGCTTTAATCCATAAATAGACCTTTGAAGTTTACATACCTTATTAGGATGTAGCTTGGAGGTGAATCCTTCAGGTTGTACCATGTACATCTCTTCTGACAGATTTCCATTAAGAAAAGCTGTCTTCACATCCATTTGCCAGATCTCATAATCCAGGTATGCAGCAATGGCAAGGAGGATTCTGATTGACTTAACCATAGCTATCGGCGAAAAAGCCTCGTCATAGTCAATGCCTTGTCTTTGACGATATCCTTTCGCCACTAGTCTAGCCTTGTATGTGTCAATCTGTCCATCTGCACCAATTTTCCTTTTGAAAATCCATTTGCAGATAATAGGGACCTTCACTTCGGGTACATCAACTAAGTTCCAAACTTTGTTGGTGTACATGGACTAGATCTCTGAATCCATTGCCTCTTGCCATTTCTTGGAGTCTGCACTACGGATTACATCCTGGTACGACTGAGGATCATCATCCTCATCGATACATACCTTAGAGGACCCCTATAAGACATGTCCAAGATATCTCTCAGGTTCTCTCGGTAGTCTACCAGATCTCCGTATTGTCAATGTTTCACTCTGAATAGGATCAACCGATACAGTCTCATCTAATGAGTTTGTGTCTACAGGTTGTGGTTCTTGGACCTCGTCCAATTCTATCTGGCTCCCACTATTTTTCTGGAGCAGATGTTCTCTTTCTAGAAATACAGCTCTCTTAGCCACTAAGATCCTTTGCTCTGAAGGGTGATAGAAATAATATCCAAACGTCTCCTTTGAATATCACACAAACCTACACTTATCGATTCTCGACTCAAGCTTGTCACTCTCGTTCTTCTTTACATGAGTAGGACACCCCCAAATTTTAATGTGATTAAAATTTGGTTTCCTGCCCTTCCATATCTCATATGGTATAGAAGGAACTGATTTACTTGAGATCCTATTCATTAAATAAGCCGCAGTCTCTAATGCATAGTCACAGAGAGACAAGGGTAGTCCTGACATAGACATCATAGATCAGACCATGTCTAACAAGGTCATGTTTCTCCTTTCGGAAACACCATTGTGCTGTGGTGTATACAGTGAAGTCCACTGAGAAATAATTCCATTGTCTTTAAGATAAGAAGTGAATTCATGGCTAAGGTATTCACCTCCTCGATCCGATCGAAGATCCTTAATACTTTTAACAGTTTGTTTCTCTACTTCATTCTTATATTCTTTAAACTTATCAAAGGCTTGTGATTTATTTCTCATTTAATACACATATCCATATCTTGAGAAGTCATCAATAAAAGAAATTAAATAGAGATGACCCCATTTTACCTCCATGGACATAAGTCCACACACATCCGAGTGTATGAGCTCGAGAAGGTCAACAACCCTCTCACCATGTCCACTAAAGGGAGCCTTGGTCATCTTCCCCATGAGACACGACTCACATGTATCAAATGGCTTGTATTCGAATATATTCAAATACCCATTTGAGTGTAGGTGAGAGACTCTTTTCTCACCTACATGACCAAGCCTGCAATGCTATAGATATGCAGAATTCACTTCATCAGCATTGGAAACTTACATAACATTAGAATGTGTATCTAATACATAAAGACCATTGACTAATGAATCATTGGCTATAACCAAACCATTATTCATTATAGAGCACCCAATGCTATTAAAAGCCAATGTATATCCAATGTTATACAAACCAGAGATTGAAATACTGTTCTTAATAATATAGGAACATAATAACAGTCATTCAGCTCCAGAATGACTCCTGAAGGCAAACTGAGACGTGCAGTCTCGACATCTTTGGCATAAACTAAAGCTCCATTGCCCATCCTCAGTTCAATCTCCTTTTTGCCCAACCGCCTTCTATTTGCCAGCACCTGCATAGAATTGCATATATGAGATGCACTAACTTTTGTGCCCCTATGGTTTTGATGATGATTTTCATGATTGATTTTTGATGTGAGTTAATCACTGTGAGTCATCTTGCTGTGTGAGTCATCATGTTGATATTCAGTCACTTTCTGTTCATAATGCAGTCTTTTTCAAATGTTCAGTCAAGCATTGCATATTCCGATGTTCAGTCTGATTATCAAAGCATTGTATTGCTATTCAGTTAGTTTAACAAATTTCAAGCATTGCATGTTTTATGTTAGTCATTTTGTCTGCTGCATAAAGCATGTTCAGTTATGCTGTCTGTTTGTGCAAGTCTACACAACCTATTTGGTCGCTCTCCAAGTCTATACACTGCCAGCACACACGTACAAACTATCTTCATGTGAAGTCTTCACATCGACCTTTCATGCAAAGTCTAGACATTCGATCAAGTTTGTACACTGGTCTTGGGATATGGATTCATAAAGTACATACACTCTTCGGTTGATTTCAACTGAAGTATGAACATCGGCATGCATTGCATCAAGTGTATACATTGGGTCATGCATTCACTGTAGAGTCTACACATTGCTGGGTCTTATTCAATGTCTTCATGCATTCATCAAGTCTATACGCTGGAAGATAAAGTCTATACAGCGTCAACTCATTGGGCTGCAGCATCAACTCAGCAAGTATGCACATCGCCTCATTTCTTCAAAGTCTATACACTGGATCGTCTTTCTTAGCGTCTTCATATTCGAAGTCCATACATTGGTCTTCACCTAAAGTCTATACATCACTGTAGCTGCATCGTCTCATGCAGCGTCTCATTCAAGTCTGTACAGCCGTTTGCATTTCATGAAGTCTGTACACTGCATCGTCTCTCAAGCATTCAAAGCCCATGCATTGAAGTCGAAGTCTATACAGCCGGTCCGTCTCAGCCAGCGTCTCATGCTGCGTCTTAGGCAAGTCTGTACATCGCCTTCAGACTTTCAAGTCTATACACACCATGCTCATTCAAGTCTATACATCCACAGTGTAACTTCAAAGTCTGAACATTGTCTTACAGTTCCAAGTCTATACACTGGACTGTGCTCTCAAAGTCTGTACAGCATGCCTTAGTGTTCATATCATTAAGTCTGTACACTGGCATATCATCTTCAAGTATGTACATCGGGCACCTTCTAACTGAAGTCTATACACTAGTCTTAATATTCTAAGTCTGTACACTGCCCGACCGCTTCAAGTCTACACACTCGATTGTCATACCTTCAACTCTATACACTGCTACAAGAACCAAGTCCATACACTCTCCCATTCAAATCCTTCTAAGTCTGTACATCGGTTTCGCTTCTCCAAGTCTATACACTGGACTTTGTTTCACCAAGTCTGTACACTCCACATCTTTTCCTACGCTTGGCCAAGTCTATACACTCATACATTTCCCTACGCTTTCCTGGCCAAGTCTATACATTGCTAAGCCTGTACATTGCATACTGCTCAAACGATCAAAGCTCAAAGTCTGTACAGCGTGAAGTCTAAACATTAGCTCAGGGGCTTCAAGTCTATACATTGAACTATTCTTCAAAGTCTGTACAGTGGCTTCGAATCAGCAAGTATGTACATCGGCTTCATTCACTCAAGTCCATACATCCACAGTGGATCACCAAGTCCATACATCTACAGTGGTACTTCCATGTCTGTACAACGCTGAAGCCTTCACAAGTCTGTACACTGCTTGAGCCTCACCAAGTCTGTACATCGCTTCAAGCCATTCAAATCTATACAGCCTGCCTTCACATTCAGAGTCTGTACATTGGTCCTTCAATGTCTCATGCATCGTCTCACTCTCGCAAAGTCCATACACTGGCTCAAGCGTGTCAAAGTCTAGACATCGCCGTTGGGCATCAATGTCTGAACACTGGCCTCTTGCTTCAAGTCTATACATTGGGTTGTCCGACCACAACTCTATACATTCGGTTGTTATAACTTGAGTCTATACAGTGCTCACAGCACACTCGTTCCAAGTCTGTACACTGGTTAGGCTTCGTGAAGTCTATACAATGGCTGAGCATTGTAAAGTCTACACATTGGTAAGGGTAGTTCATGCATTGTTCATCACAAGTCTATACATTGCTATGGATTGCACTGAACTAGTTAAGTCTATACACTCGTTCCTTCACGCCATTAAGTGTGTACACTACCTTTCCAGGCACTCTTTCATCAAGTCTATATAGACTTAGCGAAAGCTCAGCAAGTCTGTACACTGGTTTCTCTGGCACGTTAACACTAAAGTCTGGACACTCACTATTTCGTTAAGTCTATACACTCGTTGTTAGCGGCCTGAACTAACTAAGTCTATACAGTCGTCTATGTGTGCCTTGCTCGCTAAATGAAGTCTGAACATTGCCTTAAGCTGATACTGTCTTCAACTGATTAACTGACAGGTTATTCAACTGATTTTCTGACAGGTGTAATGGATGAGGCCATCAAGACTTGCACGTGATCCTAGAGGCTGAAATGCTGACACGTGGACCACTGAAGCTTGGGCGGGAATCGAAAAGAGCATAAGCCCTAGCTGCCTGCTGCTGGTATATATATGGAGTCTCCTCCATCGGCTGAGAGAGATCAAAAGGCAGAGAGTGCCTCCATGATACAGAGAATAGAGAAGAAGAAGAAAAGAGAGCAGAAGAAGGAAAAGAGAGAGAGATAGTGCTCGTGAGAAGTGAGAAGAAAGAGAGAAGAAAGAGAAGCAGAAAGAAGAGGAAGAAAAGAAGAGGAGGAGAGAGTCTATTGAAGATCAGTTCAGTCTGTTCGTGGATCAAATCCAGAACGACCATGCTCATTGAGAGCTACATCTCTTGTGCTTCATTTCCAGCTTTTGTTGCTGTGCTTTTTATGTTTCTTTATTTTTTCTTTTGTTTCTTTGGTTAGCCTTGTTCTTCCGATTGCCCTGCTGGGGATCGGGTTCCTCCTGTGGATTCAGGAGAAGGGAGACTTGTCTCCGGTTCTGGGCTTGTGGCTAGCAAGTCCAGGGGTCCCTCCGGTCTGGAGGAAGAGAGACTTCGGTCTCTGGTTTCCAAGTGGCTGGGAGTCACTTGGGGTGTCCCTCCGGTTGGGAGGAAGAGGGGAGGTTGTTCCCCTGGTCAAGCTGTGTGGCAACACCTTGTTCGCAGACTGAGTCTGCTTGGTTCTAGCACTTGCTAGTGAAGCCTCACTCCGGTTGGGAGTGAGGGGTGGATGTAGGTCTGGAGGACCGAACCACCTAAAAAATCTATTGAGCAGTGGTTTGATTGCTTGATTTGCTTCCGCTAGATGCTTGGATAGGCACACTCCTACTGCTTGTTATTATGTTCAATCGAATTAGCTTAATTCTGGAACTTGCCTAGCATCTGAGTTTTTTATTTGGGCATTCTTCGTACCAGGATACAATCACCCCCCTCTGTATCCGGGCCTAGCACCCTAACAGTTGGTATCAGAGCGGGTGTCTGCATAGAAGGTCCAGCGACCTGCAGATCCGATCTTGCAGTCTTAGGTGCTAATTTGTTTTTAGTGCATCAATATTCCTGTTGCATTAATCTGTTGTGTTCTCATGGCTCATCCACCGATCTTCAGTTGTACGAATTTTAATGCATGGTTCGCTAGTCTGAAGAATTATATCAAATCTGTGAATCCAGGCCTGTGGAAAGTAATCTCACATGGTCCTCATGAACTACCAAAGAAAAAGTCCAAATGGACTGACAGTCACAAGTCTATGCATGAAGAGAATCAGATAGCTATAAATCTAATGAAGGCAGCTACTGATAGAGCTTTTCACTCATGCTTCGTTGATTGCAGTTCTGCTAAAGACATTCTGGATACACTGAAGTGAACTCAGGAGATAGATGTGGACAGCTGCATGATGGCCAACAGAAGAAATCAAAGTGGCAGCGATCAAGGCAGCAGTCAAACTGAAGAAGATGATGATGATGAGGTAAATCTCTTCGAGAATTTTTCTCTAGAAGATTGGGAGAATGCATATGCTGAATTATTTGAATCTCATGAAATGTTAAGAAAACAGTATAAAAAATTGAAGAAGGGTACTGGTTTAGATAGTTCAAGTTCTCCTTGTAGAAATTGTGTTTAATTGAAAAATATTCATGATGCATGTATGTCTGATTTTCAAATATTGAAGAAACAAGTTTCATTATTGAAAACTAAAAATCAAGATCATATAAATGTGATATCTGAACTCAAAGAAAAATTCAACTCAGATAATGATAATCAGACTCTTGTTAACTATCATGACCAGTATGAAAAATTGCTGAAAAACTTTGAAAGTGTGAACTCAGATTTAAACAAGTTAAAATCTGAAAATGATTATCTGAGAAAATCTGTTAATGAAGATGAAGAAAAATCAGAGAAACTTAAACAGGAGAACACATTGCTGATTGAAAAATTGAATGCCATAAAATCTGTAAACTTAGAATTACAGAAAGAGTTTGAAAAACAACAAAAAGAATTGAAGGAATGTGAAAATAGAAGAAAGCAAGAAGTCAATTCAGAAGATCAGCTTCTAATACATGAATTGGTTCAGAATGATAAAGTGAAAGACGAAATTGAAAAATTGAAGCTGTTTGTCATGCCCCGAGCCTTTATTTACAGTGGAAGACTCGCTCGGGGAGCACGAACAGCCGGCATGGTAAGCCTCTTGCAAGCAAGAACATTCAGAGTGCGAGACAATCACACATATAGAGGTAATTGAACAAGATATATTCAAAACTCAACTTTATTTCATAATCAATCAATATTCAAAACTACATACTTTGACTTCTTCACTAATTAACTCAAGAAATAAGAAAAATTACATTGACTCCATCTAAACACTTGAAACTGCCTAAGTCTTCTCTCTTATCAGGACAACTCTTAATCACTCTCGGACCCGCTGCTTGAATCACCCGAATCCGAATGCGAACTATATTCATCTCCTGAAAATCATTGAACAATAGGTCATGAGCACACTTGCCCAGTAGGTATCTTCGTATCAACATGAAGGTATTATTAAAGTAATTAGTATTTTATCTCTAGAGAAATAAGGTAAGACCATGCGAATGCAAATCAATCATGTGATCAAATCAATAGAAACAAGATAACCATGTAAGATAGAATGATCAAGAATGAACTAGCAAGAATATAACAAGAACATGATATTGGCCTTCCATGAACAAGAATGTAACGAGATTGTACTAGCAAGCCACATATTCCGCACTTTAGCATCTTATGCTTAAGAGCAAGTGCTTCGTGAACTTCTGTGGAATATCAAGCAAGAATGTCATGTTGTGCCGTGGATCTTCACTTATTTATAGAAATAGTACTCCCAGCGCAATGCGACGCTAGTAGCATCATACCCCATGGTTTATAAAATAGTATGTTTCTGGCAATCAGCCGAGGGGACTAGCATAGAGCCCTTGAACACAATCAGTGCTCGATCGCATCTTCAGTTATAAATTAAGCTACTTCCACGCAGTATAACAGTAAAGTATGGCCAAGAATATAGCACTTCCAATAATTCCATGATAACAATAATCAATGAATGAATGCTTCAATTTTGAACAATATGAGTCAAAAAAAGATTTAAACAAGGCTATGCTCTTGGAAATAAATCGGCAGCATAACGGTACGTTCCTTAACTTTCATTCCTTTTAGATCCATTTAAGCAATATGACAAGTTCTAGATCATCAAGGTTTGTCTAGAATCAATGGAATATCAACCCTTGGTCAATCCTTGGGTTAACATATACAAGATATGTAACGGTCAGGGTCTGGGCCGTTACATTATGTAACGCGTCCATGCTGGGCCGTTACAATGACCAGAGTCCAGAAAGATAAAGATAGACTCAGAGGAATGCGACGGTCTGGAACTGGGCCGTTACTTGGCCTGACGGTCCAGTCCAGGGCCGTTATTTTTCAAGTACCAGAAACCCGATAGTGTATTCTAATTAATGGGCTTTTATTGGTACAACCAACTCGGCGTCCTAGTGGGAATCCCAGGCTCGCGGAGATTTACGGAGGCCTTGAAACAATGATTTCCTAGTCCATTGGAAGGAATATCCAATAGAGAGGTCCTCATGTCCAAGATAGTTTCCTATAGTGCAAGGTGTAAACTAATGACATCGTACCGGAGTAAGTGCCATGTACTTATAGAATTTGACTCTATTGACAGAGAGAGATATATAATCTATGTGAAATCACGATGAAAACTCCGTTTTACAAGTCATGCTTTATAGTACAAAACTATACATTTAGGCTTTATGAAACTAGTAAAACTCAAAATAAAAGTGAGATATCAACCATGCAATACCTAATATGAACGATCTGATAATCATGAAATCAGGTTGCTACTTAGATATCTAGGCATAAAAATAGGTAATAGTGGCATGATATATTCTTCCTAGGGTTGCCAGTACACAGATTGTAACGGTCTAGGGTCAGGGCGTCACAGTGAATATGACGGTCTGTCGAGGAGCCGTTACATGAAAGCAACGCGTCTGTTGTGGCGCGTTATTATCAACAGAGGAAAATAAGATATACAGAGACTGTGATGGATCATGGTAGGCGCGTTACATTCAAGTGACGGTCCTACTGGGATGCGTTACAATTTCTGCTAACAGAAAACAAATAAGAAACCTAAGAGGTCAATTCACATCATGTCTATAATCAAAATATCATGAGTTTCTTAGACATGACAACGAAGTAAAGGTCTTCTACATGCATAGGTAATTGTGAGTAGATGAACAACATGTTATAATCCTCTCTTATTAGGGCTAAGGGATGCATGATATGCATGGAACTATCAAAACATGGAATCAATGATCTATCATGCATGAAAAAAAACCATAAAACCAGAGGCTCTTTGTCCTATCAAGTTCTTTTTGCCGTTCATGAGATAACCTACCTCTTACTTAGGTTGAAGTTTCTGGATTTTGGTTGAGAAACCAGCCCTAGTCCTTCACCTTCCTTTATGACTTTTCCAGCTACTTTCTTGGGCTCTAACTCCACACTCTCTTGGCCTAGAGATGTGAAATTTGGAGGGGAGTTAGTCTAGAGTATAATGAACAAAAACTTCTAAACAACTTACCCGAAATAATGACTCCTTACCTTGTTTCCTTATGCCCAAAAAGTAAGGGTCGCACAGTTCAGAACTATGCCCTATTTATAGAGTTTAGGCTAGGTTTTGAGGATTAGATCGAGTTTAGAGTCCTTATTTCATCAAATCCTAATCTCTAAGAGTCCTTAGAGTTTTTACAATCCTTCCCAAGTCGATCCATAGTGGATAGGAACATCAAGTTCCAATCTTTTCATGAGTCCCTTCACTTACGGAACTAACAGGAATGTAACGGTCGAGTGCCCATGCGTCATTTGGCTGTGGCGGTCTTACGATAGACCGTTACAGTCATCGTAGCTTAGAGTTTCAATTTATGAAAACTCTCTTGTTAATTATCCAAATCATTATCTTATAGTATTAGTATTTATCCTTAATATCCATGGATAGACTTAATTACCTTCTAGAATGTGGGCCTAACTTAATGGGCCTGAGTTAAAAATAATTTGGACTTTAATTAAGTGGTTTGGGTTAATTGATTAACATAATTTTGGCCTTATATTGATTATTTAGCCCAATTAATGCCAGAATATTATTTAAATAACTAGAAATTACTTTTATAAATTTTGGGGGCTCTACACCCTCCCCTACTTAGAAGAATTTGGTCCCCAAATTCAATTCATGGATTGAGGAGAGTGTACTTACAATTAAATAATTCCGAGAATCTTTTCTTCATAGCTGATTCGATTTCCCATGTTGCTTCATAAGGCCATGCTTTCTTCCATTGAATCTTCACCATAGGAATGACCTTATTTCTGAGTTGACGCACTTCCCGATCCAGAATCTTTATTGGTGTTTGTTCATATGTCAAGTCATTCTGAATCTCTAGATTGTCATAACTGATAATGTGATCTAGATCATACACATACTTCTTCAGCATCGAGACGTGAAATACGTCATGAACTCCTGCTAACTGTGGTGGCAAAGCCAATTTATAGGCCACTTCACCGATCCTTTCGAGGATTTCAAATGGACCGATAAATCTTGGAGTTAGCTTTCCTTTAATGCTAAATCTTCGAATACCACGACCCGGAGAAACCTTTAGATATACATGTTCTCCTACTTGAAATTTCAAGTCGCGCATTCGATTGTCAGCATAAGATTTCTGCCTATCTTGTGCCAATTTCATCCTTTCCTGAATGAGCTTGATTTTCTCTGTAGAATCCCTGATTAAATCGGGGCCTAGAAATTGCCTTTCCCCTATTTCATTCCAACATATTGGTGATCGACAACTTTTCCCATATAGAGCTTCGAAAGGTGCCATTTGTATGCTTGCTTGATAGCTGTTGTTATATGCAAATTCTACCAAAGGCAAGTGATCATGCTAACTTCCTCCAATATCAATGACACAAGCCCTGAGCATATCTTCTACTACTTGATTTGTCCTTTCTATTTGACCATCAGTTTGTGGATGGAAAGCGGTGCTAAAATTCAATCTAGTCCCAAGTGAATGTTGTAGGCTCTTCCAGAATTGTGATGTGAATCGGGGATCTCTATCTTATACAATATTGACAGGGACTCCATGTAACTTGACAATTTCTTTTATGTATAGTGCTGCTAGAATATCTACAGACCATCGACTTTTTATTGGTATAAAGTGTGCAGATTTAGTCAATCGGTCTATAATTACCCATATTCCATCGTGTCCACCTCTTGTCTTAGGTAGTCCCATAATGAAATCCATTCCTATGCTCTCCCATTTTCATTCTGGGATGCTTAAGGGATGTAATTTACCTGCAGGTCGAAAATGTTCCGCCTTCACTTGTTGACATGTGAGACACCGAGATACGAAGTCCGCTACTTCCTTCTTCATATTGGGCCACCAAAAGTTTCTTTTGAGATCCTGATACATTTTTGTACCTCCTGGATGAATGGTATACTTCGATTTATGTGCTTCTTCTAAGATCAATTTCTTTGTACCTTCTTGATCGGGTATACACAGTCGGCCCTTGAATAGCATTCTTCCATCTTCGGATATAGAAAAATCCGGTCTCTGTTCAATATTGGCTTTAATTTCTAGTAAAATTGGGTCATTCTCTTGTAACTTGGCCAAATCCTCAATCAATGTTGGTTGAGCTCGGATATTTGCCATGAAATAATTATCTTCCTTAATGTCAACATCTAAATTTAATTGAGCAAATTGAGGAACAAGGTTAGTCATACTAATCATGAGACTTGATAACATACCAATTGATTTCCTGCTGAGTGCATCTGCTACAACATTTGCCTTCCCAGGGTGATATTGAATAGCGAAATCGAAGTCTTTAAGATATTCCAACCATCTCCTCTGCCTCATGTTAAGCTCTTTTTGAGAAAATAAATATTTCAAACTCTTATGGTCCGAATAGACAGTGAACTTTTCTCCATAAAGATAATGACGCCAAATTTTCAAGGCGAAAATAACTGCTGCTAATTCCAAATCATGTACATGATAATTTTCTGCGTGACGTTTCAATTGTCTTGAAGAATAGCAAATCACATTCCCATCTTGCATAAGGACACACCCTAAGCCAATTCCAGATGCATCCGTATATACTTCAAATCCAGCACCCTCTATTGGTAGTGACAAAACAGGGGCTATTGTAAGATGATTCTTAAGATTTTGAAAACTCTTTTCACAGTCCTTCGACCAGATAAAAGGATTTTCTTTTCTGGTAAGTCTAGTTAAAGGAACCGCGATCTTTGAAAAGTCCTTTATGAATCTTCTATAATAACCTGCTAGACCCAAAAAACTTCTAACTTCAGATATAGTCGTTGGTCAGCTCCAATCTCTGACAGCTTCTACCTTAGAAGGGTCCACAGCAATTCCCTTTTTTGAAATAATGTGGCCTAGGAATGAGACTTCCTTGAGTCAGAATTCACACTTATTGAGTTTGGCATATAGCTTGTGTTCTCTAAGTGTTTGCAAGGCTATCCTTAGATGTTCTTCATGTTCTTCTTTTGTCTTGGAGTATATCAGGATATCATCGATGAAGATGACGATGAACTGATCTAAATATGGCTGGAAGACACTGTTCATAAGTTGCATGAATGCTGCTGGGGCATTAGTTAACCCAAACGGCATTACCACGAATTCATAGTGGCCATAACGACTTCGAAAAGCCGATTTGTAGATGTCCTCTTCTTTGATTCTAAGCTGATGATAACCTGATCTTAGGTCAATCTTAGAAAAATATTCTGCTCTCGAAAGCTGATCGAAGAGCTCATCAATACGCGGCAATGGGTATTTGTTCTTGATTGTAAGTTGATTCAATCACCGGTAGTCAATGCATAACCTGAGAGAACCATCCTTCTTCTTGACAAATAGAACCGGCGCACCCCAAGGGGATGTGCTAGGTCTGATAAAGCCCTTGTCTAGAAGTTCATGTAATTGCTTTTTTAATTCCTTGAGCTCTGTGGGGGACATCCTGTAAGGGGCTATAGAAACAGGTGCTGCACCTGGAATGAGTTCAATGGTAAAGTTTACTTCCCTCTCGGGCGGTAAACTAGGTAGTTCGGATGGGAATACGTCAGGGAATTCATTTGCAATAGGAATGTTTGCTAGGATAATTTCCTTAGATTCGGTGACAATGACTGAAGCAAGAAAAACTTCACATCCTTTCGAGATAAGTTTGTAGGCGTGTAGAGAAGATATAATGGTAGGAAGCTTCTTGTATTTGATGCCAAGAAAGGAAAATCTTGGAAGATCGGACTTTCGGAAAGATACAATTCTATTTCGGCAGTTGATGTAAGCGTCATGGTCTACAAGCCAATCTACCCCTAAAATGACATCATATCCTTTCATGTCAAGGCATACTAAGTTTGCGGGGAGATTGTGTCCTTCTACCACTACCTCACAATCAGGATAATAGTTGGTAAGCTTAGTTCCAGATCCTAAAGGTGTAGTAATAGCGAGATCTGAAGGTAGGGGAACTGATGCAGTTGGTAAGGTTTTTGCAAAAGTGGTGGAGATAAAAGAATGAGAAGCACCAGTATCAAATAGTACGAATGTAGGACGAGAACAGATTCGAAGAGTACCTTCCATGAGCCCATTATTTTGATCCCTAGGCGCTTCTTCTTCATCTATAACTGCATTGAGGTGAGCCGGCCTCCTACGTCCTCCGTTATTTGGTTGGTCTTTCATAAGGGAGCAATCTGGCACACGATGCTCCCTACTTTCACAGCGCAAACAAGCACCTAGGCGCTTCCAGCATTCTTCAGCCGAGTGGCCGAATTTCTCACAAAAGGTGCACGCTGAGGCGACTTGCTCCCTTTCTTCCTTCACCTTTTTACTACTCTTTTGAGAATTTCCACCGTTCCCGTTCCTTGATCTTTTCTTATTATCACGGCTTTTGTATGGTTCCCTGATACTGTACTTCTCCTTCTTATAATGCCGATCAGAGCACCGGCTAGATTCTTCTCCCTTTCCTTTCAACCTTTCGACCTTCTCTAAGGTCCTCTCGCATAAATATGCCCTTTGAACCATCTCCGCATAAGTGCGGATATTCTATGTCCCTAGTTGTTGAATGAAACCGGGCCGTAACCCGTCCATAAATCGGTTTTCTTTTAATAAGTCTGTACTAATCAAATGTGGTGCATACGGTGCTAGTCTTGAAAACTGCAACTCATATTCTGCCACAGACATCATCCCTTGACGAAGGGAGGCAAACTCCATAGCCTTCCTTTCCTTTACATGCTCGGAGAAATATTTGGCACAGAATAAAGTGAGAAAAACATTCCATGTATGTGGCGCATCGGCTGGAGGTGCCGGAACCGATTTCCACCAAGTGCGAGCATCCTTGTTTAATTGGAACGTAGCTAGACGGACTTTCTCCTGATCAGTGCATTGAATAACATCAAATATCCTATTCATCTCGTCGATCCAATTTTCTGCTTCGTCTAGATTGGAAGATCCATAGAAACGCGGAGCATTTAGACTCCGAAAATTGTGATGAAGGTCTCCTACCCTTGCCCCCGCACCACCTTGTGCTATAGTTTGCAGTGCCTGGGTGAGGCCGGCAACAGTTTGTTGCATACCGTCCCAATCTACGCGATGAGCCATGATAAGAAATATAAGGTACCTGAGAGAAAATAACAACTTGTTATTTCTCATGAAATTGGAATGAATCAAATAATTCTTAAAGCTAATTAGCTATCTTATCCCGGGTTCTACCCAATCCTCACATGGGTGTGGAATTTTTCCTTAGTTCATAGGTAGGGGTCCTTAACCTTGGACTTATCCTATGACATGACTCTTTTCCTTAAGTCCTGAGACTTAGGCTCTGATACCAACTTAACTGTCACGCCCCGAGCCTTTATTTACAGTGGAAGACTCGCTCGGGGAGCACGAACAGCCGGCATGGTAAGCCTCTTGCAAGCAAGAACATTCAGAGCGCGAGACAATCACACATATAGAGGTAATTGCACAAGATATATTCAAAACTCAACTTTATTTCATAATCAATCAATATTCAAAACTACATACTTTGACTTCTTCACTAATTAACTCAAGAAATAAGAAAAATTACATTGACTCCATCTAAACACTTGAAACTGCCTAAGTCTTCTCTCTTATCAGGACAACTCTTAATCACTCTCGGACCTGCTGCTCGAATCACCCGAATCCGAATGCGAACTATATTCATCTCCTGAAAATCATTGAACAATAGGTCATGAGCACACTTGCCCAGTAGGTATCTTCGTATCAACATGAAGGCATTATTAAAGTAATTAACATTTTAGCTCTAGAGAAATAAGGTAAGACCATGCGAATGCAAATCAATCATGTGATCAAATCAATAGAAACAAGATAACTATGTAAGATAGAATGATCAAGAATGAACTAGCAAGAATATAACAAGAACATGATATTGGCCTTCCATGAACAAGAATATAACGAGATTGTACTAGGAAGACACATATTCCTCACTTTAGCATCTTATGCTTAAGAGCAAGTGCTTCGTGAATTTCTGTGGAACATCAAGCAAGAATGTCATGTTGTGCCGTGGATCTTCACTTATTTATAGAAATAGTACTCCCAGCGCAATGTGACGCTAGTAGCATCATACCCCATGGTTTATAAAATAGTATGTTTCCGGCAATCAGCCGAGGGGACTAGCATAGAGCCCTTGAACACAATCAGTGCTCGATCGCATCTTCAGTTATAAATTAAGCTACTTCCACGCAGTATAACAGTAAAGTATGGCCAAGAATATAGCACTTCCAATAATTCCATGATAACAATAATCAATGAATGAATGCTTCAATTTTGAACAATATGAGTCAAAAAAAAGATTTAAACAAGGCTATGCTCTTGGAAATAAATCGGCAGCACAACGGTACGTTCCTTAACTTTCATTCCTTTTAGATCCATTTAAGCAATATGACAAGTTCTAGATCATCAAGGTTTGTCTAGAATCAATGGAATATCAACCCTTGGTCAATCCTTGGGTTAACATATACAAGATATGTAACGGTCAGGGTCTGGGCCGTTACATTATGTAACGCGTCCATGCTGGGCCGTTACAATGACCAGAGTCCAGAAAGATAAAGATAGACTCAGAGGAATGCGACGGTCTGGAACTGGGCCGTTACTTGGCCTGACGGTCCAGTCCAGGGCCGTTATTTCTCAAGAACCAGAAACCCGATAGTGTAATCTAATTAATGGACTTTTATTGGTACAACCAACTCGGCGTCCTAGTGGGAATCCCAGGCTCGCGGAGATTTACGGAGGCCTTGAAACAATGATTTCCTAGTCCATTGGAAGGAATATCCAATAGAGAGGTCCTCATGTCCAAGATAGTTTCCTATAGTGCAAGGTGTAAACTAATGACATCGTACCGGAGTAAGTGCCATGTACTTATAGAATTTGACTCTATTGACAGAGAGAGATATATAATCTATGTGAAATCACGATGAAAACTCCATTTTACAAGTCATGCTTTATAGTACAAAACTATACATTTAGGCTTTATGAAACTAGTAAAACTCAAAATAAAAGTGAGATATCAACCATGCAATACCTAATATGAACGATCTGATAATCATGAAATCAGGTTGCTACTTAGATATCTAGGCATAAACATAGGTAATAGTGGCATGATATATTCTGTCTAGGGTTGCCAGTACACAGATTGTAACGGTCTAGGGTCAGGGCGTCACAGTGAATATGACGGTCTGTCGAGGAGCCGTTACATGAAAGCAACGCGTCTGTTGTGGCACGTTATTATCAACAGAGGAAAATAAGATATACAGAGACTGTGACGGATCATGGTAGGCGTGTTACATTCAAGTGACGGTCCTACTGGGATGCGTTACAGTGTCTGCTAACAGAAAACAAATAAGAAACCTAAGAGGTCAATTCACATCATGTCTATAATCAAAATATCATGAGTTTCTTAGACATGAAAACGAAGTAAAGGTCTTCTACATGCATAGGTAATTGTGAGTAGATGAACAACATGTTATAATCCTCTCTTATTAGGGCTAAGGGATGCATGATATGCATGGAACTATCAAAACATGGAATCAATGATCTATCATGCATGAAAAAAAACCATAAAACCAGAGGCTCTTTGTCCTATCAAGTTCTTTTTGCCGTTCATGAGATAACCTACCTCTTACTTAGGTTGAAGTTTCTGGATTTTGGTTGAAAAACCAGCCCTAGTTCTTCACCTTCCTTTGTGACTTTTCCAGCTACTTCCTTGGGCTCTAACTCCACGCTCTCTTGGCCTAGAGATGTGAAATTTGGAGGGGAGTTAGTCTAGAGTATAATGAACAAAAACTTCTAAACAACATACCCGAAATAATGACTCCTTACCTTGCTTTTTTATGCCCAAAAAGTAAGGGTCGCACAGTTCAGAACTATGCCCTATTTATAGAGTTTAGGCTAGGTTTTGAGGATTAGATCGAGTTTAGAGTCCTTATTTCATCAAATCCTAATCTCTAAGAGTCCTTAGAGTTTTTACAATCCTTCCTAAGTCGATCCATAGTGGATAGGAACATCAAGTTCCAATCTTTTCATGAGTCCCTTCACTTACGGAACTAACAGGAATGTAACGGTCGAGTGCCCATGCGTCATTTGGCTGTGGCAGTCTTACGATAGACCGTTACAGTCATCGTAGCTTAGAGTTTCAATTTATGAAAACTCTCTTGTTAATTATCCAAATCATTATCTTATAGTATTAGTATTTATCCTTAATATCCGTGGATAGACTTAATTACCTTCTAGAATGTGGGCCTAACTTAATGGGCCTGAGTTAAAAATAATTTGGACTTTAATTAAGTGGTTTGGGTTAATTGATTGACACAATTTTGGCCTTATATTGATTATTTAGCCCAATTAATGCCAGAATATTATTTAAATAACTAGAAATTACTTTTATAAATTTTGGGGGCTCTACACTGTTAAACAGTGGCATGTCTGAAAGACTTCTTACTTTGGAAAGAGGAAAAAGTACTTGTGTTGAAGATTCTGATAAACTGAGCAATTTGGAACAGGAAGTTGAAAAATATAAAACTGCTAACAAAGTTTTGAATGAAGCTATGAATTGCTGTGAGCAAGAGATTGCCAGTTATGAGCTACATATTTCCTCTTTAGAAAATGAAATTCAGGATTTGAAAGTTTCCTTGTCTAAATTTGTTGATGGGCAGAAAAACCTAGACAAGCTACTAGGTATAAAAATTAACCCTAGGAAGGAAGGGCTGGGCTACAATAAGATAAACAAGAATGAACTTCAGAACAAAGTTATGACATCTTTTGTAAATGGTTCAGATGTAGCCACCACCTCTAAAGACAAACAGCCCATTGCTCAGAAAATATTGGGAGCAAAGGATAATTTTAAGAAAGAGGGACTGGGCTATAGTCCAGTCATGAGGAAGGTCGATGGATCTAATTTGAAAACGGTTTTTGTTAAATCTTCTGAACAGGAAAAGCCTTCTACCTCATCTCCACCTCAGTATAAGGCTAAGAAAATAGAAAAACATGATAAAAATCAGAAAATGATTGGAAAACAGAAAATAAATAAAAAGGGTCCATCAGTGTTTGCTGATCACAGTCCTCACACACACTCACATGCATCTAAAAAGAAAATGTCATGTTATTACTGCCATAGAATTGGCCATTTGATGCATGAGTGTGAATTAAACGAACTGGATGATTTGAATGCTGAAATGATGAATGCTAGGAAATATCATGATAAAAAACCTGCTGTTCATTCAAAGAAAAGTGAATGCTCTCATTGTGGTAGATTAGGCCACACCTTTGCTCAATGTTGGTTTGCTAATGGAAAGAAAAAATCACTCTCACATCATGCTAAATCTTATGCTAACCAACATGCTTTTAATATAAACAAAACTGCTTCTCTGAACCAGCATGTCAAATGTTTTAATTCTAACAAGCTTGGGCACAAGGCCACTGAATGTTGGGCAAGTTCTTTTAGAAGAAAGTCCCATTTCTGCTCCCATTGTGGGAAGCATGGCCATACAGTCAAGGACTGTTGGCATATTCAGGGTAAAAATGTGAATCTCAAACATGCTAAATTCCCTGTAAAACAATTTGCAAACCTTTCATGTTATAACTGTGGGAAGCCAAGCCATAGAGCTGGAGATTGCTGACATGTTCAGAATAACTCTGCTAAACTCCATGTTGCAAAATTTACATGCCATCATTGTGGGAAGCCAGGTCACAGGGCTGCAACCTGTTGGCTGGCAGGATATCAAAACAAAACTGGTTTTGGTAAACAGAATTTTTATTCCGTTAACAGAAAATCTCATGTGTATGCACATAGAATTCATGCTAACAAGAATGTGCATAAATCAGATCTGAAAATTGCTGCTCCTTGCTATCAAGTTAAAAATGTGCTGAGAAAACCTGCTAGGAGTAATACTGTCATGTCAGGACCTAAGACTTCTTGGGTACCTGTTTGTGCAAAATAACATTTGGTATTGCAGGTGTGTCTTGGGACTGAAATAAAAGGGGTAATAAACCAAGGCACTCAAGAATGAAAACCCCTTCCTGAATCTTTCAGGTAAATTTCTTGCACTTCCTGTTTTTAGTTCTACTGCATGACATACTAAATCTATTTTTGCATAATCATTCTTCATCTGCATTGTCTGAATTGATGCCTCTGAATTCTCCTCATCTGAAGTGCATATATGTGATTTGCATACATAGTACATTGAAAAATTTGAACTGCATTTGAATGCTGTTTGAAAACTGTATGTTGCATAGTTCACTGAAAATCTGATTTATACATAGGACTGCACATTGAATTATCATGATTGACCACTATGGTATGTAAATGGTAAGCTACCAAAAGACAGGGAAATCTATCTGGAGGTTCCTACTATGTGTGAGGTGGTCGTTTAGACCAAGTGCTCCGCCTAGTACCATGGGTCTTTTTGCTTGATAGGGCAGTCTGAATGTGCGTGAATCAAAATCATATGTTCAGTGTCTCATGGCAAACATTACATATTTTCAGGGGGAGTTAATTGCATATCTTTGCATAGTATTCAGTGTTGAGTCTTTGCATGCATGTAGTTAATTGCATTGCATTTCATGAAAAATGCCAAAAAGATTGTCTGAATGCATAGTGTTAGGGGGAGACAATGCATCGCATATAGGTTGTCAAATGCATACTCTTGTGAGAATTCATTGCATACCCTTCATAATTGATCTTAGTTGACAAACCTTGATAATATCAGAAATCATTGAGCCTCGAAATCTCTCCTATCAATTGGTATCATTTGGCTTCAGAATTCCATAAGTCTTTCATGAAGATTTCAATGGGACTATCTCGATCATAAATCTGAAAACTCTTGAACTAGAAATCTTCTATTATACATTTTTATGAATGACTGAAATAACTCATGTGGTTTAAGTTTAATGTATTTAATGAGTTTGGCTTTAAAATCTCTTAAAAATATTTGAAGCATGTTTAATAAATCTTAACCATCTGTTTCATGCTGTGTCTTGTAAAATCCTCTGAAATCTGTATTATTGAATACATGACTTTATTTGGTTAAGTACATGAAATTGTTATTGATTTGAAGTAAATGAATTCTTCTGAAATATCTAAAGGCTATTTTCTGTCAGAGCAATGACCTTGGTCACTGAGAAACACATGTCCAAAGGACTGTGTCATGAGGTACCATAGTTAACTCTGATTAAGAATAATTGAAATTCAGGCAGAGTAATGGCATGCACACTGAGAAATACAACTCACTCATCAAGAAATGATTTACAGTGTGTCATGATGTGTAAATGCTATCTCTGTTCATATAAAGCATGACAGTTAGTCACACTAAGTGCTTAGGGATATTGTCCTCTGATCAAGGTATATCCTCTAGTTACAAGGTGTGCACTGAACTAGAGTGCTCGTAAAATTTGTAGCATGAAAAATTGTTGAACGAATTGAAATATCTGAATATTGATGCTAAAATCAAATTGCTACAACCCTAGACAAAATCATATGACTTCATAATTGCTTGATTTCAATACTGATGCATGTAATTCCGAAAGAAGTCAATAAATTTGATTGTGTAAGAGAAAGGGAGTTTTATCAAGATAAGTATGAGGGCTTGGTTCATTTTTATTAAACCATGGTTTTAAATATCAATACAGAATTTTATTGATAAACTCTACATACATCATGTTTAGACCATGCTGTTCAATAAAGCTCATTCATAAGCCCTTATAATGGAAGACTTTGAAAAACTTATGTTTTGGATTTATGAGATTGATATCTCTCTGAAAATCTGACTGAAATTTCTGAGATTGGAGCTTCTTTAAATTGAACCTCTTCTGCTCATTGACCTGAACTTCTCCTTCTCATTCATATTGAGGGGGAGCCATTTATATGCATATT
Source organism: Amorphophallus konjac (assembly GCA_022559845.1). NCBI lineage: Eukaryota > Viridiplantae > Streptophyta > Magnoliopsida > Alismatales > Araceae > Amorphophallus > Amorphophallus konjac. The sequence goes on from CM040119.1 coordinate 299,017,262, forward strand.
GAGCATGTTTGCCCCTGTGGTCTCCTTCTCATTCATTTCATAAGGTTCCATTTATTGAGGGGGAGCCTCCATGTCATATGCATCATGCTGCATAGAAGGAGAAGAATTGTGCTCTTGCATTCATATTTCTAGTATCTGCATCTATATTCATACCCATTCCCATGGTTTATTTTGATTATACCAAAGGGGGAGATTGTTTGCCAAAGAGGGAGAATATCATTCAATCAGTGCATGCAGGTTCCTTTTGATCATCTCTAACTCATGTTTTTGCTGAAACTCTTAAAGGGGGAGAATCATGTTCTTGCAAGGGGGAGAAATTGACTGAATTTTTATACATGCTTTAATTTCTCAAACTATTTTCTTTTTGATGAAGTCAAAGGGGGAGAATAATTTGAGTCATCAGAATGCCTCACATCATCAGAATGACTCAATGTGTTAAAAGTGTTGTCATCATCAAAAAGGGGGAGATTGTTGTGCCCCTGTGGTTTTAATGATTGGTTTTTGATGTGAGTTAATCACTGTGAGTCATCTTGCTGTGTGAGTCATCATGTTGATATTCAGTCACTTTCTGTTCATAATGCAGTCTTTTTCAAATGTTCAGTCAAGCATTGCATATTCTGATGTTCAGTCTGATTATCAAAGCATTGTATTGCTGTTCAGTTAGTTTAACAGATTTAAAGCATTGCATGTTTTATGTTAGTCATTTTGTCTGCTGCATAAAGCATGTTCAGTTATGTTGTCTGTTTGTGTAAGTCTACACAACCTATTTGGTCGCTCTCCAAGTCTATACACTGCCAGCACACACGTACAAACTATCTTCATGTGAAGTCTTCACATCGACTGTTCATGCAAAGTCTAGACATTTGATCAAGTTTGTACACTGGTCTTGGGATATGGATTCATAAAGTACATACACTCTTCGGTTGATTTCAACTGAAGTATGTACATCGGCATGCATTGCATCAAGTGTATACATTGGGTCATGCATTCACTGTAGAGTCTACACATTGCTGTGTCTTATTCAATGTCTTCATGCATTCATCAAGTCTATACGCTGGAAGACAAAGTCTATACAGCGTCAACTCATTGGGCTGCAGCGTCAACTCAGCAAGTATGCACATCGCCTCATTTCTTCAAAGTCTATACGCTGGATCGTCTTTCTTAGCGTCTTCATATTCAAAGTCCATACATTGGTCTTCACCTAAAGTCTGTACATCACTGTAGCTGCATCGTCTCATGCAGCATCTCATTCAAGTCTGTACAGCCGTTTGCATTTCATGAAGTCTGTACACTGCATCGTCTCTCAAGCATTCAAAGCCCATGCATTGAAGTCGAAGTCTGTACAGCCGGTCCGTCTCAGCCAGCGTCTCATGCTGCGTCTTAGGCAAGTCTGTACATCGCCTTCAGACTTTCAAGTCTATACACACTATGCTCATTCAAGTCTATACATCCACAGTGTAACTTCAAAGTCTGAACATTGTCTTACAGTTCCAAGTCTATACACTGGACTGTGCTCTTAAAGTCTATACAGCATGCCTTAGTGTTCATATCATTAAGTCTGTACACTGGCATATCATCTTCAAGTATGTACATCGGGCACCTTCTAACTGAAGTCTATACACTGGTCTTAATATTCTAAGTCTGTACACTGCCTGACCGCTTCAAGTCTACACACTCGATTGTCATACCTTCAACTCTATACACTGCTACAGGAACCAAGTCCATACACTCTCCCATTCAAATCCTTCTAAGTTTGTACATCGGTTTCGCTTCTCCAAGTCTATACACTGGACTTTGTTTCACCAAGTCTGTGCACTCCACATCTTTTCCTACGCTTGGCCAAGTCTATACACTCATACATTTCCCTACGCTTTCCTGGCCAAGTCTATACATCGCTAAGCCTGTACATTGCATACTGCTCAAACGATCAAAGCTCAAAGTCTGTACAGCATGAAGTCTAAACATTAGCTCAAGGGCTTCAAGTCTATACATTGAACTATTCTTCAAAGTCTGTACAGTGGCTTCGAATCGGCAAGTATGTACATCGGCTTCATTCACTCAAGTCTATACATCCACAGTGGATCATCAAGTCCATACATCCACAGTGGTACTTCCATGTCTGTACAACGCTGAAGCCTTCACAAGTCTGTACACTGCTTGATCCTCACCAAGTCTGTACATCGCTTCAAGCGATTCAAATCTATACAGCCTGCCTTCACATTCAGAGTCTGTACATCGGTCTTTCAGCGTCTCATGCATCGTCTCACTCTCGCAAAGTCCATACACTGGCTCAAGCGTGTCGAAGTCTAGACATCGCCGTTGGGCATCAAAGTCTGAACACTGGCCTCTTGCTTCAAGTCTATACATTGGGTTGTCCGACCACAACTCTATACATTCGGTTGTTATAACTTGAGTCTATACAGTGCTCACAGCACACTCGTTCCAAGTCTGTACACTGGTTAGGCTTCGTGAAGTCTATACAGTGGCTGAGCATTGTAAAGTCTACACATTGGTAAGGGTAGTTCATGCATTGTTCATCACAAGTCTATACATTTCTATGGATTGCACTGAACTAGTTAAGTCTATACACTCGTTCCTTCACGCCATTAAGTGTGTACACTGCCTTTCCAGGCACTCTTTCATCAAGTCTATATAGACTTAGCGAAAGCTCAGCAAGTCTGTACACTGGTTTCTCTGGCACGTTAACACTAAAGTCTGGACACTCACTATTTCGTTAAGTCTATACACTCGTTGTTAGCGGCCTGAACTAACTAAGTCTATATAGTCGTCTATGTGTGCCTTGCTCGCTGAATGAAGTCTGAACATTGCCTTAAGCTGATACTGTCTTCAACTGATTAACTGACAGGTTATTCAACTGATTTTTTGACAGGTGTAATGGATGAGGCCATCAAGACTTGCACGTGATCCTAGAGGCTGAAATGCTGACACGTGGACCACTAAAGCTTGGGCGGGAATCGAAAAGAGCATAAGCCCTAGCTGCCTGCTGCTGGTATATATATGGAGTCTCCTCCATCGGCTGAGAGAGATCAAAAGGCAGAGAGTGCCTCCATGATACAGAGAATAGAGAAGAAGAAGAAAAGAGAGCAGAAGAAGGAAAAGAGAGAGAGATAGTGCTCGTGAGAAGTGAGAAGAAAGAGAGAAGAAAGAGAAGCAGAAAGAAGAGGAAGAAAAGAAGAGGAGGAGAGAGTCTATTGAAGATCAGTTCAGTCTGTTCGTGGATCAAATCCAGAACGACCATGCTCATTGAGAGCTACATCTCTTGTGCTTCATTTCCAGCTTTTGTTGCTGTGCTTTTTATGTTTCTTTATTTTTTCTTTTGTTTCTTTGGTTAGCCTTGTTCTTCCGATTGGCCTGCTGGGGATCGGTTCCTCCTGTGGATTCAGGAGAAGGGAGACTTGTCTCCGGTTCTGGGCTTGTGGCTAGCAAGTCCAGGGGTCCCTCCGGTCTAGAGGACGAGAGACTTCGGTCTCTGATTTCCAAGTGGCTGGGAGTCACTTGGGGTGTCCCTCCGGTTGGGAGGAAGAGGGGAGGTTGTTCCCCTGGTCAAGCTGTGTGGCAGCACGTTGTTCGCAGACTGAGTCTGCTTGGTTCTAGCACTTGCTAGTGAAGCCTCACTCCGGTTGGGAGTGAGGGGTGGATGTAGGTCTGGAGGACCGAACCACCTAAAAAATCTATTGAGCAGTGGTTTGATTGCTTGATTTCCTTCCGCTAGATGCTTGGATAGGCACGCTCCTACTGCTTGTTATTATGTTCAATCGAATCAGCTTAATTCTGGAACTTGCCTAGCATCTGAGTTTTTTATTTGGGCATTATTCGTACCAAGATACATTCACCCCCCCTCTGTATCCGGGCCTAGCACCCTAACACTAACACTATCCAATACCCATGATGTGGATTCTATATATGACAAATTAAGGTCTATGATAAAAATACCTTCATTTAGTACTGCCTTGCAATTCCTTTTCCAATGCCATGTTTCCCTGCATCGAAAACATTTGTCTTCTTTTTCATTCTTCTTGCCCTTCCCTTTGTCAACTTTGGCGAGTTGCTTACCCATGGCCTTCTTCTTTCCCTTCCCTTTGTCACCTTTGATGGATATCTGGGTGACCTTCCTTTTCTTATTGGCTCGGCCAACAATCATTAGAGAAGAAGATGGTTTATCTTTCTGCATAGTTCCTTCAGCACTCTTTAACATGTTGAGCAGCTCCGGGAGAGTTGCCCCAATTCTATTTATGTTAAAGTTTATGATGAAGGAAGAAAAGGAATCAGGCAATGACTGGAGTATAAGATCAATGCATAGTTCAAGATCCAACTTGAACCCCAATGTATTGAGTCTTTCAATCCACTCCATCATTTTCAGTACATGGGCCTGTACTGAAGCACCCTCTAACATCCGTGTCCTGAAAAGCCTTTTGGAGATATCATATCTCTTAATCCTACCTTGCTCCCCGAAAAGGTGGCGTAGATTGAGAAGTATGCTTCTACAATCAGTCTTTTCAAATTGTCTCTGTAGCTCGGGAGCCATAGAGGCCAACATGTAACATTGGGCAAGGGAGGAGTCTTCAGACCATTTGGCATAAGCCAGTAACTCGCCCTCGTCGGCATCAGGAGCTGGCTCAGAATGAACCGTGTCCAACACATAGGCTATTTTTTCGGCAGTGAGGACTATGCGTAGATTACGCAGTCAATCCGAGTAATTATGTCCAGTCAATCTGTTGGCATCCAAGATGCCGCGGAGGGGGTTGGACGACGACATTGTAATCTGGATAAGAAATAAAAGATAACTTAGCATGTGTTCAAATTCTAACTTAGATGTGATTTTCTATCTTAGTTAGTCCCACTATTTTTCGATCGAACTATATAACCCTCAGTATATAGAACGGGGGATCAGCGAGATCAACCTAGTGGGTCGGAATCCCAACGAGACTGATGTACGACCTTGTGGAAAGCACAACAAGCCATACAGCATCTCAAGGGCAGTCAACAGGCACTTGCATCTAATGCAATATCCGATATTCGGCCCCTGAGAAATCATCCCCTTGTGGAATGCACAACAAAAGATATTCTCTGTTAGATCTAACCATCATTACTACATAGCAATGAGTTCATGATCCGACCCTTGTGGAAAGCACAACAAGGCTGAGTTCAATTCCTCACCCTATTGAGGCCGAGCCTTGGAGTTTAATCCCGCCCCCAAACTCATGGACCTTGTGGAAAGCACAATAAATCCATGAAATGAAGACGTTCATTCACTCCATAATGATGGAGGGCCACGACGACTCCTAGAGCCACGCTTACCAGATCTAAAATTTAATCGTGAGAAAATTTAATTTTATCTTGATCTCACCCTAGGTGGCAATATAAATATATCAAATATATTTACCGTACCTAGTAGTTTGCACAAAAAAATGCATCCAATGCAAAATTAAAATGCAAGTGATCATGGACTTTAACCCTAATGTAACTAAGACATCCGGCCCGCTTCCGAAGCAGCTGGATCGTCCTCGTCGAGTGTGCTCCGCGCATTCAAACTTCGACGCCGCATAAATTATAACTTTTACACAGCACGCAGGTCGGAAAAATATAAATTACATGTCAATAAAATTCCAGAAGCCCTTAGGGCAAGTACACCAATGGAGGTAGGGATGTCAAAAATACCCGCGAACCCGATTACCCGCATTACCCGACCCGTGATGGGTCGGGTAATACCCGAATAAACGGATATGGATTCGGATTCGGATACGTTTAAAATACCCGTTTCATATTCGGATAGGGTATGGATTTAGTGCACCCAAACCCGTACCCGATCCGAACCCGCTCTTAATAACTTATTGTGCATGTTAGGCCTATGATTTTGACATGAACCCAATCCGTTGCCCGTCTTGTTGAGTTTGTGAGTTTAGACTTCTTGCTAAAATTATAAGGACGTTTTTATAAAACATAAAAATTACTTTAGAAAGGAAAGAATTGACCGGATTTCTTTTTTTCTAATTCTCATAAATATCACATTTCTTTGGATGTGAATGTAGACTCATGATTTATGGACGGATACGGATATCCGCGAATATATCCATACCCGTGACGAATATACCCGTATCCATACCCGCGAAAATAATAGGGTACTATTCGGGTATGGTATTAGTAAAATTTTCACAGATATGGTATGGTATTGGTCTACCCAAGCCGAACCCGATCCATTGACATCCTAAATGGAGGAAGATAGAAATACATTGGAATTTTAACAGAGAGAGAAAGGAGGTTCGCAGACCCCCAGTAATTACATTAATCCAAGTCCATGATCACTTGCCAACCCATTCAAATAAAATCAATCAAGGGCCATTTTCTAAAAATAATCCTTACTTTTCAATTTAAAAATGGGATGTGCAAACAAGAATAGGCTAGCTTTGTTTATTTTTAAAAATCGAACAAGGATTAACTAAAATTAAACACACAAGCAAGCCAATACAAGGTAAATAAAGTAAATCACGTAAAGAACCATCATTTTTCACGGGGCATGCATATTTGAATCTGATTCAAATAAGTTAGATAATTGAGATAATTATTTAAATTTAAATTTAAATTAATTATCCAATAATCAAATTTAAATTAAAAATTTAAAATGTCAATAATTTAAATTTAAATTCAAACTAATTATCCAATAATTTTGTTTGAAAGTAAATTTAAATAATTCAATTATCCTTAATTATCAATATTCTAAAATTCAAAATTTGAATTTAATAATTATCTAATAATTAAAATTCAAATATTTGAATTTTATAACATTTAACTTTAATGAAATTCAAAATTTAAATTTACTAATTATCTAATAATTAAAAAATTTTAAAATTAAATTTTACTTAAGTAACTTCAATTATTACCATTTTATCTCAAGGTGAATAGTAATTATCTCACCTCAGTAAATTCAAAAGGGTTAAATAAAATTTAACATTTGACATTTAGTATTGAGATAACACAATTAATCTATGAGATAAAATCTAGTTTAATTTACTGTGCATTTATATATATATATAATATATATATATACTATCACAAGTAATTTAATCAAAAAAACCTTTTTTTATTGAAAAAAAATATTCCGCCGCAAAGCGCGAGCACCCGCCGATAATTTTTTTTTTTTTTGCTTGTTCTAGCGATGCCCAGCATCCTGGAAGAACAGAGATGCCCAACATCTCTTGCTGCAAAATATAATTGAAGATTTTAATTGCCCCTAAAACATGGTTCTATACGGCAATAAAACACCGACCAGAGCGCGAACCTGGCTCTCATACCACTGTAAGGTTCCGCACAGTACCCTCGGGCAACGCAGCGGATAACAAAAATTTAATTTGCCCGAATCCGGCTGCATGGAATCCCAGATCCATGCTCTAATCGATGTTTTAATCACCCCAACCCCTAACTACGGGTTGCGTATTTATACCTTGCGCGGAACGATGCTGTCCGTAATGTCCGATACAGAATACCGAGCCGCACAGATGCACGGCCTCTAGAGCTGATCCACACGGATCCTTGCGCAGCGACGGTACCCCCCGGCACGGACCTTCCCCGACCCTTTCACCTTCTGGAGAGAGAGAGAGAGAGCAAGAGAGAGGAAGGGGGGAGGAGCTAATCCTTCTCTCCTTAGCTTAATTGCTTGATTAGCCAAGAGGGGAGGAAGGAGCTCTCGTAGGATCTTTTATATAGAGTTTGGCCCATTTCTGAAAAGGCTCCAAAGGACCTAAACTGTATATATATCCTTTCTATTATTATACATATGTATTAAACCCCATTTACACTCTTTTCCAAAAGGAACTAAAGGGAATTAATACATACATTTGTACAATAATAATTCGTCACCCAAGAATCCATTGTGTGTGATCCTCTAGGTCCATAGTCACTCTAGTTTAAGGCCTATAACTTCTAATTCTCAATTAGAAGTAAATTAAACATATTCTTCGCTTCTACTAGAGCTGAATAATAGTTTAATTTATTCCGTACCTTTGATCACGTTGGGTCAAGCAAATCCACGTGATCCTAGAGGACGCCGGGTTTAAACCAGCCTGTCTGGTACCTGTAAGTCCACAGTTACTGCATCGATATAATCCCTCGCTCCTTCTATGAGTCTGGTACGATCGAGGGTATGGTTTCTGTCAAACCCCATGATCGTGCCATTTGACCATGACCTCCTTAAAGTGTATGACGTCCGTTCTAAACGAACTCACACGACCCTGGCCAGGGATTTAACGGAGCGTCAATGTCATGACCCATTAACTGTCTGATATATACCTGACAGTGAGCGATCCCCTCTTGACCATTGATGATCTTCACATGTATCATGGAGTGGCTAATGACTCGACAATTCATGACTTATGGTTAAAGTCACATAGTCAAGTAATTAAATCATTCCAGTCCTCGTGTAAGATCCGATCAATGTCTCAGGTCAAAGGACCAACGATACTACTGAGACAGTTGGATCTTCAGTTGACATTAGGTATAATCAACCATATGAAGATCCAATGGCGGATCAGTTCAGTGTACATCCTCCAAGGACATACACCTACACATATGTGTTGGTGCCCCGCACCTGAGACCATGAGACTAGTCCATAACACATCATGTGTACTGATTTAATAGGTAATCAAAGTCCCCGAGTGATTACCCTCCAACCATGAACAATTTAAGGTATGTGTTCATGTAAAGTCAGTCTCATAATCGAGATCTCATCTCGAGTTGACTTTACAACCACATATCTTAGGGACATCGTAAAGTAATACACAATCGCATATTTACGCTCAAATACAACTTTATTAACAATGAACAAGATCGTACATAAATCGGGTCTACCCGACCCTAAATTGGCATGTAGCACACCAACACTAACACGCCGGAGAGGGAATAGGCTCGCTCTGTGAGTAGCCTCGTGCCCGCCGGAGCAGGGCGGCACCTGCACTCGCCTCTGGCAATGGCTCTAGCGGGGAAGCGAATGTAGGCCACTCGACCCCTAAATCTAGGGAGAGGCCTCCGAACGCAGCCAGCACTCCTGTGGAACCTGCATAGTCTCGACAAACACCAAAGGGAGTAAGTAATACATGAAAGACTTCCTACGACAAACAAGGTGAAAAACCTGAGAAAAAGAAGGAGACAAGTCTTGCCTCTTTACCTGAAGCAAGTCCAGCTGTCCCTGTGGCATCATCTGTCGGGGTCGGGGAGGGCAACTGCACTTCCGCCTCAACAGCATCACCTGCCGGGTTCGGAGAGGGCAATGATTCCTCCACCATCCGGTCATCTCCAGCAAGCATGGGTGGGACAGGGGGCTCCTCCTGCTCGCCCTCGTCAGGAGCCGACGTACGTTCCTCTCCGGAC